>JAUCMX010000016.1:5543142-5788142 GCA_033459395.1 Hemibagrus guttatus | reverse complement strand
CTGTCTACATGCATTTTGATCCTGCTGCCTGTTAATACGGCGAGTTCAGCTGAAAATTCACGAAATGAAAAGAAACGTCCACAACTGCAAGCAAATGTGTTCAGGAAACAACTTTCCCCGGTTTAACCCTGCGGAAGTGACGTCACCATCCTTCCTGCAGGCTAGAGCTCGACTCGCAAGGAAGATTAGGAACGAGGAGGGTTTAGTCCTTTTAATTTAGGGAGCAAGTTTATTTCTCAGCTTGTTATCTCAGAATATAGACCATGAAAAGCTGCTCTAGCGCCAGCAGGCTAATCTAATCTGTCCAAATATTAACATTTGAACACTGCAGGGTCATTCAAACCTTGTGTATAGCACACACACACACACAGCTATTTGGATTATTTCACATTTTGGACTTTATATTTTGGACCAATCACAGTGTTGTAGATAATAACAATGCAACCCAATATTTCTGCAAAACTATCTACAAGTTTAGGAAGAGGGAGGTCACACTGTGTGGATCTGGCAGCAGTTTGTTCCCCATTAAACAAGTAGAAGTCTATGCCTGTGGTGCTGCCAACTTGTCTCGTCCTTCTTGTTGCAAAATGTAATGACTGAAATACCTTTCAAATGTACTTCAAACAGGAAGGAAGCTATTTAAAATATCCCAGCATTTGACTTTGCTTTGACCTTGACCCAGTTTGTATTGATTTCATCTTCATTTGTTTGTCACAATGATCATTTCATATAAATCCTACAAATATTCAGCAACTCATTGTTGAGATATCTTGAACAGACACACTGCCTGGAGGGATGGGAAGATAGACCAACAGCAAAAAGATGGATTAGATGGCCAGAACATTGGCCTTGACTTCCTAAACAACATGTAAGTAACAGCTCTGTATGACAAACAGGAAGGAAGCTATTGAAGATAGACTATTTCAGACATTTGAACTTGCTGTGACCTTGACCCTGCTTGGATTGATTCCAAAACTTAATCCGTTCATCTGCTTGTTACATTGATCATTTAATATCAATCCAAAATCCAAAATGAATCCAAAATTACTCCATCTGTTTGATATACAGTATGTTACAAATAGTGTAAAAGTGTTTATTTCAAGCCAAACGTTGTATAATAATCCAGTTCTGTTTCAAAAACACAAACTGCGCTGTTCCTGTTTTACAGGCTGGTGAGGTAATTTCCAGCTTTCTTATTGAGCAATAATCATTTAGGATGTTGTTAAATTTTGGGATTTATATTAACTCACAAAGTGATGACTATGATCCTTGAAGTGCAGACGATTTCTGGACTCATTAAAGGTATACAAATTTGGTTTATTTATGCTTAGTAAAACTGGGCATAATCAAACAATGGTCTTTATATCTTTTTTTATTGCATTAAAACATATAGTGATACAGTGATGTATATATTTTAAAGATTTATAGTATGAATGACAATTATTTTAAAGGCAGGATAAATCCTATTGTAGTTTAATGCTGTAAAGTTATAGTAAAGTACTGTATATTTGGTAGAAAGCCTGTACATACTGGAGTGTATACATGATATTGAACAATACATGCCTTGGTTGTGTGTAAAATAGTATAGTATAGTATTAATTATGCTTTTGGATGCTCCGTTCGGGGTCACCACAGCGGACCAACTGGTCCACACAACAACTTGGCAAATGAGTTACGCCGGATGCCCTTCCTGACATAACCCTCCCATTTTTCCGGGCTTGGGACCGGCACTGCATCCAGTGGCTGGGGATCAAACCCGGGCCTTCCACATGATAGGTGAAAAACCTAGCACTGAGCCACCAATGCCTCTAGTCTAGACTCTAGTCTAGTCTAGACTCTGGTATGGTATGGTATGGTATGGTATGGTATGGTATGGTATGGTATGTAGTCACCTTCAGCAGCATTATGAGTTGGCATTATAATGAGGAAAACTCCTGATACATTTATTTTTCTTCTACAAAGCAGCGAAGTTCAGTGGTATGTTATTGATTTCCTTCCTATTACATGTTCATTGTTTATGGCATTCATAGCTCCAGTAGGTTTACAACCCAAAACCTCAGTCCATATCCTGATCACCAACACTCTGCTGGAGGCACACAGCTTCTTCTGTGGATTCAAATAGATTTTTATAAAATACAATACACACATTTTCCCCCTCTAAAAGTATTGGAATAACAAGGCCAATTCTTTACTTTTTCTTTATACTGAAGATATTGTGTTTGATTTCAAAACATAGAAAATATATATATAGTGTGTGGATTTAGAAATGTTAAATAGGGCTTAAATCTGTGAATGAAATGTACAATCTACATATGATTACACTTATGTTAAAAGCTGTTTCTATTTTATACAACATTTTTATTAGAAAACATTGTTTACATAAAAATGTTAGAAGGTCAACAGCCAGGTCAAATTCCTTGCCACTAAGCTGAGAGCATACATACAAAATAGACAAAATTGCATACACACACACAAATTTCCAATACAACTGTTTAATAGTTATTAAACATACAAACACAGGATGCAAATTTCCAATACAACTGATTAATAGTTGTCAAAGAATGTAAATTTTTAATAGTCATAACTTAACTAAAAATTCTATTAAAAATGTATAAATGTAGTACATAAGGTATGCTCCTGTATTGCTGATGCATTGGCTCATTCAGTGACCTGACGCTTCAGCTGTTGTCTCTTCTTTAGCTCTGGTATCAGATCATTCTGAGGCACCTTGGGCATCATGAGATATTGACCAATGACAAAAGGTAACACCAGATCAGATTGCTTTTTATTCTCATTTCTTTATTTATTTAAAAGTCCAAGATGAAGTTTATTCCCAGTTAATTTTATTCTCTTCATATATTACACAAATCTATACACATTTTGTATAAAATCAAATAAATAATGCTTCCTGGACAAAATGTCATCATTCTTATCTAATATGAAAATAAAACCTAATTTAAATGCATAAAACAATACCTTGTTGATGTCCTGAATAGCTCCATGACTGAATTGACGCTTCAACTGCCTCATCTTCAGCTCCGTTTTCAGATTCTCCTGAAGCACCTTGGGCATCGTGGGATATTGACCAATGCCAAAAGGTAACACCAGATCAGCAAAACACAACGAGAACTCCAATTAGACCAATTACATATATACTTAATATTACATAATATTTTAAATATGATCAAAGGAAAAGATGGAGATATGAGTCTGACCTTTGGTGGTGTGGTGTCTTTCTTCGTCAGTAGTGTGGTGTCTTTCTTCTCTGGTATCATTTCCTTCTGAGGCACCTTGGGCATCATGGGATATAAACCAACGACAAAAGGTAGCAGCAAATCAGCAAAACACAACCATCACTCTAAACAGAATTTCAGTATATTGTGTACTCAAGTTAGCACACTGGTAATGACCCTGGCCTCCATTTCCAATGACATGAAAATATCACTGACATTTACCAACAACAGTCAGAACTCATATCTTTGGCATTATTTTGTACACTGTTTAAAGTACACTATGAAAAATCCTTTTTGTCAAGGTACCTCAAGCAGGATCATAACCTAACCTAATCACCACCTATCTTAGTGGTTTTTTTTTTAATCATATATGCTTCTTTCAATGTATTACTTAAATGTTGTTAAACAAATCATATACAGAATGTTAAATAAAGTTAACAAAAGTTAACGCTAATGTAAGTAGTCATTTGAGAGCTACAACGGTAACAAGCTACATATGTTTGTAGACAAAATTGGTTGAGACGCTTCAGAAAATATGACCTCGTTTCCAGTAAGGGATCGAAGTGGGCGTCTATTCTCCCTGGTTTTTGCAGTGCATTATAGGATTTTTTAATGAAGTGACCATTCCAGTGGCCTGGAAAGATTTTGCAATTGAAATAGACAGCTCTTAAAATGGACAACTCCCTGATCAGTACCCTAACTACTGAATTAAGGAACAGTTTGAGACACAACAAGCAGATTGTTTGTGGTTGAACTTTCTCGTCTATTCATATCAGTTTTGTCTGTTGTTGACTGAGTTGTTTTTTATTCTTAATTAAAACCTTTCCAGTGCCTAGTTTCCACAGTTATGAAAAGTCACATTTTATACTATTTTTAGGAAAATATATCAGAACCTCATGTGGTGTTTGGGTTAAACTGACCCGTTTTATATTTTTACTGAAATTGTTTTGCATTTGTTGTAAATCTGCATTTGCAGCTGCATTTTTGAGAACTGTATTTCATAACCAGCAACTGCAATAAACGTTTATTTCTTGTGCTTCTATTGTTATTGATAATCTTTGATTTGATAAACCAGTTCAAAATAATAAAGTTTAATTGAAACATTGTTCCATTTCAATGTTTTTTCTAGATTTATTCCATCAAAGTCTTTATTATAGTATGTTGTGTTATAAATATATTACAAATATATTATATTATATTATATTATATTATATTATATTATATTATATTATATTATATTATATTATATTATATTATATTATATTATTCACAAATGGTATCTATATTGTTTGGAATTGAGATAAAGACAATATGTGTGAAGGACTTTTAAAATATTTTTTATATGTTTTTTTTACTTCTGTAGTGCTTTTATAAGCCTTACAATGGCATTTCGATCCGAACAGTACCGAAGGGTCCGAAAAAAGTGAACATACCAGAAGAATTCAAATATTTTTATACCAATAATTATATTACTTTTATTAAAAGTTCTATCTGTCCTTTTTTCCTCATGCTTCACCTTTAACAGATGCTCATCATCCAGCTTATTACACACTGTTCCTTCCACTTGGTTGGGTGTCTGGCAGTTGAGCTGCGGCTGGAACATGGTCTGCACTGGCTTTCTGCTCTTAACTTTGGCAGGAAAACACAAAAACACTGATTATTCACGTGTCTATTTTTTCTGTGTGTTTGCGATCATGCTTAAGTGTGATCACGAGCATCTTTACCTGTTTCAGCCCCTGGTGCAGAAGGGGGCAGGGAAAACAGCGGGACTTCTCCTGGAGGCAGAGGAGGAGCTAGTGGTGGTGGAGGTAGAACCCCAAACCCTGGAGTTAGTTCCTGTTCAGACCAGAGACATGGAAAGTTAAGATGAGAAAAAGAAGATGTAGCAATGTTAAGCTCCGAGTGAAAGCAAGTTAATACACGCCCACATAAAATTCACTTTTCCAAGGTTTGTTTAAAATTGATAAAACAAATACTACAACCTGTTTCAACCAAGATGCTATCTAGAATTTCAACACAAGCAGAAATTTTTTTTGATATGATTCTTTTTTTTTTTTTTTTTTTTTTTTCAGGGTCACAGTGGTTATAAAAATTTTGTCAAACTCAGGATCAAATCCAGGACCTCGGTGCTGTAAAGTGGCAACTTTACCAACACACCAGCTCATTTTTCTCAAGGCAGTCCTTGATTAAACTAAAAACAGATGCACACAGCCATTATGCATTTATTTTCTTAAGCACTCCTCATAGATTATCCTATTAAAACACACACACTACCTTTTTAATTTTCACAACCTGCTGCACATACTCCAGTTTTTCCTGCAGCTGTCTCTTTTGTTTTATGGACAGAGTCGGCTTAGCGCTGCAGAAAAAGAAACACAGATAAGCATGAAAATGTCAAAGACGTATGCATACACCCAACAAACACACACATACACACACACACAGGTTTACTAACTGAAAGAGGAGGAAAGCCAGAATGTTGAGAACTATAGAGAGTTGCATCAAGAAACCACAAGTAATGAGCTGAAATTGCACTGGCAATGAATCAAGCACCATCATCAATGGAGTCTACAAAAAGAGAACAAACACACAGAATCAGTGTACATGGATAAAATCAGTAGTGTACATTATGCATGCTCACCATTCAAATTCATACAGATACCAAAAATCTAGATAATGTCTTTGGTCATAAAATATAATAGACATATGTATGTGTACTAGGTGTGTATTACAATGACACTATCTGTTTTCGTTTGTTTGCTCTGTTTTTTTTTTTGTTCGTATTTGTTTGCTCCAAATATCCACATTTTAAATTGTAATTTATCCCTAATGAGCAAGCCAGAAGTGACTGTGGTGAGGAAAAACTCCCTGAGACAATATGAGAAACCAGATTTCAAAGGAAACCAAACCTCATCTAGATGACACCGGATAGTGCGATTATAAATAATTTTCCTTCTGTAACTGTATACTAAATGGTCAAAAAGTTGTAACCAGGAAATTCCTTCAAGTTATAAAATTAACTCTGTCATGTTAAACTGTTCACTCATCTCAAACTGCATGTGTACAAATCCAGTCCTAGCCTCTAGTCTCAAGCTCGGCAAGCCTTCATAGCAAAAATAAACAATACTTCTCCGATATGTATATCTGTATTTGTATCCTTTATAGCAGAGTATTTGTTCGATCCAAACATAATGTATTCGTGTTCTGTTAAATACTTATTGCCAATTCCACTCACCAGATAGAGCAACAGTGTCTCGGCACCATAAATACCCAGTGCCAGCTCCAGAAGGTCCCTGTGGAGGATTCCCAGCGTCAGGATAAAGAGCAGCAGGATGCTGAAACCCAGCAGGCCCAGGGCACAGCTCAAACGCCAGGCCTTCATTTTCTCCTTGCTACACTGCCTACATCAGTGATACAAAAGCTCATGTTTTAATCAGGCCCTCCATTATTACTGTCTGTTTTGCTCCAGCATTTACTACTAATGTTCTCATTGGGTTAAATATCCCACTATACATTTACTCAAAATGTCAAACTACACCAAATGGAAACTTTAGCATTTACATCTATAATGTTGTTTCCTAAACTCAGCTTAATTTTATATGTAGCTCATTCCAACCTCAGAAGCACAAGGAGAAATGAAGATCTGTGCATCAGCACTATCTATTTTACTATTTAAGCCAATTCTGATTAAATTACTAACAAACATAATAGGACACCCTTTGAAAAAATAGAGAGCATAACATGAATATGCCAATGCTTAAAGCTGTATTACCGGTCGTTGTCGAGCGTATCAGTAACAGCCTCACAGATGAGATCGCAGTCCTTCTGCAGCGTGTTCTGTCTGTTCTGCACGACCAGCTTGATGGTCTTGTGTATGGCGTGACACACCTCTTCAATCTGATTGACACATTGACTAGGCTGTGGACACAAGCAGAAAAAAAAACATTAACCAAGCATAAAAAATATGAATATAAGCCGTCTTCATTTCCCACCATTTTATCTTCCTGCACTGGTCAAATTTAACCTTTTTTTTTTTACCAGTGCCCTGGCGCTCAATTCGACTTATTGGACATTTTCAATCAGAATAAACAAATGAATTATTTCATGGCCACAAGTCTGATATAAAATGAGTCAGGACTCTGTTGGCTTTCAGTGTGAGACGTGGTAAAAAAAAAGTTAAAGACTTGTATTTTAGTGGTCCAAACAGAGGTGATTTTAGATCCTTGGTAGTACCTTGTTAGGATTGGGGATGTAGATAGTAGGCATCTCAATAGCACACTTGCTGAGTCCTGGACGTTTACGCAACTCTTGCACAATCTGCATCATCACTCCCTGTAACAAGCAATCAGGTCTATCAAAATGTGACTATATTATAATAAACAGTACCAAGGACCAGCAATAAGACTACCACCGCACACCTGTCTGCCTGACTCTCCTCTAGCCTCATCAGCTTTGCTGAGGTAAAAGCAGAGTCGATCTCCCTGCCTTTCGTAGAGCTGCTCCACGATGTTGAGCGTGCGTTTGCACAGAGCCTCTCCCATCGGGGCGAAGAAGACCAGGATCAAATCACACATATCACCTGAAGAAGACAAACATGATAACACATTTAGCTAATATCATATGTGTAAAATGTCCAAGACGTTGAACAAGACACAAAACAATTATGCAGAACACACACACACCTAGCTGAAGGATGGCCTGGTCCACATCAAAGGGATACTTCATATCTCCATCCACCAGTCCAGGAGTGTCCACAAAAGTCACCAAGCTGAAATGTTTCTGCCGAGAAGTGCAGATCTCAGTGCTAACGTATTCAGACACACCTTAAACAAAGAGACAGAGGCACACACAGAGCTTGACTTTAAAAGCCTTTATTAGATGATTTATTTATCAAAGGGTCATTTAAAATTTAGTGATTGCCAGCATTTCACTTAAATAGTACAAGTTAAATAGAACAAGTATACAAGTATGTGTGTGCAAAACTGTAGTGTAAATGTCTCCCAATAATGTTGATAACCATTTTAAATATGCCTATAAACATGTACTTTATATACATTCATTCATTGTCTACCGCTTAGCCGATCTATACTCGGGTCACGGGGAGCCTGTGCCTATCTCAGGCATCATTGGGCATCAAGGCAGGATACACCCTGGACGGAGTGCCAACCCATCACACACACACACACACAGGACAATTTAGAGATGCCAATCAACCTACAATGCATGTCTTTGGACTGGGGGAGGAAACCCCCAAGGCACAGGGAGAACATGCAAACTCCACACACACGGCGGAGGTGGGAATCGAACCCCCAACCCTGGAGGTGTGAGGCGATCGTGCTAACCACCAAGCCACTGTGCCCCCCCCCACTTTATATACAGAGAAATTATATTATAGTTCACACATTTCACAAACATTACATTTAACATCTTGATAACTAACCTTTAACCTCCTGAAGTCGCTTAAAGTGTGGATACAAACGGAAGGTTTCATTGCTCTAAAACAGAGACAAAAAGTCAAATGAGAGACAAATCTGTAATGCACGAGGCCAAATTTCACACACAGGCAACCTCTAAACAAACAAAATGAACATATTTACCGTAAGAGACTTTCTGTCGGACATGCTAGTCACAAAAGTGAAGCCCTGTGTCTTGAAGGGGATTTGCTCCTCTATATACCTACAATGAAACGTCTCAATGAGACGCAGATTCGCTTACGACATAATCCACTTCTAAACATTTGTAAGAATGCACATATATACCAGTTGATGAAGGAGCTTTTTCCAGCTGATTGGTTCCCAATCAGCATCACAGTGATCTTCTTACTGGGAGGCAGCAGAGTCTTGCCAACAGACTGAGCTATTGTTATTAATCCTGAAAAAAATAAAAAATCATGTAATCAAGTCCAAATGTGTTTTTGTAGCTTTGGGTTTATTAGATGACAAAATACTGTATAACTGTATATTGGGTTTTAAAATCCAGAAAATCAAGACCACAATGATTTTCTGACTAGAGCATTTAGACTAGAGGTGTTAGCTAGGCAAGACATTACAGATGAATAGGCTTGAAAATAAATAAATAAATAAATAAACACATAGCAATAGATTATTTCTATTTGATTAAGTGATTACTGGGGGGCTTAGTGGCTTAGTGGCTAGCACGTCTGCCTCACACCCCCAGGGATGGGGGTTCGATTCCCGCCTCTGCCGTGTGTGTGGAGTTTGCATGTTCTCCCCGTGCCTCGGGGGTTTCCTCCCCTAGTCCAAAGACATGCGTGGTAGGTTGATTCATTCATTCATTGTCTACTGCTTATCCGATCTATCCTCGGGTCACGGGGGGCCTGTGCCTATCTCAGGCGTCATTGGGCATCAAGGCAGGATACACCCTGGACGGAGTGCCAACCCATCGCAGGACACACACACACACTCACTCTCATTCACTCATTCACTCATGCAGTCACACACTACGGACACTTTAGAGATGCCAATCAACCTACAATGCATGTCTTTGGACTGGGGGAGGAAACCGGAGTACCCGGAGGAAACCCCCAAGGCACAGGGAGAACATGCAAACTCCACACACACGGCAGAGGCGGGAATCGAACCTCCAACCCTGGAGGTGTGAGGCAAACGGGCTAACCACCAAGCCACCGTGCCCCCTGGTAGGTTGATTGGCATCTCTAAATTGTCCGTAGTGTGTGTGCCCTGTGATAGGTTGGCACTCCGTCCAGGGTGTATCCTGCCTTGATGCCCAATGACACCTGAGATAGGCTCCCCGTGACCCAAGGATAGTTCGGATAAGTGGTAGACAATGAATGAATGAATTGATTACTGATCTTTTACCAGTATTCAGTAAATACTGGTATAGTAATACTATACTAACCAATTGAATTTACCAAAATTCAATAGAGTTTGTTCAAAAATAATATCATATTCTTATTATTGCTAAAAAAAAATGAATTGCCATGTACTGTTATTTTAAATTCTGCAATCTAATTAGGGATATAAATGAACATTTCAGTACAATTTCATGATTGCAGGCCATATAAAGATTTTTGGTTCTGAATATAGAAAAAAGAAAGAAAGACTAAACCCCAGGGATGTAAGTGAGGATGACTGTGTATGCATATTGTATGAATATAAACTTATTAATGCTTGAGGTTCAGAACAATATTCCTTCAGAGGGCTCAGAATTCCATGCGAATGTCCTGTGGAGCAGGAGGGATGGTTGGAGGGATGGTGTGGAGTGTGGAGTTGTTTTGGCTGTCAAATGTGGCTCAGAGATATTTAGACTTGTTGTGTTGTGAGCCAGATGTAGCTTTCACTTTAGAGATGGAAAACATTTGTCATTAGCAAACTTTTAGTATTTGTGATTCTGTGCTGTAAAAAAGAAAAAAAAAAAAAAAACATAAGAAGCCCAGTGTCTGAGGCTGAGACTAACATCTGGTGAAACTGTCTCTTGAAGTGATTTGAGCAATCAGATTTCAATCTGTTCTACGCATATTTTGGATTGATCTACACCTGCAGTCATCTACTTAGAGAGAGATTAAAATATTAATCTCTTGGTCTCTGTATTTTGTCTTCATATCTGGGAAAAAAAAACAGGACCAATTATGAAATGAAAAACAACTTTTTTCTTCAATACCAAATATTTTCTTGACAAATATCTGGAAAATCTATGCCTGGGCAAGCTTTAACTTTTTGCTTAAAGGTAAATTTACTATTATATTTTAAGTTAGTGAAAATAATAATATGCCCAATTTCTAATATACAGAGGGAAGGTTATTACACAAAAAAAGATTTTCAAAACCCAACTTCATAAACAAGACACAAGGGAAAGAAGAAACAGGGGAAATAGAGATCAATGCCTCCATAAAAGAAAAGGTTGAATCCCATATTGGTATTGTGAAGCCATATAACAGCACTCTTTTGCCCTGGGGTTGATTTAGGATTTGTGACTGGAATTCTTTTTTGTCTTCTTTTTAAATCCTTATCCTTATTCCTTGGAAAAAATACAAATCAGGCCCTGCCTAAATCAAGCATATTTACATTTGTAGTCTATTGGAATTTGCATTGGAAATACACTTTCAAAGTCAAATGTGCCAGACAGGACTGAAGGCCTTACCAGACACTGACAGGTCTGTGAACAATGTTACAGATCAGCCTGGTCAGTTTGAAGTGGATTTCTTTCCTCTGTTATATCTGATACACATTAGTAAATACCCAATACATGTTTCAGCATTTGGAAACCAGGTTGCAGTTTATTATCTCACATGATGTTGTGTCATGGATTTGTAGTCATCGTAATCCTGAAATACTAACCCCAAGGGTTTTTTTTGACAGTGGAGGAAATCACAAACCACCATTACATTACATTACATCCGTAACTGAACTTTTATACTTATTCACTGACACCAGACATTTGAAATGAACGGCTTTAATCCAAACCCTCATCTGTTTATTGTGTAGTTTAATCTAAACCCTTATCCATTCAGCAGTAACTGCTTTATCCTGGTCAGGGTTGCAGAGAACACAGAGTCTGACACATGAAAAAAATTGACAAGGAAAGAACATGTAAAAATCTGTACTGTACTTAGAGTGCCGAGCTCAGGTTCGAGCCGAGGATCATGGACCTGTGCTGTGTCAGCATGCTGGGGAACCGAACTAATCAAATAAACAACTCAAAACCAAATAAATTAATATGAATTTTCATCTAATATGAATTTTAATAGATGTTATATATTTGGCTTACCCAAAGTATATAGGTAAAAAAAATATTTTGTACTTGTTTAAATAATGACTAATGCAATAGTAATATAATATTTACATAATAGACATTAGGTGTTATTTCATTATTGTGCAAATCTGTATTGAAGGGGTCCATGGTGCGTGCGTGCGTGTGTGTGTGTGTGTGTGTGTGTGTATTCCAGGCAACAAAATTTTGAGAACCTAAAGCACTTTCCCATAATGATAATGAACTCCTGAATAAACTTACTTGCCTTAGCAAACTTGTTCAGTGAAAGTATAAAGTAAAGAGCACAAGACGAAGTGTATGAGGCTTAACTGGAATAAATAAATTTAAAAAAAAAGCTGATGATTCATTACCGTTGTCTGTATCCGTGTATATCTGATGGCAGTGCTTCAGGATGCGCTCTTCACAGCACACCGGCTCCACTTTCACCGCGTTCATGCTTTTCATTTTCCTGGCCATTTTTAAACCTCCGTGTCCACACAGTCACGCAAGATAAACCCACTGTGAAGCTCTGGAGATTGTGAAGCGTCCCTAATGCAGTGTCGCCTTCTTGAAGTCACGTGATGAACGAAGCCAAAAACGCACTCTTTCGCCTTGTTTGTGATCCAAACCTAGACCTATACCCTGATTACAGGATGCTTTCCACTACTGACATTTATTGGGTTTTTTTTTTTTAGCTGCTTTAAAAACGTTTGCACTATATTTTAGTTGAGCAAGTTGATCAAATTGTCTGCTAAATCTAAATGCATACTTATGAGAATTTATATAAGCTGCACAAGAATATGATTAAATAACACTATTTCTAAACACTCAAACATTGCCTAAGATGTTATGTTTTTTTTCCTTTTTCCTCAATAGCTAGAAAGCATCAAGTCCCTATCACTAATTTAACCGCTAAATTGATGTTCAGAATAAAAAAAAACCAAACAATGAGTCGACTCTTTGAATCGACTCCTTTAGGTGAACGTTAAAAGCGGATTCGATTCTCTCCCCCCACTCTCTGTAGATGTTGGTAATGCTGTTACAAACATGTTTCCCACATAAACTTCCGAATTGAGTTTGCTTGTTTTATTGGTTAGCATGTTTTCCTCAGACATCTGCGGTTGAGGATTTGATCCCTGTGTGTGCATGCTGTATGTAATTTCATCATACTACTATGTACTTTGGTTCCTCCCCCTGACTGGCATCTCTAAATTGTCCAGAGTGTGCATGCAATGGTGTGTCCCCTGCCTTGTGCCGAGTCTCTGGGAATATGGCTCCAATTTCCCTGCATCTCTGTGTAGGATAAACAGTACAATGGATGGATAAATCTCTGAAAAGTTTACTGAATAAATAGTAAATGGTGTTTGACTCTCAGGTGTGTAAGAGGCAGTTGGGATGAGTAGGACGGTCTGCTAGATGATGAGGCAGGATAATGGAAACAAATATATTGTGTATTTTCTTTATAAAGTAGTAGTAGTTGCTTTTGGTTGCTCCCTGTTCGGCGTCGCCACAGCGGACCAACTGGTCCACACAACAACTTGGCAAATGTTTTATGCCGGAGGTCCTTCCTGACGCAACCCACCCATTTTTCCGGGCTTGGGGCCGCCACTGCATCCAGTGGCTGGGGTTGAGGCATTGGCTGGGAATCGAGCACGGGCCTATCCGCAAGATAGGCGAGAAACCTACCACTGAGCCACCAAAGATTTCACTTAATGTTAGGGATGAAGTCAAGGAATTCACTAAAGAGGCAATATGCTTGTTCAGATTGTACATTTTACTTTATTATGAGAGCTACAATAAGAAAACAGTAAAAATGACAAAGGCATACAGACACGGTTTATTCTTGTTTAGTAAAAAATCCTGTCCTTGCATGGCTTTTGTGTAAGCTTAATTTGTAAGTTGTACTGTAAATTATCACTTCATTTCATTGTGTTAAAAATCATACATAGATAAAGTGAGGTATAAGTTTCATAAAGTTCATGTTGGAATGAGAATATGGATAATAAAGAAAAAAAAACTGACAACATGATGCACATAAAAGCAGTGCAAGGCATTTAGTTCAAATCACATGATGCAAAGCTGTAAGGCTGCAGTGGAGAGAATTTGGCAGGTAACATTTTAATAAGATTACATTAAAAAAAAAAAAAATACTGAACAGTGTGTGCCTTAGTTGGGACAAGTTCCAAGTGTGTGCCATGACCGTAACCCTCAACACATTGTGCTGACATTATCAATGTTTTCCTTTACTAACTAAATAGTTAATAAATTTACTTTTACCCATCAACGTTGTAACATGCTGGTGTGCATCTTCTGGAGAGTGATTCTTAGAAAGCGTCTACATTATCATTGTTGTTCTAAAGTGCAGGAACATTTAGTGGTTATTCATATCCTTCCTACTATTAGTTCACTGCTCTTTCCATTCATCGCTTCAGTAGAACTTCAACCAAAAAACTTTAGTCCATATCCTGATCTCCAACACTCTGCCGGAGGTACTCCTCATACAGCTTCTTCTGTGGATTCACACACACACACACACAAAACACACACAGGTTTAAAGATACTGTATATTTTCCACCCCATGAATATTGTTACTATTATTCTTCTAATAATAATAATAATAATAATAATAATAATAATAAGTTACTTAATTTAAAATAGAACACAAAACACTACCTTTTTAGTTTTCACCACTTCCTGCACATACTCCAGTTTTTCCTGCATCTGCCTCTTTTGTTTTCCAGACAGAGTTGGCCTTGTGCTGTACACCAAAGAAGCAGATAAGCAAGAAATTGACAGACACACCACACAAGGTTTGTTAATTTTAAAAGAATGTTGCAGCTGAATTTTAGTTTGTTCATTAAAAATAAATAAATAGATAAATAAATAAATAAATAAATACCAATGTATAATACTGCGCTTGTTTCAACATGTTAGTTCTATAGAAACAATATAAGCCTAATAATTATTTTAATTACTTATTTTTGGAACGAGTCGCCAGTATCAGCACACCAACACGATAATCTGTCTATAGATATCTATACAAGACTTAGTTTTGCTGTTTCTTGCCATCCTTTTCGCCTCAATTCTTTTCAGATACTAAGAGATGATCTTGGGCTCTTTGAGGAAGACTCAAAAAATAAAGTCTGTTGAGAAAGCCTTATGGCAGACAGATCTACTTTACTAACCGGGAAGAGAAGCGAGCGAGGATAAGGAGGATGAAGGAGAGCAGGACAAGGCCACCACAAACATACAGCTGTGTTTCCACAGACAGAGATTCAGACACCTTCACTATTGGAGCCTACAGAGAATGACAAAACACAAATAAAGAACTAAACAAACCGAAATATTGCAACATGATCACTTCACAGGTTCTCTTCAAATGGAAAAGCAGGTGCTTATGCACACACCAGATACAGTGAGAGTGTCTCAGTGCCGTTAGCACCTAGGGCTAGCACCAGCATCTCCCTTGACAGACTTCCAAGTACCAGAATGAACAGCAGCAGTAAGGGCACACTGAAGCCCAGAAGGCTCAAAAGACAGCTCTTACAGCGAGCACGCCTGTTCTTCATACTGCACTGCCTGTGGGGTTTAAAGCACAAAAAAAAAAACAAAAAAAAAAACACAGCTTACCATTGTTCGACATTTGTATCGTTCACGTCACACTGAATAAACATCCAAATGATCAATTTATTACCGGTCGTTGTTGAGCGTATCAGTAATAGCCTCGCTGATGAGCTCGCAATCCTTCTCCAGTGTGTTCAAAGTGTTCTGCACGGTCTGGTTTATGGTCTTCTCTATGGTGCGACACACCTCCTCAATTTGATTGACACATCGATTGGGCTGTGGACAAAATAGAGGAAAAGGATAAGATGCTATAGGGACGGACTGTTTTACAGCAGAGACACATCTCTGTACACTAAAATCACATGTGATGCAACTTCAGCAAAAACTTGTACAACACCACTAAATCTCCTAATCCGTACACATGAGCTCAAAAGATGTATAGTTTATTGGTGAGCAACCGTAGGAAAAGGCAACCTTTCCACTCAGGTGTGAACTCTGTGTCCTGATTATGGCAAAAGCTTAGACAGCTCAGCTCTCAGAGTTAAATGTGTCTGCCAGCCTTTTCTGATAGAATTGAGAGTGTAGTCATCGGTCAGAAAGTGAGCATACCTCTGACCTGAGAATTGGCGAGTTATAATAAAATCAGTACAATGATCTAGCTTAGACCTCAAAATGAGCAACATATCAGAAACTGCAAAAACTTGCCATTAAGGATCTGTTAGAACAGTTTACAGCAGAACAACACCTGATCAGACAAATATGGTCAAAAACACATTGGGACTAATTATTGGCTACTTAATAATAAAGTATAGTTTATTATTCCTAATAGTGTAGATACAACATTAATTAAAATGTGCCCTAAAGGTCTGTTTTGAGTGACAGTGTGTTGATGTTACCTTGTTGGGATTGGGGATGTAGATGGTAGGCATGTCAAAGCCACACTTGTTGAGTCCTGGACGTTTACACAACTCCTGCACAATCTGCATCATCACTCTCTGTAAGGAGCAATCACAACCTGCAGTTAGGTCTGAAAGTGGAAAATCTCAACGCTTTAAGAAACTCAAGAGTAACAAGGACCAGCAATAAGACTACCACCGCACACCTGTCTGTCTGACTCTCCTCCAGCCTCATCAGCTTTGCTGAGGTAAAAGCGGACCCGATCTCCCTGCCTTTCGTTGAGTTGCTCCACGATGTTGAGTGTGCGTTTGCACAGAGCCTGTCCCATCGGGTCGAAGAAGACCAGGATCAAATCACACACATCACCTGAAGAGGAGAAACATCACTAACACATTCAGCTAACATCACACGGTCCTGAATCTCAGAATTCAGAGAAGATCATTTTGCTACAAAAACTCCTCTCTATAATCGAAATAGCTTAGCTCTTGTTTTATTTTGGTTCACAAAACCACAGCTCACAAATTCACAAATCAAAAGTTCACGTTTCTAAAGTTAGAGGAAAGTGAAAGTAATCGTGACCAGGAGCAAGTGCACAAATTTAACATCCTTTCAGTGAACTGGTTGTAGTGCATGTGGATTTCTTGCACAGTTTGTCAGACTGCTGCAGTAGCTGAAAAAGCAGCAGTCTAGTACTCAGACGTCACATTTAAATAACAAAACGAATCCCACCTAGCCAAAGGATGGCCTGATCCACATCAAAGGGATACTTCATATCTCCATCCACCAGTCCAGGAGTGTCCACGAAAGTCACCAAGCTGAAACGCTTCTGCCGAGAAGTGCAGATCTCAGTGCCAACGTATTCAGACACACCTGAGACACACAGAGCGAAGAGTCAGAAACATTCATGTTAAGTGCGATATTTATTTAACAAATGGATTTGGTTGCTTACCTTTAAAGTCTTGCAGTGCTTTAAAATGAGGGTACAGGTGAAGAGTTGCATTTCCCTAAAGACAAACCACACAAAGGTCAAACCAGAATGACAATTTCAGCCACAAGCTCTTCACAGGTATTTCCTGATTTCACACTAGATAAAATTATTATATTTACTGTCAGCGACTCCCTCTTACGCCCGCTAGTAACAAAAGTGAAGCCCTGTGTCTCAATCGCAACTCCTGTCCTTTGGATATGCTCCTCGACGTACCTAAAACAAAATGCTTGATAAGACAGTGGCTTACACAAAAACCTCCCCAAGGGCTCATACTCAAGTCTTTATAGCAAAAAACATGGAAACATGTACACAGTACATACCAGTTGATGAAGGAGCTTTTTCCAGCCGAATGGTTTCCCATCAGCATCACAGTGATCTTCTTCCTGGGAGGCAGCAGAGTCACACCAACAGACTGAGCTATTGCTATTAAGCCTACAAATACAGGAAAAAAATACATCTTAGATTATTTTGCAGAAGTCATCAAATCTCAGCTGCTCTTAGACTAGATTTGTTTTTGTTGGAGAAAGCCTGGCAGGCTGAAAAGTCACATGCAAATGTGGTGTGGGAGCTCTGTGGTAAAGGTGTTGGATTACTGACTGGAAGGTAGTTAGTTTGAATCCCAGGATCACAAAGCTGCCACTGCTGGGCTCTTAACCCTCAATATTGTTCAACTGCATTAAAAAATGGCATATAAGAAATGCAATTGTTTGCGCACACTCAGTTGTATATAAAGCCAAAAATTTAGATGGACGCAAACATGTGTCCGAGTGACTTTCCCAACTCTCAAAAACATGCCGGAAGGTTGATTGAGACAGAGACACAGAGACACACAGAGAGAGAGAGAGAGACAGAGACACAGAGACACACAGACAGAGAGAGAGAGAGAGAGAGAGAGAGAGAGAGAGAGAGAGAGAGAGAGAGAGAGAGAGAGAGAGAGAGAGAGAGAGAGACACACACAGTGGGAGACAGACACACAGTGAGAGACAGACACACAGTGAGAGACAGACACACAGTGAGAGACAGACACACAGTGAGAGACAGACACACAGTGAGAGACAGACACACAGTGAGAGACAGAGAGAGAGAGACACAGAGAGACACACAGAGAGAGAGACAGAGACAGAGACAGAGAGAGATCCCAGTCAGGCCGAACCTAATCAAGATAAAATAGTTATGGAGAAACATAGAGAAATGCGGGCGCTCAGGTTAATGGACAAAAGCACAGACAGACGGTTGTAAAGAAAAAAGAAAGCACTGAAGGATCAACAGAGGACATGAACGAATGTAGACATTTTGGGTGATTAATTTCACCTGAATCACCACCATCACAACCTCCACTCACTCTCACCTTCACAAATTGTAAAGTAGAGTATCATCATGTGCTCTGGTCATTCAGAGAGGCAGACTTCTGCACTCAACAGCATTGTAACATGAAATTAATCTGCTTTAATGCACTTCATCCATTTAAATGAAATCAGGGAGATCTTTAATACAAGTAAAACGGTTTCAAACTAAAATCCTCGAACAAATCATCTTGAATGTCTTCCAGTGTGTGAATAAAACTGCAAGTAAGAAAGTTTTGCTATTATTTTGAAGTCAAAGTTAGTGAAGAAGTCTGGATAAGAGCAACACAAAAAAAAAATCTCGGTCAGAATCGTTTAACTTCGTTCAAACTCGGCTTAGCAAAGAAGTAGTACGCATTAAGCGAGCCGGCTAACTGGTATTAACTAGGAAGCATTGTTAGCACTGAAAACAAAGTGTAAACTAATTGAAAATATCTTAACTATTTATTTATTTCTTTATTACCGCTGTCTCTGTCGGTGTACATCTGATGGCAGTCCTTGAGGATGCGCTCATCGCAGGACACGCTGCCGGACACCGAGTCCGCGTTCGCCGCGTTTCGGCTCTTCATTTTCCCCGACATTTTCTGACGCAGCCACAAAGAGGTAGACGGTAGAACTTCAAGAGAAAAAAAAAACGCCACGGACCAGAACCGGAGTTACCAGCAAACCGGAGAAAGAGGGCGAGCACTTAACGGCTAAACCGAGTTTAAATCGGCCCGGTATACTCAACAACGCCGGCCACGTCAACCGACGCTCGCAAAGTCGTCTGGGATTTGTAGTTGTCTTCTGATTGGTTCACGGTCCAGGTCCCGTAACAACGATAAATTCTTTAGTGCGTGTATATACTAGGTTGTACGGTAACCACATAGCTATTCTCTGGTTATCCACTAGGGGGCAAAATAGAGCAATAAACTCAGGGCCATAAACATATCTACTGGCAAAACGTGCTAATGATGTGCACAGGAAAGTGTTCTTCGTTAAGATGAAGTCTGATGGTGTACCTAAATCTCTTATCGAAATATTTAATTTAGGCGATTCACAGCAACATAGAGAATACTTATTGCAATCACAAATGTAGACTTTTATTTATAAATGTAATATTATTGCCTGTTTTGTGTAAATGTCATGATATAAAATCCTTTTATGATGTAAGATCAGAGCAGCAAAATGTGGATCACATGGATTTTTCTAAAAAGAAAAAGAAAAAAAGGTTGAAATATATTCATTTGTTGCCTCATACCTCTAATGGGTGTGTGTGTGTGTGTGTGTGTGTGTGTGTGTGCAATTGTGCCCTGTAATGAGGTGGCACCTGTCCAGGGTGTTTTCCATGCCTTCTGCCTTCTATGAAAGGCTCCAGGCTCCCTATGACCCTGTGTCAGATAAGCGGCCTAGAAAATAGATGTATGGATGGATATTCATCTGTTTTTGTAGGTGATTTCTGCTTAATCTGTTTGTACATTCCAAATGTATGAGCAAAATGATGTGAGCACCAGACCATCACACTCATATCACGTCAAGTCAAGATGCTTTTATTGTCATTTCAACCACATATACTGTAGCTGACGCAGTACACAGTGAAATGAGGACCCTGGTGCTACATAAAACAACACGGAGCTACATAACAACACAGAGCTAAGGACTTAAAGTAAGTTGTACTAGCCACATAAAGTGCAACGTGTGCAACCTAGAGCAAACAGACAATACAGAACAAAACAGTACAGGACAGATACGCAAAATACACAAAATAACGCCGACCAGTATACATTCTGTATAATGTTATACAGTGCAATGTGCAAAATAGGAGAACTGTAAACAAAGAGGGTTCTTGTAAACATATGTACTTCTATAATAGCAGCAAGATGGTGGCAGTTTGAAATGCGTGCAAAAAACAGCAACAACAGAAATTAAGTAAATGTGCAAAATAACAGCATGTAAACAGTTAGAATGTGGGTGGTGCTATAGACATGGATGAATATTGAATTAAATGGAACATTGCCAAAAGTTTTGGGATGTCTGCCTTTACATGCATATGAATGTAATATGGTGTTGGCCCACCTTTTGCAGCTATAACAGCTTCAATCCTTCTGAAAAGGTTTAGGAGTGTGTTTAAGGGAATTTTTGACCATTCCTGTAGAGGTGCATTTGTGAGGTCAGGCAAGGATGTTAGACGAGAAGGCCTGGCTCATAGTCTCCGCTCTAATTCATCTCAAAGGTGTTCTATCAGGTTGAGATGCAGACCAGTCAAGTTCCTCCACACCAAACTGTTCTCACAAAGTTGGGAAATTGTCCAAAATGTTTTGGTATTCTGAAGCATTAAGAGTTCTTTTCACTGGAACTAAGGGGCCAAGCCCAACCCCTGAATTCAATGATTTGTAGGGGTGTTCCAAAACTTTTGGCAATACAGTGTAGATATGCACACATATCAATGTACTATATATAAATACTACTATTCTTACATGTTTTATGCTGTAGTTTGTATAAGCATTTCATTGTAAGCATGTCACTGAGATCTGTACATATGATAAACTTGAAACTATTATTAGCTGAATTAGCTTTAATTGAAGTTTAGGCTATTTAAAAATGACTATACCAACACCCAGGAAACAGGGTTCCTAAAATATGTCAGAAAATAAATATTTACCAACAAACAACTGGCTTACATGAAAACATTTTCATAAAGTTTCTTTTTGTGCAAGTTTCTGCATGCAAAAATTGATATTTAGTGCAAAAAAACGAATCGAACATTTGATTCGTTGAAAAGAATCGGTACATTGAATCGATTACTAATGTGACTCATTCACAGCGGACGCTAACTACATTTAACAAGTAGTGCTTCATGAGTCAGAAAGAAAAACTGCATGTGATGTGCAGGCCCCAAATTTAGTTGTATGTTGAATCATATATTTATATACAGTCTCATTAGACTGAGAAGATTTAGCAAAACGTCACACAGTGCAAGTTGCTTTGATTAAAAAACAATGGGGCAAATTGTATTCATAGTTGTATTGGGACAAAAGTTTCAGTAGCCACTTCATCCTGGTCAGGATTATGGATAATCTAGAACCTATAATTAAGAAAAAACTGGGCCTTAAGCAGGAATACACCCTGAAGAAGAGGTCAAGTTCATCTCCCTGAACCATGTGACATGCTCACACTCTCGCACACTTTTGGAAGGAAACTGGAGAACCCGTGAGAAACCCACATGGACACAGGGTCAAGATTCAGAGAAAAAGCCACATGCTGTAACCTGAGCTCAGACCTCAATCCTGATAGTGTCTACACTCAAACTGTATCCATACAACTTTAAAAGACTTTCATAACACCACAGCATGAGTAACAATTCTGATTTTTATTTATATATTCTGTATTTACATACACTAAAGTCAACAGTCATTCATCACAATGTAACACACCAACTGATAAAACAAACCTAAATGATTTAGCATTTAGACATTTGCTACTAATTTGCTCAGATTCTAGCATGACCCAATGACTGTCTCTTTTTTATATATATATATATATATATATATATATATATATATATATATATATATATATATATATATATATATATATATATATATATATATATATATATTATATATACATACATATACACACACACACACACACACATACACGCACACACTTCCTCAAGCGAAAAAGTCACAATTACATTCTAAATTAAGCTGTAACTGATGTGTCTCGGGAAACAACGTACACCATTTGGCCTACATGCTACAACCCATTAACAAGATTCCTTTTATACCTTGAAACATTTAAAAAGAAAAATGGCAAAAGATTAAGAGAAACACTTTCACTAGATCACACAGTCTCACACAATCACAGTCTCACACACAATCACACATTGCACATTGCCTTCAGTCTCTCAATGTAGTTCACACTGAAATAAAAAAAATGATACCTCAAGTGGTAAGTACCACAAAATAATGCAGAGTAAATCATTTACCCAAAAACAATCATATCTGCTACCTCGTGCCTTTAAACCTGAACCTAAAACTGCTAAATATCGTCACTCGACCTTTCAATAAAGGTCAATATTTTGCCCAGCCTCGTGAATTACGCTAAACAAACTGGATATGAAAAGCTGTACATTTTATTTCCAGCAAAGTTTTGGAGATCAAGTTAAGCTCTGTCTTTTTTTTGTTGTCCATTTCAACTACACAAGAGCTAAACTTATCATTTGACTGATTTTCAACCACATTTAAATGCAAGACTGATTAACTGGGTTATCAATGATGGAAAAAAGTGCTCAATAGTAATGCAAAAACAAAGTAAAAAAGTTTATCATGCTGACGGTGGGCAACAAGGGCTTCAGTCCCATCCGTTGTCCTTTATCATGTGGGAAAGTTCAATGATGTACTTTCCCTCCTTATACTTCTGACTCAACTCGAAGGCCTGCTCCTGTAGGGAGACAAATAATCAGATCAGAGGTTACGCACTTACACACACGGTTAAAGCTCAGAGAGCAACTCACACAGCATCTGAGCTCACGATAATGTGTGTTTACAGTAGATAAAAAAACAAAAACAGATAACTTCAGGAAAAGAATTTCATGAGTCTGTCAAACATCTGAATTATTTTAATAATCCTGCATAATTTACATATTTAGATGCATGTTATTGTAACAGAGGGTTTTTTTCTCCCTTATATATTTTTTGTTTTCTTTGTACAGATAATTATATTTTTATTCTAAATACTTTTATCATTTCTATTTTAATTCGATTTTATTATAACAAACCGTCAAACAGTGGATGGTTGTCTATGTGACGAATAAAATTTTAATTTGCGAGCAACACTGACAGCCAAACCACAATGTTTTTCTAAATTTATCCAAAGATGAGATATTAAGCATTTTATTGACAATTAACAGTTTTTTTTTTTAAAATCAGCATCAAAAATAATCAGGAAAATGTCTTTGCACTCACGATAAATGCAAACTAACAGGTTTCAATATAAACCATATACATCATGTCAGGTTGAAACTGGCTTTAGATTACTGGCTGCTAAGAAGCTTTTGCATGATAAACACTTTAGAGTTTGAATTCTTACACATTGCATGTAATACTACTTTTTAATTGGTCTCCATTTTTTTATCCAAACCCACAAACAGGCTTGTTTCCTTCATCCACTGCACAGACTTACAACCTGATCATCAGCCTAAAGTCTAGATTTCCCGAAATCCAATCGTATGCTGTTTAGAGGAACACTAAATACCAAAATCAAATACGTAAGTAATAAGACCCTTATTTTATATCTCCCTAACTTTGTCCCCCAAATGTCCAACATGAGCTGTCCCTCTGATGTACTCGTTCCTAATCCAATCTTGTCACTCCCAAAGAGAACCTCAACATCTTCAGCTCTGCTACCTCTAGCTCTGACTCCTGTCTCTTCCTCAGTGACATTGTCTCTAAACCATACAGCATGGCCGGTCTCACCACTGTCCTGTACACCTTCCCCTTGATTCTCACTGATATTTTCCTATCACACAGAACTCCCGACATCTTTCTCCACCCATTCCAACCTGCCTGCACTCGCTTCTTTACCTCTTTCCCACACTCTTCATTACTCTGGACTGTTGACCCCAAGTACTTAAACTCCTGTACCTTCTTCACCTCTTCACCCTGTAACCTTACTGTTCCACTTCCCTCCCTTTCATTCACACACATGTACTCAGACTTACTAAAGACTGACTTTCATTCCTCTTCTCTCCAGCGCAAACCTCCACCTCTCCAGGTTTTCCTCCACCTGCTCCCTGCTCTCACTACAGATCACAATGTCATCTGCAAACATCATTGTGCATGGAGACTCCTGTCTGACCTCCTCTGACAACTGGTCCATCACCATAGCAAACAGGAAAAGGCTCAGAGCCGATCCCTGATGCAGTCCCACCTCCACTTTGAACTCCTCTGTCTGACCTACAGCACACCTCACCACTGTCCTGCTCCTCTCATACATGTCCTGCACCACTCTGACATACTTCTCTGCTACTCCTGACTTCCTCATACAGTACCCCAGCTCTTCTCTTGGCACCCTGTCATATGCTTTCTCCAAGTCTACAAACACACAGTGCAACTCCCTCTGACCATCCCTATACTTCTCCATCAAAATTCTCAGAGCAAAAATTGCATCTGTTGTGCTCTTTCTGGGCATGAAGCCATACTGCTGCTCACAAATTTCCACTACCTTCCTTAACCTAGCTTCCACAACTCTTTCCCATAGCTTCATTGTATGGCTCATCAACTTTATCCCCTTATAGTTGCTGCAACTTTGCACGTCACCCTTATTCTTAAAGATCGGCACTAACACACTTCTCCATTCCTCAGGCATCCTCTCACTCTCTAAAACCCTGTTGAACAAACTAGTTAAAAATTCCACTGCTGCCTCTCCCAGACACTTCCAGACCTCCACCGGGATGTCATCAGGACCAACTGCCTTTCCACTTTTCATCCTCTTCAAAGCCTTCCTGACTTCATCCTTTCTAATCTCATCTACTTTCTGTTCCACAGAGTTCACCCCTTCTACTCTTTTTTCCCTCTCATTTTCCTCATTCATCAGCTCCTCAAAGTATTCCTTCCATCTCCTCTGTACACTCTCCTCACTTGTGAGCACCCTTCCATCTCTATCCTTAATAACTAACTTGCTGCACATCCTTCCCATGTTGATCCCTCTGCCTAGCTAACCTGTACAAGTCCTTCTTTCCTTCTCTAGTGTCTAACCTAGTGTACAACTCGTCATATGCCTTCTGCTTGGCCTTAGACACCTCCCTCTTCACTCTGCGCTGTAACTCCTTGTATTCCGGTCTATTCTCTTCAGTCCTGTCCATGTCCCACTTCTTGGCTAACCTCTTCCTCTGGATACTATCCTGAACTTCCTCATTCCACCACCAAGTCTCCTTATCTTATTTCCTCCTTCCAGATGACACACCTAGCACCTTTCTCCCTGTCTCCCTGATCACTTCTGCTGTAGTTTCCCAGTCATCTGGCAGCACTACCTGACCACCCAGAGCCTGCCTCAACTTCTGTCTAAATTCCTCACAACATTCCTCCTTTTTCAGCTCCCACCACTTGGTTTTCTCCTCCATCTTTGAAAACTTCTTCCTACAGACCATCAAAGTCATCCTACACACCACCATCCTATGCTGTCTGGCTACACTCTCTCCCACTACCACTTTACAGTCACTAATCTCTTTCAGATTGCCTCTTCTACATAGGATGTAGTCTACCTGTGTTCTCCTACCTCCACTCTTGTAAGTCACTCTATGCTCCTCCCTCTTCTGAAAATAATTGTTATCCGCAGCCATGTCCATCCTCTTAGCAAAGTCCACTACCATCTGTCCTTCTTGGTTCCTTTCCTTAACTCCAAACTTGCCCATCACCTCCTCATCACGTCTGTTCTCCACACCAACATGTCCATTAAAATCCGCTCCTATCACCACTCTCTCACCCGTGGGAATACTCTCAATCACCTCATCTAATTCATTCCAGAATTTCTCTCTCTCTTCTAACTCACAACCTACCTGTGGGGCATAACCACTAACAACATTCAACATCACCCCTTCAATCTCTAACTTCAGACTCATCACCCTGTCTGACACTCTCTTCACCTCCAGGACATTACTCACAAACTCCTCCTTCAGGACCACACCTACCCCATTTCTCTTACTATCCACACCATAATAAAACCCGCTTGAATCCTGCTCCTATACTACGAGCCTTGCTACCCTTCCACCTGGTCTCCTGTACACACAGTATATCCACCTTCCTTCTCTCCATCATATCAGCCAGCTCTCTACCTTTCCCTGTCATAGTACCAACATTCAGAGTTCCTATTCTCAGTCCTACACTCTTACCTTTCCTCTTCTCTCTCTCTGTCTGTGCACTCTCCTCCCTCCTCTACTTCTTCGACCAACAGTAGCCCAATTTCCACCGGCGCCCTGTAGGTCAACGGTGCCGATGGCGGTCGTTAACCTGGGCCTCGACCGATCCGGTATGAAATTCAGAGTACTGACGATTCGCATGGGTAAATTTGGCAATGTTTTACGCCGGATGCCCTTCCTGACGCAACCCTCTCTATTTATCCGGGCTTGGGACCGGCACAGAAGTCACTGGACTGTGACCCCCATGGCTAGATTAATTTGCAAACAAATACTAGTTTTAATTATTGATGAACAAGACAAACGGTTAACTGTTTATAGTTATGTTTAGTGTTGTGGAACATTCAAAAGACAAGCCGGTTCCTGTTATTTTGTAAGTGCCAGCTATAAAAAAAAAAAAAAAAAAAAAAAATTTTAAAAAATAAAAAGGTCCTTCCTTTAACAGCTTCTCTTTTTTTCTCCAAGATAATAAGACAAGACTCTGCAAAGCCCTGAAATCTCTCCTGTGGTGTGAAAGTTACTATTCCAAAGTGCAGACACCGGAGGCAAAGAAAACTTGCTGTTCTAGAAAATTAAACACCTTCTGAACAATCAAGAAGCAACCATTCAACAGCAATAAAGTGCAGGACATGTAAACACGTGTTTAGGAGGGTGTGCTTACATATTTCCAGCCCAAAGTGGTGTGACAGTTCTCACAGTAAATATCAGCCACAGCATGAAGTCCAGTCAGCAGCAGCCTCTCCTCAGCTGGACCACAGCCCACATTCACACTGAAATCATCAAGTGGCACAGAATAAAATACTAACCAAAAAGACACAATGTACTAAATGTCACTACTTTACACTCAGATACTCACACCGAGTTGAACAGATAGGCTCGACCCTGGCTCCCTTGGAAAGACTAAGAAAACGAAAAAGCTTCTCACTCTTGTGCTCGATAAATGAAGTGATTTTTCTATATTATGATTAATCACATCCTCATTTCACTTGATATCAGCTCACCTTGGAGATGAGCTCATCGTGATTGGCTAGGTGAGCACGACAGTGGACGCAGCTGTAACGGCGGTGACAGGAGTCGAGGTACGCCTGGAAAGTTTTGGCTTTAGTCTCTTTCACCATGGCTAGGGGGGGGGGAAGAAAAAAAAAAGAAGAACAGTCAAGAGATCAAAATCCAGAAATACAAGATAACCATCCGGGCCTTCAGAGCAACATTCACATGCAGTGCAATTGTTCGGTCACAATGCTAATAATTAAATAATAATTCACATTATTATTATTATTATTATTATTATTATTGTTATTAGCACAATAATTATATTTACTATTGAGTTCTTAGAGCTATTGACATGCTTGCCTGGACGCTTGAATTAATTAATCTAATACCCAAGAAATGAGCTTATTAATACACGTTTAAACCAAAAGTAATCGATCATATAAATAGTTGTACAGATTTATATTCAGAAAACAAAACTGTGCTCTGTTCTGTTGTATAGATCAGTTAAAAACAAGTGGATAGCCACTGGTCTACACTGACAATATTAAATGATTTTGATGATACAAGATTTGTGATCTTTGAAACCTGGTTTGTCTTTGCGTATTTTATCAGGAGCGTGTGGAAATAATTTGTGCTACACTTCCGGGTTTAATGATCATCAACACACACACTTCGTCTGACCTACTTGGCCTGGTAGAGCCTTCACTGCAGCTGTGCTAAGCATGGCAGGTTTTCTGTACCATGCCTTGATAAAGATAATTTAGTATTGTTATCACATATAAGGTGATGATTTTTATTAAATAGAACATATGCTGTAGAATTTGCGCAACGTTACG
Organism: Hemibagrus guttatus; assembly: GCA_033459395.1. Taxonomy (NCBI): domain Eukaryota; kingdom Metazoa; phylum Chordata; class Actinopteri; order Siluriformes; family Bagridae; genus Hemibagrus; species Hemibagrus guttatus. Next base: position 5,759,661 of record JAUCMX010000016.1, on the reverse strand, counting down.
GGCCTTAACACTGCAGCTAAAAACAAACAGTCTGCAATGCAAACACGATACAAGTAAAAACACATTAGATTAACATGTCAGACATTTATATTACATATTAATACTCCGACAGATATCTGTGGATAGTTGTGCATATTGCAAAAGCAAGCTTTAGGGATAAAGCGGAAATAAACAAAAATAAATAAATAAACAGAACGTCCACGCAGGATCCAGGAACAAGCGGCTTGCTAAACATTAAAACGGACTCACCTAAATACAAATAACTTGCGGTGGCTGAGGTATAAATCCTATAATTAAATTAAAAAAAGTACTCAGTCAGCTGAAAGACATGAGAAGTCGAGGTTGTTATGAAAAGCTCAACGTCACTCCGATTTTTTTTTCCTTCCCAAAACAAGCAAACAAACGTGCGCCACTGCAGAGCCCCTCCTCTTTCCTCCTTCACTGTCCGCCTTCAAGCCTCCTTAAAACTCTGACTTCGAACCGATTAAAAAATAATAATAATAACAACAACAACAACAGCATTTAACGCACAATAAGTGTTGAAACGCAAGCTCCCTATCGGTGACGAAACCAAAATATTTGCTCCTGATGGTTGTTTACCGCGCCGCCTTAAATAATTTCACCGAGGTCACGTGTCGTGAAAGTGCGCCGCCTTTGACCAATCAGAATTGAGAAAGCGGATTCCGGGAACAAGATTAGCCAATCAAATGCAGCCTTGCGTGTGGCTTAACGCTTTCGATAGAAGTCAAAACATGAACTCGTTTCAAAGTTTGCAATCAACACGTCAACCAAACAAAAACCTGAAGATAATCACATCAAAATGGATTCATTTCTAATAACAAAACATTTAATAATAATAGTAATGTATTAATGAATGACAATTTTAATCATTTAAAATTACGCGTTAAATTATGTTATGGAGACAAGTCAGTTCTTATTATCACTTACATAACAGCAGCTACACTGAAGGGCCAAAAGTATACGGACACCTCACCGTCACGTCCATGTATGTTTGTAAAATCTTAATAACGTTTGTAACATCTCATTACAGATTTAGTCCCGCTTTGCTACAAAACCCTCTTCTGCGAGAGCTTCAGCTAGATTCCGGAGTTTGGCTGTGAGGATTTGTGTTCATTCAGCCACAAGAACATTAGTGAGATCAGGCACTGGTGTCTGACATGAAGTCGGTGTTCAAGTTCCAGTTATGCTGAGGTCAAAGACTTGTGTTCCTCTGCACCAACGTTGACAAACCATGTCTTCATGGAGCTCACTTTGTGCACCGGGGCATTGTCATGCTGGATCAGGTTTGGGCCTCCAGTTCCAGTGAAGAACAAATGTAATGCTACAACATACAAAGACATTCTATACAATTTTGACCTTATAGTATATTAAACAGTCATTCCTTCAGCTCTCATGGATTTAATAGTGTAGCTTGTTATGTTACAGAAGAGCACAAAGTCCTCTGTTTCCTATAATAATAAACGTATTTACTGTTACAAAACACTGACACTGGAGACTCATTCCAAAAATGTAAACATCTACTTACAAAATACATCCACATCACAGATTATACATTTTATTATTCTGTAAATTATTCATTCATTCATTGTCTACCATTTATCCGATCTATTCTTGGGTCATGGGGAGCCTGTGCATCATTGGGCTTCTCAGGCATCATTGGGCATCAAGGCCGGATACACCCTGGACGGAGTGCCAACCCATCGCAGGGCACACACACACTCTCATTCACTTACGCAATCACACACTACGGACAATTTTAGAGATGCCAATCAACCTACAATGCATGTCTTTGTACCGGGGGAGGAAACCGGAGTACCCAGAGGAAACACCCGAGGCACGGGGAGAACATGCAAAATCCACACACATGGCGGAGGCAGGAATTAAACCCCCAACCCTGGAGGTGTGGGGCAAACTTGCTAACCATTAAGCCCCCCTATTCTGTAAATTATTCGACTTAAAATATGTAGATTGTCTGCCATACAATTATTCCCGAATGAATTGTTACTATAGAAGCAATAACATATTCGAATGCATTAATATAAACCTGTCATTTGAATTACAGCCAGAGCTACTGACAGAGCTGCTGGTTAAGAAAATTAATTAACACCTTCAGATTCAACAGCATTGTGATATTAATTTATTTATCTGACACTGTTGATACAGTTAAACGTTATTACATAAAAATGTGTCAGATGTAACATAACGTGATTTGGTTCAGTGCCCCTTATTATCATTTCATGAAAGTCTAGTGTTTTACTCTTGTAAAAGTATGATGTAATTGAGCACCTCTCTGCATAAAAGCATGTTGAGAAATGTCTCTGTGTTGAAATGTGACATGTGACAATGTATTCCTGAGAGAATTGCAAAATCCAAGAATGATGAACTGTTCCTGAGAATAGTTTAGTATAATTTTATTTCACTGGAAACTAATATTTCTAAATCGGCATACAATCTAGAAGACAGAGAAGTCAGTTGATGGATAATATGAACGAGGGTTAAAATCAATATAGTAGATCTAACAATATATATATAGTGTATAAGTTACATATTCATACATACATAATATGAATATATATATGTGTGTGTGTGTGTGTGTGTGTATATATGTGTATGTATATATATTTATTTACATTTTAAACAAATCTATAATCATTTAATATATATATTTATATTCTTCTTCAGAATCAAGTTTTTAAAGTTTTTATTTCTTCTTCTTCTTCTTCTTCTTCTTCTTCTTCTTCTCTTATACAGTGTAATATTCATCTTGTCATTCATGTGCCTTGTCTGTGCCTCCTAAGGTAGTCTGCTAAGAGAGTGGGATAATCAGTCATGACTCCAGTTGCTCCTGCTGCAAAAGCAGCCTCGATGTCCCGTTCTTCATTACAAACGAACAGATGGATCTGACATGAAAAAAAGAGAGCGAAAAAGACAGGAGAGATAAAAGTGCTGAAACAGAACTTTGCCATAATGGAAGACACAAAATTAAAAAAAAAAAAAAAAAGTTCTATACCTGAATTCCACGGTCTTTAAGATGCTGAAACAACGCCTTCCTCAAAGTCAACCTATAACAAAAAGATAGAGAAAGAGAAAGAGGGAGAGAGAGAGAGAGAGAGAGAGAGAGAGAGAGAGAGAGAGAGATACATACATAAATATATAGATACACAGAGAAATATAAAAGTGAAGATCTTACATGAATACTTTTGTAGTTTGGACTGTTTAGAAAGTGATTTGTAAATACTTTTGAATGAGGTAGATAACCCATCTGTTCCTAAGAATGCCAGGCTCTGGAATGTAAGTCCTGAAAAGAAAAATTCTCTAATTAATAAATGACTAAACCTTACTGAAATACTGTAATGCCTGACATGGCCAGAGACTTTGTATAGTCACCATGTACACATTTAAAAATACACAATATAACTACACAATAGCGATAGATAGATAGATAGATAGATAGATAGATAGATAGATAGATAGATAGATAGATAGATAGATAGATAGATAGATAGATAGGTAGATAGATAGATAGACAGATAGATAGATAGATAGATAGATAGATAGATAGATAGATAGATAGATAGTAGATAGATAGATAGATAGATAGATAGATAAAAAAAACTAGGTGTGATCTATGAATTAACAATATGTACATTATAATTATATTATACAGAGAAGATGTAGCAGACTGTACAGGGTGAAGCAGAACTGCAAGGTGGTGAAGTGTAGTGAGACATGAGTGTCCTAGCGGTGTACTGTAGAGTTCAGAAGATTTATGGTTGTGGGGAAAAACTGGCCCTGAACCTGCTGGTTCTAGTGCGGATGTTCCTGTATCTCCTCCTGGGTGGAACGAGGTTGAACAGTTTGTGACTAGGGTGGGAGGAGTCCTTGATAATTTTGTGTGCTCTGAGCAGACATCTACTGTGGTGAAGAGACTCAATGGCAGGTAGTTAATTAGAGTAGGAAAATGATCTTTAAGTAATAAAACACATACGTGTTGATGATTTGGGGCAGGTAGTACTGCAGGAAACTTTCACCCAATGCAACGAAGGGCAAAAGGCCTGTGTAGTAAAGCAGGAGCAGCTGCATGCCACGCATCACTGTGAACATGTAAGGCATAGTGGAATTCTAGCCAACACAGAAAATGAGAGAACTAGACACAGGACAAGGATCAGAATTGTTTGCTGAAGCTAACAGTTTTGTAAAGACACGTGACTTTCAAATTTCCACACATCTTTTCAAAAAATACCATGCCATTACTTATTTCTAAAAGCCGTTTTCTCATTTGTCCCAATTTGTGTGACCATACCATATGATATCAAAGTCTGCAGCACTACAGTGTTACAGAAGCTTGAGTTTATAACACAAACCACTTTACGACATTCCTTCATGATCGTTGACTCCACAGATGCCCAAACTGTGATGTCCGCTCGGTCATACTTCTTAACAAGACCAGATACCTGAGAGAAAAAAACAAAGAAGAGCAGATTGATATCATGTGGCATACACATGGAAAACAGAAGCTGCAAACCAGTAGGTTTACAGCAAATGAAAAAATGATTTGGGCAGAAGTTAAAGTAGGAATGAGCCTCTGAAATCCAGCTGAAGTATGACCTCCCACCTTTTCAATCAGCTCTATATTGAATTCTTTCACCTCGATGTTCACGGGCATCTTTGGAAACTTGCGGAAGACGTCTTCTAACAGGACAAACTTCCTGTCTGAGCCAGTGCTGTAGCGACCTGCAAACAGCAGTGTGTGTTAGAAATGAATTACAATTATATATGTGTGTGTGTGTGTGTGTGTGTGTGTGTGTGTGTTTGGAAACCCACCTGTGTAAAAGGTAACCTCGAGTTGTTCCTTATACAGTGGTAGCTCCTGGAGATCAATAATTATGAAAAAATCATCAAAAAAGAGTCATGAAAAAAGTTTATTCTATTATTGCAAGTAGCTACAGTATTTTATTGGTGATATTGTGCCACTTGGACATGGATCATCACATAAACAGAAATAATTGTGTCTTTTTTAAAGTTGTACACTTCTGAAGTGAATGATGATCTCCATTCCTTGAGGTTATAAAGATTTTACTTTGTTACTGTTTATTACTATTTGCAAGCACTCCATGTCTATGTCTCATGAGATTATTTATAGTTTGTTTGACAGTTTGAGAAAATCCTGAGGACGAGTACTGAACAGTTAAGCTAAGAGCTATTTATGATTAATAATAACCAAAAGTATGAAATGAAATAAAAAACTAAAGGAAAAAAATAACAGGAAACATATTTCCTTCAAAATAGGAATAAAATAAAATCTTTTTTGTTGTTGTTGTTGCACAACATTCATATATTCATTTCTAGTTTTTGTGGACAGTTGAACTTCTGCCAAAGTTCTCTGGAAAAATATATCCCTGCTTTTTAACAATTATATTCTATCCATCTAATAATCAATTTTCTTTAGACTGGGTCATGGGAAGAGTGGAGCCTATGCCAGGGAACATGAAGCACAAGCTGGGAAACACCATCACACACACACACACACACACACACACACACACACACACACACACACCATTCACACACTACAGACAATTTAGAATGCCCTAAAAATTCTATATATATATCTTCCCTGTTTAAATTGTATTCTGTATTATTGGGTTAGATTCACACCAAAAAATCCAAATGAAGTCCACTACAAAATGTGGACTAGCTCAAAAGGGGGTAAATACTTATGCAAAGCATTGGATATATCCTACTCATGAACAAAGGAAGTAAAACATACTCAGCACTTGGTTTTGCATCTACAGTACACATTTAGTCAAGAGTAATCGCTTTTGAACCCCTGACCTCTAAGTTTAGATCGGCGATGTTGGCATCAAGTCCAGTCTGCCGCAGGAGGTTCTCATCATGCGATACAATCACGTGACCATCTCGAGTAAGGTGGCAGTCCAGCTCGAGCATCTCTGTGCCCACCTCCACTGCGCTGAGGGAGAGGATGGAGTTTGAAAGACATCAGCAGTGATAAACAGTGGCTGATGAAGCGTAGTATTCATTCATTGTCTACCGCTTATCCGATCTACTCTGGGTGATAGCCTGTGCCTATCTCAGGCGTCATTGAGCATCAAGGCAGGATACACCCTGGACGAAGTGCCAACCCATCGCAGGGTACACACACACTCTCATTCACTCACACAATCACACACTAGGGGCAATTTAGAGATGCCAATCAACCTACAATGCATGTCCTTGGACCAGGGGAGGAAACCCCAGAGGCACAGGGAGAACATGCAAACTCCAAACACACAAGGCGGAGGCGGGAATCGAACCCCCAACCCTGGAGGTGTGAGGCAAACGTGCTAACCACCAAGCCACCAAGCCACCGTGCCCCCGAAGTGTAGTATAAGTTGCTTTCGGCTGCTCCCTGTTCGGGGTCGCCACAGCAGACCAACTGGTCCGCACAACAACTTGGCACAGGTTTTACGCCGGATGCCCTTCCTGCCGCAACCCTCCCATTTTTTCCGGGCTTGGGACCGGCACTGCATCCAGTGGCTGGGGTTGAGGCATTGGCTGGGAATCGAACCCGGGCCTTCCGCATGATAGGCGAGCAACCTACCACTGAGCCACCAATGCCTCCCCGAAGTGTAGTATATATTACATAAATAATAGATCACTGACTCTTGCTATAAGAAGTAGTTCATATGACCTGATCTGAGATGGGTGATTACTTACTGTGTGAAAGCCTCCATGGTGCTTTCGATTCTCTCACCAGAACCTGGAAAAGTCAGAGATGTCAAATATTAAAAATTCATAGAAATTAATAAAACTCCTAGCTGTACCTGAAGCCTTAGTATGTCCTAGTATAGCCTGCTGCAGCCATGTTATTTTTTTTTAAACTATTATTCATATTGAACAGTGGTGCTGTGATCAGAAATCACTGGTGAGGGGCTACACATGTGTATACTGGAAAAATAAGCTTTAGTGTCTATCTGTACTCCTACAAGATGCCCTGATACACTCATACCACACTACATCACTACAGATAAGACATGAGTATCACAACAAAGAATTCCTAGTCAGTGGTGGTCGTATTGTGGGATCTTTGCGTTGGTATATTGCATATATACACCGACCAGGCATAACATTATGACCACCTGCCTTATATTGAGTTAGTCCCCCTTTTGCTGCCAAAACAGCCCTGATCCATCATGCACTGTGTATTCTGACAGTTTTCTATCAGAACCAGCATTAAATTCTTCAGGAATCTGAGCAACAGTAGCTTGTCTGTTGTGAGCCTTGCCCACCAATGAACTTGTCGCCGGTTCACCACTTTTCCTTCCTTGGACCACTTTTGATAGATACTGACCACTGCAGACCGGGAACACCCCACAAGAGCTGCAGTTTAGCCATCACAATTTGGCGCTTGTCAAACTCGCTCAAATCCTTACGCTTTCCCATTTTTCCTGCTTCTAACACATCAACTTTGAGGACAAAATGTTCACTTGCTGCCTAATATATCCCACCCACTAACAGGTGCCATGAAGAGGAGATAATCAGTGTTATTCACTTCACCTGTCAGTGCTCATAATGTTATGCCTGTCCAGTGTAGCTCTGTAATAAATGTAGATACAAGGAACAGTGGGAGTAATTCAGAGAACTGTACAACTGTTACATCATGACATTCATGTGGTTTGCTATTCTGATAAGAGAGAAACGCAGTCAGTCATAACCGTCGTACCTCGATTGTGCAAACACAGCCTCTCTAGCCTTTTCCACATAAGATCACAAAGTAAACATATTTCACAGGGGAGAGGTTTTTCAAGTCGCAGCTCTGCCACTCCCTTGGATTACATTGTGGCTTCTAACCCCCTTTGACCCAGTACAAACACTATGCAAATACAACTAAATTAAATTGGAAAACTTGCAGTATATGGGGGCATCAGGATTTAGATTAAGAATCAGGGTGCTTGGTCAGCTTCACATGAATCTGTCTACAGGAATTGAGGAATTCTTCTGCTGCTGCTCATTCTGGGCTGATTACTGACCCTGAGCAAATCTGTTGCATTCTGTCACGCTAGACGAGGACAAAGTAAACCCAGGTGAAACTTCTGACATAATCCCTGAGCTCCAGCTCTCACACTTGGGTTGAGAGTTATTTGTAGTTTGAGGTTGTAGTGTGTATTACTGTAAGTTTTCGTCATAACCTTCATTAATTGGTCGATTAAACTGAAATAGGTTAATGTGTTTCTCATAAAGAATTATTCATTTCCATGTCTTAACATGAACAGAAAGTCATTTTTCAAGGGTTAGGTTAATGGGTGGAACATCCAGGAATATAAAACTAGAATACAAAAAAGACTCATGTAATTAAATATGATTATATGTGAAGGTACACCTTTCCCTAAACTGCCCATTATTTGAATTTCTGGATTGTGTCCCGATAAGATCATAAGTAGGTTAATCATAAGCATTACAAAAGAGAACTGTGCTCTCTTCACAACTACATCTGAGTGCACTTTTTTCCACGATTGTCATTAATATTAGTGTCCCAGACCATATCAGGAATACTAATCAAATCCCACATTAGACTCTGTCCAGAATAAGACTGCAGGAAGTTACTGCTTGTGAATGAAACTATTCCAATTTCCATCATCATGCTTGCTTAATTGTCTTGAGTCTTAAACAGGTCATATCATCATGCGGATGGTGAGTGACATAAATATATAGTGTAGGGTAAATCATTTACATCATTCAGGGTAAAATCAACTTTACATGTGAAATCATTAACTTCACTCACAAAATCTATGTACATTCTCAGTTGTCAAGTGGGCACGGGGATTAGTGATTTGAACACAGGAGTGGACCAGGAAGGTAAGACACCTTACCTCCTCTGTGTGAGATGTGTGTGCAGTGGAAGGCAGGCTTCTTCTTCTTGTGCAGGATGTGTGGATTCTTCAGCAGGTAGAGGGACGCTATGGTGTACCCTCCTACTGCTGGGAGCAGGTAATACACGAAACTGGACATAGTTTCCACAGTCTGTCAACCCCAAGGAATCCAGAGAGTTACAAGTCACTGCAGGAAAAGAATTCAGCTGTCAAAAAAAAGAAAAACAAGGCTGATTTGTGTTTGGCATTAAGAAGGTATTTCCAGATGACCTGATTCGGATTCCTCCTTTGTGCGTCCACTTGATGCTTTATCTTCACAGATAACGAGAGACAGAGAGACAGTTTAGACACTGATCCCAAAGACTTTCCATACTCTCACTTCTGACCTGTTTTCTGCCTTTCTGTACACCTTCCCCTGTATAGCTCCCCTCCTTCTTGTTAGCCCTCCTACAAAACTAGTCAAACCAGATGAAAAGCCTGAAAAAAAGCAAAACCTGTCACTCCTTCGACATAGAACATAAAACCTAAATGGTGCAACAGTTCCCCTCCTCTTTAGTCATGCTCTCTGTAGAGGTGTGTCTGGAATTAGTGTAACATTGATTGTGGTTAGTCAGTGACAGCCAGCAGCCCTTTGTCTTCTTCTGTTGTCCCTCTTTTCCTGTGTGTGTGCGTGTATATATATATATATATATGTGTGTGTGTGTGTGTGTGTGTAGACATGTAGCTTTGTATAAGTATGTTTTTATTGTTCAGGTTGTTCATTGCTTGGGTCTGACGGTTTGTATCACATCTGGATTTGCATGTGAGTTGCATATTTGCAAGTTCAAATAAAACTGCTAAAAGAGGGCATGACTAAGTTCACTTCTGAGCTGTTGGCTTGGTTCCAAAGTTCTTGTTGTTGACCAAATTCCATTAAGTAGTCTATAGTCATGATAAATCCAGGAAATAAATCTATCTATCTATCTATGTCAAACTGTATCTCCCTCTCTGTCACTTCTGCTGCATATCATTAAGAGCACAATTCTACCTCACTTGTGGCTACACACACAACAAACATACAAGTCAACATTTCTAAAGTTACACTTTGTGTTCGTCAGCAGATGTTTTCTATTGTGTGGGATTTGTACAGAAAAGCTGACAGGCGACATATACAGAACACACACACACACACAGAGAGAGAGAGAGAGAGAGAGAGAGAGAGAGAGAGAGAGAGAGAGAGAGAGAGAGAGAGAGAGAGAGAGAGATAAGCAGTTCATTTAATCTACATAGTTAGCTAAGAAACATTACCTAACTTCAGCTGTCGCTGACTAGCATTAGCCAAAACATTAACTGGTGTAAATAATTAAAACAGTACAGCATGATATGCATTTTTTATCACATGACTCAATAAATGACTCAAAAACCATTTTACAAAGGTTAACATTAATGAGAAACTCATTTACAAAGAAAACCATTGCATCTGTTTTTTATTTAAAATTTTAACTTTACCACATTTACTCACACTTTTATCCAACCTGAGATCTTCTCTGTGATCTAGACTGCAGATAACTAGCTTTTTACACACAGTTAATAGCTTTTAGCATAATAGTTTATGTTAAATAAAAGTGGTGTAAAAGCTAGTCTCCGATTATTTAGCCTACGAGCACAGGATTGTAATGCTAATTTCGCTGATTCTTCTTCTCTTCTTCAATTTTTTTTAAACATTTGACACCTAAAGTATTTTAATAAACCCACCTGCAGAAATTTCCAAACTAAGATTGAAATAATTAAAATATGGCCTACTCTCACAATGTAAACCGTTTCATATTTTATTTTAGAAGAAGAAGAACTGAGGGCACAAAGCCTTTATTATCGCTACACATACATTACAGGACAGTGGAATTATTTTCTTCACATATCCCAGCTGAGGAAGTTGGGGTCAGAGAGCAGGGGCAGCTATGATACAGTGCCCCTGGAACAGGGAGGGTTAAGGGCCTTGCTCAATTGGCCAGCAGTAGAGCTTGGTGGTGCAGGGGCTTGAACTCCGATCCTCCAATCAACAACCAAGATTAAAATTTTATTTGTTGTTCAAGCTTGAGAAAGACATTATTTCAGGGAACAGATACAGTAAATACTAAAAAGAAATAAATAATAAAAAAAAATTAATGCAAAACCTAAATTAATAAATAAATTAAAATAAGCATATACTTGATATTTTACTCTTGATCAGTTATCTTTTGTTGCATGCAGTGAAACAGTCATGAACGTATTAATGACGAGAGAGAACTGCTCACAGAAGGTAAATGAGCAGCCAGATGTACGTATGACTTAAGGATGATTTTTTAATGATTTTGTTTTTCAAAAAAAAAATGCACTTCTAGAGGAATGGTCAAAGATTCCCATAAACACACTCCTAAACCTTCTGGAAAGCCTTTCCAGAAGACTTGAAGCTGTTATAGCTACAAAGGGTGGGCCAACTCCATATTAAATTAATATGCATGTAAAAGCAAATGTCCCAGAACTTTTGGCAATATAGTGTAGATGATAAATGAAATTCTGTAGTTAATTCACCATATTGTCACATTATTCACCATTATTTCTCTTTATTATTTTCATGGTTTAGAATTATTTGGGCTCAGTTTAAGTACTAAACAAAATGTCTGTGTCTAAAGATCAAACGTATGCAGTGTGTTATGCAGCAGACCTCCAAAATGAAAGACTTAGGACTCTTTAGAGATACAATCATTATAATTTGCATACTTGCTTACTAAAGAATATGTTGGAAAAATGCCTTAGGTAGTGAGGGTAGTTGGGGAAGAGTGCTGCCTCACCTCTGTTCAATCCTGAGCTAATTTCTGTGAAGATGAACATTTTCCCCAGGAAAATGAATGAAATAAGTGATATTGCTGATCTTCTCATAAATCTAAAATGTGCTTCAGTTTTGCTCTTCTGCTAGATTTCGTAGTGTGGTTCAATATCCTGTGAGGTCTCATCACAATAGTGAAGTCTATGGAAATTTCTTGATGTAATACACTTTGGTGCTTATGTTATGACGTTTATTTATTTATTTATTTTTAGTTTTAGATACATGCATTGTAAAATATTTTTTGTAGGATGCAAGGACGTTATATATATATAAAAACCCTTGTTTTAGATGGTGAATGTGGTGAACGGCTTTGTCAGAACATGTCATGGAAGCTGTAAGAGCGGGTTGAACTGGGTGAACAACCGGAGGACACGACCCTTAAGAGCTGAGAGAACCTCACTGACAGACTGCTTTTATCAGCTCAATATACTGCTAAGAGTAACTCAGCATTGCTTAGAAATGTTTAGAGCACTAAAATAACGATCGCCGAGTTCTTATCGCTAGATCATGGCTCGGCCTGAGCAGGGCCATGCGAATGTGTTTGCCTCTGGAATCCTGATCCTCAGCACTGCTAGCAGCAACTGTTGAGACATGCCTTGTACTCAGGTAGAAACAGGACAAATAATCCAACTTAACACGCATAAAATACTCCTCAAACTCAGGTGTAATTCCTTGGATTGATCAGGCTTGTGGTATTTAGGTATGAACATCTTAACAGCTCTTGCCCCCTCCCCACTATCAAATAAATGCTTTACTGATAAGGAAAAGGCAACTCAGACTTTTATAAAGTATACTTTTCATTAGGATGCCAGAAACAAAGGCTTCCTTGTTCATGGGATAAATTTGTACGTTATGGTAATAACTCCTTTATATACACATTATGAACACCTTCAAAAGTATAAAAAAAAAAACAAAAACAAACAAAAAAAACACGTGATATAGGCAGGAAAATTGATCGAAACTGATGTTTTCTGCAACAGAGATGAAGACATTCAAAGGGGGAAAAAAAAATGCAACACACCACATTACAGTATCAGGTATTTTATTTAATATATGTATATAAGTCTGTTTCTTTGTTAATTGTTTAATTCATAATACCCAGAAGCATGTACATACACTAAAACCATCTGTGGATCATATCTCTTGACAATCTACTCATAGCTTTAAATCATCTTTTAAAATAAATCCTTAAAAGATTCAGGGGGAGGGGGGGGTCTCCGATAGTGACAACATACCCGATTAATTCACACACAGAGAAATGAAAGCAAGGAAAGTTTTACATCCCTTTTTCAGTTCTTAAAAAAGATTCATCAATATAACAGCAATAATTATAAGAACAGCCATTAAAAGGAAGTTATTAAATCTGCCTCATTTGTAGGTCTCAAATCATATACTGTTTGTGTGAGAGATGGATATCTGTAGGTGTTGTGCGATTGTTCAGTCCCTATGGTCCCATTTTTGTAAATAAGCAATACATCAACAACGCGGCATAACAAGTTTCCTTGGTAATGATTTGTTCCCCTCGGCTCAGTGAGCGGCGCGGAGTCGCTCGCAGTGAGAGGACGCAGAGGAGAATAAAAAGCAGCTCCAAGCTGAAACAGACAGACATGCAGACACAGACATGGGGATGTAGCCCGACCATCTGTGCCTTCCTGTCCCACAATGCACCAACAAAGCAAGAGGAAAAAAGCGGAGTGCCGTAGAGGAGAAAAAAAGAAAGCGGGAGCCAAATGGAGAGAGTACTACAGGGGTTATGTCATGTCTCCATCGAGCAAAAAGGTTTCTACAAAGAGAAGACAGGAAAGAGGAAAAACTGTACTAGATACTTATATTCATATATTAAAAAAAACCCCAAAAAACAAGAAGAAATAAAACAAAGCATTTGGTCATGTGACACAAAGTGCAGGTGCCCAGATTGAAGAACGTCATTCAGCTGATGTATGAAACGTGCTGCAGTGTGCGCTTTCGCGTTCCCTACACAGAAAATATCAACAACAACATTAACCGCTGTGTAGGAATCGAGCTCAACTTTTATTTAAAAGACAAACGTACCCCGCTGTTTAAAAACTCTCCATTCCCCCTCTCTAGAGCTAGTTTTCCTCGTCAGCGACCAGACAAAAAGCATACATCTGCGTTAGTTACAGGCGTTTAAGTCAGTTGCAGGAAACGCACGAGAGAACACTTCTTCAAACGAGCAGGAAAATAGGAAACACTAACTGTGATTTGGTGCATGCAAAGTCAGCCAGTTACAGACTACATTATCACAAGGTCAGCCAATCACAGGCAAGAGAGGCGTTGAGGTCAGCAAGCCCCGTGGAAAAAAGCCCTTTTCGAAGAAATTGTGACATCACCAGGGGGGAAGGAGTGTGTACTATGGCTCTGAAAGCGTTCGGCTTGGCTATGCCTCCTCAGCTGGCAAAGTGTGAGGAGAACGGATGCGAAGGAATGCTGCAGGTGCTGGAGGAAAAGCGATGGCAGGGGATCAGCGGTTAAAATGTGAGATAAAATATGCTTAGTTGGAGGAAGAAAAAAAAAAAGGAAGTCACTGATGATCACTGGTGTGAGAGAGTAAGCACAACACAACTTGCAGAAAATCTACACACTAAGGAACATCAAGGAAATGAACATTCATTGTGTAAAGCATGATTGCAGCAGCAAGAATGAACCCATTAAGTGCAAACAGACACCAAAAGAGAAAAAAAAGGGATGTAGGGATGATATTTAAGTTTGGATGATACTGATGGCTTCATTTTCCAAGAGCACTGGTGAGAATGTTTCCCCAAAAAAACAAAACAAAACAAACAAAAAAAAACACCACCAATGGAATCGGATATGGTACAGTAAAGTAAAGCAAGATTAATTTCTATACATCTTCATCCTGTATATTTTCCTTTTCTGTAATCGCCAGCATTGGCTTTCACAATATAGAGCAGCAAAGCTCACAAGGAAAACTAACCAGGCTTCTCACACGTGTTTTGCTTTTTAAAAAAAAATTCTAACAAATACTCAAATATAAACTCTCCACATACAAACACATTTTGCAAAGGATCATAACGTTCAAATTACAGTGTACAAACAGATCTCGGTCATACAATACTCAGAGAGAATGCAAAAAACGTCCAAATTACATACACATACATGTATACACCCAGGCAGAGCCCACAGTAACGATATGCTCGCTCTTTCTCTCCCTCGCTACGCTTTCTAACAGGCCAAATGTGGCGAGATGAGAGAGGGAGAGAGTGCAAGGAAGAGCAGAAATGTGAGAAGAGAAGAAGGAGGGGTGAAAGTATAGGGGCTGTGTGCAGCGTGACACGGTGGATACAGCTGCCCCCGTTCAATGGCGTTAACATAGCAGGTTAGAAACCCGAACAAAGCCTCCAGGCGAGAGAGAAAGAAAAGAAATGCTCAAGTTTTCCATGTACATTTTTTCTCCTTTTTTACTTTTTTTTTCGTTTTGTTTTTTTTTTCTTTTTGGATACCATGTGTGTGTACAACTTCTGTAGCTTGTTTGGAGTTATCTTGTTCTTAGCCTTAGCGTGGCTTGATCCCTCTCCTTGGGTGCTAGAGAGAGAGGGGGGGGGGGGGGTGAGTGTGTGTGTGAGTTAAAGAGAGAGAGAGAGGGAGGGAGGGGGAGAGAGAGAGAGGACAAACAAACGAGTTAAAAACATACACAGACTGTGCAGTTTTATGTTTACTGCTGTTTTGCTGGCTTTTCTAAAGAAATAGATTTAAGAGGACGGAACAAATCGTGGGAGGGTTTTTTTGTTTACATCAAGAACAATGCAAATTGGAGATTTCGTTTTTAACAAATAGAGCTGTAATGGAAATTTGGCCAATGACAGCAACTGTGGAAAACCACCTCAGCTTTTAGTTCTCTCATGCTTTCTAGAGTTACAGCTACACATCCATTCCTATATTCCAATGTTACCTACCAGCATTGGTAATATAAGACGACAAATACTATAACCAACAAATACTTAACTTAATAAGAAAGTGTTTACATTTGTTCTGTAATGAAGCACAGGGACGGTGTTTTTTACTGCTCACATGTAAACACAAGCAGTACTGTCATTCTTGGCCTACCGACCCACACATCTTAACTTCTTACAGTTTTACATAAAATCTACAGTCTCACCATCTTCATTTAACCCCACAGCTACACTTTTCATAGCTGGTTTTCCTCATTCACCATCAATTATTAGTTGCAAAGCAGCTGTGGTTAGAATGTGGCTGCTTTTAAATATCCACACTGCTATTACTTTAAACTCAAGAGGAGAGAACAGGGAAATGGCATGGAAACATGAAACACAACCCAAGAACACAAGAAAACAAGACATAAAAGTTTTCTGTGATATAATTCATCAATATTATATGATCACATTGACCAGCCTGGTTTTAATCAATATATTTAAATCCACACCAGTGATGGCTAGCTCAACTGTTTTTATTTCATCTTTACCTTGCTTCCCTCAGGAGCCTTGGTAGTTGGCCTGGAATCGTGCTGTCTCCTCAAAGATGAGTTCCTTTAGCCTCTCTTTGGGAAGATCATCTAGCTCCATGTTAAAGGTGAAGGGCTCCTCAGCCACCGGCTACACACACACACACACACACACACACACACACACACACACACACACCAAAACGTTAAGCGTTCACTAAAATAAAGTCTGTATATCATCTCTGATGCTTTAAATGTGCATTTTGTAAACAAACATTTACAGACATTTTTTTTTACAGAAATTTTAGAGAAAAATAATCTCATGAGCACCATGCAATGTATTTGACTGCCTTCTATGTTTCATCATGCCAATAAAATTTTTTATTGGGTCAGACATTGCCTCCTGTTTCAGCATATCTGCTCAACTCTGCTTTCCTTTCCTTAAAAGGTAAAAGGGTGGGAATGTGTTGCCAGGGAAAGGGAGGCTCGCTAACATTTTAACTGGAATTGCACCTCACTCTTTCAGGCAGCAGATGGCTCTATACATTACAAAAGGCACCTTTAAAGTACTCGAATCGACGGGATGCATTCTTGATTCATTTTACGTGCAGTTTAGGCGTGGGATGAAGGGCAGCAGTTTTTGGATCACAAATGCAGCTTTTATGCTTTACAGTAAGTAATAAGGTTCCAGAGCGAAAGACGTGGGTTATGTGCTACAGAGGAGAGATCGAGTGTACCTCATCAGTGGGGTCATAGTACTGCTCCAGGTAAGGGTGTGCCAGTGCTTCTTCCACCGTTATACGCTTGATGGGGTTAAAGGTCAACATACGGTCCAACAAATCCAGAGCTAAACAGAGGACAGACAACAAGAATACGTTTTTACCAGCAACACACAGAGCCTTAGTTTGGATTATAAACACACACACACTTACATTATGTTTGGCGATGTAAACAAAAACAGCTGTATTAAGAACGGTGTGATACTATTTTATTTTTTAAGGGAACTTATTATACAAATTAGGCACGCACACAAAAATTTAAATGGAATATCTTCCCTATTGTCACTGGTTGCCACATTCAACAAACCACAATTGTTTTTGCCTGCAGTCCTGCTTTGATTGACTGCCAGCCTCCAGGGAAAAAAATAAAGGGAGACTATCTGTGCTCACAATGTTGAACATTCACAACACTGCTATGAAGCCCATCAATTTCTTAAAATACATCATAAAGTACTTTTTTTTTTTTAATTGTAAATGTTTGGTTACCTGCCAGAAATATAAATAAACCTACATGACATACCATTAAACCTTGTGCAATGTTCAGAGCTAATATTTTGCAAAATATATTTTCACCATTCTTTCGCACCCACATCCAGCTCACACTCCTACGCACGCCCACGCACAAGCCAACCAGATACCAAACAAAAGACCAGTCTTTAAGACCTGGAATATTAATCTTAAAATTACAATTCAAACTCTCCAAAGACTTTTACACAAATTAATGAAAGAATATATTTATATATATATATATTCTTTCATTAATGTGTGTAAAGACATACATATACATATACATATACATGTGTGTATATATATATATATATATATATATATATATATATATATATATATATATATATATATATATATATATATATGTACATATATGTACCAACATACATACATGCACACACACAGAGAGAGAAATCAGCCATAACATTAAAACCACCTGTCTAATATTGTGTAGTATCACCAAAACACCTCTGGTCCATAGAGGCATGGACTCCTGGCTATGGCACAAAGGGCATCAGAATGCATAGTGCACTGGAGCTTGCTGTGTATGGGGCAGCACCATTGAAAGAGCCTACAATGTGCATGTCAGCATCAGAAAAGGAGAAGGTGGTGTCCTGTTCTGATGAATTTTGATGAATCTTTTACATAATGTGAATGGCTGGGTCTGTGTGTCACTTAACTGGAAATAAGAGAGGACCAGGATGCATTGTGTAAAGAAAGCGAACCAGCAGAGGCAGTGTAATGCTCTGGGCAGTGTTCTGCTGTTAAACCTTGAGTCCTGGCTTTCAGGTGGATGTTACATTGTCGCAGACCAAGTACACCCCTTCAAGGCAACGGTATACTCTAATAGCAGTGGTCTTGTTCAGCAGGATAATGCTCCATGCCACACAGCAAAAATGGTTCAGAAATTATTTAAGCAATCATGAGTCAAGGTGTTGATTGGCCTCAAATTCAATTAGATCAATGGGATGTGCTGGACAAACAAGTTATAGTATAGTATATATACACTATACTTTATAATATATATATATATAATATAACTTTTATACCACCGCTCACCTTCAGAGGTCTTTTGGAATCAATACCTTGATCCTCAATACCAAGTGCATAATGCATGTGTGTGTAATTATATATATATATATATATATAAATAAACACACAACACATGCCTGCATGCCCACACACACACAGAAGTCTAAGGCTTTCAGTACAGCTCTACCTCGGATATTAAAGCACTCTCTTACATTAGTGAGAGCACCACTGAACTGTGCTGACGTTATTATAATGCCAGACATATTGTAAGCACTCTTAAAGACAAAAAAAAGAAATACACTATGTAGAGTGTTGCCATGATACTACCAGCATAACTGAATGCCATCCTTTATTGAAGACCTGTTTGTAGATGTTGCACCATACACAAAAAACAGCTCAGTTCTTTATCTCCATGCCCATCAAAATATAAAAATTTTACAACACACCTAGCACTTTGTTAGAACCTGTATACCGACTCATTCATGCAATTATCTAAATCAACCAATCCATGTGGCAACCACCCAATGCATAACATCAGGCCATAAGTTTTGGAAATGCTCACATCAACCATCAGAATGGTGGCGAAGGTGGGGAGGTGTTATATCAGTGAATATAACCGTGACTGTTGGTGCCAGACAGGCTAGTCTGAGTATTTCTAAACTGCTGATGTCCAAGTTTACTCAGAATGGTGCAATAAAGAAAAAACATCCAAGAACAGAAAGCTGAGGCTACAGTGAGCACCGCCTCACCAAAACTGAACAACTGAATACTGGAAAAACATAGCCTGGTCTGATGAATCCATTTCTGCTGAGGCACACAGATGGTAGAGTCAGAATTTGGCACCAGAAGCATGAATCCTTGGACCCAACCTGTTTTGTGTCAACAGTCCAGGCTGGTGGAGGTGGTGTAATAGTGTGGGGAATGTTTTCTTGGCAAACTTTGGGCCTGTTAATGCCAAAAAATCATCATTTGTATGTCAAATCCTATTTGAGCATTTTTGCTGGACATGAGCATACCTCAATTTACCCATCTTCTAATGGCTATTTCTGGCATAACAACACAAAGTTCCACAAAACAAAAGTCTTCTGGGATTAAAAAAATAAACAACAGTCCGGTGCACACACACCTACTGCAGCTGTGCAGATCTGACTGAAAAGCAAAGCAAGCAAACAGTTGCTTCAATCGCTTTCCAGATACCTTCTAATAATCTTTACAATGAAAATTGGTCTATTTTTATCTTTTTTTTGTTGCTCAAATGTTCAGCCTTTTTTTTTTTAACTGGTTTTTGATTAATTCCTTGTCAAACATACAATGATAGGATTGCATTTTACAGGCCTGGCATAACATTGTGACCACCTGCCTAATATTGTGTTGGTCCCACTTTCGCTGCCAAAGCCCATCATGCACCATGTATTCTTCTTCAGCAATTTGAGCAACAGAAGCTCGTCTGTTGGATCAGACCACATGGGCCAGCCTACTCTCCCCACATGCATCAATGAGCCTTGGCGGCCCATGACCCTGTCGCTGGTTCATCACTGTTCCTTCCTTAGACCACTTTTGATAGATACTGACCACTGCAGACCGGGAACACCCCATAAGAGCTGCAGTTTTGGAGATGCTCTGATCCAGTTGTCTAGCCATCACAATTTAGCCCTTGTCAAACTCGCTCAATCCTTACGCTTGTCCATTTTTCCTGCTTCTAACACATCAACTTTGAGGACAAAATATTCACTTGCTGCCTAATATATCCCAACCACTAATAGGTGCCATGATGAGGAGAAAATCCATGTTATTCACTCCACCTGTCACTGCTCAGAATGTTTTGCCTGATCGGTGTACATCAACGACCTCAAAACCTTATCCATTTACTTTGACACAAAGCGAAGGTTCAGAGTTAACACAGCTTTCAAGCATGACAAGTTTAGACAAGAACACCAGCCAAAAGACTTTTAATGTGATCTGAAGGAAAATAAGGTTAAAAAAAACATCAGAGCAACTGTCAATTTTTCCCAGATTTACAGGTCAACTGGCTTGTTGTTACTCTGTATTTTTGCAGAATAAAAAACACTCTAGATTAACTCAAGATACACAATCCTCTTTATGATCGCAAAACAATGTACATTTGAAATATGTTTAAAAGAAAAAAAAAACCAAAACAGACAAATACCAATATAGATTATTGATAGATTTGGATTAGACTATTGAATATTGTCTATTCTCAATAGGTACATGTACATGTATACCTTTGCTATCAGCCTTGGGGAAGAGCTTGCTCCATGGAATTTTGGGCTTCTGTGGGAGAGACTGCAAGTAGTTCCTGGCTTTCATGTTGATTATACAGTTTAGATCTTCCTGAGAAGGAGAACCCAGGATACCTAGAAAAAAAAAAAAAATCCCATATATACATATATATACGTACACACACACACACACACATACATATGTATATACCTATACCTATATATATATATATATATATATATATATATATATATATATATATATATATATACCTATATATATATATATATATATATACCTATATATATATATATATACCTATATATATATATATATATATATATATATATATATATATATATATATATATATATATATATATATATATATACACCCATATACCTATATATATATATATACACACATACATACACCTATATATATATATATATATACACACCTATATATATATATATATATATATATGTATGTGTGTATATATATATATATATATATATATATATATATATATATATATATATATATATATATATATATATATATATATATATATATATATAGGTATAGGTATGTGTATATATATATATATATATATATATATATATATATATATATATATATATCCCATTGTTTTCACACCTGCACTGTTCATGGTCAGTGTTTTTAAGCTGGTTATTATATTTCACTATTATATTGCAAAGGTGTAACTATCTGACCCAGACAGATTTTCTGTGGTACTGAACTTACAAGCATTTGTTCATTGCCTCTATGTTATTGTTTATTGGTTTCTTAGTAAAATAACTGTCATATGTTCATAGTGAAATGGTTGCTGCACACTTAGTGGCAATAAATAAATAACTGAGTTGAAATGCTGAAAAACCAAAGTGTTAAGTTTAACATAGGAGGTTTAAAAACAATATGCTGAATTGAGCATGTTTTGGACTGTAATGCCAGCC
This sequence comes from Hemibagrus guttatus, assembly GCA_033459395.1. NCBI lineage: Eukaryota > Metazoa > Chordata > Actinopteri > Siluriformes > Bagridae > Hemibagrus > Hemibagrus guttatus. Next base: position 5,737,945 of record JAUCMX010000016.1, on the reverse strand, counting down.
ACTAGAGTGCTGTTCCTTTTCCTGTCACAAACCACAAGCCTGTCTGCGGTTTGAAAGATGCAAGTGAACTTCACCCTGCATTTCACACAAGGGTAATATGCACTCAGTACATTCCTTTACTCCTTTACTAGCTTCATATCCAAGGCTGCACTGGCCTTGTAACCCCAGTGTGAAGTTAACGCACCCGGACATCAGAATGTCTTGACTGACCGACTGCATTTGAGTTAAATGGAAAATGTGCGTCAGTCAAAGGATTGGGTGCTGTATACAGTTGGGTGCAAAAGTTTGCATACCCCAATGCAAAATATGTCCAAATTTAATTTATTTGGGTTTTCACAATCACTAAATTACAATCTATGTTATAACATTAATAGTGAAAAACAATAATAATCTCAGTTCAAACAGTTGTATGAAATAAATCTACAACTTGGTTTCTTTCAAGTGCAATGTAAAGCGCATAAAATTGAACTGACCTGATTGTTAAAATTAGGGCCCTGTTGACTTCCCTTATGTTTTGGACTGTTGTCTTTTGCTGCATCCACATTTTATTTTTGACATAATAGAATTCTAGATATTTAAATGATAAATTGAAGCATCATTTACATAATTCCTCACAGAGAAATCATAAGGGATGCTTTTGTTTAGGCAAGGAGGACAAAAACATGCAGTTACACCGCCTTACCGAGTATATGATTGAGTTGGTCCAGATAGTGCTTTCCTGGGAAAATGGGCCGATTCGACAACATCTCAGCCAGGATGCAACCCACTGACCAGATATCAATGGACTTTGTGTAGCCCTGACACACAGAAGACAAGGGAGGGTAAGAGAGAGAGGAGAGTTGGGGAGAAGGGGAAAGAGAGGGAGAAGAATGGAAAGAGGGGGTGAGAGAGAGAGAGAGAGAGAGAGAGAGAGAGAGAGAGAGAGAGAGAGAGAGAAAGAGAAAGAGAGGGGGGGTGAGAGAGAGAGAGAGAGAGAGAGAGAGAGAGAGAGAGAGAGAGAGAGAGAATACTCAGAGAGAGAGAGAGGGAGATAGATAGAGAGGCAAACTAACAAAAAAAAAAAAAATCAGATTCCTACATATGCACAAATGTGTACAGGAGTCTAACCATATACAAAAGCATTACATTTACCTTGGAATTGAGCATGATCTCTGGAGCACGGTACCAGCGAGTGGCCACGTACTCTGTGAGGAACCCGGTGTGGTCATGCTCTGGGTCAGCTATCCGCGCCAACCCAAAGTCACAGATCTGACAATGCAGAAATAATAATACAATACAAAATCAGGCTCTCTGGCTATCTGAGAAACACAATCTTGCATGGACTAAATTTGGCCCAAGAAGTCCAGGCTGCAACATAAAACGTGGCCGAATACAAAGCATAACAGGAAACGTCTCAAAAAACGAATGCGTCTATGGTATATTGGAAAACCTGTGAGAGAATCGTGTAACGCAACACGGAAGGGTAAACAAATCTAGTTCCTGGTCCTGGGACAAGGAAATCTATACTACATTTTCGACATTTGCACCTTTTTCCAGAATCAGGAACAAGCAGTTATTTGGAAACATCCAGAAAACTGAGCAAGCTGTTATATAACTGTTCTACTTACTACACACAGTAACCTTACGGTCAAACATATTGAGAGAATATATAGATACCAGGCAGATCCATTGGTCAATGACATGCTGTTTTTTTTCCTTAGTCTGTATTAGTGCAATTAGATCTAATATAGATCTACCAAATTTTAGCCTCAATGAGCTTATAGGCAACCAAAACAAAGGACCGAAGCTTTTACTCACCCAGTGGGCTACCTAAATATATTTATAGTTTGTCCAAACCTGATACATCTTGCTTAATGTGGGATTGGGGAATTAGTAATGATATACCTTTAGTAAATCAAAGCCTTATCCTCTGTGCCACTACCTGATTACAGGTTCTAGTATGTCTCTTGCAGGTGTGGTCTATCCAGCATTTCTTTTTAGCTAAAATAGCAGAATCCAAGAAGTAAAAAGTGCTTTAGAATTGTGTGCATGTTACATAATACCATAGCAATTCTAATACTGTGGTAAACCAATAAGGTTACCATAGAAGTAATGTTTTTGTGCATCAGAGCCATGACCACAAAACATGCCCAGGCTCGACCATGTGAATGCTCATGCAAGAGAGGAAGCTTTCTGAATTGACAGGCAAACAGATATGCTTTCTTGCACTGATTGGTGGGATTATGCTTGCACACATATTTTTTACTCAAAGACCACAGAGACCAGAGTTCGTCCTCTAACTGGACATCAATGACAACTATGCAAAAAGAAAAAAAGGGGAGAATGTTTAAAAAGTAAAGAAAATCTTCTTCACAGATTGACTCTGACCTTGAGGTCACAGGTGGTGTTGATAAGCAGGTTGGAGGGCTTCAGGTCTCTGTGGAGAACGTTGGCAGAGTGAATGTACTTCAGCCCACGCAGGATCTGGTACAGAAAGTAGCAGATGTGATCGTTGCTGAGCTGCTGGGTCTTCAGCAACTTGTACAGGTCTGTCTCCATCAGGTCCTGCACGATGTAGCTGCAGGCGGTCAAGGAATTAATTGACTTTACAGCAGCTCACAGGGATAATCCCAGAGCGAAGCCAGGAACACGTGCTAATTACTATTTTAAATGAGTGTTAAAAGTGCTGGTTGAGATTTGGACACGAATGCAAATTATACAGGATGATAAAACACAAAGCAATTACGTTTAATTTTCAGATCGCTGCGGAAGAGCTGAATAAATCTATCACACAAATCTCTAAAGTACAACCCTCGGGCCTCACTGCTCTTTAGGACAATGGTTAGAAACCTGACTCCTCTTTGCAGTGCAGCCTGGCTCTTCAGGCGTGGCTGACTGCTCGGGTAAAGGATACACATCGCGCATGTAGTCAATGCGGCGCGCTCTCAGGATGTCGTTGATGCCGATGATGTTCTCGTGGCGGAAGCGCAGCAGGATCTTGATCTCTCTCAGAGTGCGCTGGCAGTACGTCTGGTGCTCGAATGGGCTGATCTTCTTAATGGCCACTCGGCACTTGTTCACGTTGTCAAAAGCAGAGCTAAACGCACCGGTGAGGGAGAGAAGAAAAAGATAGTCCACTCAATCAAATGGGGTGTATAAATTAGGAAAAATGCATCCTTTTGTTTTAGATTTTGAAATCCCACTACATCATGTGCACTACAAAAAGGCAGTTTATACATCTTCCCATTTAACAGTTTACATCTTATAAATGATCAAGTATAAAATATTATTAATTTTGCTTAATATGCTTATTTTAAAAAAAAATAATCTATGGAATAACAAGTCATTCAAAAAACTAGCAGATTTATTAACAATGTATTAACATGACTGTAGATGTTGGACAAGATTACTATATAAAAAAGGAAAAGATCTTAAAAACAATTTGTTACAGATTATTACAAAACTAAGAACTAACTTATCTTAGACTTCAAGCTCACGTTATCCAGATAACCGAGAACTCTACAAAGTTAGCTAGATTTATCTCATGAGCGTATCATAACTCAAGTTAAATATTTATTAACTAAAGAGTTTAAAATAACAAGAAAGTTATACAAACTTACTGCATGAATTTAGTACTTATCTACTTAACGTTATCGTCTAAAATAAGTTAATTTTCCCCTCTAGTAGTAAGTTTTCAACTAAAAACGGCATCATCGATGCCATCGCAACCACGCCTTATGTTACAGAATCGACATAATGACATGTCAAATAGCTAAATGCTAATATATTAGCATGCAGTTTTGGCTTCCGATATCCTTACTTTGTTAGCTAACTAGCTAAATATATGCAAATCATGATCAGCAAAACAAAGTCTTAAAAATAAAGCAAGTCACCTGGTGGTCTTGATATAACACAGGCAGATGATGTCTTATTTGTTAAATTGTGTAAAAGTATCGCTAATGATTAGCTAGATAGGTTTAGTTCATGTTTAAAAAATATCTACAAAATAAACAGCTAGATGTGGTGTGTTTTATAGTAAAATGTTGTTAAGTGTTTCTACATTAAAATGGCATTTTAATTCCTGGCGATTTTCTAGCTGGTTTCTGGAGAGGCTAAACGTGACGTGCTACGTGCACCGAGCGAACTTGTTGAGCCGCCCAAATTCTGCTGCATTATAAATAAACCACTTTTTTCGAGCTTAAAATGTCGCTTTGCTTTAGTTCACATGGACACATGTAAAGAATTAAGTCGCATTTATTTTTCATTATCCCCGATTTAAAGAAAACACCAGCATTTTTCACACAATATTTTAGCGCGCTAGCGAAGACAAGTTAGCTAGCCGAGTGGTTAGCATAATGAGCTCGCCTATCTCCGGTGTTGTTGTGTGGTTAAAAATAAATAACATTATAATTCACTCTTACCAGACCATCCCGTAGGCCCCCTCCCCGATATACTGGAGGTCGGTGTAGCGTGGGCCCACGTCGAAATTTTGTCCTTTCACCGACTCCAGGCCGGGTTTGGGTCCCGCGGCTCCAGTGGCTCCACCGGGCGCGGCTGTTCCTCCAGCATCGGCTGCGCTGCCGTTCGAGTCCGCGGCTCCTGCCACCGCTACCGCTACCGCCACCGCCGCCGCTGCTGCTGCTGTCGCCTCCGCCGCCGCCGTTGGGCTGTCGTCCGACGCCTCCATCGTTCCGCTCGACAAGTCCCGCTCGGTTCCGGCGCTCGGTCGTGGAGGGAGGCCTTCAACTGATCTCACTTTAACGATAACGCTGTTTATTTCCGTGAACAATCGCGGCTTCTTTGGACGACGCACTTGGACTGACAGTCAAAACAGGAATCGTTAAAGCGCCCCCCTTGCTTCGGTAAAGTCTACAGGAGCGCGAATGTGTGTGTGTGTGTGTGTGTGTGTGGCCTAAATGAACACGGATTTTTCCCCCCGTACTACATCGGGTGGCGCGTGCACGCGATGTTGAAAACAGTCCTCCGGCCACGTTCACCACACTGCGCATGCGCGGCACAAACTGTGCATCGCACCAGAGTAAAGGCTTGGCAGAGCGCGCACTCAGGGTGGTGATGTGTTACATATTGCGATAAGCGTCCTTATGTGTTCTCTACACCAATCATGAACTGATACACTGTTATATTAATATCTTTGTGCTCGGTAAAAAAAAAAAGAAAAAAAAAAGAAATATCTTATCCACAAATAACTGGTGTGGCTTCAATCAAACTACTACTGGGAATACACCCTGGATGTGATACTAGTCCATTATAGGGCACACACACACACACACACTGACACAGAGGTTCACCTACTGCAATAGGAGGTGTGAGGAAAACGGAGATCTCAGCAGCCACTATGCTGTCCAATATTAGTAATAGTATTAATAACATGCAAATATTAATATTAAACTGCATCTTTAGTATTAAGATTAATTAGATTAATAACATTTATCTAATTCGTCGTCTTCTTCTTCTTCTTCTTCTTCTTCTTCTTCTTCTTCTTTTGGCTTTTCCCTTCAGGGGTCACCACAGCGAATCATCTCTCTCCACCTATCCCTATCTTCTGCATCCTCAACCCTTGCACCCACTAGCTTCATATCCTCATTTATTCCATCCATATACCTCCTCTTTGGCCTTCCTCTTTGCCTCATGGCAGCTCCATGTCCAACATTCTCCTACCAATATACTCACTCTCCCCCCTCTGAACATGTCCAAACCATCTTTATCTGGCCTCCCTAACTTTGTCCCCCAAACGTCCAACATGAGCTGTCCCTCTGATGTACTCATTCCTAATCCTGTCCAACCTTGTCACTCCCAAAGAGAACCTCAACATCTTCAGCTCTGCTACCTCTAGCTCTGACTCCTGTCTCTTCCTCAGTGATGCTGTCTCTAAACCATACAGCATGGCCGGTCTCACCACTGTCCTGTACACCTTCCCCTTGATTCTCGCTGATATTTTCCTATCACACAGAACTCCCGACACCTTTCTCCACCCATTCCAACCTGCCTGCACTCGCTTCTTTACCTCTTTCCCACACTCTCCATTACTCTGGACTGTTGACCCGAAGTACTTAAACTCCTGTACCTTCTTCACCTCTTCACCCTGTAACGTTACTGTTCCACTTCCATCCCTCTCTTACTATGACTGACTTTCATTCCTCTTCTCTCCAGCACAAACCTCCAGGTTTTCCTCCACCTGCTCCCTGCTCTCACTACAGATCACAATGTCATCTGCAAACATCATTGTGCAAGGAGAGTCCTGTCTGACCTCCTCTGACAACTTGTCCATCACTATAGCAAACATGAAGGGGCTCAGAGCCGATCCCTGATGCAGTCTGACCTCCACATTGAACTCCTCTGTCTGACCTACAGCACACCTCACCACTGTCCTGCTCCTCTCATACATGTCCTGCACCACTCTGACATACTTCTCTGCTACTCCTGACTTCCTCATACAGTACCACAGCTCTTCTCTTGGCACCCTGTCATACACTTTCTCCAAGTCTACAAACACACAGTGCAACTCCCTCTGACCATCCCTATACTTCTCCATCAAAATTCTCAGAGAAAAAATTGCATCTGTTGTGTTCTTTCTGGGCATGAAGCCATACTGCTGCTCACAAATTTCCACTACTTTCCTTAACCTAGCTTCCACTACTCTTTCCCATAGCTTCATTGTATAGCTCATCAACTTTATCCCCCTATAGTTGCTGCAACTCTGCACGTCACCCTTATTCTTAAAGATTGGCACTAATACACTTCTTCTCCATTCCTCAGGCATCTTCTCACTCTCTAAAACCCTGTTGAACAAACTAGTTAAAAATTCCACTGCTGCCTCTTCTGGATACTTTCAGACCTCCACCGGGATGTCATCAGGACCAACTGCCTTTCCACTGTTCATCCTCATTTTCCTCATTCATCAGCTCTTCAAAGTATTCCTTCCATCTCCTCTGTACACTCTCCTCACTTGTGAGTGCCCTTCTAGCTCTATCCTTAATAACTCTCACCTGCTGCACATCCTTCCCATCTCGATTCCTCTGCCTAGCTAACCTGTACAAGTCCTAGTTAACCTGTACAAGACCTAATAACATTAATCTAATTAATGTTATTAATAATCTGATGTAAATGTAATTAAGAGTTCACAATCCAGGCTGGAAGTTTGTTCCTTTAACAACAATAACATCCAAAAGACATTTTCTGCAGCTGCTTATCAAGACATTCATAATAGTGAGGAGGAATTTTAGACTGTTCCTCCCTCCCTGTTCTGGTTTAAAAACAGCATATTAATTAACATCACAGCATATTAATTGAGTTGAGATCTGGACTCTAGCATGCCTAGTCCAAAGTAATAATAATATTCTTCTTTTAAAACCATCCTGTTGTTGATGTGTATTTTTGGACATCTTGTTGCATCACCCAACATCTATTTAGGTCCAGATAACAGAACATTAGTCTGACATTATCTTAATACAATGTTGGAATTTTTTTCAACCTCAAGCTGTCTCACTTTAATGAGTTCTCATTTAAAATATTTATTTATAATTATATATTATTCATAATTCTTTATATTATTTTAACTGGTCGGATTCAATGATAACATCAGCTTATTGTGCATGATAAATGATAATATCATGATATCATGATATATCAATCAGCAGCAAGTCAGTCAAATTTTGACAAATTTCATATAAAAACAGAAATATGTACTATAAAACATACGGCATCAACTGAAATACAGATCATTGTAGAAAAACCTTGCCATTAATGGACCTTTACAGTACATCTTAAGATTTAGGACTAGGGCATCCTCCTTCACTGCACTATATATCTTCACCAGCAGGTGTCGCCATATACATACATACATACATACATACATATATATATATATATATATATATATATATATATATATATATATATATATATATATATATATATATATATATATATAATATATATATTATATATATAAATAACATAAATATATAACATATATAACATAAAATCACAAAAATCCTTCCAAGCTAGCGCTGTACTAGCTGGCTATACGCTCCTAAAAGTGATTATTATGCAATATTATCTGAGAAATACAGTATAATATCCGTGTCATATTTAGCTACCGCTTGATATGGTAAAAATTACATATTTTATGACACACTTAACCGTTTGTTCTTAATCAAATATTTATGTATTAAGCCTACAATTCTTCCAAACAACCAAAACGACTCCAGTAAGACACGCTACACGATAAAAGAGAGATAATTCTAGATAAGTTATGTGAAATGTTAGTTTTTTTTTATTTGTGTTTGTGTTTTTGTCTCAGGGAGGGTTCAATAAAATCATATAAATGGACAAATAAAATGCAAATAGTGATAAATAGTGATTCATGAATTTGTTGAAGTAAAAAAAGAATAAAAAAACAGACACAGCTTTCAGAAGAAAGTAACCTTTGCTCTGTAGATTACGTTCTGCTGGAGTCGGTTTGTTTACAAACATATCGTAATATCGTAATAGCGTAAAAATGCCGCGCATGCGCAGTACAGACTAAGGGGCGAGGTAGCGCGTAATAAATTGTGCGCCTGCGCTGTGAGAGTACGCATGCGCAGTGTGAATAAACAGCCCAGTCTTCCTGGTTGCCGCAGGTGACGGGAAGAGTCATGATTTAATGTCTGATGTTCACTTCCTGGATACTGCAGGTTTTTGGGGGAGTTCTGTGATGAAACAAGTGTTAGGAAACTGGACAGGGTCGGTGCATATCGCTCTTACTCTTTTGACATTACCATTCAACGTTCGTGCGAGTGGATTCTGGTAAGTTTATTGAAATAAATGTTCAGTTCATTCTAGAAATAAAACCTATATTGATATTATATGGGGTATACAGCGTTGTGGTACGTGAACCCGGAATAAAACACAACGAGGCGTTCTGTCATAGGTAAATAATCAATGACAGGCGGCTCTGATGCGGTCAGGAGGCTGACACAGCAATTTGCCAACAATTACTTTTTTAATTTTCTTTTACTAATGAATGAATTGCATGTCATACTTTTTTATCTGTTACAGTTTCTTTTAACGGTAGAAAGTCCACTACACAGGTTACTTCCTGTTATCACCATGGTTGGGAAGGTTACTTTGGAAATGTAATAGGTTACAGATTACAAATGACCCTATTTAAAATGTAATAAGTAGTGTAACTTTTCAATTAATTTATAAAAGTAAAGTAACTGATGGTGGCACGGTGGCTTGGTGGTTAGGCACGTTTGCCTCACACTTCCAGGGTTGGGGGTTCGATTCCCGCCGTGTGTGTGGAGTTTGCATGTTCTCCCTGTGCCTCGGGGGTTTCCTCCGGGTACTCTGGTTTCCTCCCCTGGTCCAAAGACATGCATTGTAGGTTGATTTGGCATCTTTAAATTGTCCATAGTGTGTGATTTTGTGTGAGCGAATGAGTGTGTGTGTGTGTGTGTGCCCTGCAATGGGTTGGCACTCCGTCCAGGGTGTATCCTGCCTTGATGCCCTTGACGCCTGAGATAGGCACAGACTCCCCGAGAATAGATCGGATAAGCGGTAGACAATGAATGAAAGTAACTGATTACATTTGATTACTTTTTGATTACTTTTAAGTTTCTAATGGATATTTTCAACTAAATCATTTCCAGACATTTATACCAGGCACGGTTAACCTTACAGTAGTACTCAACTCTGTTTACTGTTAGAATTTCATAATCTTTCATCACTTGAATTAAGATTATATTCATTTAATTTTAAGCACAGCCACCACAAAACCAGACTTCATAACAAAAATTGTTTAATACTGTTTTAGGAATGAAATCTTTGCATAGCTATAACAGAACACACTGGCAAGTAGCAATGACTTGGAAAAAAAAACATAATCTGAAAAAATAAAGCATATACATAAACCCAAATAGGCAATAAAACAGTTAATAAAAGAAAAAACACTGGTGTATCATAGCCTTCAATGCAATTAGGGGAAAGAAATGAATTAAATCTGTGTGTGTGTGTGTGTGTGCCCGTGCGTGTGAATTTCACAACTGACTTTGTGAATCATCATAACGTATGCAACAATGCTAAAATAACTAAGTTATATTTATATACATTTATTTATATATATATATATATATATATATATATATATATATATATATATATATATATGTTAGTTATTTCAAGGAGGAAAAATGTGAGCTATATATTTTCTGTCAAAGGAAATGGGTAATATATCATTCCAAACTAAAGGGTCTGTTTTTATTTCTATACACTCACAATAATGAGAAAAACCATAAGTTTTAATAAAATAAAGAAAGGCTAGGTTACATACCTGCAGATGCTTCCTCAGGTTCGACATTGAAGTCTTTGATGTCGAAAGCATTTTAACAGCTGGATAACTCATTTTGCACTAAACCCTTATCGGATTTCAGGATGAAATTATATTTTAATTTCCAGCACTGAAATACATTTTTATCACTCGCCATGGTGGCAACTCTCAGACAGTTTGTAGTAGCCTAAAGCTTTCAGAGGCAATGTTTATTAATGTAATCAGCAGACTTGGTGCCACAAATTCAAACCAGAGAACCAATCAAAAGCCTCAGAATAGCACCGCTTTAACAAATTCTAGCAACACATTAATATTATTCAACATATCCTAGTTTTTTAAAGAAAATACTCAGATGTAACCCTATTTGTAATCTTTAACATTTTCATAAGTAACTGTAATTTAATTACATATTTTTTTCTCAGTAACTGTAATTTATTTTGTAATTAAATTACGTAACGGCGTTACATGTAACTAGTTACACCCCAACACTGGTTATCACTATGCATCATCTATAAACAGTCTTTCTCATAACTAAATAAAATAAAACAAAGCTTGTCTCATTATTAAGAAATCTCAAACCTTTTTTTTTTTTCTTTTTTCAAAAGTTTTTTCAGTTTAGATCGTATGAATGTCATGAGTCATGTATATGCCAATTGAGCAATATGTACTAGCAAAAGTATGTTAAAAATTCAATCTGTTTGTGGATCGATGGAATTCATTCGGTCCTTCATTCTTTGCATGCTCTAATCTTGACTGTTTTGTATCTCTCTCTGTGCACAGTAAGTCCATCAACACCAGAGTATCAAGTGTGTGTACATTAAGTTCTGCCTCCATGTCATCTGCAATGCATATCAAGGCCCGATGCACAGTGTACCCTGGCTCAGACAAACAGCGCTTCCCTGTTCCAGATGATAAAGTGAACTGGGTGACTGTCTGGCCAGATTACAGTCCTGTAAACTACACCGCACCAACTGTGCTGCAGAAACCTGCCTGGGCTGATCCAGACATTGGGTGTGTTATTGTCTTTACTGTACATACCTAGGGTTAGGGTTAACCCTAACCCTAGGTTTGTAGCATATGAGTGCTGAGCTTATGGTTATGCAATGGGCATTTCAGCCACTAATGAATCCATTTCTTGTTCAGTTCTTTCTGTCCCTGGTTTAACGCACTTGACGGGTCTGTGGATAGGCGGAGCCATGAGGGAGCTTACAGCATACAGGATGGTCATCCACTGTAAGCCAAGCACTAAATCATTAGTCTGTGCTTTTACACAAACTCACTTTCCCTCACACACCGTTTCCATTTTAACCTCTTTCAGTAACCCAAGAGGAAGAACCGGTCTGAATGGACAGGGCCTTCTTGGCAGGTGGGGTCCTAACCATGCTGCAGATCCCATAGTTACCAGGTACAGTGTCCCTGCATTAGACATGTTTTCAGACACACTTCTATTCTTCAAATAAACTTTCATTCTACACATTTGTGCTTTTTTTTTTAAAACGCTTTTTTTTTTTTTTTTTTTTAATATAATGCAGTAAAGCAGAGTATGTGGAATGGAAAGTAGGGACAGGACAAATGGTCCAATTTTGATCAAAAGCATAACTTAATTTTTGTAAGCAAGAGTGATGGATTTTCTCCCCAATAAACTAGAACTTTTGGGCAAATTATCAAGCCCTGGCCTGATTATTTTCACATTTGAGGAAATTAGTTTTTGAAAAAGCATTTACTGGCTTGCTTTTTAACTAACTAAATGATTGGTTAATTTTTATTCATTTAGAAATAATTAATTGAATAAAAAGTATTTATTTATTTTGTAAAAATAATTAAGATTTATTTTATTTTTTTTTCCATATAAACATTTATAATTTGTTAAATCTGATTAGATTTTAAAAATTAATAGCTTCCTAAATTAGCATAGTTTGAACTCAGTCTAAGTAATGTATTACTTTTATTATTTTGTGAACCAGTGCCATATCATCACATCATCACTTGAATTATTTTTATTTATTTATTTTAAAGAAGATCCATTTTTTATCCTGTGGTAGCTGCAACACTAGAACATACACTCAAGCGGTAGAATAGCTGTGGTTAAGGTTTAAATAAATGTGTACACTACATACTGTATGTGATATACCTTTAATGGAAACTCTCCAATGACATCATTGTTTTAACCTAAAGGATAATTTGGTACCGTTTTTTCCCTCGAGTGTAGCACCACATTCAGTTTGAGAGAACTGTCACATTAGTGGCTCATCACAAGATTCTTGCAATTACGTCTGCACTTAGAATAAAACCAAAAGCACTCAGGAATAGTATCGGTTTGAAAAGCTAATGAACAATATTGCTGATGCACCAAAGGTGTATTCTCTACAGTCCATAGAGAGAAATATCTTCTATCGACTGAATGGATTATCAAAGCATAATCATCGACCTGTCTTGAGATCAATAAGCACTGTGAGTGCTTTTAGGAGGATAAATGTATCATTACTCCCATTATCATACTAACTCCCCCTGCTCTTTTGGGCTAATTGATCTTCTACCCGTTGTTCACTCCTGCAAGGTTTTAGACTGCATGCAATAGAACAGATTGTACAATGACACAGATTTTAATAGAAAAATGTCACATAATTGCACAAATCTGCACTATTCATAATAGTCACAGTGTATTCATATAAATATATTCATAATTGTATTCATCTATTATACTTGTATTTATGTATTATACTCTATATTTTTCAGATGAAAAAAAAAAGGCGTGTCGAATTGTGTATGATGGTGTATGTAAACAATAAAATTAGAATTTGAGTAGAACATTAAGAATAGCCAGCAAGCATGACTCTGCAAGCATGTGACTGTTATACTAGAATTATTACTATGGATTCCTGGATACCTTGGATATTGTTTCTATAGTAACAACGAACACAACGGGTGTATGATGGATGCTCAACCTACACCATTTATGTGATTGTGACTTTTTCTGTCATGAAAATTTTATGCTACTTCACACATTCTTGCTTTTGGTTGTCATAGAGATAACGTTTATCGGTGGGTGGAGCAAGTAGCATTTCAAGTCTGTTCTCTTGCCGCTAAAATGAAACATTTTGGCGTTTATATATAAAAGATGAACAAGATGAAGGAGAAGCAGTGTGTGCTCTGCACAGGGTTGCTCCTTATTTGCATAAACTTAAATTTTTCTAAACTTTGCCGCGCCTCTGGACACGCCCACATCTAGTCACCAACACTTGCTGTCACTCATGTCGACAGCTCTCGTTGAAAATAAATGAACTCCCATCTCTTTTTCGCTGCAAGCCGCTCATTTGGTGTCTCGTTTTTCATGCATAGGTTCATCTGTAACCACCTCTCTTCTTCTCGATCCCAGGTGGAAACGGGACTCTGAAGGCAAGCGCGTGTCTCATGATGTCTCTAAACGTCCTGTGTTGCAGTTTGTGTCTATCAAGAGAAAGGACTGTGGAGAATGGGCCATCCCAGGAGTCAGTATATATATTGCATAAAATTCAAAAACAGACCCAGATATTTAGAGTTATGAATTCCATATGCATTCTGGTGTTTCCTAATCTGTAACCATGTGTTCAGGGTATGGTGGACCCAGGAGAGTTGGTGTCTCTGACTCTGCAGCGAGAATTCACAGAGGAAGCTTTGAACTCTCTTCAGGCTTCTCCACAAGAGCGCAAAGAGCTACATGAGCGGATCTCAAAGCTCTTCAGCTCACCTAGTTTTCAGGTTCAGAAATCATCTGTGTAGAAAAGAATAACTACAGATGAAATAATAATCCTGCACCGTGTTACAGAGCTGTCTCTTGTTTAGGTGTATAAAGGTTATGTGGATGACCCAAGAAACACAGATAATTCCTGGATGGAAACCGTTGCTGTTAACTTTCATGATGAAATAGGTAACATACCACACGCATGGAGTAATCTACATGTTACACGTAATATTTCGGATAATAAAAGATCAGGTGACTGCAGGTATAACCTTTGTGTGATATTTTTTTCCTATTAAATACATTTTCCCATCTATTATTATTTTTTACTGTTATTGTTTATAAACCATGCAAAGGTCTTCAGTATGAAGTCTGGAAATATTTTATTTGTAATATTGAACTTAGTGGCTGTGTGACTTCCAGAAATAGATTTTTAGTTTATACATAATTCACTGATTCTCAATACAATGCATTAACAGCCAGGGGTGTGACAAGATAATTGGTGTAAATGGGTATTTTAAATTTATCTTCGGGGAAACATGGAAATGTTATGTAGCTTCTGATGCACTAAACTGGAAAAAAAATTTCCACCAACTATCCTGTTCAAAAGTTTACACCCCCTGGCTCTGAGTATGTCGTCCTGAGCATCAGTGAATGTTTGCAGCTTTTGTAATAGTTCATAGTGTAAAAGTCCCTCAGTGTGAAAAGATGGAGCTCAACATCATATAGTCACGTATGGAACAGGGTCAAATATGCAGAAGATGCAGGGAAAGCAAAGCTGGAGGATTTTTCGCAAACTGTGGGCAGTTTAACGGCTCAGGACAAACAAGAGGCTCATGAACAGCTCTCACAAAACATAAAAACAGTCAATGATCATCCAGATAGTCTGAATATTCAAGCATGTGTAGAGTATTGAACTGGTTTATTTGTGTGAATTTAGTTATTGTGTCTTGGACTATATGTAAACGTCTGTTATGTGAAAAAGCAAATGATTTTTTTTTTTGCTTTTTAACCTCAATTGCATGGTATTAAACGTTAGTTAGTTAATGTTAATGACTGTTTTGGTCTGTATACTAAGAGATAACTGAAGGATAAGAACCCCCAAAAGAAAACTACATGAAGTATAACAGCTTTAAACAGTTTCAAAACTCTTCTTTCCCCTTGTGACTCAGGTAACAGTGTGAGCGAGCTGCCCCTGCAAGCAGGCGACGATGCGGGGCAGGTGAGCTGGTGCGACGTCGATTCTGAACAGCCCCTGTACGCCAGCCACTCGCATTTCCTCCAGACAGTAGCAGAGGAAAGACAAGCCCACTGGTAAAATAGGGAAATGACAACAAGTGCCTGTGAAGATATAACATTTGAACAGAATAACCATCATCCTTATAGCTTGTGATATTAGTCATAAATAACCAAATGACTAAAATGGCACAGGAGTTGCAACTTGTGGCCTGGTTTTTATTGAGTTGTGTTCTTATGTAGACCACACAGTCTGAAAATTAGCCAAAAACATTCAAGCGTTTCTGATTGGTTCAGAGCCAGAACCAGATAATGATCATCATCAGTACAATGGACTCTGACAGCAGTTTCAGTCTGAGTATATTTTAATTTATATTCGCTGTGGAAGAAAAACCAAAGCACAACCCAGTAACCAGTTGCATGTACATGGAAGGTCATGTCGTCTAGGATTTATTCTAAACTGCATGTATGCAACTTAATTAAAGACTTTTTAGAGGAGGGGAAATGAAGGTAAATTATTTAAGATCGAATGTAATAAGACTAGAATATCAAATAACCAATGCATTGTGACACTAATATAACAAATACATACTGAAGTCTCTCTATTGCTTAAAATCATAGTCTCCGTGTTTTTTTCTTATCTTTACTAACTAATAAACTACTCTGCTGCGTTCCATTGACGGGTTTTAATTCAGGTCGTGCTGTTTTATTGTTTCCACTGATGAACTGTGTATGTTAGAGTGCAGAACATGTGAAAACTTGGGGTTTGTTGTTTTGAATCATGTAAAAAATGTTAACCGTTTAGCTGCAAATAAATAAATAAATAATTCTTTTTGTATAAAATTTATTTTCAAAATAATAATTACAGAAACAATGAGCAAGTACCTTTAGACTACAGTGTGTCTCAAAAGTCTCAATACTTAGGGGAAATTAATTCTTTTCTTTTTTTTAAGCAAAATATAACTTTATTCACGAAGCATCCTCTACATGATTGCCAAGTTATGCATGTAAGTGCACTTTGAATGTGCTTTGTGATCTATCTGTTCCTGTTACACCAGTACGTGCTTCTGTGGTCAAAGGCATTCTTGAAGGCTGTCCTCTATAATTTCCTCTAAGTCTGGAGACTTTTGGGACATCCTGTAGGTTACACCACCCAAAGATAAATCCTGGAATTAATTCAAGCTTTTCTACTAAACAGGTTACAGTAAACTAGATACACTTTGATCTTGATGCTCCACTACTTTATTTTAAAATTAAAATTAAATTAAAACAAAAAAAAAAAAGAGTAAATTTTATGCCAGTTTTTAATTGACATTGGAAAATTTATGATCAATCTCATGGTTAAAAAAAATAAATTAAACTGTTTTTATCAGAGATCAAGGGTTTAGTAATAAAATATATAATAAATCTTGATTAGCTCTAAAAAACTTTTAACCTTTTTCCTGTTCGTGTATTCATGTACTAATTGATTAATTGTATAAGCACATTTAATAAGACTTATATTAGGCTGATAATAAGGCTTAGTAATTATCTTTCTTTTTATAACTGTTTTGGCTTGTCACCTGTCAGGCTGAGAAATCATTTACAAAAGCTATAATTTAGAAGAGTATTCAGGAAGCCGTTATGATTAATAATGAGACAGGCTCACAGTCGGCATTACCTGAGACAAACACATTGAACTGTTTGGTCTCAAAAGCACACACTATTTCACAATAAAAATATTCAGTGTATATACGGAATAGTAATGTTTAAATCACAATTACTAAACTCAGGAAAGCAGACCAAAGGAAAATATTGCATGAGCAAAATTCACCTGTTTAAAATATCAGTTTATGCTTTACAATATGAACCAACTGACGTCTTTGTCTGAAGCATTTTTGCCTCGATTGTTTTTTAAATTTATTATATATCAGTATATTAATTTATTCAATTTGATGCAGTTGCCAGATCTGGCAAATCTTTAACCTCTTGTTGCCTAAATTGACTTACAATTATATACGATTATTTGATGCGATTACATGACGATCTTCTATAAAGGGTTAAAAAGAGCCCATTACTTAAAATATGGCTCTTTCAGGCTTTATGCATTGCCTTTTAAAGTGGCTAGTATTGCAAAGCGCACTGCAATATTTAAAATAACGGCACTATATTTTAACAAGGTAATAAAAATGCAGCAAGCTACATGTTTAAGTGAGGCAACTGAAAATACTTTCATTGGGAGATTGTTGGTTCTCTTCCATGCCAATCACAATGACACTATAGTTTCATGGTCCTCTGTGAGCTTACGTATACGGAAAAAGGCAGATAATGTCCATCCATCTGTCCTCATAGTGTTCCCTGTAATGCAGCATGAGCAGCAGTTCCGATTAAAAAAAAAAAAAAATCCATAAAATAAGAAATGTTTCAGCAAAGCATGGCTGGAGTCACCTGTCTCAGAGGAAATGTGTTAGGCTTTGTGCTCTGGGGTTGTTATTGGAGTTGTCTGTGGTAAAATTCACATTTCCATTTTTTCCCCCAGTAAATGGACAAAGCTTCTTTGTCTTTTATTTCTTCTGCTGTTTGAAATGTCCATCTTAAAATGTGGAAGACGACATCTGCGAGATTTGTGTAAAAGCACCAAAAACTCTATAGTTGTGAGCTATACACTATACACACTATAGTTATTGCTTGTTTCCAACAAGTTCTGCAGGTGGCGGTATTTATGTTTCAGGACAATTTACAGGGCTACATGAAGATTCATCCATCTTGGAATGAATCAGCTTGAATATGGTTCGTTTGTAGAGTCCGGACACATAGAGTAGTATGTAAAGACCTCTTTCTGTCTGTCTGTCACTGTCGTCCTCCTCACAGAGAGCAGAAGTAGTTGTGGATTGGGATGGCCGGTGCTGCAGAGAGAGCGATACCTATACTGTCTCCCACACTCGCTGCAGCCATCGCAAATTCCCTCTCGCGCTCCCCAGTCTGAAACACAAACCAGTTTAGTGCACAGTGATTTTGCTGTATTTACGATAAACCAGTAAAGTGCACCTCACACGCACCTCAACTCTGATTAAGTAGAAGATGTTAACATAGGCGGCTCCTCCCAGCAAACCTTCATATAGAACTACTGCAAACACAATCCAAACACTTGGCCAGAACTGGTAATACACCGAAATAAGCAGCACAACTGCGTTCACACACTGAAAGACACAAAGAAGAGGTTAGTTTAAAATGTGTTCCTAGTTTCTAGTGTGGGAAACTATTCACAAACTTTTTACACACCTGCAGCAGAGAAAGCACCCAGACTCTCCTGATCTTAAAGAAGTAAAGTGAGGTGCGGGATAGGAACACGCCGATCTGGTACAGAGTCTGATACCTGAAACAAGCACACTGTTCTGTCATACACAAAAACACACACACAAACATATTCTGGGTTGTTTTTTTGCGTTTCATTCAGACATTTAAGCTGAATCCTACCAGCGATATTGTGCTGCATGAGACAAACTGGAATTGGGGAAGTAGAGCAACTCCAACTGCCGACAGAGAGAGAGAGAGAATAAAGAAATGAGAAAATAATATTAATATCAAGGCTTCTAATGGGATTTATAGGAAAGTTTAGTTTAATTTCTAACCAACACGTGTTAGCTGTTATATAAAACTCTACATACTATAAATAGCTTTTTATTTCATAATTCAGTGCCTCTGTGACCGGTGAATCAGACACTTACCAATCCCTGGTTAATGAAGTATTCAGCAAAGTAGACCACACATAGAGGAACAGTGAATTTTAGCAGACCCTGAAACGATAAAACACACACACACACACACACATACAGTGTTATCAGTCTATGGGTGTTTCCACTATTCTGAACTACAAAGCAATTTCTCCTGCTGTTTGTGATCTCTTTGTATAACATGAGAAAACATACATTCTACTATCGTTGTTATTAAGGTTTAGATAGTTTCATTTGTGTTCAAAATTTTTTTTTTTGTGAAGTGTCCCTTCGAGTCCATTTGATTGAGTTGGAGATGCATAGAAAAGTCTGGCACCAAACATCTGAGTGGTCTTAATGGAATGTGATCACATGAGACCAACAGAGCAGAGATCACATACTGTAGGTTTCACACTTGACCAACAAACCTTAAACATTATCAAGACAGAAAAACACACACACATGCAAACAAGAGGGTGTGAGTTCAAGTACTGCAGGACTGGCTGCATTCTGACTAATTACAAATACACACACTTTACTACAGAGACCAAATACAAATGCACACACAGGCAAACATGAAAAGTACGAACTGACATGCGCGCACACACACGCCCCTACACATGCAAACACATACATATGCGGCTCATGTGCATCCACACACACACATGTACATACGGGCGCATAGACACACACGGCTCACTTTTAGAACGTGTAGTTTGTCTGAGAAGGTCAGGGGTCCGGTGCTGCGGTCCTCTGTCAGGAGGAAGAAAGCATTCCCATTATCTAAGTGAGTTACCATGAAACTCACATTACACAAACGTCACACTCTTTCCACAAACGTTATTCCAGCTGATAAATGTAGTACATCTCACCTCTGCCCCCTTTCTCATCTTGAACATAATCTTCATTGTCATCATCTACTATTAAGGGCCTCTGTTCCTGAAAGTCTTCCTCAGAGGATGAACCAGACCCAGGCCTCCACTGATTGAATGATGGAGGGAAGTCTAGCAGGAGAAAGTAACTGGAAAGAAGGAAAAGAGGAAGGATGTGAGGAAGCAGGGTCCTGATAAGCATGTGATTGCAAAATACAGAGACAAATACATTAGTGGTGATGCTGAACCAGCCTTCAGAATGTTGGAAGTGAAGCTCTAACCTGATCATCATAACGCCAGGGAAGATCAGCATTATGAGCAGAGTAACCCGAGGTGAAAGCCCAGCCTCTGTCAAAGCAGAATAGAGAAAAGCGCCGGCGACTCCTGCTCCTCCTGTACCTGATCCCCATCCACTCAGCACATCACTTACAGAAAGAACAATATTTAAAACACACACAACTTTACTAGGCACTCCATTAGGAATGATTATGAATAGTTACAAACAGGAAATAATGAGGAATAATGAAATAATAAGGAAATAACTCAGGGTTGTTTCATTGCTGATCAGTTACACATACAGCATCCCAAAAGATAGGATTTATAGTTTACGATTCAATTGATTGAGTAGACTCTTTTGAACTGCATGCTTCAATGAATCAAATATCAGATTCATTTATCCAATTCATTTTTTATCCACCTTCAATCTACTTCTTGACTCAATATGCATGTGTATCGTACAAAAGCCAGTGCACAGATTTTTTTTCACTCAACTTCCCTTTTAAAGGATTCTTAAGTAATATCTATCGACAGTCTGGATGCAACACATCCTAGTACACCGTAACAGCTTTTCCTTTAAAATTCTTACGCCATTAACACTAACGCTGTATAGCCGACACACAAAGCAGAAATCAGATAAGTCTGAAGTGGTTCGATCAAAGTAGGACGAACTGATTCAGAAAATGACTCCTTCATGATTCAGACTTGATTCGAAGATGACTTAATCATTCTATAATGCAGGGCTCAGTTACAGTAATAGCCAGGTGTCAAGCCTGTTTTTCACACTGGCACGAAAGTGAGTCAGAAAGAACGTTAAGCCAGGAATGTACAGTGTGAAACCTGAGATTATATAGAGTCAGGTAAAGTATGAGCAGTGGCCCAGGGGAACTACTTCTAGTGTTAAAAGTGTTAACAAAATCCATGTATAGACAGCAAAATCCTACAGTCTGACATAAAACAAAATCTTTATTTATTGTTGATTTTGCTGTGTATTGTGTTTACATCTACAGCATTTTACCATATATTTAATGAACCATTTAACACTGCCCCTTGTGAATTATTGTACTGTACAGTCACATGATTGCACTTTATGTCGTACTGTGTAGGTCTGTGTAGTGTACTTAGTTCAGAGTTGTCTCCTCTAGCTCTGTGTTTTATGCAGCAGCACGGTCCTGGAGAAACGCTGTTTCATTTTACTGTGTACTATACCAGCTGTATATGACTGAAAGCTTCTTGACTTGATATCGGAGTAAAAGGAGCCATACCTGCTGAAATACACAGTGAGGGAGAGGAAGGAAAGCTCGCCTAGTCCTGAACTCACACTGGCAAAGATCACACCTAGAGACAAAACCAGTAACACATCACTCAGCCAAGTGGCAAATAAGAGAAACACACATACACACACACACACACACACACATATACATTACCTAATATGCTCATCCACACAGTTGAAGAAAATGACACCACCAAGAAGCTAGTCGTTGCCGTGGCGACGCACACCAGAATACGGAAACTGTCAAAGTACAGGGAGATCCAGACACAGCATATGTGAAGAATAATGTGAAGCACATAGCATGCAAAAGTTTCTGTCTTGCATTCTTTTTCTGTAAACTGCTCCATTACACAAGGAACATCAATATATTTATTAAGCAATAAAATCTTAATGCAGTAGAGTATTTTGTGGGTTTTTTTTTTTAAGAGTTCCTAGGTGCCCAAGAGAACAGTTACAATTGTAATAAAAAGGTTATTAAGCAAACTAAAGCCTGAAACAAAAGCCATTACATACCAATGGGCAGAAAAGAGAGAGAGAGAGAGAGAGCGAGCGAAAGGGAAAGAAAGGAGGGCATTACCCATAAGGCACCTTGTGTATTACAAATGGTGCTGTCAGTTTGATCAGTAGAGTGGGTAAGATGTCAGCCAGAAGGACTGCCTGAGGACAGAAAGAAATTAATATTAATACAATATTAATATTTTCGGGGGGGGGCCTCCTGGTGGTCCAGCGGCTGTATCCCGCGCTCCCAGTGCCGCGGCCCAGGTTCAATTCCCGGGAAGGGCGCCAACCCAGCCACTGAAGAGTTAAGGTCCCAAGCCCGGATAAAAATGGGAGGGCTGCAATAGGAAGGGCAAATGATCCGCTAAAAAACAGCGGACCCTGCCATTGTGCAGGACAAACGCTAGGATAAAAAATAAAAAATAAATATTTGGGGATGATGGTAGCTCAAGTGGTTAAGGCTCTGGGTCGTTGACCGAAAGATTGGGGTTCAAGCCCCAGCACCGCTAAACTGCCACCATTGGGCCCTTGAGCAAGGCCCCATCCCACCCTGCTCCAGGGGCACTGCGTCATGGCTGACCCCATGATGGGATATGCGAAGAAACAATTTCACTGTGCAGTAATGTATATGTGACAAATAAAGACAACTTAATTTAACTTACAATAATTAATACAACAAGAATCATGAATCTATAAGACATCACACAATGGTGGTGAAATGTTGCAGAGAACTGGTACTAAGCAAAAAACAAAACAAAACAAAAGCAAAAAAAACAGTGTGAAACAAGTGACAGAACTGCAAGTGGAAAATTTAAAGTTTCTATGCCTCCTCAACGCAAGCAAACAGTACGGCAGAACGGCAAGTCAAGCTGCCATATGCAATTTGGACCAATCACAGAGAAGGAGAAGTGTCAAAACCAAATCATAAATGAAACTCGCATTTTCCCCACCAGTTTAAAAGAAATGAAAGTGCAGGAATCTGAGTGTTAAAGACTTACTGCAGTAGACATAGGGTTGCAGTCATAGCGGTTACTGTTACTGCTGTTTCCACTGTGTGAGTGTAAGAGGCCTGGTGTCTGGAGAACATAAAACAGAAAGACAGAACAATGAAATAAAGTACATCACTTTCAAATGTAGTCTTACTAATCAGATTCGTTCCATTCGCTTAACACATTCATGTCAATGACAGCTCGCTCCATGTACATGACAGACAACAAACATAAAAAAAAAAAAAGCAACACTTACAGGTGCTGTCACATTCTGAGACTCCTGTTGTTTTAAAATGTCATGAGCGGCACTCAGCATCACCACATAGGCAAAGTTATTACACAGACCAAGCAACCTAGATTAAAAATGATTAAAAAAAGGGACAGAGTGAGTGAGTATGTGTACCTTCAAGCTTCTTTCTAACTATGTCCAGCTATGAAATGCGCATTATAACATTAATTATACACTGCATTGCATAAGAATTAACCCCTCTTGAACTACTTCACAAAGTGTAGTAATATTCAAGAGGGTGAACTTATTCGAGGTAATGTATTTTCATAATGATGTCACATTGGTAGTGGTGGTTCAACTGGTTAAGGCTCTGGGTTGTTGATTGGAGGATCCCAGCATCTCCACTGTTGGGCAATTGAACAAGGCCCTTAACCCTCCCTGCTCCAGAGTCACTGTATCATGCGAAGAAAAAAATGTGGCGATGATAATAATAAAGGCTTCATGCCCTCAGTTCTTCTTCTTCTTCAGTTCTATTGGTGATATTGTCCAATCGTGGAGCCAGAAGTCTTGAGGGGCCAGGAGTAAAACGTAAGACACAGGAAAGGAACCTACAAGAAACTACATTTGCACTTTGCCCAGAAATGCTACATATTATATTGACCACTGGGATGTTTGTTGCAGACCTTGTAACACACACAGACAATCAATTATGTACATCGAGGTCTCCTTTTCTGTCACAGTCAGTGCTTTTATTGTCTGGAAAGTCAAAGATTATCTCCAAAACAACATAGTGTTCATTATATTGAGACATGATGATAATTAAATCCGACAGTGCTCAGATTATGCACCTTGTATGGGTCTTCAGTTCATTATTATATGAGTCTGTAGTGTATTATATGTGCCTGTGGTATATTATTTGGGTCTGAAATATATTACACTGTAGTCTATATGGTCATATGGCACACTGGATCTGTAGTATATTTTATTGGTCTGTAGTGTATGGGGGGGGGGGGGGGGGCTGTGGTGTATTACTATTAAGGTCTGTAGTTTAATTTTTAGGGATGTTTATTATTATGTGGACATCTAATATCTTATATCTAATATTTGTGGTTCTGTGGTATACTATATGGTTTGCTGTGTACAGTCTGGGTCTGTGGTGTATTACATAAGTCTGTAGCATATTGTAAAGCTCTGTTTTGTTATATCTGAAAAGTAGGTCACTATTCCGAACACCAAAATATTCATTTAAAAACCCGGTAAGATAAAAGGGACTCACCAAAACCCGCTTTGATTCCTCAAACTCTGAAAGCGACCTAAAGACAAAATAATAATAATAATAATAATCATAATCATATTAATTATAATAAATATACTCTGAGACCAACTGACTGAATTTGCACGATAAACTCCATCATTTGTTTGGCTACTTACCATGAGAGCCAGTCGATACATCAGGATCAGTATTAACACTGTCTCTCTGATCCATGGCGAAGACAAAATCACACAAACTTCACCTTTACAGATGAGTTTTAATTAGATATTACTATATAGCAGCTCTTTCTTTCGGTTCCATAAAAAGGCTCAGTTTGTCAGTCATATCACCGTTTCATGTTTTGACAGCCCGATATTCCGACAATGCCCGCCTTCTGTGCTTTGATTGGCTAAAACGCTCGTACTCGCCAACACTGCGCCAATCGTAGTGGATGTTTATGAACCGTTAGCCAATCATTGCGCAGGAGGAGTGATTATAAGTAGGAAAAACAACAAGTGCAACAAGAAAATACTTCCCTGTTAAAACGGAATATGGAACAATTTGTTCCGCATCATAGAGTCCGGAAGCAGAATGCCGCACAGTTTAAGCGAACGATAATGTATCACGCGTTGTTAAAGTGTCAAAGTACACTTTAATACAATATGCTATAAATCTGCATTATGAAGCTATCGTATGTTATAGCTATTATATAGCTATAACACACGATGTACACAAGGAACACAACAACGTACACAAGGTATACACCGATCAGGCATAACATTGTGAGCAGTGACTGGTGAAGTGAATAACACTGATTGTCTCCTCATCATGGCACCTGTTAGTGGGTGGGATATATTAGGCAGCAAGTGAACATTTTGTCCTCAAAGTTGATGTGTTAGAAGCAGGGAAAATGGGCAAGCGTAAGAATTTGAGCGAGTTTGACAAGGGCTAAATTGTGATGGCTAGACGACTGGATCAGAGCAATCTAGCCATGGGGGTCACAGTCCAGTGACTTCTGTGCCGGTCCCAAGCCCGGATAAATAGAGAGGGTTGCGTCAGGAAGGGCATCCGGCGTAAAACATTGCCAAATTTAACCATGCGAATCGTCAGTACGAATTTCATACCGGATCGGTCGAGGCCCGGGTTAACAACGACCGCCATCGGCGCCGTTGACCTACAGGGCGCCGGTGGAAATTGGGCTACTGTTGGTCGAAGAAGTAGAGGAGGGAGAAGAGGGCGCAGACAGAGAGAGAAGAGGAAAGGTAAGAGTGTAGGACTGAGAATAGGAACTCTGAATGTTGGTACTATGACAGGGAAAGGTAGAGAGCTGGCTGATATGATGGAGAGAAGGAAGGTGGATATACTGTGTGTACAGGAGACCAGGTGGAAGGGTAGCAAGGCTCGTAGTATAGGAGCAGGATTCAAGCTGTTTTATTATGGTGTGGATAGTAAGAGAAATGGGGTAGGTGTGGTCCTGAAGGAGGAGTTTGTGAGGAATGTCCTGGAGGTGAAGAGAGTGTCAGACAGGGTGATGAGTCTGAAGTTAGAGATTGAAGGGGTGATGTTGAATGTTGTTAGTGGTTATGCCCCACAGGTAGGTTGTGAGTTGGAGGAGAAAGAGAGATTCTGGAGTGAATTAGATGAGGTGATGGAGAGTATTTCCACGGGTGAGAGAGTGGTGATAGGAGCGGATTTTAATGGACATGTTGGTGAGGGGAACACAGGTGATGAGGAGGTGATGGGCAAGTTTGGAGTTAAGGAAAGGAATCTTGAAGGACAGATGGTAGTGGACTTTGCTAAGAGGATGGACATGGGTGTGGTTAACACTTATTTTCAGAAGAGGGAGGAGCATAGAGTGACTTACAAGAGTGGAGGTAGGAGCACACAGGTAGACTACATCCTATGTAGAAGAGGCAATCTGAAAGAGATTAGTGACTGTAAAGTGGTAGTGGGAGATAGTGTAGCCAGACAGCATAGGATGGTGGTGTGTAGGATGACTCTGATGGTCTGTAAGAAGAAGAGGTCAGAGATAGAGAAGAAAACCAAGTGGTGGAAGCTGAAAAAGGAGGAATGTTGTGAGGAATTTAGACAGAAGTTGAGGCAGGCTCTGGGTGGTCAGGTAGTGCTGCCAGATGACTGGGAAACTACAGCAGAAGTGATCAGGGAGACAGGGAGAAAGGTGCTGGGTGTGTCATCTGGAAGGAGGAAAGAAGATAAGGAGACTTGGTGGTGGAATGAGGAAGTTCAGGATAGTATCCAGAGGAAGAGGCTAGCCAAGAAGAAGTGGGACATGGACAGGACTGAAGAGAATAGACAGGAATACAAGGAGTTACAGCGCAGAGTGAAGAGGGAGGTGTCTAAGGCCAAGCAGAAGGCATATGACGAGTTGTACACTAGGTTAGACACTAGAGAAGGAGAGAAGGACTTGTACAGGTTAGCTAGGCAGAGGGATCGAGATGGGAAGGATGTGCAGCAAGTTAGAGTTATTAAGGATAGAGATGGAAGGGTGCTCACAAGTGAGGAGAGTGTACAGAGGAGATGGAAGGAATACTTTGAGGAGCTGATGAATGAGGAAAATGAGAGGGAAAAAAGAGTAGAAGGGGTGAACTCTGTGGAACAGAAAGTAGATAAGATTAGAAAGGATGAAGTCAGGAAGGCTTTGAAGAGGATGAAAAGTGGGAAGGCAGTTGGTCCTGACGACATTCCGGTGGAGGTCTGGAAGTGTTTGGGAGAGGCAGCAGTGGAATTTTTAGCTAGTTTGTTCAACAGGGTTTTAGAGAGTGAGAGGATGCCTGAGGAATGGAGAAGAAGTGTGTTAGTGCCGATCTTTAAGAATAAGGGTGACGTGCAGAGTTGCAGTAACTATAGGGGGATAAAGTTGATGAGCCATACAATGAAGGTATGGGAAAGAGTAGTGGAAGCTAGGTTAAGGAAGGTTGTGGAAATTTGTGAGCAGCAGTATGGCTTCATGCCCAGAAAGAGCACAACAGATGCAATTTTTGCTCTGAGAATTTTGATGGAGAAGTATAGGGATGGTCAGAGGGAGTTGCACTGTGTGTTTGTAGACTTGGAGAAAGCGTATGACAGGGTGCCAAGAGAAGAGCTGTGGTACTGTATGAGGAAGTCAGGAGTAGCAGAGAAGTATGTCAGAGTGGTGCAGGACATGTATGAGAGGAGCAGGACAGTGGTGAGGTGTGCTGTAGGTCAGACAGAGGAGTTCAATGTGGAGGTGGGACTGCATCAGGGATCGGCTCTGAGCCCCTTCCTGTTTGCTATAGTGATGGACCAGTTGTCAGAGGAGGTCAGACAGGAGTCCCCTTGGACAATGATGTTTGCAGATGACATTGTGATCTGTAGTGAGAACAGGGAGCAGGTGGAGGAAAACCTGGAGAGGTGGAGGTTTGCGCTGGAGAGAAGAGGGATGAAAGTCAGTCGTAGTAAGACTGAGTACATGTGTGTGAATGAAAGGGAGGGAAGTGGAACAGTAAGGTTACAGGGTGAAGAGGTGAAGAAGGTACAGGAGTTTAAGTACTTGGGGTCAACAGTCCAGAGTAATGGAGAGTGTGGGAAAGAGGTAAAGAAGCGAGTGCAGGCAGGTTGGAATGGGTGGAGAAAGGTGTCAGGAGTTCTGTGTGATCAGAAAATATCAGTGAGAATCAAGGGGAAGGTGTACAGGACAGTGGTGAGAGCGGCCATGCTGTATGGTTTAGAGACAGTGTCACTGAGGAAGAGACAGGAGTCAGAGCTAGAGGTAGCAGAGCTGAAGATGTTGAGGTTCTCTTTGGGAGTGACAAGATTGGACAGGATTAGGAACGAGTACATCAGAGGGACAGCTCATGTTGGACGTTTGGGGGACAAAGTTAGGGAGACCAGATTAAGATGGTTTGGACATGTTCAGAGGAGGGAGAGTGAGTATATTGGTAGGAGAATGTTGGACATGGAGCTGCCAGGCAGGAGGCAAAGAGGAAGGCCAAAGAGGAGGTATATGGATGGAATTAATGAGGATATGAAGCTAGTGGGTGCAAGGGTTGAGGATGCAGAAGATAGGGATAGGTGGAGAGAGATGATTCGCTGTGGCGACCCCTGAAGGGAAAAGCCGAAAGAAGAAGAAGAAGAAGACGACTGGATCAGAGCATCTCCAAAACTGCAGCTCTTGTGGGGTGTTCCCGGTCTGCAGTGGTCAGTATCTATCAAAAGTGGTCCAAGGAAGGAACAGTGGTGAACCGGTGACAGGGTCATGGGTGGCCAAGGCTCATTGATGTACGTGGGGAGTGAAGGCTGGCCCGTGTGATCCGATCCAACAGACGAGCTACTGTTACTCAAACTGCTGAAGAGGTTAATGCTGGTTCTGATAGAAAGGTGTCAGAATACACAGTGCATGACGGGTCAGGGCTGTTTTAGCAGCAAAAGGGGGACCAACACAATATTAGGCAGGTGGTCATAATGTTATGCCTGATTGGTGTACAACAATGTGTACACTGTTGTGTACCTGGTGTTCTTCATGTCACAGTAAGAACACAAACCTGCTACACATTTTTAAAATTGAAATGATTTATTTTTCTGTTTGAAGTCTATACAGCATGTTTCTACACAAATACAAAAATAAACTACAAATCTATACAAATCAGTTCTAGAAAACTGGTGTTAGTGCTATAACACAGCAGAAATACACAATTACGCAATATGTGCAATATAATATAATTACAGTAAACACAATACGTGCTTAATATTTCACATGGACAAATTTAAAAGACTGTATTTCAGATTTCTTGACAGTTTTTAATGCTGGTATAAACAGTATATTAGCTATTAGTAAACACTGAAAAATGGCTTTGCTAGGTTTAAGATAATCAGAAAGCAAGCACTTGCATGCTAGCAGTGAAAGTAAACAGTAAAAAATAAAACATGAAGGCTTTCAAAAAAATTGTTTAACTAAATGTGCAGTGAATATAGAGGGGGAAAAAAGAAGTGTTGTAAACTGAATCATAAATGCACTTCTGAACACGTGAGCACACTTGCAGCTCTAGACTCTCATATGGAAACCTTTTGGACCTTCTGGACTCACATGGCATCACAAATCCTGTCTCTATTTGAATTTGATCTCGCAGCATAAGCAGTTGATGGAGTCACACTGAGGTGGCTGAGGAGTGCAGGTGCAGTCCCACATGGCACACTATAACACACAAAAGATTACTAAGCAACAGCACAGAAATAAATTCTGGCTCATGCACACATCTTGAAGGCAGGACATTAAAACAGAACGTTATGATATCACTAAGATAAACAAAATAGTAATATAAAATGTTAGACATCGCCTTTCAGTGTTATAACGAGACTGCAGATGCATTGGTACAACTTTTTCAGCCTGAGTACATTTACATTCATGGCATTTGGCAGTTGCCCTTTTCAGGAGCGACTTACATTTATCTCATTTATACAAATGAGCAGCTGAGGATTAAGGGCCTTGCTCAGGAGCCCAGCAGTGGCAGCTTGGTGGTCCTGGTATTTGTCCTCAACTTTCTGTTCAGTAGGCCAGCTTATAGTACTTGTTATTATCCATTTGTGCCTGTATATCACTGTAAATAAGGTGTGAGGAGTCTTACATGTCTCCATGCTCAGTGCTCGCTGAACTGAACTGCACTTTTGCGTTATGGCTGAACTGAACTGCACTTATGTGTGATGGTTTCTCTGCACACTCACTTCTCTCTGTGAATACCTCACGTTACCTTCAGTCACCTTAGCTATTCGTGTGTCAGCTCTTCGTTAGGTCTGCAATGTACACCACACAGCGTCACGTCATATCAGATGTTTTTTCAGAGCATTTTCCCCCAGAGTACGACTAAATGTGAATTAACATCTGATATATGACGTTACAAACATTTTTACTAGGTTATAATGCAAGAAGTGCAGACTGTTTTGAACGTCATAAGTTGCTGTCTCAACAGAAATCTTGTAGTTCTTACATTAGGAGAAGGGCAGGAGTGGTCGAGGCACGTGTGGAGAGATGGTGGCCGGCAGTCACATGACTGAGCGCACATGTGACAGTACTCAAAAGGAGACACGCTCGGGCAGCAGTTTGTACACTGAGGATTGCACTGGGTCTGTGAAAGAAGATCAATCAAATATTTTTGCACATGGTATAGTTTCTGTATAGATCCTATTATATTCACATTGCATTTCTTTATAGTCTACTAGATCTGAGGATATTTCATTATATTCTATTTTATTATGTGTGTGTATGTCTTTAGTCTGTGATTGTTACAGCAATAAAAAAAAAGATTTTACTGCAGCTCCAACCCCACCCCCTCAAATCTGGAGTGTGCCTTGTACCTTTTTGAGCTTTTTTGTGTTAATGTCTGTGATTGCTAGATTGTGAAATCTAGGAGGTACTGATTACTTTGTTGTTGTTTTGTGGGTCGAAGAACCAAGAAAAACACTTTACTACGTCACATCATTCATTCATTCATTCATTCATTCATTGTCTACCGCTTATCCAAACTATTCTCGGGTCACGGGGAGCCTGTGCTTATCTCAGGTGTCATTGGGCATCAAGGCAGGATACACCCTGGATGGAGTGCCAACCCATCGCAGGGCACACACACACACACACACACACACAACGGACAATTTGGAGATGCCAATCAACCTACAATGCATGTCTTTTGATTGGGGGAGGAAACCGGAGTACCCGGAGGAAACCCCCGAGGCACGGGGAGAACATGCAAACTCCACACACACATGGCAGAGGCAGGAATCGAAACCCCCAACCCTGGAGGTGTGACGCAAACGTGCTAACCACTAAGCCACCGTGCCCCCCCACGTCACATCATGTATATGTAAAATGTATATAACAAATAAAGAACCTTGAACCAATAAGAAACTACATAAAGCCACATAGCCATCTGTCTCAGTCCTCCGCTACCACATTTATTAATGGAAAGAGTCCACTGTAGGACCACCACTGAGCAGATGCTATCTCAGCCTTGGGTTTGAGAACTCAGCAGTGACCCTGAAATGGTAGTGTGTATGATAAGGTGAAAATAATCTGTCAGTCCAAATAAATGTGGCTGGATGTAAGGGATAGAGCGGAGCTGACAAGTTATACGATAACAATAATCATAACACAGTCGGCACATTAATTGTCAGCTCAACATAAACTGACAACAGTGCTTAACAACTCCATTTGTATTTCATATGAACACACAAATTATACACCATAAGTTTAACTCCTAGCCTTTACAGAAGCAGACATGATTCTGAAAAACAGTGCCCACCTTGAGACAATGATGGCACCATAAGACACCTGCAAGGAACAGCATATAGAGTCCAACGGAGATCAGGATGATGGCAGGGAGTGGAAGGGAGAGAGCCCACAAGGGGACGGCCTGAGAAATAAACAATTTCCATGTTAATTATGCTTTAAACCAACATAGTTGAATTCTCAATTCTGATTAGTCAGAAGGTGTTGATTCATTTTCTAAATTCAAATTCTTATTTGTCACATACACAACCATACACAGTACGATATGCAGTGAAATGCTTACATGACTGTTGTGACCTCGAAAAGGAAATAAGAAGGAAGAAGGAAGAGGGAAATAAGGCAATAAGAAGAATAAATATAAAATTAAGCAAAATTATAACAATTAAGCTAGAGATGTAAAAATATATAAAAATGTAAAAAGGTGGAACTGTAGCAGTGTGCAAATGTTCAAAGTGGTTTGTTCCTGTGCAATGTGCAAATGTTCAAGTTGGTTGGTGTGTTCCAACACATGTGTAAAGGAAGCATGAAAGTCCAATCAGTTGAGTTCTATGTGGAGTTTTGGTTGAGAGTCCATATAGCCTGCGGGAAGAAGCTTCTCCTCAGTCTCTCTGTGTTGGCCTTCAGGGAGCGGAAGCGCTTTCCTGACCGCAACAGAGAGAATAGTCCATTGTTGGGGTGGCTGAGGTCCTTCACGATCTTCCTGGCCTTGGTCCAGCACCGCTTGCTGTAGATTGAGTGCAGGTCAGGGAGCTTGGTACGGATGATGCGTTGAGCTGATCGCGCCACCCTCTGAAGAGCTCATCTGTCCTGTATGGTGCTGTTCCCGAACTAGGTTGTTTTGTTTCCCATCAGGATACTCTATGGTGCAGGGGTAAAAGTTCCTGAGCACCTTAGAGGGCAGTCTAAAGTCTCTCAAGCGTCTGAGGTGGTAGAGACGCTGCCGGGCCTTTTTCACCACGGTGTTGATGTGACAGGACCATGACAGGTCCTGCGTGATGTGAACACTGAGGTATCTAAAGCTGTCCACTCTCTCCACTGGGCTCTCGTTGATCACAGGGGTCTGGTTGTTCCTCTCCTGCTTCGTGCTGAAGTCCACTATCAGCTCCCTTGTCTTGCTGACATTAAGGAGGAGGTTGTTCCTCTTGCACCAGTTCTCCAGATTCCTAATGTCCTCCAGGTAGGCCGTCTCATTGTTGTCAGAGATCAGTCCGACCACAACTGTGTCGTCAGCAAACTTGATGATGGTGGTGGAGTTGGTAGTGGCCACACAGTCATATGTGTGCAATGAGTACAGCAGGGGGCTCAGAACACAACCCTGGGGGGCTCCAGTGCTGAGGGTGAGGGAGGCTGAGACATGTCTGCCAATCCTTACTGCCTGTGGTTTGCTGGTCAGGAAATTGGAGATCCACTGACAGAGATGGGCAGAGTCCCAGGTGCTGCAGCTTGGTGGTGAGTGCGGAGGGAATTATAGTGTTAAACGCTGAACTGTAGTCGACAAAGAGCATTTTAACATAAAACATAATTCTAGTGTCCAGTATTAGCTGGTCAGCGCAGGCTCTGAGGACTCGACCTGAGATTCCGTCTGGTCCTGCTGCTTTACTGGTGTTCACTCTCCTGAAGGCTCTCCTCACATCATGCTCGGAGATGATGAATGCTTTTTCGGTGTTGGCATTCTCTTCTTGTCTGCAGCCACTAGCATTAGTGTTAGCCTTAGCATTAGCATCGATAGCTGCAGCCTCGAAGATGTTCAGCTCATCTGCCAGAGACGCGTCCGCATTCGACATATTGGATGTTGGTGCTTTATAGTCACAGGCTCCTAGAGTCACTCTGTTGGAGCTGTGACTAAAATAAGAGCTCTGACATTATTGGCAGCTTCTGGTCAAATCACAGATATTATACACACTATATATATATATATATATATATATATATATATATATATATATATATATATATATATATATATATTATATATGAACCTGCATGCTGGGCGCTCCATATAATCAATCAATCATTGCTACGCTGAGGGTTTCTGTTAGACAATGTTTACTGAACATTTAATGAACCTGGAAGGAATATCCTGTGTCAGTGTTTTGTAAGTCGGTAAGTTTCCCAAAATTCATCAAAACAGGGGAGTTTTCACTTTGCTGTTTTTCTATAATATGAGCATTTTTTTTTTGTTTTATTAACTTTAAAAATAAATAGAAAAAAAGTGAAGCTGGTGACAGATGCTGGTTTCCAGCTGCTATAACACAAGTGAGAACAGGAACCAACCTGTTTTGTGGACATTTCAGAACATTCGACATAACTACACCGATCAGGCATAACATTATGTGCCTAATATTGTGTTGGTCCCCCTTTTGCTACAAAAACAGCCCTGACCTGTCATGCACTGTGTATTCTGACACCTTTCTATCAGAACCAGGATTGACGTCTTCAGAAATTTGAGCAACAGTCTGTTGGATCGGATCACACGGGCCAGTCTTCACTCCCCACGTGCATCAATGAGCCTTGGCCGCCCATGACCCTGTCACCGGTTCACCACTGTTCCTTTCGTGGACCACTTTTGATAGATACTGACCACTGCAGACCGGGAACACCCCACAAGAGCTGCAGTTTTGGAGATGCTCTGATCCAGTCGTCTAGCCATCACAATTTGGTCCTTGTCAAACTCGCTCAAATTCTTACGCTTGCCCATTTTTCCTGCTTCTAACACATCAACTTTGAGGACAAAATGTTCACTTGCTGCCTAATATATCCCACCCACTAACAGGTGCCATGATGAGGAGATAATCAGTGTTATTCACTTCACCTCTCACTGCTCACAATGTTATGCCTGATCGGTGTATACCTTGTGTACGTTGTTGTGTTCCTTGTGTACATCGTGTGTTATAGCTATATAATAGCTATAACATACAATAGCTTCATAATGCAGATTTATAGCATCAATCCATAAATGGATTAATAAGTAAAACATTTCGTTCATTAATAAATCAGAAAATATAAGATTGCTCTGCTTGTCAGATATTATAGTAAAAATAATCAACCACAGGCTAGTGACGGTAACTCAGCTCCCTATTGATGATTATTTTATATACAGCATGTCACTTAACGTTATTTTTCTCTAACGTAATACAAGGCAAGGTCTAAATATTTTCTTTAGCGTTAACGGTCACTACATTAGATTTCTCTGCTAGCATAAAGGTTATGTAGCTTAGTTTAACTGGCTAACCGATTGAAAGGAAAACCGAGAGTATTATATCCTTCCTACTCACGTTCCTAGTAAGAGAGCTATCACGCTTTGACTTCGCTAGTTAAAAGAAATATAACTAACCATATTAGCTAGTTAGTTAGTTAGTTATCGTGTAGAAAGCTACACGAGATAACCATGCTATTGTTCATACACACCGTCATCATCACATGTATTCGTGTCCTTCGTCTTTATCATCATTATCGCTTTAAGTACATCATGTCGGCGTTTTACAATCGTGTGTAAAACGATACAATAAATAAATAAATTTAGCTTTCCATAAACTCAATTCTAACTAAACGTAACAACGTAGTTAATCGGCGTTGTCCTGACAACCAGGTAACTAGTTTGCGTTTCTTCTTCGTTGCTTTAATACGGACCGGAAAAGCAGCTTGGTGGTGCAACAGCGCCACCTACTGTACTGGTGGATGGCGCAGCATGTGGAAAGCTGAAAAAAAAATCTGTTAAAATTCCATAAATTCTTTAAAACTCGATTAATAATAAAAATAACAGTTTATTAAGTGTCATTAAGTCACTCCACGTAATATTTCTATGTCCATGTGGTCAGTTTAGACTTGCTCACTTTACTTCAGCACATGTTTCTCTAACTTCATCTATGTGTTTTTTTCATTGTGTTTTGTTCATAGTCTTATTGTAGTAATTTTTCTATTTTGATCATTTGTGTCAGCTCTTGTGTGGCACATTGATTACCACCTCACAGCTCCAGAGTCTCCAGGCTGGTACTGAGCTCAGGTTACGGTCTCTGTTAAGTTCCACATGTTCTCCTTGTGTCTCTGTGGGTTCCTCTGGGTTCTCTGGTTTCCTCCTACCTCCCAAAAACATGCTGGTCAGTACTATTGGATAGTCAATGTTTAATCTGCCCTAGGACTGAATAATTGTGTAGAATGTGTATGTCAGTGCGATGTGCCCAGAATTCCCAGAACAGGCTCAGCAACCCTAACACGGATAAAGCATTGACTGAAGATGAATCAATAAATAAATAATGAATATATTATTTCATATTCTGTGTGGAATGTATATACTTTATACAGTATAATTATATACAGTGCAAATTATAAAATTTAAAATAACCATAAAATAACAATGAAAATAAAATGTTCAAATGTGAATCTTTTTTATTAGGCCAAGTCTTCTCTATTATTTTATGTTGGAAAATATTTAATACCTTTGCTGAGCTTGTCAGTTAATTAAGTCTACTTTATTGCTTAAGTTTCCATCGTTTAAATTACACATTTGTTGATGATGGTTTCATTAATTCTACAACACAAATGAATCGGTTCTTATTTCTTCTTAAACCTTTCTATTCTCCTTTAATAAACTCAACTATAATTCATTCATTGTTTCATTTAGCTTTAAATTCTATAAGTGTTTTATCCTTGTCAGGGTTTTGAGGATTTAGAGCATATCCTGGGAACGCCAGCTATGTAGCTGGAATGCACCGGGGTGGGCCACCGATCTATCTCAGAGTGATGTGTACTAATCAATACAGTTAAAATGTTGTTGAACAAAGCAGAACACACCAACAAGCAAAAATCATATCCAAACCTAACATGACTCGCAAATTTTAAAGCATAGAGAATGAGGAATGTAAGTTTTTGTCTGGTTCCTTGTAAGGTTTCTTTCTCATATCATCTCGGGGAGTTTGTTCCTCACTACTCTCACCCCTGTTTTTCCCATTAGTGATAAATTTAAAGTCCATAATTAATATCATGAATTTATACATTTCTGCAAAAATGTCCATTGTTAAAAATGCTATACAAATAAGATTGAATTGCTGTTTTATAAAAAAGTGTTTATAAATACTTATGAAGGTCATTAAATTATTTATGGAAATATATCTACAGTAGGTTCAAAACATGTTCAATCTAACCTGAATTTTTTGGTTTGCATTTTTATTATTTGTTCTTTTCTTTTTGTTAGCTACACATCATAAAAATTTCTTTGTCATCGCAAATATTGTACTAGGCGTACTAGGCTACTTGAGTGATGTTGACACAAAGTGCTTTACAAAGCAGCACAATTGTTCCATTATTAAGGTTCTGGCCATGATGTGTCTTTGCATGTCTGTGATTCAGCTTGACCAGTCCTCCCTCTCAGCTGAAGAAAGGATGAAGAATTACACATATAAAGAATCGATAAGTGAGGGCATGAAATGATAACTCACAAGACTTTATAATACACAATAATTAATAACAGTGCCTGAGGGACATCTTAATTCATCTTCATGCGCAATGTCTGTGCATTACAATACAAAAATCATTTTCTGTGCCCTGATTTTTCTTCTGTAATAATCTAAACATTAAAGAAAACTTTAAAAATGACACATGACCCAGAAAACCTTTTTTTTGCACTAGCATTTATATGCCATATATAATAGGAAAGTTTCCAAAGCAATAGCAACACTATTAAACAGATAGTAGAAAAATACTTCAATATGAAAATGTACAGTTTCATAGTTACATTCATCATGTACTCAACGTGTACAAGATGCCATTAAAAAAAAAAGAAGGATAAACGCAACAATAATGCTTGCATTATATGAGCAAAGTTCAGTTAGCAGGAATTACTGAAAAAACAACAACAACAACATAAACAACAACCCTGGCTTTAAAATTTTTTTAATGCAGCTTGTTATTGATGCTGCACTATAAATATATCAGATTAGGGAACTTTCAGGAGAAGGATCATGCTTGAAGCTTCATTTTCTTAACGTTTGATATTATCTCTGTCTCTTTCCCCACTAGAGATGAAGTTTCTGAACTTTCTCTTAACCTTAAACTCTTTAAGATTCATCAACTGAAGCTGAAGCCAGGTTTTTAGGATACTTTTATTTTATTTTCTCCCACAGTTCCACAATCATTCATTCATTGTCTACCGCTTATCCGATCTATTCTCGGGTCACGGGGAGTCTGTGCCTATCTCAGGCGTCATTGTGCATCAAGGCAGGATACACCCTGGACGGAGTGCCAACCCATCGCAGGGCACACACACAAACAGTCTCATTCACTCACGCAATCACACACTACGGACAATTTAGAGTTGCCAATCAACCTACCACGCATGTCTTTGGACCGGGGGAGGAAACCGGAGTACCCAGAGGAAACCCCTGAGGCATGGGGAGAACATGCAAACTCGGGAATCAAACCCCCAACCCTGGAGGTGTGAGGCAAACGTGCTAACCACTAAGCTACCGTGCCCCCAGTTCCACAATCAATCTTTACTCATTTAGATGAGTAAATATCTCCTAATTACTCCTATTTTTTTTTTTATCAGATAAATATTTTAACTATGCTGCCTAGTTTTTTCTTTTACTTCGCTCAGTTTAATCACTGTCAGTTTATACCCAACAACTCATTCTGACAGATCATACACTGTAAAAAATAAATAAATAAAAATAAAAAATAAAATAAAAAACTTTATCATATACAGTCATTTACTAGCCTGTATTTGCAGCACTATAAATTTCACAGTAAATAATTGATTATTATTATAAACATATTTACCATAACATACTGTAACTTTACTGTATTCAGTATATCACTGTATGTTTTCAGTAAGATACAGGAAATAAATTCAAAATAAAAATATAACCTGCTACATTTACTTGATTACTTATTTCAAAGTGACTTACAGTTGAGGCAGGATACAGCTGCGCAGTTGAGGGTTAAAGACCCGACTGTAGGCAGTTTGGTGATACTAAGATTCGAAATTTCCCAATTGCATCGAATTTTTTCCTACGCTGTACAGCATTGTCTGGAATTTTCCTCAAAACGAATGCAATGCTTTAATTCAGTAAATGTTGTGAAATAGTAAGCCAGCATTTTGCTGTACACAATGTGTAAGAAAGCTAAACATGCTTGGAGTAGACCATTAACTCTTCTTTTCCATATACACACAAGCACACAAATGCCTATGCTCACGTCTATATGGAATAGAACTAGTTTTGTTTTCTGATCTAGACTTACAACTCCTTACGATTCAACAACTCCTAACCCTAAAACTAGTCTTGTTTTCTTATTGTAAAACTAGTCTATGACTGGTTACGGATTTTAACCTGTGATGATAAGGTTAAACTGTTGAAAGCTGCATGCTGCCTTGTTTTAAATTGAATCCAGCCAAAGTAATCAAAATGCATGTGTGTAAGTAGAAAGTTATGAAGAATGGGATATTTAGCTAACGACATGATTTAGCTGCATTACAGATCTGGATGGTAACCTGCCAGACAGGTAAAAAGTGCAACAACAACAACAAAACGTAAACATGAAAGATAAATCAAGAGAGATATTGTGTACTTTTCCTTAGATATATTGCCATTTTCCTGATTATGTATATATTGGCTTATTAGGGATGATTATTCCAAACAAAAGGTTTGGATGAGCACAAGAAGGGATAGTAGAAGGACAGAGGTAATTGAATGGAATGACAAAGCTTCACAGCCTGAAACTGTAGCTAAGCTGCTGGATATCGAGGACGGAGGGAAGGAAAGCACTGCAGCCTTCAAGAAAGATGTGAAACTGGATATCTTAGTGAAGACTTGTATATCTAAGGCATGTGGTGCCAAGCTTCTAGTGAAGCGACTAATGCTATTGGAGCTGCTGTTAGAATTAGTGGAGTTGGAGTTGTTGCTGGAATTAGTGGTGCTGTTGGAGCTGGAGGTAGAATTAGTGGTGCTGTTGGAGCCGGAGGTAGAATTAGTGGTGCTGTTGGAGCCGGAGGTAGAATTAGTGGTGCTGTTGGAGCCGGAGGTAGAATTAGTGGTGCTGTTGGAGCCGGAGGTAGAATTAGTGGTGCTGTTGGAGCCGGAGGAAGAATTAGTGGTGCTGTTGGAGCCGGAGGTAGAATTAGTGGTGCTGTTGGAGCCGGAGGTAGAATTAGTGGTGCTGTTGGAGCCAGAGGTAGAATTAGTGGTGCTGTTGGAGCCGGAGGTAGAATTAGTGGTGCTGTTGGAGCCGGAGGAAGAATTAGTGGTGCTGTTGGAGCCGGAGGTAGAATTAGTGGTGCTGTTGGAGCCAGAGGTAGAATTAGTGGTGCTGTTGGAGCCGGAGGTAGAATTAGTGGTGCTGTTGGAGCCGGAGGAAGAATTAGTGGTGCTGTTGGAGCCGGAGGTAGAATTAGTGGTGCTGTTGGAGCCGGAGGTAGAATTAGTGGTGCTGTTGGAGCTGTTGTTGGTGAAGGTTAAAACTGCAACCTGCACCCATGACTGGCCACTCTTACACATTAGAGGACCTCCACTATGAGTCTAATGGAGAGAAATAGACATAAAAGACCACAGATCAATCAGTTTTCCTTGTTTTGCATTGTCTAACTGTAGAAATGAAATGTAAGTAAAAAGACTCAGAGACCTGTTCTAACTGTATGGCGTTGATGCAGATGCTGTTTGATGAAGATGTATTTCCACAGCTCGCTATAGCCGTGTTGAACTGCTGAAGTGTTTGTTCAACTATAGCAGACAGAAAACAAAGGAGAGGTGGAAAGGATCAGTAAGAGCTTATAAAGTGCTGACATTAACTGGTTTGATAAGGAATGAAACACTGTTTTGTTTTACACACAAAATAAACCTGTACCTCCTCCCCCTGAGCCCCAGCCAACTGCCCAGCACTGAGTGCCAATGCTAAAGGTGCTGCTCCCCAGGTCCACACATATGGGCTGGATGAAGTTGGAAAGGGTAGGCTTGGTAGACAACTTGAGCACTGCTATGTCATTATTGCTACTGTTGCTGAATGTGATATCAGTCACGTTGACAGAGACCTCATTGGAGTTAGAGCCGTTCTGATTGAGTCGACCCAGTTTCACGGTCCAGTCAGAGGGTTTCCTCGAGCTGGACAAAAAGGTACAAATGTATTTTAATATCTGGCTAAAAGGTAACAGCAAGTCAGCTATTTTGTTTTGCTTGTTTTTACCTAGAGAAGCAATCAGCCGAGCTCGTGACAAACTGCTCAGCTATCAGCGTCCCACCACAAATGTGAGTACCGTTAAGCTGCAGGCTGGCTATCCATGGCCATGCACCAGCTGATGCCAAAGAACCACTTGTGCTGGAAACGGTATTGAGTTCAGCGCGTCCACATACCACAGCTGAAGAGAAAGAAAATAAAAAATGGCTTATTTTAGCATAATGCCATACGCTGATATGCTTCTGGTAACCTCATCCGGAACAGCTTAGAGCAAATGCAGATAAACTTACGTGCTGCAGTAGTTGTAGGAGCAGTCGTGACAGCAGGTGGTAGGCCAGAACAGGACACTTGTAGATCGCTATTAGTTTCGCTGGATGTGTATGTGACAAAGCCTGGCTGGCTGCTGGTGATTTTTTGATTGATCCAATCCTGATAACGAGAAACTCTGGTATACACACCCGGGAAATTTGCAACAGCACATTCGTTACCGAAGCTCACAATGCCAGCCTGGATCCACTGAGAGCCCTGTTTGACGACCAGCGGACCTCCGGAGTCACCCTGTGCAGTGCAGGCAGACATTCACTTACATCTTCTAACTGAACAAACCTTTATGGAAATGAAAATGGTCAGAATACAAAAAGTAAACAATTAAGATAATACCTGACATGAGTCCTTGCCCCCTTGCAGCAACCCAGCACACACCATGTTGTCTGTGATTTCTCCAACTCCATATAAACAGTTACACTTCCTGTTTCCAACAATTGGCACTTGAACTTCCTGTAGTGTCCCAGGAGAGGGTAGACTGACTGTGGAAACACATTAATCTCATTAAAACTACTTCCAATCTCAATCACCTAACCAAGACTCTCTGACAAATTTTTAAAATATTTGATATTTGAATAAAAAAAAGATTTTTGTACATTCTCAAAGACACTATGTTACTGTAAAGTGATAACAGCAATAATAATAATAATAATTCTCACGTCCAGACTTGATATTTCCCCAGCCAGTGACCCATGTCTGAAGGTCAGTGAAAAAAGTGCTCCCTGCTGCAGACAGGCAGACTGGAGTGATATAAGTTGTGAAAGTTACAGTAGTAGACAACGGCAGTAGAGCGAGGTCGTTGTCATTAGTTTTACTGTTGTAGTTAGGATGTTTGTAGATTGCACTGAGGGATCTCGACACACTATTAGGATTGTTTCTTTCTAGAGTATACAGCCCAAGTTTCACAGTCACTTGGTCATATGTTATCCTGGAAAAAGAAGATAACTGTTAAAGTCATTATCGCCTCATCACTATTACACAATATGATAAAGCCATCTGAGCTTTTTTATTCTATATGACAACCTCGAAAAGCAGTGAGCTGCTGACAGAACCCAGCCGTTATTGATGAGGGATCCACCACAGAAATGGGACCCTGATACTTGCAGGCTGACCTGCCATGGCCAAGACCCCTGAACAGCATCCTGTCCTCCTACGATCCTGGTGTTCAGATTAGCCTGGCCACAGACTGATAAAAACAGAAAAAAACAATGTTTCGGCTACATTGATGACCATGTCCTGTTTTTCTGGGCATGTCTCAATACAGTTATAATACCTTTATTTAGTCTGACCTGAAATAGAGGTCAGCTATGTAGTTTGTGCTGCTATATTTTGCTAACGATGCTTACAGTGACTTAAGTGCTAACCTGATGTCAGTAGAAATGCAGGGCAAAGAAATAGAATTGGCTCTAATCTCTTATTTCTAAAGATTTTCTTGGTGATAGGGAAACCCTCCATTGTAGCTTTAACACCCCTCATCACCAGTTTCACCAGAGAAGAAGAAACTAAAGAAACCTTTAGCAAGCTGAAGCAACTACTGGCAAATCTTTGGGTGGTGGAAGGAAACCTGAAAATCCGAAGAATCCCACAAGGATCATTAGATCCAGCTCATCCACCAACATACTCTACAATTTTGGTTTAATTCTGTTTTTTTTCTTAGCGATGATTCTGCCTTTCTTGTTAGCAATGATGCCACGTCAGTATTCTTAAATATTTGGGGAAAAAACTTACCATTCAGCTGTGAGCGGCAGCCTGGAAAACACAGTAAAAAGACATTAATGATTAGTAAGACAAACAATTTTAATTCATGTTTATTCCACTGATGGTGTGTTGATATCGATAGCAGTTATCTTTTACTCCTGTCGATCCTGTTTGTCTTAGAAATAATTAACATATTTCTCTGCTTATTCCTGCATTCATACTGAGAACAGGTTGTGCACCTTGCACTCATCTCACATGGTAAGTGGACTCC
Source organism: Hemibagrus guttatus (assembly GCA_033459395.1). Classification (NCBI taxonomy): domain Eukaryota; kingdom Metazoa; phylum Chordata; class Actinopteri; order Siluriformes; family Bagridae; genus Hemibagrus; species Hemibagrus guttatus. The sequence continues at coordinate 5,694,882 of JAUCMX010000016.1, read as the reverse complement.
AAGGATTTCTAGCTAGTTTTGCTAGCAATGTATTGTTAGCTCCACTAGGAGTTGCATGTCACAGGCTTTGCTTGATACTGGTCGAGACTAATCTCATCTGATTTACTCAGTGGCTATGGGAAGAATTTTGTATAAGCTTAAATTTGTATAAGCTTAAGTTTTTTTTTTGTTGTTTTTTTTCCTAAATTGGGTTGCTGAGAAGAATTAGCAATGATGCATTCCTGGTATTTGTACATAGCAAATTAAGTTTAATAATTTTGAGTGTTTAAAATTAATTTAGGGACTCATACACTAGATTTGACTACTAAAGTGCAGGAAATCAGATCTAGACTTTTAAGTAAAAAAAAATTCCTCAAGAGTGCTTTGTAAAGTGTTAAACGTTAGCTAGGCTTAGCTTCCTAAAGCAGTTTGACCTGAAAATATGTTGTAGGCTTAAAGTTCATCCAGAGGCACAAATCAAGGAGCTCTCACGAATGCTTTTTTTTATTTTTTTATCTTAGTATATATGTGTTTTATCTGTGTCTGGTTCTGAAAATTGTAACATAATTGTATGTTATGTATCTTATATAGGTGTGTTTGTGCACATCTTCTTGTGATGATCTAAATATAGTGTGTGTAATCCTTTGAGATTTTTCTTGTTGATTTTTCTCTTCTTTTTCTATTATTGTTCTTATGGACAGGTTTCCTGCCTCCACTTTCCAGTTTATCCTGTTTCTTAAGACCCTGTTGGTTAGCTTTTTTTGTTTGTTTTGTTTGAGCACTGTGTGTTTCGCTTGTGGCTGTGTGTGATTCTTAACTTGCCCCCACCCATGCCAGCAATGTGAAAAGACATTCACTTAGCAACATGACCTTAAACCCACATTTCATCCTCAGTAACTGCTTTATCCTGAGTGTTTTGGATCTAGGATTAAAAGTTTTAGGCTAGTAAAATTACAGGTTAGCATCTATATTTGAGTCTGTTTACTTTATTCCCTGTCAGTCAATTTTGCAAGCCCTTGTTCCCTTCAAATAAAGAATGTGGATATCTGTGTCACATCCTCAAGGAAGTGTGACACAAATGTTAGTCTTTGCCCTGCCCAGTTGGCAGCAGACAATAGATTTTCAACAGGAATTGGCATATATGAGAAACCATGACTCTGTATATGAGTTGAACAATTAATACAGTTCTCTAAAATCCCATTCATACACAACTCAACACTTTATCAACAGCTTTTATATTTTGCACATGTCACTGTCCTTACTGTATATTTCAATGGATAAACTTCCTGTGTGTTTATCAGCACACCCACCATTATAACATCATTATAACAATATGTTTTGATTTGGATCATGTGATTTCAAAGCAGCTTGCTAGGTTTGCATTGTGAATTGTGCAATGACTCAAGTTAGCCTGCATTTTTAGTTAATTGACATTATCTTTAATGTCTAGACAGTATTAATGATCTTTAATAATAAAGCATAATAGGGCTATTATTATTAGAATAAGATAAGATAAGATAAGATAAGATAAGATAACATAAGATAAGATAGAACTTTATTAATCCTGAAGAGACTGCTTCAGATTACAAGAGAAATAAATATAAATGAAATATTCTATATATACAAAAAGTATACAAAAGTACAAAACAAATCATTAAAATAAAATAAACAAATAATCAGAATGAGTTAACAATATATTAATATTTAATTTAATGGATATTCCAAATTACACTATATGTTGGCTGTTCATTTATCAATATATTAAGTATTCATATATTGCTTATAAGTGTTACTGTTCTTTTTATACGTGCAGTAGCCTTTTCTTTTACCGTAAATGTTTATGCATTGTGGCCTTTCTATTCCTGAAACATACACCAGAACACTTTAGGGACAAGCTGACCACATTTATAGGCAACTTGTTAAACTTAATGTAACATAACATAAATCTCAGTAATAAACATAACATTTATAATGGGTTATGATGTCCACCAATGTAACCAAAAAAATAAAACACCCCCTGGGATACCTGGCTATTCTCTATGGCATGTTGCTTGAAAATTTACCAGTAATAATTCCAGCGTATTTAATCTCAGAAAGCCTTTCGTAACCCCTTTAACATTAACATAATTTTTTTATTTTATACTTTTGCAGTGTATATTTTTTTACTTGGTCCTGTTTTAATCACCAAAGGACTGTCGTAGTAATAGTTTCTTAAAAGTTTTCAGTAGTAACAATTCTCAGTAAAGCTCCAGTGCCAGATCCATACCTATATCCATAGATTTCTATATTTGCTGACAATTTACGATACAATTTATTAACTTAGAGGTAAATATGCAAAGCAGGAGTGCATCGGCAGTGCTGTATTAATGCCTAAATCACTGATATTAACTATTAATTTGTACTGGCCATTTAATAATGAAGTAATAATTTGGTAGTTCATTATGAACTAAGCAATAAGTCGTGGATAGCTCCAGGATTACATTATGTTTTATTGTTATGAGGATGTATATATATTACATTATATTATGTACTCATTTGTCCTAAACTCACATCATGACATAGTTACACATGACATTGTTTTGACATAGTTTGCATGTGTGTACAAATATTGCAGGGTTTAAAGACACCATTAAGTTACAACTCATTAGTAAAGGATTCAGTACAGATGCAAAATGAAAGCACTTAAACAGGCTGGGTTAGTTCTGGTCTCAGTTCTCAAAGAATAGGTCATGAACTGCTGCGTATGGAGAAAGTCAATGCAAAAAAGCAGTTAAGAACTTACCTTTTGCCAGAACTAGGAACACCACACACAAGGTCCTGAACACCATCGTTGACAGATACTCTCATGCAGATTACATCATTACATATGTAGTTTTGTACCTGACTTTCTGATTAGCTCATAAGCCACACCTCTGGTTTCTGTCAAACTGTCTTTCACTCTCACCTCTTCTCTCGCACATAAACACACCCACCCACACACACACCCACACACACACACACACACACGCGCACACACACACACACACACACACACACACACACACACACACGGTTGTGTGAGAGAGACCAAGGGTAAATATTAACATTGACACATTAAACATCAGCCTTTTTTGTCTTGTAAGCTCAAATTAATTTCTATCCGATTTAATTATTTAATTTTATTTGTATAGTACCTTTAACAGTTGTCTTAAAGCAGTTTTACAGGAATAAAAATAGCAGAATTACAGAATAAAAATAACAAAAGTTTTCAACTTAAATTCATATTTAATCCCTAATGAGCAAGTCAGAGGCAAAGACGGTGAAGAAAAAACTCTCTGAGATGATGTGAGGCAGAAACCAGGCTTAAAAGGGAACTTCATCCTTATCTGAGAGAGATAATACATCATTTTCATTCTGCAACTGAAGTGTAACCAGGAGATTTGGAGCAACTATTTATTATAGAATTAAATTATAGAAACTGAAAAACATCATCAAAATAATCTGCCTGTGAGACTGAAAGAAACAAACCCAGATAATGAAGGTAGATAATTTGGATTAAAACACATACTTGATTCTATCATGACAAAGAAACCTTAAGACTCAGATGACTAGTCCTCTAAAACAAGCTGGGTCTCCATTCCTACTTCATGACTCGAAGGTTGTTTCTCTGTATGTTGAGTGGTTCATTGTGGGCCTGTTTCAGAAATAATTTTTAGGTAGTTTTTGTGGTATTTTTAAGTGAGTGTTTTTGTTTTTATCATTGGCCATTTAGCACATTTCTTTAAAACAATGGAATTGTTTCAAAATGATATATTACTAAGGAATTATGACACTGTGGTTGCTGAACTCAAATGAGAAACTCGTCCAAAACAATGACTAAACTAAATTTTATTTAATAGACAGTAAAAATGAAAGCTTGCACTGGCTTATGTCATTTTATATCCTTAAATTTCATGATTATTCTTCACTTTGTATTTACCAAGAATTTACATTAGTTTACATTTTGTTAGAATTTACATGTAGCATAACATTGTTCAAATGAGTTGGGAAAAAATTCAAAAGAGTTGGGTAAAAGAGCAATAATGAAGTTCCGCATTGGGTTATCTAATGGGGAAAAAGAAACATTTCTCTCAATTTTATAGTAATAATAATAATAATAATAATAATAATAATAATAATAATAATAATAATAATAATAACATCATTTATTTAAAACACTTTTTATTTATTAAAGAAAGCTCAAGGAGAACAAAATTTAGAGTTCCCCGAACTGCTGATAAACTGGTAGGACAGCACTGGCAGGTTTTACAGGAGACATTGAGAAGGCTTTTCTGTCTTTTCTGGGGACTTTAAGTGGCAACTTAAAGTGCAGCGTGGCCAGAATAACGTGATTCTACATCACCGAACTGAAGCCCTCTTCCTCTGAAATGTTATATCCTATACAGTCTATAACACCCTGTTTAATGTGTTAGAATAGTTTTCCTCACTGACGCTCATTTAGATGCTATGAAGTCGTTAAATCTTGTTTGACATGTAAAAAAATTGTGTTTGGACACATATAGCTAAGTGTGAAAGGTTGATTCACATGTCGTAAAATGTGTTGATGGAGTTTATGTTGCTACAACCCCAAACAGCAAACAAGAGAAACATTATAAAACTAGCCAGGCAACTTTGAAGAGGAATGACAGATCTACCAGGAAGAACATGTAGGTATGGTGTTGGTGTTGGTGGTGGTGGTGACAGTGTGATGATGAAGAAAATTCAAACGTAGAAAAAGGGAAATTATTAGATTATATTAGATTAGATTAGATTCAACTTTATTGTCATTACACATGTTCAAGTACAAGGCAAGGAAATGCAGTTTAGCATCTAACCAGAAGTGCGATGAGCAGCAAGTGCTTTATATACAGAAGTGTAGATAAACTAATATGTACAGATAAGTACATATGTACAGATGCAGTACTATGGAGATAAGTTACAGTTGTATACAGTGTATATACAGTATTATCAACATCATATGCAGATACACATATGTGCTATGGACATTACATACAGAATACTATGAATTATATATAGGTAATACGATATGTACAGATAAGGGCAGATGTCCAGATAGAAGCTATGGATTATGTAATATAATAATAATACAATATGTACAGATTACAAATTATTAAATATAGAAATATATTATCTGACAAAATGCTGTGCTCTGTCCAATATTTTCTTTTTTTATTTGTTTGCTTTTGCATACCATGACCTTAGTGATATAAGGTTATATATCAGAGCTAAGAGTGAATATGAGATGCCTTCTAACACTATACATCATCATCATTATCATCATCATCATCATCGTCATAACGTCATTCAATCTCAGTAACTGCTTTATCCTGGAAAGTTTGTTCTGAGGTGGGAGGAAACTGAGAAACCCACAAAAGCATGAGAAGAAAATGCACAGAAACGTACATGCTGTAAACAGAATCGAACCACGGATCCTGGGGCTGTCGTGGTGGCACTGTACTATACCACCTGTGAATACATACTACTGTGACTATACCTATTCAACTTTACACAGTATTGGGCTCGGTGTGACCTTATCTAGATCATTGTGGTTTGTAATTATGTTTAATTATACCTCTAAGTGTTTTCTCTGTATAATTTGTTTACCGTAGGATGAAAACATGGAAAGAATTTAGTTCATTATTAATTAAGATGTAATAATTGATATTGTAACAACTGACACTGAGGCAAATGTTTGTTTGTTTTTTTTACTTGGATTTGTGATTTGGGTAATTGTTGTGCTGCCTTCAACTGTCTTAAAAGAGACCTGCAGACTTTGTGCCAAAATAGATTTGGAGCGTTCAGAAACCTCAGTTCCAGAGAAAGAAAAGCAGCTCCATAGCATGATGCTGCCAACACCATGATTCACTGTGGGTATGATGTTCTTTAAGTGATAAGCTTTCTTGAACATTCTAACACATTCTCATGACACCATAACACAATTTCCAGATGTTTTAGGATGATTTAGAGGGTGTTAATTTTCTTTTTCACGAATTGACCTTCCTCCTAGCCAACCTACTCCACAGCCCAAACTTGTGAAGAGTACAAGAGATTGTTATCACATGTAGGGAGAGACCAGTATTTCCTACAGTTCCTTTAATGTTGCTGAAAAGATTTCTTTTTGTCCTTTCAGCAACTTTGGAGGCATTTCCTGTTCTTGGTAATGCCACAGTGGTGCTCTCTTTTTTTTTCTTGTTTCTCCATGGTTCATCTAATGTTTTAGAAACTTCATCTAATGTTTTTGAGATCCCATATATACTGTCTATGTATTATCTAAACTTTATAATTAGCAGTCGGATGAAACGAGGGCGGTGTTTATTTCAAGTTAATCAGAAGGTGGCAGGTGTATGATCATTACTTTTGAACATTATATTGAATGTGATTGGTTCATTCTGAGCACATGTGTCATTATAAAACAGTGTGTACACAGCATCCAGTTTATTGTCATTTTTCATTTTTTCACTCAATTTATGTTGGTTCTCGTATTAAAAAATGAGAAAAAATGAGAAAATATCACATGATTTATCTTGGATTTAATTTCAACATAAAAAAAAAACCTGCGGTTTTAACAGTGGCTGTAGACTTTAGACCTTTGCTTGCTTTTTAAAGTAAAATACCAGCAACACTGTTCCCAGATACTGTTGTGGTTGGAGAAAATTACTGGAAAAAGAATGGTACAGTTCTTACAACAAGCAATAATTTTACTATACAGTACAAGAGATAGATTACTGTAATGTATAACTATATTATTGCTGTTAAATTATTATGTTAATAAAAAACTCATCAAAATGAAAACAATTTTGTTGGCATATTTTTTATTAATAAGTACAATTGTACAAGTTACTAATATTCATTCATTCATTGTCTACCGCTTATCCGATCTATTCTCAGGTCACGGGGAGCCTATCTCAGGCATCATTGAGCATCAAGGCAGGATACACCCTGGATGGAGTACCAACACATCACAGGGCACACACACACTCTCATACACTCACACAATCACACACTACGGACAATTTAGAAATGCCAATCAACCTACAATGCATGTCTTTATGCCAGGGGAGGAAACCGGAGTACCCGGAGGAAACCCCCGAGGCACAGGGAGAACATGCAAACTCCATACACACTCGGCGGAGGCGGGAATTGAACCCCCAACCCTGGAGGTGTGAGGCAAACGTGCTAACCACCAAGCCACCAAGCCCCCCCCCATGTTCATTATAAGTTACTAATAATGAATATGAATTCATGCAATGATACTGAATGCATAACATACATAACTTGTTGGTTAACCATAAGTGATACTAAATATAAAAATCCAATAAAATATCAAAGAAAATAAAAATTCTAGCTACAGTAATCACTTATAATGTTAATATAATAACATAAAATACATTTCAGGAAACGTAACTAATTCGGGGTGATAAAATTTTTTTTAGACCTAATTAAACCTTTATTACTAGTATTTATTACTACAAATAATGAATAATAAATAATTATAAATAAATAAATAATTTATTATTATTATTATTATACTGTGTCAAATAATATAAAAAATATTAACAGCACAAAGCATAACATTTTCAAGTTTAAAATATTTGTATTTACAGTTTTATTAACTCCTGTCGGTTTCTTTATTTGTTTTTAAAGAATTGTCTAAATCTTACTGTAGAGTTGTAGTGAAATTTATAAGAATGACATTATATGACATTGAAGGGAATAAAAACATGTTCAAAAGGAGGATATCTGCATTCATTTTCTTATCTTAGTTAAACTAAGATCTTTTTTCAAAAATAAGTGTAAGGGATTCATTTTTACTCAGGTTTTTGTCTAGCTAGCCTTGTACTAGGCTGCTTTATCCAGATATACAGTGGTGTGAAAAAGTGTTGGCCCCCTTCCTGATTTCTTATTTTTTTGCACGTTTGTCACACTTTAATGTTTCAGATAATCAAACACATTTAAATATTAGTCAAAGATAACACAAGTAAACACATCATGCAGTTTTTAAATGAAGGTTTTTATTATTAAGGGAAAACAAAATCCAAAACTACATGGCCCTGTGTGAAAAAGTGTTTGCCCCCTAAGCCTAATAACTGTTATGGCCACCCTTAGCAGCAACAACTGCAATCAAGCGTTTTCCCGATAACTTGCAATGAGTCTGTTACAGCGCTGTGGAGGAATTTTTGCCCACTCATCTTTGCAGAATTGTTGTAATTCAGCCACATTGGAGGGTTTTCAAGCATGAACCACCTTTTTAAGGTCATGCCACAGCATCTCAATGGGATTGAGGTCAGGACTTTGACTAGGCCACTCCAAAGTCTTCATTTTGTTTTTTTCAGCCATTCAGAGGTGGACTTGCTGGTGTGTTTTGGATCATTGTCCTGCTGCAGAACCCAAGTTCGCTTCAGCTTGAGGTCACAAACAGATGGCCGGACATTCTCCTTCAGGATTTTTTGGTAGACAGCAGAATTCATGGTAACACTTTTTCACACCACTGTACACACATTTTATTTGATTATATTCATTTCATTTCATCTTATTTGTAATATTTTTTAGTTTATTATCACTTCTCAGTTCAATAAGTGGCAAGTCATAATGATGTCATCATCATCAACATCATGGGAAAAACTCCAGGAAATGGCTGTTACAGAAAAAAATTAAACAGGTTGCACAGGTTTTTATTCAAATCTCATGGTTCACTTATTCTCAGACTCACATTAAATTGTTCTGTGTTACTCTTTAAACCAAAAATCTTCATGTCTGTGGATTTGACACACACACAACACGCACCTAAAAATACTCAAAACACACAGAACTTCAAAAGTGCTTGTGTAGAGTGCATTTCTTTCAAAACCATTGAGATACAATGGGTATTTCCATATGAGTCATGTTGGCTTATGTGGCATGTTAAGCCGGTTTTGTCAATGTGGCTTTGCAAAACATTTTCCTTACTTGTTTCAAAAGAAACAAAAATACTTGTAAAAGGTTAATATACCCACTGACTCATCCATTATGGTCAAATCTGCTGCAGAGCCTCAGGTTAAGGTCATAAACTTCAATTCAATTCAATTCAATTTTATTTGTATAGCGCTTTTAACAAAGAGCATTGTCTCAAAGCAGCTTTACAGAACATAAGAAACAATAAACATACAAACAAACAGTCCTACATGCTAAAGTCCTAGATGATAAACTATACATAGCTGTGACATTTTATACGTGTATCATTTCCATTTCTTAAATTGTTTTCAATAAATTGATATTTTACTTATTCTTATTCTCATATTTTGATGTTCTATTATCTTGATGTTTATTTTCTTAAAGATTACTGAGGAGACATGTTACCCCACACACACACACACACACACACACACACACACACACACATACACATACATGTACACCGAGCAACCTTAACATTCTGAACAGTGACAGGTGAAGTGAATAACACTGATTATCTCCTCATCATGGCACCTGTTAGTGGGTGGGATATATTAGGCAGCAAGTGAACATTTTGTTCTCAAAGTTGATGTGTTAGAAGCAGGAAAAATGGGCAAGCGTAAGGATTTGAGCGAGTTTGACAAGGACCAAATTGTGATGGCTAAATGACTTGATCAGAGCATCAACAAAACTGCAGCTCTTGTGGGGTGATCCCGGTCTGTAGTGGTCAGTATCTATCAAAAGTGGTCCAAGGAAAGATCAAGGCAATGATCTGCTGGGAAACCTTGGGGGCCATCCATGTGGATGTTACTTTGACACATACCACCAATCTAAGCACTGTTGCAGACCATGTACACCCTTTCATGGAAATGGTATTCCCTGATGGCTGTGGCCTCTTTCAGCAGGATAATGCGCCTTGCCACAAAGCAAAAATGGTTCAAGAATGGTTCGATGAGATTGATTACACAAACAGTCTAACAGGACACACCTGGTCAGCAAGAAACACCTGTCAGTCACATGTTCCAATACTTCTGATCTTTTGGAAACAGTTGGGTTCTGACAAAAGGTGCCCATTTGTTTAACAAGTCTAGATGCACATATCTGGAAATGAATGCTGGAATTCTGATCTATTGTGTCATGCTTATCTTCTGATCAAAAACACAAATGTCTTTAGCGTACTGCAAAAACAAATGAGGCCTTGGCCAATTAACCTTGCTTGTATTGTTCCAGTACATTTGGTGGGGACTGTATAATTTTGTACAGCTCACTTCTCACTTCAATCTGGGTCACATTTATTAGGTTAAGGCTAAGTTAGGCTATTTATTAGGTTAGGGTTAAATTAATGCAGGACCTTTTTCTCTGAACAGGAAAAGCAAATGTAATTACATGATATTTCTAAGTAACATTTCCTATGATGATTTTTAACCTTTTTTTTTTTTTTTTTTTTTTTTTTAAAAATTAGATTTACTGGAATTCCACCGACATCAAATTACGGAAATTATTTCAACTGAGTTGTTATGAATCAGCATAACAGAGTCTTAGGTTTAAGTAGTTTGTTTCTGTGAAAAAGATTTAAGGAAATAAGATAAATATTAGAGTGCAGTATTTCAGTATCATTTAATCAGAAATAGTAGCATTTATTCGTTTAGTAGACGCTAGTAACATTTAAAACCAGTGTTTTATGATATTATTTTCTTGTGATTTAGTCATATTTAATTGAGTGTACACCTATGTGATGATTAATACATTAACTAACAAACATTTATTTAATGTGTTGTCATTATTCATATTCATTATTCATTATTCAGCTTTGCTGTAACAGAGAAAGATACAGGAAGTCAATCTTGCCCACTGATATGTGACTCTACAATGAGTCAGCATCGAAAGAAGGAAACTATGTAGACATTGTAGACGATGGACACGTCTACTGATTTTGAAAACCCAGCTATTCCACTTCATATTGCACAACAGTTTTTTTTTTTATAACATAGTTTCACTGCTCATTCCACTGTACACAATACCACAACTGCTCCTCACAACGTATTAAACCTGCCATGTTGCTTTCGGCTGTTCCCTGTTCGGGGTCGCCACAGCGGACCAACTGGTCCGCACAACAACTTTGCGAATGTTTTACGCCGGATGCCCTTCCTGCCGCAACCCTCCCATTTTTCCGGGTTTGGGACCGGCACTGCATCCAGTAAACCTGCCAAGTAATCTGTAATATTTTTCGTACAGGTAATCTCTTAACTGTCTTAACTTGTAGAGTTATGTACAGTGGGGCAAAAAAGTATTTAGTCAGCCACCAATTGTGCAAGTTCTCCCACTTAAAAAGATGAGAGAGGCCTGTAATTTTCATCATAGGTACACTTCAACTATGAGAGACAGAATGAGAAAAAAAAATCCAGAAAATCACATTGTCTGATTTTTAAAGAATTTATTTGCAAATTATGGTGGAAAATAAGTATTTGGTCACCTACAAAAAAGCAAGATTTCTGGCTCTCACAGACCTGTAACTTCTTCTTTAAGAGGCTCCTCTGTCCTCCACTCGTTACCTGTATTAATGGCACCTGTTTGAACTCGTTATCAGTATAAAAGACACCTGTCCACAACCTCAAACAGTCAGACTCCAAACTCCACTATGGCCAAGACCAAAGAGCTGTCAAAGGACACCAGAAACAAAATTGTAGACCTGCACCAGGCTGGGAAGACTGAATCTGCAATAGGTAAGCAGCTTGGTGTGAAGAAATCAACTGTGGGAGCAATTATTAGAAAATGGAAGACATACAAGACCACTGATAATCTCCCCCCGATCTGGGGCTCCACGCAAGATCTCACCCCGTGGAGTCAAAATGATCTCAAGAACGGTGAGCAAAAATCCCAGAACCACACGGCGGGACCTAGTGAATGACCTGCAGAGAGCTGGGACCAAAGTAACAAAGGCTACCATCAGTAACACACTACGCCGCCAGGGACTCAAATCCTGCAGTGCCAGACGTGTCCCCCTGCTTAAGACAGTACATGTCCGGGGCCCCTCTGAAGTTTGCTAGAGAGCATTTGGATGATCCAGAAGAGGATTGGGAGAATGTCATATGGTCAGATGAAACCAAAATAGAACTTTTTGGTAAAAACTCAACTTGTCGTGTTTGGAGGAGAAAGAATGCTGAGTTGCATCCAAAGAACACCATACCTACTGTGAAGCATGGGGGTGGAAACATCATGCTTTGGGGCTGTTTTTCTGCAAAGGGACCAGGACGACTGATCCGTGTAAAGGAAAGAATGAATGGGGCCATGTATCGTGAGATTTTGAGTAAAAACCTCCTTCCATCAGCAAGGGCATTGAAGATGAAACGTGGCTGGGTCTTTCAGCATGACAATGATCCCAAACACACCGCCCGGACAATGAAGGAGTGGCTTCGTAAGAAGCATTTCAAGGTCCTGGAGTGGCCTAGCCAGTCTCCAGATCTCAACCCCATAGAAAATCTTTGGAGGGAGTTAAAAATCCGTGTTGCCCAGCGACAGCCCCAAAACATCACTGCTCTAGAGGAGATCTGCATGGAGGAATGGGCCAAAACTATTACAGCAACAGTGTGTAAAAACCTTGTGGCGACTTACAGAAAACGTTTGACCTCTGTCATTGCCAACAAAGGATATATAACAAAGTATTGAGATGAACTTTTGTTATTGACCAAATACTTATTTTCCACCATAACTTGCAAATAAATTCTTTAAAAATCAGACAATGTGATTTTCTGGATTTTTTTTTTCTCATTCTGTCTCTCATAGTTGAAGTGTACCTATGATGAAAATTACAGGCCTCTCTCATCTTTTTAAGTGGGAGAACTTGCACAATTGGTGGCTGACTAAATACTTTTTTGTCCCACTGTTTATGTCTATTCATAAATATTCAATAAGTTTATTGGGTAATTTTATTATCTCTCAAGTCCTTCCTGTCATTCTTCTTGGGGCTTAACATAACACAATTTACCCTAAAAAACAAACCAGATAGAAAAAATCCCAGATGGAAAAAATCCCTGTGATGACACAAAGAGGAAGACCGTCTGACATGGGATCGTATTGGATTTAATAAGAATTACTTTTCCGTAGTATTCTATAAACAGCACTATGCGCTATGGGGCTTGGCTAATCAGTTTTTTTTTTTTATATGTTATTTACTTATTTACAACACTGTGGTGCAAAATATTGTGTATTGTGTAATTTATTTGAAGGAAAACAGCAAACACATCCTAACATTTATGTCTGCCGCATGTTACTATGTATATCAGCCTAAGGAATGAGTGTGAATGAGTTATTTATTGCAGCATTTACCTGGGAATGTGGAAATTATTAGTGACTCATTCCCCCCTCAGGGCTCTTTTTTCACACCCCTTCTTTCTTACCTTTATTCCCTTAGGTCAAGTCTGCTTACTAAGTTTGGCACAATTTCAGCAGTTCTGTTCTTCCAGAAATAGGTTGCACGACTGCATTAGTGAAATATCTGAGTGCAACATTCAGAACATGCAAATGACCTGTATATAGTTTTATTTTTCTCGACTATTAGAGAGAAAAGAGTTTTACGTCAACATCTAGTCCGACGCCTTTAAACACAAGCCATTAAACCTTAAAAAAAACAGGAATAGAAAATAAACATTTAAGACCAAACTTGTTTTTCTTTGCTGTCAAATGTAGCGTGAAGTAACATAAAATGCAACTTAAAATAAAACACTAATATGATGCCACATGAATGAGAAAATGGAAGACACCTGTTATTATTTTGCATTTGACATTTTTTTCCATCAGGCGCTGTCTGCTGTTCACACAACTCAATGAAATCATGAAATTGACCAATTATTTATGACCAAATTTATTTATTGACCAAATAAATCAAATAATGATATTTTTTTTTCTTAATTCAAATCACTCTACTGTGAAGAAAGTGTACCCACAGTTTAAAGGATGAACAGAACAGTTCAGTCATTCCTAACTATATCCATAAAAATTTGGTCTTTGATTGAGATGTTGTCTCCTGTGATATCGTTCTGTCTTTTTTGACTCGGAAGGCACAATATTATCCATTGATTGACGTCTCGAAATGATCTCTGTGTGAAAGGGTGTGCGAGGGTGTGTGTGATTGTGGGCTGGGTTTAATGATTGATAATGTTGGCAGTGTGTCCAAGGTGACCCTCATCGTTTGCCCCGAGATCCCTAGGATAGACTTTAAACCCCCACTGACCTTGTGTAGAATCAGCACTACAGAAAATGGCTGGATGGCTGGAAGGATATTCAGCATTGACCTTAAATGCAGTGCCATATTTCTGAGTGTATTTCCAGCCCAAAACATGAATATATTGTAACATTTTCTGGTTACATCAAACTTTTAGACAGTGGTGTTGGACTTAATACTGCACTTTGCTGATATCTAAAGAAAAACGGGACCGAACTACATATCACTGAGACATACACTGATCAGGCATAACATCATGACCACCTGCTTAATAGTGTGTTGGTCCCCCTTTTGCTGCCAAAACAGCCCCAACCTGTTGAAGCATGGACTCCACTAGATCCCTGAAGGTGTGCTGTGGTATCTTGCATCAAGATGTTAGCAGCAGATCCTTTAAGACAGGGCATAAAGGATACTTACAGGACTTAAAGGATTCTGAACACCCCACAAGACCTGCAGTTTTGGAGATGCTCTGATCCAGTGGTCTAGCCATCACAATTTGGCCCTTGTCAAATTCGCTCAAATCCTTACTCTTGTCCATGTTTCCTGCTTCTAACACATCAACTTTGAGGACAGAATGTTCACTCGCTGCTTAATATATCCCACCCACTAACAGGTGCCATGATGAGGAGATAATCAGTGTTATTCACTTCACCTCTCACTGCTCATAATGTTATGCCTGATCGGTGTACACCTGTTTTAATCGAACACTGTCTTTTGAACAGTGCTTTTGTCTTAATACGGACGTATGCAAATTCAGTATTAATTCCTCACTGAGTGCTTAACTCGACTCCAAATACAGCACATTTATCCGTTTATGCACGCAACACCCAGATCTATTTAGACAAACTACTTGATAGAGCTGAACAGAATGAAAACAAAACAGAGAAAGTTCTACTGAATTGAACTGCAGATGCCTGGAATCTAAAAATCAAGTCAGAAACCTTGACATCTCCAATCTCCAAAACACTCGTCTTACAGAAACTCATCCTTTCCTTATATGTTCTGTTTCTTCATCCAGTATATTTCTTTTTAGATGAATGCAAGCAACTTTATTATTGTGTTATTAATCTTTTTATTCGGTCGTATGGATTTTATAAAATACTTTAAATCGCCTCAGGGTATGAAACGTGCTGTGAAAATAAATAGCCTTGCCTTGGTATGAGAATCATGTGCCAGGCCACTTTTTTATTTGAAACATATGATCTGTATAAGAAACTTGTGTTATTATAATGGACTTACCTGGAACCTTATGACTCATGTCACATATAACTTGCGCAAATTGCAAAGCAGGGTGGAGTGTGTTTGCGCGCGTGTTTTCCCCAATCTAAAATTCACAAACCACTTTATTCCGAGAAACTATCTCGGAAGTGGGTAAAATAATTTATCCCAAGTGTGACTTCTTCTCCTAGATATGTCTGTATATAATATGTTTCATTGTGATAGCTTATTTTTCATATTGTCCATAATATTGAAGTGGTGAAAAGATGAATATACACTCACCGTCCAGTTTATTAGGAACACCTCAAGATCTGCAGCTACATTTCTGCAGCTATCCAGTCAACCTATCATGTGTTCAACAGATGTTTTGCTTAAATGAAAGCTCGTCTAAACCTTTACTGTTCTCTGTAATCTCTGAATTAAAGTGAAGAAGCAATATTCATGCCTACTTGTAGATGCTACATCTCATACCACATTTAGGACTCTTTTTCTAAGGATTAATTCCTTAACCAGTCTCGTGAAAATGAGCTTTTATGTACGAAATATCTGTGATTATTATATTGTTCAGGTTTTCCTTACATAGTTTCCATTGTACATAGTTAAACCGGAGAAAGTTTGAATTGTTTTCTAAAATGAATGGTTTAATATGCAAATGATTTAAAAGGCAACAGCCTCAGTCTCATCTTGACAGAAGCAGAATACAGGAGGAAGCAATTTGTGAGAAATCACAATAATTAATGGCTAATAATAAAGACATTATGTTTAAACAAACACTTCATCTTCATTTGAATAGGGTGAAAGAATGAATGCTGTGGTAAATGTATGGAGTGTTTATTTGTTTTGTTTTGTCTTATTAACTTTCATTTTTTTTTAACACCCTGCTGAAGGCAGATGTTGTTGGATGTTTGGATTCTGCTGCCATCTGCTGGACACTCTCAAAATTGTGCCTGAAAACTCAATAAAGGCCCATTAAACGTGTTCTGAAGGACGTACTTAGTCAAGTAGCTAACGCCTTAGCCAACATTTGACAAGCATCTGTTTTTCACCTCAGCAATGCAAGTTCAGTGATGACTGAAACTTTTTAATAATTTTTTTTTAATTGAAGAGAGCTGAAATAATCCCCTTTGTTAGTCTGACACCTATTGGGAATTATTTACATAGAAAGCTCTGTAGCTATCTTTAATTACTGTGGCTAGCAAGCTGGTAAAATTATTAAAATAGTGACTTACAGGTTTATTTAACATAAACGGTTGCTGCTGGATAATTTCGTGTAGATTAGATCGTGACTACATATTAATTTCATTTTAGGTTTATAAGTGAACACCAACTGCTGGATAAAATATGTATATTAATGTATATAGATGGATACATCTGAGTAATCATCAAGTTGTTGCTGGATATTTTGTGTTTATCATCGAATATCAACAGCAGCTGCTGGATAGATTGGGGTTTATCTTTTAGGTATATTAATTAGCTAAATAATGTTGGATTAATTAATGAGCATGACAATCTAGCCTTGTTCATTCATATTAGATTAGATTATTTTAGATTAGATCTAGCAAACACCAGCTAATTCGTTTTGGTTTAGTAATGGTCATCACCAGCTGCTGGATAATTGTGGTTTTATTAATGAACAGCACTAGCTGCTGATTTATGTACATTGCTGGATAATATTGGTTTCATTAATTGATTTTAATAGCTGCTGGATCATTTTGTTTTCATTAATGAAACAACAGCATCTGTTGCATAGTTTTGTGTTTATTAACAAACAATGAATCAGCAACTGTTAGTGGTTAGCACGTTTGCCTCACACCTCCAGGGTTGGGGGTTCGATTCCCGCCTCCGCCATGTGTGTGTGGAGTTTGCATGTTCTCCCCATGCCTCGGGGGTTTCCTCCGGGTACTCCGGTTTCCTCTCCCAGTCCAAAGACATGCGTGGTAGGTTGATTGGCATCTCTAAATTGTCCGTAGTGTGTGATTGCGTGAGTGAATGAGAGTGTGTGTGCCCTGCGATGGGTTGGCACTCCGTCCAGAGTGTATCCTGCCTTGATGCCTAATGATGCCTGGGATAGGCACAGGCTCCCCGTGACCCGAGAATAGTTCGGATAAGCGGTAGACAATGAATGAATGAATCAGTAACTGCTGGATAACCAAGGTTTTTTAATGATCAGCAACAGCTGCTAGACAATATTAGGCTTATTAATGAACATTAAAAGTTGCTGGATGACTAGGTTTCATTAAGAAAAATCATCAGCATGTGGATATATTTTGGATTTATTAATGAGCGATATCTGCTGGATAATTTGGTTTTATTCTAAAACATCAGTCGATATCTACTGGATATTCTTTTGGTTTATAACTGTTAGGCAATTTCGAGTTTATTAATTAACACCAAGAGCTGCTGGATAATTTGGAGATTTATTAACAATTGCCAGATGCTGGATAATTTTGTATTAATTAGCAGAGAAATTGTACATTGATTAATAAACATCAACAGCTGATGGTTAATTTTGAGTTTAAATTTTGGGTTAATTAATTTGTTGGGTAATTGTGATATGACTAAAAAGCTGCAGGACAAGTTTGGATTTAATAATGAACAAAAGTAGCTGCTGATTAATTTACATTTATTAATGAATAAATCAATAAACAGCTACTGGATGATATTGTTTCTTATTAGTCTATATTAAACTGTTGCTTTATAATTTTGGCTTTATCAATGAACATCAACAGCTATTGCTTAATTTTAGATTATAAATAAACAATGTCTTGTGATAGGAAAATATCAGCGAGAATCAAGGGGAAGGTGTACAGGACCCGTGGTGAGACCGGCCATGCTGTATGGTTTAGAGACAGTGTCACTGAGGAAGAGACAGGAGTCAGAGCTAGAGGTAGCAGAGCTGAAGATGTTGAGGTTCTCTTTGGGAGTGACAAGGTTGGACAGGATTAGGATGCAGAAGATAGGGATAGGTGGAGAGAGATGATTCGCTGTGGCAACCCCTGAAGGGAAAAGCCGAAAGAAGAAGAAGAAGAAATAAACAATGTCACAGAAACTGCTGGATAAACTTGGTTTATTAGTGATGAATAAAAAAAAAAAAAACACTAGCGCATTCTGTGTTTATTATTTAGCTTTGAATTCATTAATAAACTCACCCAGCTTCTGCATAATTTTGGGTTTATTAATGAACATCAACAACAGATAGATGATTTAGGTTTGTTAATTCATATCAGGTGAATAATCTGGGTAACTTGATGATGGTGCCAATTCTCCAAATGTCTGGGCATCTCTCCTTTTCCCAGATGTCTTGCAAGACGCACTGAAGAACCAGTGGCGTTTCCTCTTCCTCCGCCTTGAGCATTTCGGGGCACACGCCATCCTCTCCAGGGGCCTTACCGTTCTTCATCTTGTGGATGGCTGCCTTGACTTCCTCCACTCTAATGTCTCCCATGTCAATGTCCAGGTCCTCATCTGCCTCAGGTATGTCAGCAAGCGCTGGTGGATCTGGCCGGTTCAGGATTTGACGGAAATGTTCTTTCCACCTTTCTAGTTTTGCATATTCTTCTGTGATGGGAGTTCCGTCCTTTGCTCTTACAGGGATGTCTTGATTCTGTCCGCGGTCTCCTCTCAGTTTCTTGGTGGTCATGTAGACGGTTTTCATGTCTTTCTGTTCTGCAGCCCTCTCAGCATCCTCAGCAAGTTGTTCGATGTGCCTGCGCTTGTCCCTTCTTGTCGATGTCTTGACTTCTCTGTCTTTCTCCCTGTACCAACTCGTTATTCGCTCTTTTAGCCTTGGTAATTTGGAGTCCAGTAGCTTCTTCTTGATCTAGGGGGGAGATCTAGGGGACTGCAACAACTGGAGGGGCATCACTCTACTTTCTCTCACGAGCAAAGTCTTCTGCCGCATTATATTACAGCGCATCATAGCAGCGGTGGACATCAAACTGCGTCAAGAACAAGCTGGCTTCAGGAAAGGAAAGTCATGCATCGACCACATCTTCACGCTTCGGCAGATCTTGGAACAGTCCCACGAATGGAACAGCCCACTCTACCTGGTCTTCGTCGACTTCGAGAAGGCGTTTGACAGCCTACACCGTGACTCACTCTGGAAGATACTTCGACACTACGGCATTCCAAAGAAGCTGGTAACCATCATCCAGGACCTGTACAAGAACTTTGAGTGTCGTGTCATCCATAACAATGAACTTACCGAACCGTTCAATGTGCACACCGGAGTGAAGCAGGGATGCATCCTGTCGCCGATCCTGTTTTCTCTGGCCATTGATTGGCTGATGCGAAGCGTCACCGAAGGACAGCGACGAGGAATACAGTGGACCTTGACGACAGCTCTGGAGGACCTGGACTATGCTGACGACCTTGGACTGTTGGCCCACAGACACCAGGACATCCAACAGAAGACCGAGAAACTCAGTGAGATTGCCAGCACCATCGGGCTTAAGGTCAACAACAAGAAGACCCAGGTCCTGAGGAAAAACGTCACCTCCAACACCCCTATCGCCATAGATGGCACTCCATTGGAAGACGTGCAAGAATTTGTCTATCTGGGCAGCAAAGTGACAACCGATGGCGATTGCAACAAAGACATCAACACCAGAGTCAGCAAGGCAAATCAAGCTTTCGCCATGCTCAAGCCCATATGGAGAACCACCAGCCTCAGCATTCACACCAAAATCAAGATCTTCAGAAGCAACGTCATCAGTGTGCTCCTGTACGGATCAGAATGTTGGAAGACAACAACTGCCATTGAACAGAAGCTAGAAGTATTCCAAAATAAATGCTTGAGATGCATCCTGAAGATTTTCTGGCCTAACACCATTTCAAACGAGGAGCTGCGCAGAAGAACAGGTGCGAACTCAATCCAAGAAACAATCCAGAAACGCCGATGGAGATGGCTGGGACATGTTTGCCGCATGCCACCTGATTCGCTGCCAAGGATAGCCCTACGATGGACCCCACAAGGGAAGAGGAACCGCGGGCGGCCAAAGGAGACCTGGCGCAGGACTGTGGAGAAAGACCTGAAGAGCAGGGGACTGACCCTCGAAACAGCCCCCAGGACAGCAGCAGACCGAGCCAAGTGGAGTTCCCTTGCCATCGCCTCAAGCACCAGACGGCGCAGAGAGGATTGATTGATTGATTGAATAATCTGGGTTTACATTTGGGTTTAATATTAAACATGATCATCTGCTGGATAATTTGGGGGTTTATTAATGCGCATCACCTGTCGCTGTGATTTTAACAAAGTCAGACCGTGCTTGTCTGGTACTGGGTATGTAAGCATATATTTATTCCCTAGTATTCATTAACAACAGTTAAAAGTGTCTTAGATGGGACACTGAAGAGTGCTAACTTTAGATTGAGTTCAAGCCGACAATTCCTAAAGCAGGAGTGTGTGTGGCTTTCGTGGTAGGCGATATGACTGAAATGGTTTTCAATATTTTAATAAAAGATTACACTGTTGATGCTGTGAACTAAAATTTAAGCAGTAAAACACACAATATGCATCAAAGTAATGTTGCATTGTGGGAAACTGTGGTATTTTTGATACTGTTGGTGTAGCCTGTTCTACTCTAAGGTTGGAAGTAGGGTATGTTGGGTGGAGTAAGTAGCAATAACAAAATCAGCGGTAAGTCGATCAGGATGTCATATTTTTGTCCTTACATAAACCCTATATATTTAAAATTGATTATGCGGTCAAAGCTGGTGTACTTGAAGGTTGGAATTAATGTGCAGTTAGATGCTGTGGGGCTTTATCTCATCTGTGGCTAACTATGGAAAATTCACATTCCTCTCAGAGGCCCAGAGATTCCTGAAACTTACACATGCAAACACTTTCACAGCACTTTGTAATCTTTTCTTCTCATCGTACCCTGTAAACTACAGGTCCCTACATGCACCATGAATATCCAGCCAACCAGTGGCTTTGCCCCATTTCATCCTGAATCCTGTGCTCCATGGCAGCGGTTGTCAATAACAACGGAGGTTTGAGCTGAAGCATGGAGCCAAGCAGCTGTCTCATGGCATCTCTCTGCCCAACCCCCTTCTTCCTGTCCTCTCCTGTCCGCCTCACAATGTATACACACAAAAGGGGGAGGGGAGAGAGGAGGAGGAGGTTGAGGGAAGAAAACAGGGAGGGGTGAATTAGGGAGGAGAGAAAAGGCAAAGAGCCAGTGTGAGAGAGAGAACAGAGCAGGAACAGAGAGTATGACTTGTATTTAGTGAGAGAGAGAAAGAGCGAGTCCTCTGTCTGTGCTGAAGAGGAACCAGATAGAAAGAAAGAGAGAGAGAGAGAGAGAGAGAGGGTGATATCATAAACACACTCATATATACCTATTGTTTCTTGCTTGCACAGGAATAAACAGGAGACACAGAAAGAGAGTTATGAAGATGGAGGGTGAAGGGTGTGACTGACCAGGGGATAGGATAGACAGTGTCTCTTAAAGTGCTTGATCTTGATGCCCGATCAAAACCTCAGAGGTGTGTGGAGATCTGTGGATGTACTTTTGCATTTTGGAATTAGGAAGGCAACTTTGGGAATACAGGAGCTGGAAGACGATGATGAACAGGATCAGGAGACAGGAGGAGGACCGCTGAAGCATGGAGCAGGTGAGGCAGAAGGAGAAACACACCCCTACATACACACACAGAAAAACACACTCACACAAAAAAAAACCCCTCATGCCAGTAGGATGCAGAGAGACTTGGATGCACACATTCAACCATTTCACACATTCCTGCAAAAGAAAACAACACAGCAGGATTCTCTCTTTTCTCACACTGCCTGGTTAACATTTCTCACCGTGTGAATATGTTACATCATGCTGTAAGCTCATTGGTGACATGAAATAGTGTGAAGTAATGATGTCATTCTGTAGAAAAGAAAAGTCAGACAATGGAGAGATGGTGAAGATTACAGACTTAGATATTTGCTATTATTTCTTAGTAGTCGTATGTAGCAGTTTTTAAAGGTTCTTTCAGCAATTTCATCAAAGATGTTAGAATTACAGTCTTAAATGATTTGAATCAAGTATCACATTTAATCTGATACATGTGCTATTCATTTTCTAATTTAAACCACAAAAAAAGATAAATAACGTTAAGTCGAAAGATGACGGGCTATTTGCTATCTAATGAAATTATAAACCTCAGTTATTAACTCAGTAATAAAGAAATACAGCATAAAAGAGAGAACACACATAAGTGAACATCTTTGGCCTGTCTAGTTAATAAACTAATTGGTTATTTGTTCCTCTAGTATATTTCTTGGCCATGTTGGATGTGAGACATTTTCTTTTACATTTCCACATTTGGCTGATACCTTTTATCTAAAGCAGCTCAGCCAGGACACAAGTAAGTCATTAAGGCTCTTGCCCAGGGATCCAACCATGGGAGCTTGGTGGTGCTGGGACTTGAACTCACAACCTGCCTATCAAAGCTTTAACCACTGAGATGCTACATCTTTCCCCAAGGCAAATGAGTGCAAGTCAAGGGTACCAAGCTGTAGCTGCATCAAGTCCATAATCTCAAACCAGTTGAGGCTACCAATGAGTCAATTCGAGAGTCTGTCGTCTCATGTCCATGGTCCGAAGCAACATTCTGGTTTCAGAACAGATTTCTGAGGGTTATCAAGCTATATTTCCTGAGTCAACGGTACTAAGCTGCAGAGTCTTAGTCAAGGTTATCAAGCTGAAGAGTATGAATCAAGGATACCATGCTGTAGAGTCTGAGTCAATGTTACCAAGCTATAGAGTCTGAATCAAGGGTACTAAACTGTAGAATCCATTCAATTAGAATTGAACCCAGAATCCCCTGCCTTATTCTGAACTTTGGGCAGCAAGCTATGTAGTCTGAGTCAGTGGTACCAAGCTGTAGAGTCTGACTCTAGTCTCTAGAGTCCCTGTCTGATACCAAAGCTGTAGAGTTGAAGTCCTTAAATCCAAACCATAGAGTCCCAGTCAAAGGTAGCAATCAGGAGAGTAACAGTTGAGCTGTAGAGATGATGGTAACTAGTTACAAAGTCAAGGGTACCATGACAATAGTTATAATCAGTGGAGTGTACTCAGTGTCTCTGTAGGAGTCATTCATCTGTGAAGTCTGAGTTGTGGGTCTACAACCAGAGTCCCAAGTAAAGTCATACTGTATCATTTAGATTTGGATGGTAATAATCCTTCTGAGTTCTGTTTGGACACTAGAGGTTCATCTGAATAACAGATCCAATGAATTTCTATGAAATTTCTATGAATTTCTATTCTCCTTGTGTTGAACAGGGTACAGCACAATGTCAGAATATTGCTTGGAATACTGTATGTGAAGTGGGTTGGCAGAATTACTGGGAGCAAGCCTGAGCTGGAAAAGAATTTTTTCTTTCACCTATCTTAATTCAATTAAGCATGAATACTCAGTGATAATAACAAAGCTGCCATGAAGTTCATGTTGCTGCATGTCCCAGTGGATAATGATCTTTAAGATATCTCCTAATATTTTACAGCAGAATGTCCGTGTGCTGCTGAGGCCATGGCCATGTGCATGTATTTGGGTCTCATCTCATTTATTCCCCTTCCTCTGCATCCTTCCATCGGTCATACTGCCAGTCTCTTTCCCTTTATTTCTCTGTTATAGCACATCACATGCTGAATGTTTTTTCCCTGCTGTATTCCCCTGGTAATAAATTATTCATAGTACCCTTCACTGGGGAGCATCACATCCACGTCTGCTAGGGTGACATTTGCTCCCAGGAATAACACTGATGTCATTGTCATTATGGGGATTGTGTGTCTCTCAGTGTGTGTGAGACCTGCCATTGGAGATCTCTTCTTGTGACTTATGACGTGAGCCCTTAAACATTTAGGGCATTTGGAGTGAGCGTGTGAGTGTGTGGATATCGACACGTAAAGCTCTGCAGTAGAGCTTTGATATTAAATTTTCAAGTTAAAACATTGAATAATATTGGATTTCATGTGGTTAAAAATACAAAATACGCTAATCAATATAGTTAAACATGGCTTTACTCATATGAGCGTGGTCATAAAATTACATTCTTGCAGCGCTCATGCATACATATTTTTGAAATAAGGATTTCTTATGAATTTTGAGCAATTTTTGGAACATATATGTATATTCATTCAGATGGATTACTAAGTATTTTACATTGAGCCACAGCGCACACACACACACACACATACATGTGTATTATTGCTGGCATCTAGTTATATGTAATTTTATGAAACTGCTTCATAAAATAAAACAAGTCACTTATAATACACATTTTAAACAAATCAGTATTACCTTTCCATTCTAAACTCTCAAAACAAGTGCATTTTATTATTATTATACCTTTCTCAGTGGTACAGATCTGTAAGGTTCCTCTCCCTCAAGAAATTATAAATCTCAGTGATTCTTCAGAAGCACCACATAGTACCTTATACAGCAAACGTACAGTACCAGGCAGGGGCTCAGCATACTTCTATTTTTCTTCTATTGAAACATTGTATGCTTTTAAATGATCAGCATCAAACTCATTTCTGTTACATGTCTGAGTGTGTGTTTGTGTGTTTTTGTGTGCTTAGACTTCTTCCAGGTTTCCTGAAGGAATATTTATTTTGCTGACTCTCTTCCTTCACAAAAATTGTTGCACTTGACCTCCAGAAGTGCATGAAAGATATACAGAAAGATGCAAATGTTTAAACCCAGGACATTACATGCACCCCACACACACACACACACACACATTCTGTAATAAAGGTGAAGTGACTCGCTGGGATGAATCAAAAGAAACTGGTTATATAAAGCATTAGTGTGCACAAATATAGGCCATGCTACTAGTGAATGACAGAATCATCTTTCCTCTTAGTCTGTGTGTGTGTGTGTGTGTGTGTGTGTATGGACAGAATTCTACTTATTGACAAATCTCAGACAGGCAGGAAATCAATACTCATTACACACACACAGAATAGTGCCTCTGTTGTCGTTGTCTGCCTGAGCTCTCAAAAAGCCAGAGGTGAAGAGTTGAAAGGTCAAGATGGTAAATTTCTACCATCCAATCAGATTATTATTACTTTTTTAAAAATAGGAGCAGCGTTTCTTATTCTGTACTGCTGACATTAAAATGCTGTATAGTTGATGGTTCAGCAAGACTCCACTTGTCTAATCTTGAGCTTATAAAAGGGCTTTTACAAAATTAAACTTTGAAAAAAAAAAAAAACCAGCGTGAATAAAGCAAATTAGTCAAGCACTCCAGCTGTAGTGTAGGTGGTAGTGATAGTTGTTGTCTTTACAGCATCTTTTCTGTTTATTCACACTTGCTAATGAAACATACTGTACGTCTTGGCTGCGTGTATGTGTGGTGTCTGAATGCATATAAATAAATGCGTGTGAAGATCATCTATCTCATTGTTCATTGTACAACAGTAGCTGCTGATGTTCAGCTTTACTTAACTTTGTCTTCCACTGCAGATTCTCTGAAAGTTTTCTTTTATAGTAAAGAAATAGTTCACGGTAAAGAAGTCAGTTTGATCAACCGAGAGTTCCTGCTTAAATCTGGACCACATACAGGAGCCATGCAAATCGTTATACTGATTCGTGACTGTCATGGTAGAATAAACTTTCATTTGGTTTTTAACTATTTGCATTTTGTATACACAAGCAACATTAGGATCGCTATTTAAAGCAACATTTCAGCCAAACTCATATGGATTTCTTTGCTTTATCTCAAACACTATTGAACAACCAAGACTTGTTTGCTTTCAGTTTATCTCTTTAAATTTGCCATGGAGCGAGCAGTTGCTAAATAATGGGAAGAATCAAAAATAGCATCTTGTATGGTGTGAAATCATTTTGTGATATGGAAGTACAATAGAATGAACTTCTATGTTATGCTTCTATGTGAACTTCTATTCTAAATATATTTTTTATGTTTTTATGTATTAGATCAGGCGGCATGGTAGCTTAGTGGTTAGCACGTTTGCCTCACATCGCTTGGGTTCGAGTCGAGTTCACATCGCCTGGGTTCGAGGATGCTCTCACTCCCGCTCAATGTGTGTGTGGAGTTTGCATGTTCTCCCCGTGCTTGGGGGCTTCCTCCCACAGTCCAAAGACATGCTTCTAGGCTGATTGGAGTCTCTAAATTGCCCGTAGTGTGTGAATGAGTGTGTGTGTGTGTGTGTGTGTGTGTGTGCCCTGCGATGGTTTGGCACTCCGTCCAGGGTGTATCCTGCCTTGATGCCCGATGACGCCTGAGATAGGCACAGGCTCCCCGTGACCTGAGAATAGATCGGATAAGCGGTACAGACAATGGAAAAAAAAAATGTATTAGATCAGCCCTGCAAGCATACAGGGTACCTCAGGACTCTTCCTTCTGATAAATCTGCCTGTCTCTATGTTCTCTAACACTCCTACAAACCATTATCTATCACCAAATGATCCACTGGAAACTATGACTTAGACTCCTTTGACACAATTCCATCCATTTATCTTCCTCTTGTAAGTGTAACTGATATCTTGAAAAGTCTCTGGGTATGTATCGCTATATCTTCTGGGGTTATCCTTCTCTTTCGCCTTTTTGAACCCAGCTCTCATTGGACTTATCAGTTGTTAGTTAATCTCTGAAATCCTTCTCACAGGATGGAAAGATGGATGTGAGATGTGTCTTTACTGGATATTGTATTTATGATATAACTCGCAACTGTTTGTGCACATAGGACTCAATCTAAGACTCGGATTTAGATATTGTGTGGCTCATAATAAAACAACTGAATTAATAATTGATTAATATGAGCTCGGCTCGGCTGATTGACGTTTTATTGTAGGAGGGAATCTGTGTAAATGTCACATTATTATCCTAATTTATTTTATTTTTTTTACAGAAGTAGATAAAACACAGACAAAGAAACAAGGTATGATTTTGTATGTTTCTGTGATGTTTGTTCAGCATTTACTCACAGCATGTCAGGTTGTATTAGTCTAATAGGCATCTTATGCCCTGATTTCTGTTTACCTAGTTCTAGCTGTCTGCTGTTTGTCTCATTGAACTCTATTATCATATCATCTTACCGTAGGTTCAATTGCACAATTCTGTTTCAGTGCCATTTTTGATACGCTCTTGCTTCCAGGATCGTGAGGTCTTTTGTGTGGAAATACGCAAAAGCTCCGTTTGTGGCCTGTTTAGCATGATGATTCACTGAATAAGGATGAAAATGATATGGATTATATGATATGTGTAAGATGTGGCTTGACACGAGCATGTAGGCATTTAGAAACGTGAACAGCTTTACCTCTAATTGTTACAAAGCAGTGACACTTAAATATGTGCTATAACCTTTTTCATGAACGCATCATTATGCCTAAATTAAAGGAATGATTCAATTCACAAAGTTATAAAGACTGTAAATAAATTAATTAATTAAAAACAGGGAAATATTCAGTCATCACATTTTTGGACATAAGACAAAGGCTCAGAAAAACAATCAATATTTCCTGTAATTCTGCATTCTACCACAAAACTTTCAGTTCTTTGTTGTGTGAACGACACATAAATCCAGTCTGGAGATAAATCCAGTTTGGAGTCTTATGTCTGGAGATTACATTCAGTACAGTTCCTTCTACAGGCTTCATGCATAGCCCACATATGTTATATAGATTAGATTACAGCTTGTGATTTCTTTAACAGCCTCTTGTCGGCGTCTGATCCATTCTGATCGGTGTCTGGTGCCTGGAGTCTACAGGAAATGAGGATGTCTGACTGGCATTTCCTGGTAGATATCTGCCATTGAATTTCACAGGAGTGGAAATGCCATGTGATGTGACATGAACTTTGACCCCTCAACAGCAAAAAACTAGCATTAGCATTACTGATAGTATGACATGATGAGTTTAATGAGAATGTAGTGCTTGATGTGAATTTTTCAGCAGGGGTTTCATTCTGGGTCAGCTGCCTTCCTTCTTGTCCCTCAGCTTTAAAAGGCAGTGATGTAAACAGGGAAGAAATGGTGATATATGTTGTGTAGACCTCTTGAGGTAAGAGGATATAGGAAATATGTGCATGGCAAGTACAGGAAACAAACTATAGGATCAAACGCATGCCACATGGATGTCTTCTCTGGGTACAGGAACACAATGAGGAACCTGTAAGCCACGGAACATATTTAAGCTTAACATGATTTATGTCATAGCTTTGATATACGTGACTCTCAGCTGTTTGCTGGTGTCAGGATCCTCAAACACAGAATATCAGAAAAAGTGCCCAATAATTTGGTCATTAAATTTAAGATATAGAAAAAAAATCACACATTAGTTAAAATCCATTAGACTCACTTATATAATGTCTACCACACAAGTGCTTCCTCTGGCTAACACGACATCTCTACATGTCACCTCTTGTTTCCTAACTGCTACTCAGGCCGTTTCTGAGGCCTAGCCTGGAACAACATGTGTCAGTGTGTGAAAATTTCAAAATGATCACCGCAAAGACATATTTTGCTCAAACAAATCTTGTATGCAGCTTTTTTGAAGTCATGCTTCACACTTCCAAGATGGCAGAACATCCTATTATACCATTTTCTGTATTATGTACTTGGATGGGCTGCATGCTGGCACAGCGTGTAGAGTTATCACTACACAGCTCCGGGGTACTCAAGCTCATGTTACTGTCTGTGAAGATGACAGAGATGATGTCATGACACCTGGGTTTTTTGGAGACTTTCTGGAAGTGGACTGAAAACATAAAAACAGCTTTTTAAAAACATTAGTGTGAACTTTACTATTCACATCAATGCCATCATAATTACAGGAGAAACAAATGCAATACTTCATATAACATTATTAACAGTGACATTATGCTAGCAGCTCTCACCACAGCTGCCTGTCATCTTTCAAATCGAGTCTTACTTAGCTGTCACTCAGCAACCCTACAATATCCACATGATTAACTACCTATGCAGCTGAATGACAGATTATTCAGCAGTACTGGGTAGGCAGGTGATGTACTATACTTTTAGCAATTGAGGAAAGATACAAATATGTTTTAACAACAGTAATGCAGAGGGCTTTAAATAATCTCCACAACAAGGTTGGGTGTGTTTACAGTGTTCATGCTGTACACAGCTGTCAGTAGAGATGATAAAGGGCAGTGCAGATTTATGGTAGGTTGTTGTATCCAATAAAATGGAGGGATGGGAGGGTGGGGCGGAGGGGTGTTCACTATCCTAGTGATCTCTCTGGTCCCCTCTAGACATACACACACACACACATACACGCACGCTGAGTCACAAGTGTGTCAGATGGAAGGACCAGCATGATCCCGAATCAGTGATTGACACACACACACACACACACACACACACACACACACACACACACACACACACACACACAGTGTAAACAAAATTTCACGCCTTTTTTTCAGTATCTGTAACTCCATCAACAAAACTCTCATACACCCAAACTTCTTTTTGTGTGTGCGTGTGTGTTTGTGTGTGTAAGATAAGATAAGATAAGATAAGATAAGATAAGATAAGATAAGATAAGCTGTGTCAGTGTGTGTGTGTCAGTGTTCATGGAGTCAGCACTGCTCTTTACTGGAAGGGGAGGAGTTATAGAGTTTGATGGCCACCGGTAGGACTTCCAGTGGCGGTCTGCATGTATTCTGTGTGTGTGTTTGTGTATGTGTGTGTATGGCTAAAATGACCCACAAATATTCACTTCAGAACACAGGCTTATTGATATTTATAATCAAAAATGTAATAAACAGGATTCAAAATGAAACAAACACTGATCACACTAAGCCTGTATTCTTCCCAGTGTATAGCTATTTTAAACGAAATACGACTGAGATCTTATAGATGTTGAAGAATTATAGGAAAAACCAGCATAAGGTGTTTACAGTTCCTGCTGAATATCTGATCACATCCTGAACAGTTGCTCTCGTGTTCTTACTTACAGACTGCATTATTTTCTGTCTACATTGTTTTCTGTCTTTTCTGTCTTACTGCCCCTTTCGAAACATGAGTAAATCTTTTCCTTTTGCTGGCTTAAGCCTTTTTTTTAGCATTTTATATTTTTCATGACAAATGGTGGCACTTTATTTTCTGTCTAGAAGCATCTGCACTTGTTATGTGTCTCCCTTCAGTTAATCAGATTTTTTTTCCTTATAAAATGTCAGCTCTCTGTACGTCTATTTCCCTTTCTCTTTTATGAGAGGTATAAAAAATCGCAGCGTAGTAAATTGAGTTTCCAGAGAAATAGCACAGGAATGAAGCCATGAATCAGCACGTCTAATCATTTGACATGTTTAAATAAGAAATAAAGATAGTTGTATTATATTTAATGGAGAGGATCTAAAAAGAGGACAAGAGTTTAATCTGTTCTACAAGTTTCCACACTGGCATCTTCACATGTAAATACATGCCTATGCGGTCTTTTAACACTTTCCATGTATTACTTTCTATTATTTCCATTGTTACTGAGCTCTACACATTTCCTGGTTCATTCCTGTACTCTGTGAGGACTACTCATTTACAGAATTTGCTCTTTTTTCTTATTTACACTCTGTTATCTATTGGCAGTCCACTAGATCCCTTGAAAGCCACTATTACATGAAATACATGAACTGTAGTTCACGTGTAATGAACATGTTATTACCTCATGACGTCACAAGCTTTCGTGCAGCTTGTAGAAAAGACATGGGCTGAGGAGATGTTTGTGGACATCTTTTGTTGTCCTTGCCTTGTTTTTGCTCTTATCTCTCTCTCTCCTTGTCTAATGGGAAGCACATGGGCTGAGTAAAGTTTGTTAGTAAAGACCTTGAATGCCACGTTCACCACTACATATCCCTCCTTCTCTCTCTGTCTGTCTGTCTGTCTCTCTCTCTCTCTCCCCTCTCTCTCTCTCTCTCTCATTCCCCCCTTTTTTCTCCTTCTCTCTGTCTCTCTGTCTCTCTCTCTCTCTCTCTCTCATTCCCCCCTTTTTTTCTCCTTCTCTCTGTCTCTCTGTCTCTCTTTCTCTCTCTCTCTCTCTCTCTCTCTCTCTCTCTCTCTCTCTCTCTCTCTCCCCTTTCATTCTCTCTCTCTCTCTCTCTCTCTCTCTCTCCCTCCCTTTTTTCTCCTTCTCTCTGTCTCGCCCTCTTCTCCCTCCATCTTTCTGTTTCTCATTCTCTCTCTCTTTCTCTCTCTCACCTTCTCTCTCTCTCTCTCTCTCTCTCTCATCCCCCCCTTTTTTCTCCTTCTCTCTCTCTCTCTCTCTCTCTCTCTCTCCCTCCCTTTTTTCTCCTTCTCTCTGTCTCTCCCTCTTCTCCCTCCATCTTTCTGTTTCTCATTCTCTCTCTCTTTCTCTCTCTCACCTTCTCTCTCTCTCTCTCTCTCTCTCTCTCTCTCTCTCTCTCTCTCTCTCTCTCTCTCTCTCTCCCTCCCTTTTTTTCTCCTTCTCTCTGTCTCTTCCTCTTCCCCCTCCATCTTTCTGTTTCTCATTCTCTCTCTCTCTGTCTGTCTTTCTCCCTCTCTCTCTTTCATTCTCTCTCTGTCTCTCCCTCTTCTCCCTCCATCTTTCTGTTTCTCATTCTCTCTCTCACCTTCTCTCTCTCTCTCTCTCTCCCTCTCTCTCTCTCTCTGTCTCTCTCTCTCTCTCTCTCTCTGTGCAGTTATTTCACTGCCCCTCACGCTCTTCCACAATTTGATTAATTCAATTCAGTGGATCATTACTATCCAGTTAAGACACATTCAAATCAATTAGTCTGATAGATATTTATTATAATTATTATCACTTAATATAATTATTATCACAATAATTATGTGTAATCTTATACCCTGGAGCATTTTGGACTTCATTTGCTCTGATAGTATGCTCGTGTAACCATTTTATGTATATAAAACATTCTGCCAATTAAAATAATAATATTAATCCCCCAGTCGTACCACAATCATCTGGAAAACATCCCACAAAAACAAGATGACGAATTCAAAGGAAAAAATTAGAAGCAAGGGATTCATGCAAACCTTTTTGTTGCCAGCATAACACAGATTATGCATAATCCTAAACCAAAGTCTGCATTTGAGAACCATTCCTAGAAGGAACTGTAATTCAGATAAGTGGGGTATATTGTGCTGTAATACCCACATGGAATGTAAATAGTGTAATTATGGTTATACTTTCAATCTAAAGTCTGCCACTGTTTTGTTTTCCAGTATTAAAGTTATAAGGCTGCTTAAACTTGAGCAACAATAATCACTGCTGCTTTACCGTCATTTACAGTCCTGCGGGGAAAGATTGATCGACTGTTTGTTTAAACTTTGCATTGTTTGTGGTGCTGCTGGTATGAAAGCCCACGCATATAGGCTGCATTAATGAAATTTGTATGCCAAAAAAAAAGCCAAAAAAAAAAAGACTGCTCTACTCTATGCAAAGTGTGCCAGCATGCCTTTAAAAAAATCATCAAATTCAATTTCATGCTCAAAACCGTTCATAATCTAATCTTCATCTTCAGATCTTCAGTTCAAACATAACCACGATATACTGTATATAGGATCAACTTTCCCATCCTAAATTGAATTATTTACATCAAAACTTTTTATAACTTTTTTATTAAGTAAATTCCAACGAGCCTTTCAGTACAGATTTATTTTTGAACATTATTTAAGCGTGACAGGAGTATATTTTCTATTTTTAGAAGCGCAGCTATTTCTGTTCCAAAAATGTCCCCCAACAGATGGACATTATTTATAAGCCCACTTTTTTTTTTTTTTTTTTTTTTTTTTTAAAACTTTTTGAAGTGTAGATTATGAGAAATGTCATAGAAACATCAGAAATGTCTGGATAATAATAAAGGTTATAACTTTGATTAAGATGGATTGCTGAACATATTAAAAAAAAAAAAAGTCACAGACCCCTTTATGATATACTTCATTTTTGTATATAGAGATGGATTCATTCATTCATTCATTGTCTACCGCTTATCCGATCTATTCTCGGGTCACGGGGAGCCTGTGCCTATCTCAGGCGTCATTGGGCATCAAGGCAGGATACACCCTGGACGGAGTGCCAACCCATCGCAGGGCACACACACACTCTCATTCACTCACGCAATCACACACTACGGACAATTTAGAGATGCCAATCAACCTACAATGCATGTCTTTGGAGTGGGGGAGGAAACCAGAGTACCCGGAGGAAACCCCCGAGATGGATTCAGTGTATTATTATTTTTTCTGCCTTAAACTCTTCAAACTTGACCTTAATGTGACTGCTTCTTATTTTTAAGATCTGTGGTGTAAAATAATCGCATTCATCGTAGTTTGTAAAAGCCTTAAGGGACTAATTCAGGAGCATTCAGCCCTCATCAGGTTTGTGTCACTGGCTCGGAGAATCTGCTGGGTGTGTGCAAAACCGTGCAAAACCGTACAGCATTTTCACCACATCACTGCAGTGTGACTCAGGATGGAAATAATGAGCTCCGTCCTTCTCCCTTTGCAGTTCTGCACCCCCTTTGCTTTTCACCCTTTCCCTTTTTTCGCTCCACTGTTATGTATTTACTCCCTACCTACCTCTTTATCCAGACACAAAGAGCTCTTTGTGTTTCACAGCCACAAACTGAGGCTTTTTGCCTTCTGAATAGTGCATGTGCACTGAAATTAAAGCATGTAAATCACTTGAGCCCAAACTGTTCTTGTTTTCCACTCCAGCTAATAAACACACTTATGCTCAGAGAATTTAACATCACAGTGATGGCTGGTTGTGAGATTAGACTGGAGCCATAAAATCTATCGATGGCTCGACGAAGACTATTACTGCTGAGCGATGCATCATATCACAAGATGTCTTTGATAGCAAATAGCAAAGTAATATGAATAAATTATTACACACACACATTTAAAGGAAGTTTGTCGGCTATATTTGTGATTTGTAATTTTTTAAGTGCTTCAAGTCAAATAACGTTTAACTGGGTTCAAGCTTTGTTGCTTCTGAATAACAAGCAGGGTATAACAGAGTAACCGTTTTGTTCAAACCAAAAAACTCCCACAAAACCTTTGCTATACTTCTGTCCTGATCTTTTGTTTAGTTTCTACTTTGCATCGCCTCCTTTAGGGAGGTTTGGGGAAAAAATCGAAAAGCCTTTTGTGTATAATCACCAGACATGACTGTCACTGATAGGCTGGTAGAAGCTACAGTCTGGGCTAGAAAAAAATCAGCCTAAGCCTCAACTTCATTCATTGGTGTTGCATTTGGTTCCAAGTCCAAAATACATTTCTAAAACGGCAAAGAATCAGATTCAAACTACAAGACAGACTAAACCAATGGGCCGAACTGTAGAACTACAGAAATCTGAGATATTCTGTATATTTGGACTGAAAACAAGAGAAAACCAACATGCACATATATGGATATGCAAAATGTTTGAAACTAAATATATATATTTTATTGCTTGATCAGCAGTTGGAAAAAATGCAGAGGTTGTGTGAGATAGGGAAGAGGTAGCTAGTGGGTGGGTATTGATGAGACCAAACTGGGCGGAAAATCGGGCAGTAAGGGACAGTAAGGCTATAAATAACATTGGACCTTTCATGAATAAAAAGCTCTCTAGCTCCAGTTAATAATTGTCTAAACAGCTGAAGGTTTACAGATAAAGGGGTCTCTCAAATGGAAACAGTATGAGGCCCAGTTCACACCTGGCATTAACATGTGTCCTGGATAATCTGATCATGAATTAGGCTGCATTAACAAATACAGCTATTTTATCACACTATGAAATCACCAGTCTACTGGTTGCCATGACAGCATTCCACTATTAATTAATTTACTCTGAATGCCCATGGTGTTGGATAAGTTTTTCCATGCATCATGTTTTAAAACTTGTGTCTCTGTATGTGGAGCACATGCACTATTTGATCTTCACTAAATGTTGGTTGTTGCTGCACAAAGTTGCATTATATTTGCATAAACTTTTTGAAATTTTGTCACACTGCTGGACACGCCCACATCTAGTCTCTGTTGCTGGTGTCATGTCGCTATATGGTTTCAGAGGACATTTCAGCCTTAAAAAAACAACAGAATTAATAAATGTGTTTCTCCTGAGGAAACAGTGTAAGAAATCCGATCACTAGAGACGTGTTCATGATGCCAGAGGTGGGAACGGCTATGTTTTTTGTTGTGCACTGGAGTCGGATGCTAGTGAAAGGTGCGAAGGGCCTGAGACCCTCTAAAGTGATCGAGTGAATGAAGTTTCTCTGTCGAGCTATACGTCCCACTCCTGAGCTCCCAGTGTTCAGAGTTTCCAGTGTGACCACTTGCTCTACCCCTGGTCGGAGTCTCGTCGCTTGGTGGTGCTCACTGATGCTGTGGATGGATGTGTGTGGAAAGCCTGTGACCAGGAGACAGCCGTGGACAGAGCCACTTTGGGACTATCACACCGTCACAGATCTGCTGTTACATCTGTCAGCTTTGACAGCAAGGAATTAGTGTCCATAAAGAACTCAGAAACTACATTGACCTAATAGTTCCTCATGGGCCTTTGGTTGTTGTTGTAGAAAGGACACTATTTACATTTACATTATTTACTGTCTAGTGTCACCCAAGATGTTGAGGTTCTCTTTGGGAGTGACAAGATTGGACAGGATTAGGAACGAGTACATCAGACGGACAGCTCATGTTGGACGTTTGGGGGACAAAGTTAGGGAGGCCAGATTAAGATGGTTTGGACATGTTCAGAGGAGGGAGAGTGAGTATATTGGTAGGAGAATGTTGGACATGGAGCTGCCAGGCAGGAGGCAAAGAGGAAGGCCAAAGAGGAGGTATATGGATGGAATTAATGAGGATATGAAGCTAGTGGGTGCAAGTGTTGAGGATGCAGAAGATAGGGATAGGTGGAGAGAGATGATTCGCTGTGGCGACCCCTGAAGGGAAAAGCCGAAAGAAGAAGAAGACTGTCTAGTGTCACCCAAATGAGGATGGGTTCCCTTCTGAGTCTGGTTCCTCTCAAGGTTTCTTCCTCATATCATCACAGGGAGTTTTTCCTTGCCACCGTCGCCGCAGGCTTGCTCATTAGGGATAAATAGGGATAAAATAGTTTAATAATTTAATGATTTTTTCCCCCCTCTACTTTCTGTTTCTCTATTTTTGTAAAGCTGCTTTGAGACAATGTCCATTGTAAAAGGCGCTATACAAATAAATTGAATTGAATTGAAAATGAATGCGCCGATCTCGCAATACCGCTAAGGGGCGCTGTGCGCGCTGTGCGCTCCCGCAGGGCAGCTGAACTACGGCAAGCCAATAGTGGACGTAAAAAATGGAGGGGGGGGGGGCTTTTATTTCTGAGTAATAAAGAACCTAGGAGTCTCCTCATGCCTGCTCAGAGTTGAGCTGTGGAGCCGAGGGGAGGAGGGAGGGACAAACACGGGCGCCAACAAACCAAACAACGGAAAAGAGCGCACTGGGACGATATACGGAGATCTGAATGCGGACCTATAAACGTGCTTGTTGTTTATGTTGTTGTTGTTGCGGTTTAACATTAACGCTGTATAGTTTGCGTACCGCGCCTTCTCAGCTTTAACAGATCCACCCGGAGTCCAGCTGTCCAATGAATGGAGTGGCGTTTTGTCTTGTTGGAATTCCGCCGTGTTCAGAAAGCGAAGTAAGTGCTGCGGTCATGCTTATGGTCATCACATAGAGTTTGAGTTTCAGGCACATTTTGGGATGTTTTTTTTTTTTTATTATTATTATTAAAAAAAAGAGGTTGCGTTTTGGTTGCAGAGCGTGATTTCTTTCCTAAGAGGATTAAATCGCCATGGTGTGCGTGCGTGCGTGTGTGTGTGTGTATATGTATATGTGTGTATACACACGGTTTAGAGAACAGCTTGGCTTCATTTAGCGCCATTCGCCTTTCCTGCACTTATTTTGGCGCTGATTTACGGCACCTCCTCAGCACTTAAATCGGTTTAATCGATTGCGCAGCTGCTCCGCCTGTTAGTGTGTGTGTATGTGTGTGTGTGTGTCTAGCCTGAAACACATTTCTGATGGCACAGGCGGCTGGAAAGTGTCAGACTACGGTAATCAGAAGTGTTGGGGTATGGGTAGCGTCCCAAATGGCACACTACAGCCTTAAACACAGTGTCAACATAAAACGCAGTCCTGCTTGCAGCAAAGGCGCGTCCCGCCGTTTAATTCAGTTTGGATGGCCGCATGCCAAGTGCGCGCTCTGGCACTGAGGTATTACAATGTTACTAACTAGTAGTTACAATGAATAGTGTACGTTATTGATCCCAAAGGGGTGTGTGACCTTGTGTGTCCTGTGTCCTGTATTTCGATATAATCATAACAGTAATAGGTAGCATGGTGGTGTAGGGGGTTGCCCTACTCTCTTACAGCTCCACAGTTTTTGGTTTGATCCTAAAGTTCAGGTTACTGTCTGTTTAAAGTTATACATGTTCTCACCATGTCTGTGTTGCTTTTCAACAGGTTCTCTGGTTTCCTTGTGAGTAGATTGACTAGCTATTTAAAATTGCCCCAAGGTGTGAATGAGTGTGATAATGTGTGTGTGTGTGTGTGTGTGTGTGTGTGTGTGTGGGTATGGTGCCCTGCGATGCACTGGTATCCCAGCAAGGGTGTGTTCCCACCTTGTACTTAGTGTTCCTGGGCTAGGCTCCAGATCCACTCTAACCATAATTGGGATAAGATGATTCACTGAAGAAGAGTAAATGAATGAATGAATGATTACTAACAGTTACATGGCTATTATGCCAGCGGGAATTTGTAGGAGTAGGCTAGGCAGTTATGGATGCAGGACTTCATGCTCACAGCTCATTACTTTGCAATGTTCACAGAGATGAGCTCATGCAATTGATCAGATTTATTCAGCTCTGGGACATGCACATCATCTCTTATATGTGTATATTTCTGTGTGTGTATGTAAAAAAATATGGACGTCCTTCTATTTTATTTTTCATTTTTGATACACTGCAGATGTGAAGGTATCATCTGGGATTGACATTAACATAGTAACTTGGTCTGTCGTTCTAAATCACATGCAAAAAAGGGGGTAAAATAAGCTTACTGGATCAGAATATGAGTCAATTCTAGGTTTCAGTCTAGTACCAGGCTTGGTACTGATACCAGTATCAGATCATTTTGTCCTTAGAGCCTGATGATGAAAAATACAAACACAAAATACAAATCTGTGTTTGTTTTGAGTCTGTACTGTAGATAGACATTGCTCTGTTCTCTCTCTCTCTCTCTCTCTCCTCTCTCTCTCTCTCTCTCTCTCTAGTTCTCTCTCTCTCTCTCTCTCTCTCTCTCTCTCTCTCTCTCTCTCTCTCTCTCTCCTGTGGTCCTCAGCCTTCTTTTCATTAACAGTTAAAGAGAGTCACTGACCCCAAAGAGGCACCACATGTTTGTCAGCATCTGGATGTTGCAGTGATGTCACATCACTTCACCTGCAACTGATAAATTTCTCTTCTTCTTCATTTCGTTTGAGCCATTTCCCCTCCTTTTTGTCACACATATGTGTTTCATAAAACACATAAATCTTTTCCTTAGCAATTCTGCAACCAATTGCATGCCTAGTAATGAAAAAAGGAGTGTTTTTGTCTGTGTGTTTGTCTGTTTATGGAGGCTTCCTAATAACTGTCAGCAGTGGACAAATCATACATTAATGAAGTAGCCCACCAGGCAAAGTCAAAAGCCCGGTCTACTGCCCAGTCCTGTGTTTCTGTTTCTGAGAAACGTAATTGATTGGGTTGAAGAGTGGTAACTAATATGTAATAACGTGCAAAGGGATAATTAGCTATGGAAGAATGAACAACTATACTGTATGATTATCCTCTTCTAACATAGTTTCTGAAGTCACATGTCATGTTTGTGACCTCAAAAAGCCAGCAAGCTGCTAGTCAAGGTCTATTAGATTTGACGATCTGCCCTTACATTAGATTTAAAAGGCATTATTGAGCTTTTTCCCATCTAAATATGTTGACTCATGAGGTGATTATGCTAGAAAGAGTGTTCTAAGTCAGCATGGGCTGCTGATTATCCATCACTTACTAAAGGAAATTACTTCCTTTTCTCCCAAACACTGTACTACTTTTTTCCGCAGAAGTGTAGCAAAGATGCTCATGAAATGCCACAATTTACTGAAATTGGTCAATAGAGGCTACACAATCCTCACAATTTTACAGGGAATAGGGGCAGGGCACCATTTTGGGCATTTTGTCTTCAAACAGGAAGTTTGAAGCATAGTCATATCCTCTTATTAGTCCAGAGCATCCTATGAGGATATACACTGAGTAATTTGTGGGAAAAAGTGTAAAAATTAAAGCTCATATGGTGACATGGCAGTTCTTCTGTATGCTGTAGTATCTGTAGTATCTCAGGGACTTTTCTTTCTTTGACCCTTTTTTTAAATGAAGTTTGTACACTTGAACTTTTTATTTGTTGGTTCTGAACAACAAATAAAAAACAACAAATTTGTTGGTATGGAATTTCCAGTACATTCCCAGTTCGCCTTATAAGGCTTGGTTACTTTTAATATTTGAAGGGATTTATTTTTATTTTTCAGGATCTGGACCAGGCTTTCTATACATCTAACCGGCGACAGTCTGTTGTTACAAATAAATTGATCTTGGAACAATTTATAAAAAAAATTGACCTGAAAACATACCCTAGGTCTGAAGCTGCTTTTTCAGTAAAAGCAGTAAAACTAGACTTAAGTACAAACACAAGGCAGAGTCAGCAGTTTGGAGTTACATCCTCGGCTTCAGCAGTTTGAGCGTTTAGCTTTCAGGAAAGCGTTACAGGAAGCTGTCTATGCACTGTGGATTAATTGCTCAGAAACTGAACTCTTATAAAGATGAGGTCAGAGTAATGTGAGGCCTGTGCCGTACATGATCTGCAGCGTAGCTGTCGTTTTTAGCACACACCGGAAAACTAAAGTTCCACACACTTCCATTCTGTGATTCCAGAGCCGGAAAATCACATTTGCGGCTGTTAGTGCAGTCATACATTACTCAAGTCCTTGTGTGTAGGAGCATGAGTGAGTTCAGAAATGGTATGTGCATTAATGGTATTAAACATCACATGGGTCTAAGTGAAGGCCCCTGACCTAATCAGAGGGTGAGAGAGAGAGAGAGAGAGAAAAGAGAGAGAGAGAGAGAGAGAAAGGGAGAGAGGAAGAAAGAAAGGGGCTTCACTTAGAAAGTGGTTAAGGTAATAAGATTGGAATGGAAAATTTTCTCTCTCTCTCTCTCTCTCTCTCTCTCTCTCTCTCTCTCTCTGTCTCTCTCTCTCTCACTCTGTCTTTGTCTCTCTCCTTCCATGCCTAATTGAAACTTGATTCAATTACCTCAAAAAAGGGTCACAGAAAGAGAGAGAGAAAAAAAAAATGGTGTCAAATATACAAATCTGTTCCATACTGTAAGTGAGTATGAGCTTCAAGTAAAAGAACACCTGTAAAAGCTGCTAGATTGGATAAAAAGACTTCATGCTGCGAATGAAAACAAAACGATTTTTAATTCTTATCATTATTATTATTTATTTATTTATTTACTTATTATTTTTTTATAGACTGGGTGAAGGCATGCTTGGGTGAATCAGTACGGTATACTAGCTAATATTATCAAGATACATAATCAGGTATTTCAATTTGGTTATGAATATTACAAAACAAGATGCTTAACTTACTTTAACCTTTATAAAACATTTTTATAGATTACTTTGACTTTGTAGTTGGTCAAAAAGTGCAGAGAATTATAGTGAAGAGATTTCTGAAGAAAGGAAGTCTTAAGTTGTTATTGAACATAAGAGTGTTATTGCATCATAAAACATCAGAGCCAATCAAGTTTCCATATGCAAATGACTTTCTGTTACTGTACTGTTTGAGAAAATTGATAAAAAATCTTGTGTCAAAGCAAAATTATACAATGTCCATATATATTTAAACTTACGTTTTGCTCCAGTTAATTTTATATAATAATTGTACTCCCCGCCCCCCTATTTTTATTTATTTATTTATTTATTTATTTATTTTTTACCAGTTTTTACCGTGTTGGTGTTCCTTTCATTTCTAAAAGTAGCACATCAAACAGTTTATTATTTAAATTACTACAATGAATTTATACACTCAAAACCCACAAATAATGTAGAATAGGAACTATTATAAAAAAAAATTTCAATTTGTTTATATTGACATTCCCACCAATAACCCTGAGGTGCTAACAACCTTAAGCGAATTAGTTCACTTCTTTTTGCTTGCAGTTGTGATCATGTGTGTATTTAACATTTAATAGAGTTGTATTAATATCAGGTCAGAGGCTTACTAAAGATCCCCCTTTTTGTTCTAGCAGATCTCCTCACTTTTAACAGCAAATCCAGTAACTGCTTCAGAACAGAAATGGAGGAAGAGCTTTGAAATCTCAACAGTCAGTTCTCAGCAGTCTCTGTTCTGATATTGGGCTAGTTGTGTGTATTTCTCCTGTGAGCTTTATATTATACAGAGCTCGATGTGTGATCAATAATTCAGTATTTGAATTAGCCAGTGAATGGATATCATATGATTCAGCGTTGTTATAACGGAACACTGTGGTTCAGGCAGTGACCCTGTGCCAAAGTTTTGACTACGAAAACGGCTGTTATGTATAGTCTAGTACAAATAATAGACTGTAATAATAATTACGGTAGGTTCGGAAGTGAGAAGGAGTGAAGTTACTACACAAAATGATCAGAATTCCTGTTATTATACATGTAAGATTTCCTTAACTTGAGATAATTGAATTTCTACCTTGTATTCACTACATATCCCAAAACAGATGAGTTAAAATGGTCTTGCTAACTAACTCAAATGTCTGGCTTTGACAACAAGGAACAAATCCATATCCCAATATGTGCTGTATAAATAAAGTTAAATTTGATTAATTCATTCATTTCTTTTTACTGTGTTTTATTTATTATTCGTGCAAATAGTCTGGGAAATGATTAAAAAAAATTAATAGTTTATGTGAGAAGAAGTGTATTACAGGTCAAAAACCTACCAGTCAGTCCAGAATGACTGTTTGTGTTTGGACTGTCAGTCATTTTTTAGCCACGCCCCAACACAAAATTTTGCATGTTTATGGAGTTGTAGTTTGGCTTTCAAGCAAAGTCCAAACGAGCTTAAAAGTTAGGTTATGACAGTCCTTGCTAATGGAAACACTCTCAAACTCAAAAAATTAAATCATCTCCTCTGATTTAACAGCTAGAGAAGAAGTTGCTTTCGGCTGCTCCCTGTTCGGGGTCGCCACAGCGGACCAACTGGTCCGCACAACAACTTGGCACAGGTTTTACGCCGGATGCCCTTCCTGCCACAACCCTCCCATTTTTTCCGGGCTTGGGACCGGCACTGCATCCAGTGGC
This sequence comes from Hemibagrus guttatus, assembly GCA_033459395.1. Taxonomy (NCBI): domain Eukaryota; kingdom Metazoa; phylum Chordata; class Actinopteri; order Siluriformes; family Bagridae; genus Hemibagrus; species Hemibagrus guttatus. Next base: position 5,652,128 of record JAUCMX010000016.1, on the reverse strand, counting down.
TGGGGTTGAGGCATTGGCTGGAATCGAACCCGGGCCTTCCGCATGATAGGCGAGAAACCTACCACTGAGCCACTAATGCCTCGGAGATTTAACAGCTAGAGAACTTTAAAAAAAAATGAAAAATCTAAAATAAGTTAAATTAAGTTAGTTTATAGTTTGGTTATTAAAGTACAGTCTTTTTTCTGGTTTCTACTTATATTAATACTGCTTCACTGTAAAACTTGATAGAACAGGAAAATATGAAGTTTTGGATATAGTTCTGAAAAACTGAACTTAAAGTCATTTTGTATTCTGAGTTGAAACAAAGCTTATCTTCAAGTGTTCGCCCATGCACTTTTAAAGCAGAAGGTAAACTTCCGTTTCTAAGTTTAACCATCTTAAAATGTTGTACATTTTCTTCCCTCGAGCCAGCATGTAAATCTGCGGCTGTATTTTAAACGCCCTCGACTTTCGCTTAGACAAGTACTTTCACTTTTACTAACTTGACTCAGGAGTTTGGGCATCTCAGTGTCTGCTACATTACAGCGGGTTTAAACCCTCTTTAAAATCTCATTTGTTCTAAGGAATGTTTAACCGATAACAGATGTTGTAGGAAAAAAAATTGTTACTGTTACATTGACCAGATCAGTCCGGTTACAGCGTTCTCTCCCAACATTTCCCTGACACACGCTGTTTCAATTTCTGTGCTCGTATCACAAACGTTCAGCCCACTGCTCTGATTTGGATCAGTGAAGCTTTACTGCACAACAGAGACACTGCAGAACATCAGAAATAAAATCCCCAAAGCCTCTCTTTCTCTTTCTCTCTCTCTCTCTCTCTCTCTCTCTCTCTCTATCTCTCTCTTTCTCTCTTCTCTCTCTCTCTCTCTCTCTCTCTCTCTCTCTCTCTCTCTCTCTCTCTCTCTCTCTCTCTCTGTCTCTCTCACTCTCAGTCTGTCTCTGTATTCTTTTCGAACCGCCTCATCGTTTCAGAAAGCAGCGAGGCTGAAATGGAGAAGGCATGTGAAAAAATGAGCTCTGATGTAAAATTCCCCATTCGGTTGACTCCGGATCATTAGTTTTCCAGCAAGTTAAAAATAAGTCATATGTGAGTCATGTGTTTCTGAAGAGTTTCTGAACAAAGGGCTTCTAAAAGGAAAGGTTGAGATTTGATATCTTATGTTTTGCCTGATTTGATCTTTGCATAACACAATACAGTGAATGATACGTGATATGCATGAATACGTATGAATAAGAAGTGATAAATGTGGGAATAAACTCAGTCGTAATCCAGATGACAGGCATGAGCGTAAAAAAATATTCTTGTCTGCTCAGAGACTACATATTCAGAGGAAGGATAGGCAACCAGTCACGTCCAAAAATATTTTTTTTTAAAGAGACTTTGTATCCTTAATTGTCACACATATCCCATGATTCTGTGCACCAGGAAATAACTATCAGTGATAAAAACAGTGCAGTTTGGGGACAGTGAAATTTGCCCTGGGGGACATGGTGGCTTGCCTCACACCTCCAAGTTTTTACCTCCATATGTCAGCTCTGTGTGTGGAGCATGTTCTTCCTGTGCTTCAGATTTCTTCCTCCAGTCCAAAGACATGCATAGTAGGCTGATTGGTGCCCTGTGATCATTTGATACCCCGTCCAGGGTGTCCCCCAGATTGCGCTCCAGGTTCTTTGTGACCCTGTGTAGGATGCATTGCTATAAAAAATGGATGGATGGATGGATGGATGGAGAGATGGATATTGTGTCTATCACCTTCGTACATCATATAAAGTAGCCTAATGGGATTTTTTGGGGATTAACCAATGGCAGCATCCTGATTCTTAAAGCCTAGCCTTTGGAAACACCAACCTCTCAGCCAGACGATATCATTATTATCTGAGATGATGAATAAAAATCCATCTGGAGAAATGCACAGCGCTGAGATATGGATCAACAATCTACACCCACTTCTACAATGAAATGAGCTACACATTCGTGTGCGGTTAGGAGATAAACAGTAAAATATTAAAATGCATAGAATACAGGGATAAATAGCCATTAGTTAAATCAGAAAAACAAACCTACACCCCCAAAGTTTAATTATTCTGCATTTAGATCTTTAATCGGTGAAGACGTATTGGCTCTCCAGTGCGTGTCAGGATTCGAGCTTTAACGATGAACAGATCTCTGTATGATTCAAAAGGCAGAAATGATGTGAGGCCTGGTCTGATTCTGCTGGGGTGTTGGCCTCAGGCAGTTTTCCCAGAGGAACAGGAACATACACAGATAATGGCTGCTTATTGATCCTCTCTCTGCTTCATCCATTTGGCTCTCTGCTCTCTTTGCCTGATCTCTGTTACATTACTCGAGCTCTCTTATTTCCCAGAAACATCTGATATCCAAAAGTCGAACATCTACAGTAACAGAGAACACCGGTTGTTCTCCGAATTTGTGGTGGAGTTTGGCGAAAACAAAAATGCCTTACTTTTCCAGGATTTTGTCCTTGAGTGAAGAAAAGTATTAAGTCCAGCATCACTTTATGTGTTGGTTATAAAAGTATAAAGGAACAGAAACATGATATAGTGAGCTATTATAACAAAACAATCAATGACTGGTTGGTGTGATGCTTTTATCACCTCAAAGCACGAATGCTTTATTCCTCTTATTCCACAGCACTTTGCCAAAACTAACACTGTTTCATTCATTAAAGAATGAAATCACATTAAAAAAAATAAATTTTTATTTAGGTTTAATGTTATGCAGTTCTGCTTAAAAAATACTTCCTGTTGTACTGCAGCACAGTTAAATGCTGAAACCTGATTGGTCAGAAGATGTGGATTATTTTTGTATAACAATACAAAATAGTTCCAGCTGTAATGTGGATGTGCTTGTTCTATAATACATTACTGTTTCTATAGTAACCGTTGATAAATGGGGATTTGCGTACTGTCAGAATAATACTAAAGAGATTTCCCAACTTCATTCTTATAAACGTTGATGTGAAGTTTTTTGCTAGGAGATGTATTGAATATTTATAAAAAGGAGTCTCAGGTGTAAGCATTCTTAATGTCTGTTTCACTTTGTTCCCTTTTACAGTGTGTGTGTGTTTGAGAGAGAAAGAGAGAGAGAGAACGGGAGATCAGATATCGAGCGAGAGAAAGAGGCTAGTAAGGTAATGACTGTTTATTGCAGCTGTAATGCAGGTGATAACAGTTACTGTCTTGTCTCTCAGACGGTCCACAACAATAAATCTTAAGTATATACAATTAAAATGTGAGACGTTTCATTCATAGATTAAACATCGTAATCGTTGACAAATCGCTGCAATATAAGTGGATTACGCAACTCCCGACTGTTCTGTCATACAAAAATAATGCACTTGAGGGGGATAGCAGCGCTCTGCTTGCTTGCATTTTGTGCTGCATTACAACAGCAACAACCCCCCCCAACTGTCCCGCCCCAGTTGCCCCTCCCCTACACAGTGTTGCTTAATGTTTTTCTATTACAGAAAGATCTGTCTTGTGTTATTCCTTACTTATCACTGAAGTCGTATTAGAGATAAACAGCCATTCCTTCATCAACCTCTTTTTCTTTCTCTTGACATTAATAAGGCATGAATTATGGAGAAAAGAATGGAACGAGAACTGTTACAACATACTGACCCTGGAGACTTCTTGCACTATTAAATAGACCTAAATCTACTTACAGTAAACATCACAATATCTACAATTACACACGGTTTCAAATCTGGCATACAAGGCCCTGTGTATCATGTAAGTTTTTACAACACAAATGATAGCATATTAGAACGTTAATATAAACCAGCGATTTTCCTCGCAGCCTGAGCGGCACCAATCCTTTTAACCCAGGAAATTTACCCACATTTCTGCTTAATGCAAAGCTAATTTTGAAGAACTTTCCTTACGTAAATATTTCTACGTCATTTAAGTTACCGACTTATTAGGCTCATTTCTAAGCAATGTGACTCGTGTATAAATTTCTGTATTCAGAGAGTAAATAAGGTCAGGATTTTGAGTGGATGGCAGGGGGCAGTTTTCTTTAAAAGAGCAAGATGCCAGTCGACCCACAATAGAAGAATTCCTCCAAGCTGCAGAAGAAGAGACCAAAACAGAGAGATAGCTGGAGCATGGGCGAGAGAGAAGGAGGGAAATATTTTGGAAGCTGGGGCAAAGGAACAAGCAGAGGTGGTGTTTTGTGTTGTGCTGGATGCAGTACAGGGATCAGGACTGATGTGCTGTAGTCATCCCAAAATTAAGGGGAGAGAGAGAACACACTTCCACATCACGCTCTCAGTCTGTGTACTGGATGTGTGTGGATATTGTGTGACTGGATAAGTGTGCGTCCCTCTTTTAGTTAGCATGCTCTATTCGTTAGTCTCTTTGCTCTCAGTCAGTTGGACTGATTTGCATGCATGTGTGTGTATGTGTGTGCATGTGTGTTTATCGTATGATCTTTGTGTAAGTGTGTGTGTGTGTGCTTTACCGTGTATTTTTGCATACATATTTGGTTGTAAAAGGGACTTGTTGTTATGGGAAAATAATCAACAACATGTTTACGAGACAGACGAACAGATGGGATTTTTCACTCAGCAGAGCAATTTGCCAATTTATTATTTTTTCATTAACAGCACTTTTAAAAAAATCAATTTACAGTTATGTTTAATGTAGAGTAACAGCTGCACAAGTTAGCTCCTGTTAGCACTTATCATAGCATTAAACACCTCACCAGTCTCATATTTCTTTCTTTCTTTCTTTCTTGGGGTTAATAAGTCAAAAAAATGCAGCTTGACATGTTACAGAAGAAAAAACAAAACCTTCCTTCCTGGAGGATGGAAATTTCCTGTTTTGGAAAACGTACAGTTACAGCTTTATAAATAAACTTTACACATTTTGAATCTATTCATCTGGAAGGTCAGCCATATGAGTTCTTTCCATAACATTGCAAAATATATGAAAATCCTGTGATACGCCTTGCATCTGGAACTATTCTCCAATCATCTTGGAGAATTGAACAGCGTTGTGGTATAAGTGAACTCAGCTCCTTCCTTAGTGTACATAAATCAGTGCACCTTAGTGTACATTAACATGGAGCCTGCTGGGATCCTTGAGGATAAGAGAAAGGAAGTAAAATAATCTCACAGCTTGGAAATTGTTACCTGAAATATCTGAAAACACAGCCACACTTCCCAGCATGCATTGCTCTCATGACCCGACTTACTGCTCTATGTGTGTGTCAGTAAAACCAAAATATAACCAGGGCTGAAATTTTAAGGGTAATGGACTGATGTGAAGAATACTAAAACGATAAAAAGATTTATATTAATAATTTTCCTTTATGCTTTTAGTTACTTTTGCTGTGAACACATTGATGTGCGTGTTAAATGATTAGAGTGGGTGTGTGCATTTTCTCTGAGGATCGTGTCCAGGCAGGCTGATACACTGATAACTGGGCTGGGCAGAGAGTGAAGTCTCCTGGGGGCAGGGAGGACTACAGTTATCACTCTCCATCTCTATTCTCATCTCTTTCTTATCCGTCCAAGTTTTTTTCCTCTTTCGGAACACCAGCCTTCGTTTCTGCTTTTGTTTACTTGCACGTGAGCCTTCGTTATCTGAGACCCTCCATCTTGTCCCCTTGTGGGGTTTTTTTTTTGTGTGCAGTGTTTCTGTGTATGTTTCACAATCTCTAGTACTTTCTAAACTTTTTTTGTCTTGTTGTGTCCCCTTCAGCATTTTTCCTACGCTCTTTCCTAGGCTCTGCCTTATTTGGTCAAGTGAAAGGGCTTCACCCTCTCTCTCTCTCTCTCTCTCTCTCTCTCTCTCTCTCTCTCTCTCTCTTTTTCCCTGTCTGTCTCTCTCTCTTTTTTGCAGTCCTGCCAGCTTTGTTTATTAAACTGACAGTACTGTTTTCTGAAAGCGTAACCCACTCCATTGTTGCTTGGAGTAACAAAAACCAGACTCAACACTATTTGTAATATTTTTTAATACGATATGTTGGATTTATTGTTCTTCATGCTGTGTATCAAATATGCATCACACATATAATATAATTTGCCATATCATTCCACATCTACATTAACACAAGACCCCATGAAGTTGCCATTAGCTATACATCATGCTACGTGTCTGCTTCTATTTGCTCGGAGCCTGCATGCATGATATCTCCACCTGTATCTCTGCGCAGATCGTAAATGTGTGATAGGCTGGAGATCTGAGGGTTTTTGCATTTCCTCTCTTTGTGGGTTTTGCGTCAGGTTGTCAACATGATACTAGTCACACAGTCACTTAAACACTCCACACACTTGAACTTTTCACCTGAATCTTTATTTATTTATACACTTTTTCTGTGAATGATAGTGCTTTGTGACCATTGGGGTCACAATATGTAAAAAATAATAAATAATTGATGACTTTTTAATGTCTGCTTGAAATTCTAGACAATTGTAGACTGCCTTTGGTGAACCTCAAGGGAAAACAAACATGCTAACTAACCTAGCAAGCATCATGTCTTTTAGCTCTGAGTGGAAAACCGGTCCTCAAGTGTATTTTCACAATTTCATTTGGATATATTTGTCAGCTTAGGTCATCTTAACTTCTGAACAATAACAGTTTATGAAAATGAATTAAAATTTACCTCAGAAAGCCTGGTTGCTTCTTGTTAGCTTCTGGACATTAACAATTATCGAATATGACTAAAATTCCCTCAGAAATCCTATGAAATTATTTTGTGTTAGCTTCTGGATATTAATGATTATTAAATATGACTATAACATTTATATGACTATTAAAATTTCCTCAGAAATCCTGTCAGGTTATGTTGTGTTAGCTTCTGGACATTAACGATTATTGAATATGACTAAAATTCCCTCAGAACTCCTGTCAGCTCATGTTAGCAAGGTAGCTAGCATTAGCGATAAACAGTATGTGATGTACACTATGTGTATTGATGAATATAAATATGAAGAATTGTCCCCGAAAGTCTGTCAAGTTAAGACTGATTTAGCTAGCTAGCTAACATTATGATCATTAATGAGTATGACTGAAAAGTCCTGTCAGAATCCTCTCAGGTTTAGCTAATAAGCATCAGCAGTAAAGATATTTATGAGAAAGTGTTAACAATCCACTCAAATATCCTCACAGGTTAGCTCATGCTAGCTATTTACCTAGTGTTGTGAGTCATTATTTTGAATATTGATGATGCAAGTAACAAAAAATCCTCTCAGAAATTCTGTCAGGCTAGCACAGTATAGCCAGCTGACTAGCAAAAACACTGCACTTGCAAAAGCCAAATACTTCAATCTGTGTGTGTGTGTGTGTGTGTGTGTGTGTGTGTGTTATAGAGAGCAGGAAAGAAGTAGGATCATTTGTCCACTCGACAAGATTGTATGTCTTATGACTTGGTTCAACCCTGGGTTAGTACTCAAGGACATTACACACACACACACACACACACACACACACACACACACACACAAACTTTGCTCTGTTCAGTAATCAGTATTAACAGGAAAATGTAGAAGATGAACTGATGGTTACGGCTGTGGTTCCAAAACATTCCCAGCACTTTTATATAGTTATATACCATGGGTGTGTGTGTGTGTGTTTGTGTGTGTGTGTGTGTGTGTTTGTGTGTGTGTGTGTGTGTTTTGGCTATGGCTCAGTAGGGAAGTGTTGTTTCGGATGGACTTATCTATTTTCACCACCAATAGTGAACTCTGTGGCTGGGATGTAAATGGCTATGTTCATGATCTCTGTCACGGTCATGCTATTTGGGAAGAGGGATCACAAGATTAGGCAAATCGAAGGCCTGGTATCGTGTGTGTGTGTGTGTGTGTGTGTGTGTGTCCAAATATATGAAGCAATGTTGCACTTTTTTAGTTCATATCCAGTGGAAACTTTAGTGGTCTGTCTGACCAGAGAAGGTTCTGGGCTTTCCCAAACTGCCTTTCAACTTCAGAATTCTCCTTCCTTTTTTTTTTAAATTTTTTCCCCTTTTTGCCCTCTTTTCTTTGGCTCTACAGCCGTTTCCTCACATCATTCTCGAATGACAAGCATTCCAGCCACCGCAGTCCCGCACACAGAGAAGGAAAGAAGAACGTCATCTCTGCAGCCCAACGTTATAATTTAAATGCTGCTAATTATACAGAGGCTGAGTGGAGCGGGAACGGGACAGACGGTGAGATGGAAAATCCATGCAGAGAAGAAAATGGAGCCATTAATAATAATAAAAGGAGTAGAGAAGATCAGTAGAGGAGAAATCAGAAGGGTATGACAAGGGAATTTACTCTAACTCCTGTCTAGCGGAGAGCTTGGGCTATTTTCCATTTTAATCTTCAACGTTCTAATTTGTAATTATAAAAGTTTCTACTAATTGCACTGTAATGTGTTTCAAGTAGTATTGTTTTTAGAAACCTTCTGTGTATTGTAAGTCATAAATTTTCATTAATTGAATTAACCGAGAGGATGTAATTATCCAGATTATTAGAGCTGGTTTATTCTTCTGCAGTTCTTCTGCAGATGTGTAAACATGTGTAAACGCACAGATGTCTGCACACGTGTCTGCCAACATACTTTATGCAGACATGAGCAGTAGGTGGCAGTGTCACATGATCCAAAGAAGAATGGGCAGAAAAGAAAAAAACCAAAAAGAACGTCTCAAGCACTCAATTACGCTTCATGCATTCAGACACAGATGCAGTTTTACTGTGCAAGATTGAAGCCAGTGTGAATTTTTTTTAAAAGCCCCTCTGGCGCGGTTATGGAGAAGATCCAGTGGTTTATTCAGCCGTGGATCCTGCGTTGTCACATTTCTGTGGTTTTGTACTTGCAAGCGGTTAAAGTGTATTTAAAACAAACAAAGCCACAGCGAGTTGGCGGATTCTGCGTCCACGTGGAAATCGAGGCTAGGCCAGTATAGATGTGTTTATATTACGACCGTGATATCGTTCCAGCACTTGAATGACATCATCAGCACAGACACGCATGCATACACATGCAGCTATGCAGAAAACGAGAAATGATCCTAATATAATGTAATCAGTGCAGAGCGACTCCACCCTGAGCAAACCCCGGCGCTGGAATACATTCACAGGTTGTGTGGAGAACGTCAACATCGACTTTTATAGTCAATCTTGCATTTACACTCAGCTCATCTTTCCAGAAGGAGAAATTTACTGTTGCTTCTTTAAATCAAGACATTTGGAAATAAAAGTCAGGGATTGCTTTTGGAGATTTTATTTTTTGGAGCACAGTTAGATAGCTTCCTTCTAAAGTATGCTTTTATCGTTGAATAGTCATCTTATTTGAACAGAATTATGGGATTTTTTGGTTTTTTTTCACAATCACATTTGACTCTCTAGCTCCTGTGAACTCCTCTAGCTAATATGAATAAAAAAGCAGTAATGACACTATTGTGCTTGTTGATAATCGCTGTATATCCTGTGTGTGTGTGTGTGTGTGTGTGTGTGTGTTGCTTGTTGTACTGTGGGGTGTGTTGACTGCATGCCCCATCTGGAAGCTCTTTGGTTTCTGCTTTAGATCATAGTCTTTTCTTCTCTTCTCCCTTCACTCTTACTCAACATTTAACCTGATAATTTGTACCTTCTGTCATTTCCTCCTCTTCTTTTTTCTGAACCACGATATTTTAAGCTACTTTTACAAATCGAGCACCTCCGATCATTTTTCTAACTGCCTGTTCAGCACTCTGAGACTTTATTTGGCTGGAATTCAGGTAGAATATTTTTGCGGAAGCAGCACATCTTGAGGTGACGTGGTCATGCTTCTTTTTTCTTTTCTTTTTTTTTTTTTTTGAGTTTACATTTTAGCCAAAAAAAACTGGTTGAACGCAGTGCAAGGACAGACCCGCGCAGAAACAAGTGTTAGATGAGAGAGGAAATGAGCACGACTTAAATGATTTCAGTCATCCATTATGTGTTACACCAGCTACAAGTTTGCAGGAAGTCTGTTTCTGTCTAGTATTTTATCAGTGTATCTGCAGGTGTGAGGAATTTAACTTGCAGCTTGAAAGTGTAAAGCAAGATTAAGAATGATTAAGTGAGAGAGAGAAAGAGAGATAGTGAGAGAGAGAAGGATAGAAAGCATCCTTTTTTCCCCCCTCATGCTCAATGCTTGGCTCGTGCCAACATAAAGCGCTTCACACCCCAGCTGATAAACACACAGTGTCCCGCTGCTGAACACAGTCCAGTTTAGGAAGCCACTTTGTGCAGCGCCAGCTCTCTATCACGAAAAACAAGAGCAGTTTAAATCATCTTCTCCTTAACAACAGGCAGGTGTAAACACTCACTCCTTTCCCGCTCGTGCTCCGTTACTTTGCCTCCCGTTCACAGCTATAGTCTGTTTTCCTTCAAATACTTGTCCTAATTGTAGTCATTTTTCCCAGCAAAAATGTTTCCTCAATAGTTGAACTATGGACAAAAAAAAAAAGAAAATTAAAAATTTCAATATCAACAGTTTTCATTTTCATCAGCTACACTATATTGTCAAAAGTACTGGGACGTCTGCCTTTACATGCACATGAATGTAATATGGAGTTGTCCCGCCCTTTGCAGCTATAACAGCTTCAACTCTTCTGGAAAGGCTTTCCACAAGGTTTAGGAGTGTGTTTATGGGAATTTTTGACCATTCCTCTAGAAGCGCATTTGTGAGGTCAGGCACTGATGTTGGACGAGAAGGCCTGGCTCGCAGTCTCCGCTCTAATTCATCCCAAAGGTGTTCTATCAGGTTGAGGTCAGGACTCTGTGCAGGTCAGTCAAGTTTCTCCACACCAAACTCACTCATCCATGTCTTTATGGACCTTGTTTTGTGCACTGGTGTGCAGTCATGTTGGACCAGGAAGGGGTCATCCCTAAACTTATGAGCATGAAATTGTCCAAAATTTCTTGGTATGCTGAAGCATTAAGAGTTCCTTTCACTGGAACTAAGGGGCCGAGCCCAACCCCTAAAAAACAACACCTGAATTCAGTGATTTGGAGGGGTGTCCCAAAACATTTGTTAGTATAGTATATTATATATCGCATGCATGAAGAATCAATTCTTCTTAAATCTTCAGTAGCAAAGCCAGTTTTGTAATTTAGTATGAAGCACTGCTTTGATGTGTGTCCTAATATTGCAGCCAATTAATGCAGTGTTAATCCTAAACCTCAACTAATCATCAAATCATTAACCAAATGGAAAACGTTGGATTCTTTTAGATAATTAAGTAAAAACAGTCTCACGGGGACCAGAGAATCATTGTTTGGTCCACACCTCGTTTGGTATCTAAATTTTGCATCGTTTTCGCCTCACCCCAACATAACTGGAAGGAAATATATAGTTTTTTTATATGTATTATTTTGGTGAGTTCAAAGAAATTATCCGATCATTTTAAGCTCCTACATACGTATTTAATTGTCATTGTGTTTGCTGTGAAGCTGCTGTTTTAGCATTTCCTTGTTTCCTCTGTATGTGTGTCAGTGCTCGCTGAGGATTACAGCTAAAATACACCAGCTAAGCAACGACACACTGTTTCTTCCACATTACACTGAAGTCAGATATATGAAATGAAATCTTTCTGATATTTTATGAGGTTTTTATGCTGATTGTGGCAGGAAAACTGTTCTGGGTCTTACACTGATCAGGGTGTGTGTGTATGTGTGTGCGTGTGTGTGTGTGTGTGTGTGTGTGTGTGTGTGAGAGAGAGAGAGAGAGAGAGAGAGAGAGAGAGGAGAGAGAGGAAGAAATGAGTACACTCTCCAGCAGAGGTCAGGCTTCATTATAACTACATGTGAGGATTTCAACACATTCCTGTGTGTGTGTGTGTGTGTGTGTGTGTGTGTGTGTGTGTGTGTGTGTGTGTCTGTTTAACAGTTCAGCTTGGAACTTTTCCAGATAGGGAAATGCTATCTTATATACAAGGAATTTTTAAATATTCCTGAAAGAACCGAACTATAGCAACTCTAATTGTCAGTTAAATGATCGTTTTTTCTTTCCAGAATATTCCTTTGATTTGCAGTAATGCTCCCAGGGAGTATTGTGTTTGCCATCAGTGTGTTTGTCAAATGCGGATGCTGTCTGATAGCAATAATCATATAGAAAGTGTGTTTTTGTGTGTGTGTGTGTGTGTGTGTGTGTGTGTGTGTGTGTGTGTGTGTGTGTGTGTGACATGCTGTATGACGTTACCGTTGATTTCGGTTCATTACACATTTTTCCGGCTTGCTGCTTTCGTGTTGCCGCTTGTCCAGTTGTGTGGCCGGTGAAACCTGTCCGCCTTCTCGAGAGGCACTGGAGCTCTGCCATGGCCACCTGCCTGTCTGTCTGTCTCTCACACACACACACACACGCACACACACACACCTGAGACGTGGCGGTTTGGTGAGATTTTCCACAAACCTCTTTGTCTGTCTGTGTTCATGCGTCTTACAGACATTTCTATAGACGTGTGTCTGTGTGTTTAGACGTGTGTGTAACGTGTGAGATGGTCTGCTGCAGCTGTTGGCTGGTAGAGTGAGCAGCTGTAAGCATATGTTTATCTGGTACCATTTCTCTGTGGTTTTCTTTCTACCCTGCGCTTTTTCTCCGTCTCTTGTTTTTTTTTTCTTTCGTTTCGGTGTCTGTCTGCGGCTGCATCTGTGTTTGCTTACCTGGCAGATCTTCTTCATTTTCCCCTCAGTCTTTTTTTGACATGAGAAACGCGCTGAAACAGAGACCTGTACAGAGTAAAGAAAGAAAGATGCGCTTTCAGGAATGTGTAAAGAAAAAAAAAGCATTATGTGAGGTTCACAAGCTAAACACTTGTGCTGAATTTAGAAAAAAGTGAAAATTTCCTTTTTTTAAAAAAAAATGTTAAGAAGCTGGAGTCTATCCCAGATGACACGGTGGACACCCTGGCCAGGGTGGCAACACACCACAGGGCACAATCTCTCTGCACACACATCTCATCTAATGTTTTTTTTTTTTTTAAATAATTATTTCTATGTATGGGGGGCATGGTGGCTTAGTCGCTTAGTGGTTAGCACGTTTGCCTCACACCTCCAGGGTTGGGGGTTCAATTCCCGCCTCCGCCGTGTGTGTGGAGATTGCGTGTTCTCCCCTTGCCTGCTGGGTTTCCTCCGGGTACTCCGGTTTCCTCCCCCGGTCCAAAGACATGCATTGTAGGTTGATTGGCATCTCTAAATTGTTCGTAGTGTGTGATTGCGTGAGTGAATGAGAGTGTGTGTGTGCCCTGTGATGGGTTGGCACTCCGTCCAGGGTGTATCCTGCCTTGATGCCCAATGACGCCTGAGATAGTCACAGGCTCCCCGTGACCCGAGAGTAGATCAGATAAGCGGTAGACAATGAATGAATGAATTTCTATGTATGCCCTGCGATGGATTGGCACTCTGTCCAGGGTGTATCCTGCCTTGATGCCCAATGACACCTGAGAGGCAGAATACACAGAATAAAACACCACGGAGTGTGCTGTTACAGGAAAATAATCAACAATGAGCTGGTGTGATGTGACACGAAGCAGACTCGCTGTTACCACCCGATCATTTAATTAATGAAGTGTCACACCACGGCAATTTGTTAAAGCCGACAATCATGTGCTTATTATAGAATGACACATCATAGTTTTTTTTATCCGTTTATAGCTACGTTTAATGTGGCAGAACATCAGCAAAACATCAGCAGGTTCTCTTTCCCTCTCTTTTAAAATGAATAAGAAAAAAAAGAAAAGCATCCTGAAGACTTCACTGTGGTGGAAAGTTATCTGTTTATCTATGACTGTTAGATATGCACTGACTCCTTCCAGAAAGATCTCACGCTGGATCTGATTGAGCCTAACTGTATGAAATGTCTGATAATGAAAGAAATCGAGAAATGAACATGAATTTTCTAGGTTTTTCTTTGCTTTTATGCAAAGACATACTGGAGCATTCCTGCTAGCATGTGATTCAGGGTGAAACTGTAGACTCGTTCATTTTATAAGCTTATTGAGTAACCTGAGAGCCCTGCCTGTTTATCTGTCATCGGATATGTTTCATACTGATAGAATATTTCTAAATATTTTTTAAGAATAATCTTTCTAAATATTTTTTAAGAATTATTTTGTAAATCAGGTCATGTTTCTAAAGACTCATGATGCATCAAGGCAAATCCAATGCTGAATATTTAACAGGAAAAAGATATGCATCTTAAAAAAAAAAAAAAAACAGACTGAAATCAGTGTATAACATGTTCAACGACTTCTTGCTCTGAGTAACAGCTACAGTATGGAGATTATGACATCACATCACCCAGCCCTGTTTGTTTCCTCTGTTGTGTTTAAAACTAGCTTCTTCGTGAAGTTTTGGAGTGTTGGGATAGCAGCTGTGCCACGCTGTCTATTTTCCCCACACACACACACACACACACACACACACACACACACACACACACACACACACACAGAGCGGTCAGATGCTGCTCAGACGCCGACTCAGACATCAGACTGCGATTGTGCATCTGTATTTCTTTACAGTTTGGTGTTTAATTAGCAGCTCTTAGTTTTTCTTCCATGTGGAAAAGGAGTGATTACACACTGAGAGAGAGAGAGAGAGAGAGAGAGAGAGAGAGAGAGAGAGAGAGAGAGAGGGAGGGAGGGAGGGAGGGAGGGAGGGAGGGAGGGAGAGGAGGGAGGGAGGGAGGGAGAGAGGGAGGGAGGGAGGGAGCAGGGAGAGGAGGGGGGGTCTGTCCTGCATTGACACACTAGAGCTGACTGAGTGACTCAGTGTGGCAGGGGAGAAGGAAAGAGAAGGTTGAGAAGACTCAAGGGATGAGTGAGGGAAAAAGAATGAAACAAAGAACGTGAGAGAAAGAGAGAGAGAGAGAGAGAGAGAGAGAGTCAGTCAGCATGTGATGCCATCCTAATGAAGTCAGTGAGGTTGATTCATTTCGTTTTACTTGGATGGCCAGCTTTTCCTGCTGCTGACCGGCTCTTTTGGATTTACTGTCTTACCACATGCCACATATATACACACACACACACACACACACACACACACAGGTTCGCGCCCGCATGCACGCCGTCTGCCAGCCGGGAGTCTCTGACCTGGAGACTGCATCTGCTTTCATCTCCGGATGTGCCACAACATTCAGAACACACCGGTCTACGTCTGGGGTGTGTGTGCGTGTGTGTGTGTGTGTGCATCCCAGAGTGACATGGAACTTGTTGGATTAACCATGGAATGTTGAGCGACTCCCATCGAGGAAAACCCGAGGAATATCGTGGAACGAGTTCAAGAGTTTGGAATTTTTTCCTTCCTTCAGTGATGCTTTTGGCTTTTTAAGCCCTTTCATTTTCTTTTCTGCTCAGTCTGGAGTCTGGAAGTCTGAGATGAGATCCGTGTGACTGACACCCTGGCAAGCCTGTCCTCGTGGAAGCGTGTGTGTGAATAGCTTTAAGTGTGTATCTGTGCGATGTTGACAGCGGATGGATTGCCCATGGTAATGCCTGCTGCCGCTGCGTGTCTACAACTCGGTGCTAGAGAGTGGAGTTTTTGGGATGTGGTGGGGGTGGACTGTAGCGCCCCTGAGCCACGCTGCATCTGGGTGGCCGTGTTCCGAGACAACTCGCTCATCACACATGCTCCCAGCATTGAGTCTGCACCGACTCGACCCAGAACAGCCTCGTGTGGGAACAGGGTAAGCCGTGTGTGTGTGTGTGTGTGTGTGTGTGTGTGTGTGTGTGTGTGTGTGTGTGTGTGTGTGTGTGTCTTCATTCATACACACGTGCACCAACTAAGTAGAGATCATTTGGATGAATGTCTGTAAATCTGGCTGAACTGAAATCTTCACCAGTGTAGTTTATTGTGTACTTGCTGTCACTCAATACTGATGGCTAGCGTTGCCAGATCGGGCTTTTTCACTCATACCAAACTGAAAAATGATGGTCGGAAGTTATGGAAGTTAGATATGTATTGTGTTTCAATCAGAAGGCATTTCCTAAATAGGAAGCAATTTCCTGCTGCATTTCTGCACTGGGATTCTGGATCACATTTACTAAAGATTCCAGATCTTAGTAAGTACTCTTTTCCGGATCATATTTAGTAAGTATTCTGGATGGTATTTACTAATTATACTAAGTATATAGACTTGTATGTGTGTGTGTGTGTGTGTGTGAATATATTAGGTATGTATTCCGGGTCATATTTAGTAAAAAATCTGGATTGTATTTCATGGACATGCCAGATTGTATTTAGTAAGTAGTTCAGAATGTATTTAGTTAGTATTCTGGATCATATTTAGTAATTTAGTAATTACATATTTAGTATTTATTCCGTAACATATTACTATAGTAAAAGGTGGTAGTAGCTCAAGTGGTTAAGGCTCTGGGTTGTTGACTGAAAGATCAGGGGTTCAAGCCCCAGCACTGCCAAGCTGCCACTGTTGGGCACTTGAGCAAGGTACCCTGCACCAGGGGTGCTGTATCATGGCTGACCCTGCACTCTGACCCCAACCCCCAAGGATGGTATATCCAAAGAAAATTATTTCACTGTGCAGTAATGTATATGTGACAAATTAAGGCAACTTAACAGATTGTAAGTATTTCAGCTTCTGGATGATTCTGGAATCATGTTTATTAATTATGTGCTCCATAAGTATTCCAGATCATATTATGAAAGAATTTCATTGTTTTTAATTCCGGTTTGTATTTAGTAAGCATTCCAGATCATATTTCGTATTATTAGTAGTAGGATTGTTCTATTTAGTTTCTATCTCATAAAAGGGTTTAGCAAATTAAAAGTTTTGTTCAAAGTTTCATCAAACACTGTGGACAATTGTGCCAGCATTCAGTCTGCTTCAATTTAAAAATGAAATTGAAACGCAGGTTTTAGAGCTGTTATATTTACCCAAGTATTTGGTAATTGTACTTTTATCTTTTGAAGAAGTGTGTTGGAAGCTACTATTACTAAATTATCTGCTCTAAAACCTATGATGAATGACGATGCAGGAGTCCTGAATGGTACGACTGCCAGGGTTTAAACGCTGTCCAGTCAGACAGATATCAACCATATGTAATAAGTTATGCTTTAGACTGGTTTATATTGAGTATTCCAATCTGGCAACCCAAATGATGGGCTAAAGAGTTCTAAGTCCGAGTCTGTGTCTGTGTTTGGAGGCATGTTTTTATATCATGGTGGTCACCAAATCTCCCAGTTTTGACCTTGTGAGGACATTCGGCTGGACTCCTCTAGGAAAACCTGAATGACGTAAGGTTAAGGTTAGCTTTAGGTGTAGCATGTCATTAATTCCCTGCAGTGGAAGACCCTAGCATGTATAGTAAGACAAACATGTACAGCATGCGTGTGGAATGCAGGACAGGGCAGTATGGGATCGAGTTGGCTGCACAACTCTAAACACAGACGCAGCTGGTACACACACAAACACAAAGCCCATGCAGATAAAACAAACATTGTTTATTTAGTAGTAGTGTTTGTTTAATGGATGTAGAGGATGTGAATGTATTTGGACTCTGGGTTTTGTCCTTAAAGATCTTAAGCTGCTTCAAATATGCATGGGTTTTATGATTCCTCGTAAGCAGAGCCCCACTGGGTGAAACCAAAATGACATGCTCTTTTTTTTCCCATTCTGTTTTTAAAATCATCATCAGTGGAAAAGTCTCAGACGCTGGATTAAATAAAGCAATAGATGTTAGAGTTGTTATATTAGTTTAACATCAAGGGGGTTGCCATGTTTTAGAGCGTGAGCGGGCGGTGAGTCTTTTGAGAAAGACTCTTCATCACCAGACACACAGCTGCACATACAGACACCTAATGCTTTTGTTTTAACAATACACAATGCACTACCATGGTTTTAGGGGTCCAAGCACCAGAGCTGCTCAGGAAATGTCTTTGTTTGGTTAACTGCTAACAGCTCAAGAGGCAGGCTCTGTGAAAACTGTTTAATCCTTACCTCTTCCCTTGGTACTTTTATTTTCATTATTTGAATTCCGCACGGCAAACATTGATGGACAAGTGGAAAACCCAGTTTAACAGTCTTGTGTTTAACCGAAAGAACAGAAAAACAGGTTGATGTGCAATCTGGGATCTTCACTTTTTTATGCCTAGTTACAAGTGAATAAAATGGAAAACTTAGTTTTGGTGTTGAGTTTCAGTTGCTGGTTTTAAAGATGCAGGGGTCTGTTGAGTCCGGTGTATTTGTATGTATATGAAGTAGGTGTGTGGCTCAGTGGTAGGTTTCTCGCCTATCATGCGAAAGGCCCGGGTTCGATTCCCAGCCAATGCCTCAACCCCTGCCACTGGATGCAGTGCCGGTCCCAAGCCCGGAAAAAAAAAATGGGAGGGTTGCGGCAGGAAGGGCATCCGGCGTAAAACCTGTGCCAAGTTGTTGTGCGGATCAGTCGGTCCGCTGTGGCGACCCCGAACAGGGAGCAGCCGAAAGCAACTACTACTATGAAGTAGGTGTGTATTAGTGGTGAGTGGTGGTGGGGGGGGGGGTTAGAAGTCATGGCTGGTTTAGAGTGTCCAGGCTGTAATTCTTCTTCTTAAATGCAGGGTCAGACACTGAGAAAACCTTATGATTGATAGCTGATTGGACGTTGGGCAGCATGGTGGTTCAGCAGAAATTGTTGCTGCCTCAAAACTCCAGGTTCTTTAGTTTAGTCTTGAGCTCGAGTGACTGTCTATACGTGTAAAGGTTTACTACATGGGCTTACTTCAGGTTCCTCTATTTCCGTCCACCATCCAAAAAAATGGCAGTTAGTGGATTGGTGATGTTAAATGTCCTGTAATGGACTGGCATACCATCCGAGATGTATTTTCACCTCATCCCAGTATTCAAGGGGTATGCTCTGGATCCACCTCAACCTTGAGCAGGATAAAGTGGTTATTGAAAGTAGTAGAAATAAAATGGCAGCCACATGTCCTAACATCAAAGCTAGCATGCTAGTGTGATGCTCATACCCATATCTCTTATGTCAGCACACATTATTATGTACTTTTAAATCCAACATCCAAAGCAAACCCCTGAGATCACTTTCAGTTACTACAGCTTTACTTCTGTAACACCAGATTATGATGAACACTATAGTCTTAGCTTTTTTGTCACATAAGAAGAGATCATGGGAATTCACCTTTTCTTTTCCTCAAGTCAGACTTTTTTCAGTTTTGAGGCAAACCTTTGCGGATATGGCTGAGCTACAGGCCGCAGCAAGCCCTAGGCGACTGCGAAAGACGACATGAACTGCCGAGGTGAAAGGCATCTTAACCACAGTGATCCTATGAAACCACAGCGGTGTTATGAACTTAGACACAGTGCAAAAAAAAAACAGTTGCAACACGATAAATGAGCTGTGGTATTATCCGACTCATCATCGGTGTCAGTAATAAATGATGTCACTTTCCTGTGAGATTATGAGAAAATCTGTCAGTATTGAGCGTGCTTGGAAAGGATAAAGGGAACAGCGTCATTTTGCAAAAGGTGAGGCACATCCCACACACATCCCACACACATACACACGCTCGAACTGGAATATGTAGCGGGTTGAAAACATTGTTAGTAATATCAGCATTAAGAAGGACTTGAATGGATAGATGTTGCTGGAGGGGGACAGGATAGGAGCAGTTTTTGAGTCTGCAGGGGTGTGTGTGTATGTGTGTGCATTTTGGGGGTAATAACAGGGCTTTGGTATTCTCAGCGACGGGAGGAACCTTGTGGTCGAAACTTGGCATGCTCTAGCACGCTGAACTCTCTATGTCTTTTGCTTTTTTTTTTTTTTAAAACATATGTCGTCTTATCTGAGCATGCCCAGACCTAGCATCGAGCTCTCTGGAATTTACCGTTATTGTTGGCTACCCTCATTCATCGATTCACGCTTCTCTCTTCACTTCTTTCTATCTTTCTCTACCTTTGTATCACCTAAAACGTCACGTCCAGGTTACGGGTGGGTGATATGGCAAACTATTCATAAGGCAATCCTTAAAACCTTCATAATGCAGTATGTATTATATGTCACAGTATTCACTACTGGTGAATAAGATGGGAAAACATATATTATGATATTTGAAGAGGTTTTGAAGTATTTAAAAACCACATTACGACTACGGTTTCAAAAGTATTTTTTATTTAAAGTCTATACATAAGAAATAAAACACTTTGAGGTGTGCTGATGTAGGAAAGTAATAAAAGACTGAATGGTCTTGTAACTACCTTGATGTTGATTATGTACTAGTACACTTTCCCTCTGTTGGATAACCTTACACAGAATTTTAGTGGTTGAAGATAAACACTTTCGAATTATAGATATTTATGAACATCTCAGAGATCAGAAATGGGTTATTAATGGGATATTAATCTCTACTGCGGAGTGGGACATGACAAAGACATTCAATGCTGAACATAGAAACAACAAAAACAGTAGCAAACTCCATTTTTTGGCCTCTGATAAGAAGAGTTGAGACAAAGGGTCACACTTTTATCCATTTATAGTTGTGTTTAATGTTATTAATAGTTCCTATTTAGATCAAATATTTAATCAGTGTTTTCTGACCGATCAGACTCAACAATTCATCAACACTGTTGTAGTAAATTTGTAATGCCAATCAGCTGGCTGGAGATAGTCACAAAGTTGTCATTGATAATCACAAATTTTTATTTTTATCACAAATCCAGATTCCAGGATTTCTCAGAAGAGTCTTTATTGTTGGAAACTGGTGTGCTAAAGGATGTGTACACATAAAAGTCTAGCCTTCAAGATTCTGAAGCTTGTGACCAGAAAAGATTTGTAAACCAAAGGAGGGGTCTGAGACTGAGACTACAGAAGCAATGATTACATGTGGAATATTCTCAGAAAAGCATATTTTCATATATTTAATTGCAATATCAATGTCTTATTGTCATTTTGCCCAGATTTAATGCTTTGTTTGGTTTTGCTGAGGCTTTTGCTATCAAAGTTGTACTCAACATTGGCAACATGTTGCTTCGTACCAAAAACAGATGTCTAGTTATATGTTACAGTGAGTAACAATGGAGACTAGACTCACCTAAGAAAAGTTAGCGATGTTAAGTGTATCGTAATATCGATATCGTATCGCATCGTATCGCTCAGCCCTTGTCCGAGTCCAGCTCTTTTGCTCTTACTTGTAACTCTTTGTATCACTTTCTTTTCCTTGCTTTCAGCACCTAGATCCATGCCAATTTGAAAGGTTAGAAAGAACTCAGGGAATTGTGGAATGGAAAAACAGGATTACATCATTCGGGACAGAATTCAGGAGAGTTGAAGAGAAAGAGAGAGAAAGGATGTGTGCGAGTGAACCAGAGGCAATCGAAAGGGGGTGAGATCAGGCAGAAGCATAATAAATGTCAGAGATGGAGAGTAATGCAAGAAGAGAAAGATGACAATCGTGTGTGTGTGTGTGTGTGTGTGTGTGTGTGTTTGTTTGTGTGTGTAAGGGAATGAAGAGAGTAACAGCTCAAGTTTAAGGATGTTGGAATTTACAAGAACAGGAACACATGAAAAATAAGGGGTCCTTTTCACTTATAGAAAAATACCAAAAAATAATCCTCCTCATGTCTTTTTTTTCCCGTGTGTTCATCTCTTCTGCCTGTGTACATTTTAGTTGAACAGCTGGAGCAAAATCCTCATCTCACCACACTTCCTGCCACAAAACCAAGTCCATACTTCTTGTTTTTGTGTGGTAGGAAAGGGGGATTTTGTGCCCACTTACAGAACCTTAGTAACATTCACCTCATTATCCTATATATAGCTAGACAAATGCTTACGCCATACACAAAAAGTAGCACATGGCTCTGCTATGTGTAGTGTGTGTGTGTGTGTGTGTGTGTGTGTGTGTGTGTGTGTGTGTGTGTGTGTGTGTGTGTGTGTGTGGGGTTTTGATTTTCTCCATGGAGTTCAGAAAAGCTTACAGCATAATTTTAGCTTAATTCTATACAATTAGCTTAGCAAAAAGTAGATTTTTATGTTATTGCAGAAATCCTGTCTGCTTCATGTACTTTATAAGCAGCTCTGCGCTACACTCCTACACACTCTGAGCTTTTCTCTGAATCCAATCAACTATAGACTGGAATCGGGGATTTTCCTGTTTTTCCTTTCGAGCCTGTTTGCGATTCCAGACATTTTTCCCAAGCTGCTTTCCAGCAGATATTCCCAAAGGAACAGCGCCTCATTGGCAGCAAAAAAAAAAAAATGCCTTCATGGGCATGTTGAGAATATCCCAGACCCCTCCTTCACCTCTTCCTCGTCCACTGTTTGCTCAGGTGGTGCCGTCTGATTGATTGACAGATGTGGGACTGTCGAAGAGAATGGTGGGCTGGGGCTTCTTGTGTGTGTCTGAGAAAAAAAGTATTCACAGTCATGAGCTGAAGTGGAACATGTTTATTAGTCAAACAAAGAAATCGGGTATTTTTTTTATTTACTTTCCTTTTAATAGTCTAAAATCTCATTATGGATGAGTGGTCTGATTAAATTGACTGTAGCTAGGGGGTCAGAGAATTATTAGGGGGTCAGAGTTATTATTTTGATTACTTGAACTGAATGAGTTTAATTCCAAAAAACAATTCGGCTTTTAAATAGTGTCACTTTAAACTGTATAATTGGCTTGTTGTATATTTGGGTAAATTCAGTGTTCGAAAATCCATAGCAAAAGTCCATAGCACGGTTAAGACATAGGACAGGCAGCAACATCAAATAAGGATAATCTGTAATTTGTAAATATGAGCACGGTCAAAATTAGGAACCACTGAAACATTGAACAGCTGAACACAGTAAAGTAGCAAGCACATGACAGAACAGGGGGCAGAGACAGGACCAAAACAGGAACAAAAACAAACACGAGCAGCACATGCCGCTTGTCTTTGTTGGGAACTGCAACACTGCAAAGAGGGAATCTGTGACAACTTGACAATTTTACTGAGAAGAAAGTTCAGGAATAAAAACTGTGTCCCCACCCCAAAAAAAACAAAACAAAAGGTTACTGTAGACATTTAAAAAATGAGGAATGAGTTTAATGTTTGAGTAGTTCAGTACTGTTTGTAAAATAAATATGTACTGAGGGTGTCTGTGCAGTTTATTTCACATCACTAAACTGATAAGTCACTCTGGAAATGTTTTGAATTTTAAAGCAGACCTAACTCAAAAGCTCTGCGGTCACTAAGGTCCTCAAACTGCTTTTATTTTCCACTTAATACATATTGCATTGCATGTTTTCCATTTTCATGAAGCAGTTATTGACCCCGGGTAAGTTTCATGAGAAAAATCTTATCTCCGGATTAGATGGAACAACTTACTTCCTGGTATGTGAGCGCATGTTTGTTTACCAGATCTTCATTTCTGTTTTTCTGTTTGTTCTAGACAAAAGGGCGAAGAGATGGGCTCCCGTCATCCAGCGATAACCCTCGGCCGGTCCTGGGGGGCGGAGCTGAAGGTAGGGGCGTGTCCTGGCAGGGCCCGCGGACGCTGGTGCTCCATAAGAACTCGCAGGGCTTCGGCTTCACGCTACGCCACTTCATTGTATATCCGCCTGAGTCGGCCTTGCACACTAGCCTGAAGGTAAACTGCCGGTTACCGTAAACACCCTCATAGCAACTAGGAAATAATAGCCCATGTTTACACAGACCAAATGCGAATATGGCATTAGTCATGATCGGTGGATTCCCAGTGTTAGGCATGCTTTTAGTGTTGCCATCACTGACGTGGGCCGAGAAATCACAGTGGCTTTTGAGGTTTCCAGGAATTATAAGAGCAAGTTGATGGTAGCTGACAGGAAGCATTAGGACATACTACAACCTCAGCTCAATCCAAACAATTAACTTTTTATAGAATCTGGAAAGATAAAGATATGAAACTGGAACTGGGGGAAACCACAAGACAGGTGTGTGCTGTGAGCAATAGAGCTGGGCAATAACACGGTGTAATCGGATATCAGATATGACTGATAAATAACCAAGTTGGAAAGGAAAATGAATAGAAAACTAGAGCAGCTTAAGTTCATTTAATAAACAACTTGTCAAACAATATTAAGCACTCAAGGACTTGGAACTACAGGGATTACGGATATAATAGATTGATATAGTATGTTAGGTAAAAGGATATTAATGAGATCGGGTACCTTAAGAGTTTAAGGACCAAAAACAAATATGAACGTTCAGTAAGTTTTATAAAAAGGAATGA
Organism: Hemibagrus guttatus; assembly: GCA_033459395.1. Lineage (NCBI taxonomy): Eukaryota > Metazoa > Chordata > Actinopteri > Siluriformes > Bagridae > Hemibagrus > Hemibagrus guttatus. The sequence continues at coordinate 5,627,966 of JAUCMX010000016.1, read as the reverse complement.
AAATAAACAAAATTTCTACACTAAATGTCTAATTTAAAGCAAAAAAAAAAATAGTTGTACAATTAAAAACATCTGGAGGGTGAGTGCAGAAGAAAAGGTTATGATGTGGGTTGGTTTGGTTTGGTTTGTTCATTTATTTCTTTTGTTTTGTTGATTTGCTTGCTTAGTTAATATTGGGTTAACGTGGCAAGCTTCTCTGTTTTGAGGGGGTTACTATGGGTTGGTTGATAGCTTGTTGTTTGGTTGGTCTGCTCAGTAGTTTGGTCACTTATTTTGTTAGGTTTACATGGGGATGTGTTAGCTTAGTGGTTAGGGTGTTGGACTACTGATCAGAAGGTTGTGAGTTTAAATCCCAGTTACTTAAGCAAGGCCCTTAACCTGCAATTTATTTATTTTTTTCCAGTTGATCAATTCATATGGCGGGGAGCACGGTGGCTTGGTGGTTAGCACATTTGCCTAACACCTCCAGGGTTGGGGGTTCAATTACTGCCTCTGCCATGTGTGTGTGGAGTTTGCATGTTCTCCCCGTGCCTCGGGGGTTTTCTCTGGGTACTCCGGTTTCCTCCCCTGCTCCAAAGACAGGCATTGTAGGTTGATTGGCATCTCTAAATTGTCCGTAGTGTGTGATTGCGTGAGTGGATGAGAGTGTGTGTGTGTGCCCTGCGATGGGTTGGCACTTCATCCAGGGTGTATCCTGCCTTGATGCCCAATGATGCCTGAGATAGGCACAGACTCCCTGTGACCCGAGAATAGATCGGATAAGCGGTAGACAATGAATGAATGATTAGGATGGCTGGTTTATTGGTTGGTTATTTAGGTGGTTGGTTGTCAGAGAGTAGTGTTATATGACTAATATACTACAGCTGTAAGCTTAATATTTTAGGACAAACAAGCAGAAAGACAAAGAAAGGAAAGATAAATACAGTAAGTGGGGACGTGAAAGTAAAATGGAGGAAATGAGGAATGAAAGTATGAGAGTAGAAAGAATCCTGACTTTGCAGTAAATGAGAAGATGCAGCTTAAAAAAGTTCATTGTGTTACAGAGACCTCTGCACTGCCACGTCTTTCCGAATGATTTCTCCAACAGTCTAACAAACCTTCTAAGGATGTTACATTACATTTTATTGGTAATAAACATCAGACCTATGAAAGGTGATTATCCAGTTATCTGGGTGCATAATATGGTACTGTGTCAGCATAATTGTAAAACAGTGTCCTACTGCGTGAAGTGATGATAACAAGCTGCAGATGTTAAAGTGTGTGTGCATGTCTGTGTGTGTGTGTGTATGCACAGTGAAACAAAGTCCTATTATTATCCCTGTGTGTGCCATTCCTGAGTAGATCCAGTTTTTCCCCTCACTGAAAAGGCCTGTGTTGTGTTTGACTGGTACCACACACACACACAGGGACGAGCTGTACCAAGTCCCGACCCACTCCAGTTTGTCTTCTTTTGTTCAGTGTCATATGATTGTCTTTGCTAGGAAATAAAACTGATTGTTCCCTCTTGAGAATGATCGAACTATAAAACCAAAAAAATCCAAATTTGTCCTAGAAAGTTGGTCTAGTTGCAATAAGAGTTACTGCATACAGGATACCTGCATGGGTCACGATAACCTGAAAGAAAAAGTGAGCAGTTGTTTATGCCTTTAATTGTATATTAGTAATTAAGTACTAGGTTAATTGCAATTGTTAGGATTAGACGTCTGCCAGTTTATCTGTTAATAACTGAGAACTCAGGTTTGAACATTTCCATTTTTTTCTCTGTATCCAAAAATCTCAATTCTCGATTACATATAACTTACAATTAGCACGGTAAATTTGATGCTGATGCTGACTTTTATGCACAAACTTATACATTCAAGACCACTTATTAATGCATTAATGTTAAACCACAAACATGTCTCAGTCTCTGGCTGGTCCATCACTTTAAATGCACTTCCACTACTGAAATAACACTTCCTGGTATGCATTGCTTAAACTTTCTGACCTTCCCGAATACAATAACTGCGTCATCAAACATCAGAACTGGTGACTGACATCTGTAATAATGGTGCTCTGTATTTCATGTCGGATCACAAACCGAGCTGAAAATAAAAAGTCTGGTTGAGACTTTTAAACAAATTTCGCTCAGTAAAATAGTTATATTATCCCTGATTGGTGTGTTTACACACGTGCAATCATCCTGTCTGAAGCATTTGACTGCAAATCTCTTTCAATAGTGCACTGTGTATTAAGTAAGGACGTACAGTCTGCATCCGGAGCACTAAAGCCTCAGTATTGTGTGAGTGTGTGTAGAATGAGCTCTGTCAGCGCTGCACACTCACCTCAAACTGCCTGATCAGCATCCTGTGTGTGTGTGTGTATATGTGTGTGGCTTAACTGATTTGGCCTACTGATTGAGGAGCTGTGAATGTGTGCTTGTTAGCCAGGATCTTGGTATAATATAGCTGTCAGATAGTCAGATAACGTTAACATTAACTGAACGTCACGTTTGTTCCAGCTTGTTTGATCAATGCTGCCCTCTAGTGTGCTGTTAAAGACACTGTACATCAAGACTAAAACTTTTTAGGTCAGTTAATTCGACCTTTAAAAAATGGTTAAATCTCAAAAGAAAAACAAAAATAAAAAAAAATAAACATTACCAGGTCTCATCAGTCTCACTGTCTCACGTTAAAAAAAAAAAAAATATATATATATATATATATATGTGTGTGTGTGTGTGTGTGTGTGTGTGTGTGTGTGTGTGTGTGTGTGTAAAGAAATAAATTTAACATTTTGGGTGTTGTGTGAGCACCACAGTTTGATTTTGATGACAGTTTTCTTTTTTTCTTTCTTTTTTTTTTTGGAAATGTTGACATTGGAACCTACAGATTTTTTTTCTTTTTCTCATTAACATTTCTTAAAATCTTAATAAAAAGCCTAGTGCTGATTATATTCCTTGTTTAAATTTACTGGAAGCACTACCAGTTCTTTCAGTCAACAGTATCACTCACTTCCCAAAATATACTGCATATGTGTGTGTGCGTATTAAAATGTTGCTAAAGCATGTGATTTATCTGTGATTCATCATTTCATTCTGATGACAGTGGGTATTTATATCAAGTTTTAATTGGCTCATTGCATGTTCATAACATTGTGATTCTATGTCTCAGCTGAATTTTCTTTATTTTTAACAGGATGATGAAAATGGAAACGGAAAGGGTGAGTCAAGTTTCATCTTGTCATTTTTGCCGTAGATACATATTTAAGTTGGGGGGCTTTATGTGGCTGACTGACTGGAGAATATTGATCTTTTGTCAATTTCTGTCTGTCTATGTGATGGGAGAAGCTTGATGAAGAGCTCCAGCCAACTGTGTTGAAAAAATTAATGTCTTGGATTGTCACGGCATCAGTTTTCCACTAGAGGCCTCTAGTGTTCAAAAAATATACTTTCCTGTGCCATGTGAAGTAGTTTAAAATGAAAGCACTGTGTTTACGTACACCAATCTGGCAAAACATTATGACCGCCTGCCTAATATTGTGTTGGTCCCCCTTACCCGTCATGCAGTGTGTATTCTGACACCTTTCGATCAGAACCAGCATTAACTTCTTCAGCAATTTGAGCAACAGTAGCTCGTCTGTTGGATCGGATCACACGGGCCAGCCTTCGCTCCCCACGTGCATCAATGAGCCTTTGCCGCCCATGACCCTGTCACCGGTTCACCACTGTTCCTTCCTTGGACCATTTTTGATAGATACTGACAACTGCAGACCGGGAACACCCCACAAGAGCAGTTTTGGAGATGCTCTGATCCAGTGGTCTAGCCATCACAATTTGGCCCTTGTCAGACTCGCTCAAATCCTTACGCTTGCCCATTTTCCCTGCTTCTAACACATCAACTTTGAGGACAAAATGTTCGCTTGCTGCCTGATATATCCCACCCACTAACAGATGCCATGATGAGGAGAAAATCCGCATTATTCACTCCACCTGTCACTGCTCATAATGTTATGCCTGATCGGTTATGCCTGATCGGTGTTACTGCTTAAACACCATCATGTTTTAATCATACAACTCAGCATGTCATTTATTGGTGTATTTGTATAATTCCATTTTTAACACTCAAGGTCAGTCTATAAGCCAATAAAACAAAAAAGTATTATTTAACCTCAAAAATAAATAAAAACAACAGTAATAATAAAGTTTATTTCTGGCAACACAGGCATAAACCATACTGAATAAAATACTAATCACTAGAATCAGGTTACTCTTATCAGTATCAATATCAATGATTACCAAAGGTCTGAAAAGTGGAATCTATTCATCCTAAGTCTTGATTGATGCTATAATGATTGTGTGTGTGTGTGTGTGTGTGTTAACACAGGTCTACAGCGAAGTCGGCTGGAACCAATGGACACTATATTTGTTAAGAACGTGAGGGAGAAAGGTCCTGCTCACCAGGCTGGTCTGTGCACAGGTGAGAAAGAAAACCAAAGAGTATTTGGGCAAGAAGTGCGAGTCTGGGTGCGTTGCCATGGAAATCACCTCACGTTACTTTGCAGAGGATTGACTTGTTGGCATTTGCATGTTATGAAACAGAGAAACTGATGAAATGACACATATCATCTGATGACATGACAGAGAGATGACACAGTGTTGTCACTTTGTTTTAAATTTATCCTGTGTCCTGTAAGTGGACACTACACATGCAGATGCATACATGTTGAAACACTTTGAAATGCCAAAGATCAGGAAATGTGTGTATGTAATCATTCTACGTCAAAAAAAATGTGGTGCAGTCATAGCTAATAAAGCTAGTCTTATGTCTAATCTGCTCTGGCAAACATTCTAGAAAAACTGGTTATGAGCGACTGGGGGAGTTTCTGGGATGAAGTGGTATTTTATCTGAATTCCAGTGAAGCTTCAGAAAGCTGTATACTAAACCATTCCTACCTAAAAGATCTTACCTAATGCTGGATCATTTGTGTCCTTAAAAACACAGAAATTCTTTTATATTTAAAACACTGCTGTTCAACTGAGGTATTAAAAAGGGTCAAAAGCAAGCACAGACCTCATAGTGTTAAAGTAGAAAAGGACATTAGTGCAATCGTCAACCTCAGGACATTCTGTCTCGCTCTTCTTATTGACCTGTGGTTGACCTGCAGTTGACCACTGCATTAAGGGACATCTTCCTGGTATAGGATAAGATGTTTAAAGTGCCTGAAATGGATGTTATGAGTACAGATGTTAACACGACAGGGTTGAACACGTGCACACGTGCACCTCAGGGGTCTGTAGCTGTATCAATCATAACAAGGGTTACGTTTGAAATAGGAAAATTCCAGATACTCATCTTGTTAAAGCAATATTTTGGCTGATTTTTTCAAGTTACATTCATCAAGATTTTAGGATATTTAAAGGGGAAAAAAATATCTATTTATACTCCAGTGTGGTTTATTGTTATATTTTAATTCAGTTTATTTTACTTTACTGTGCATTCTATCAAAATGCCTTCAGAAATGTTTGCCTTCAGAGATGGATCCATGGCATACTTAATTCTTTGTTTCTTAATTCTTAGTATCATCATTTTTATTTGTCATATAATATTGCTACCATTTTTTTTCTGTTTATGATGTCTGTAAAATCACCCTTTTATTAATGATGTATGAAAGTTGACTTGCTGAATTTATTTAATCTTTTTAAGACTAACGAATGCTCTGTGTGTGTGTGTGTGTGTGTGTGTGTGTGTGTTGTAGGTGACAGATTAGTAAAGGTGAATGGGGAGAGTGTGTTGGGTAAGACATACTCCCAGGTGATAGCACTAATTCAGAACAGGTGAGTCATGATTATAAAGATTACCAATGATTACCAGTGAATGAGGTTTTCAATAGCTTTATCTGTCGACTTGAATTTTAATCGACGCTACAACAATCATACTTTAATATAAGAGCTCTCTATATGTTCATAGAATGTAAAAATGTCCTAGCTGGGTCCATGTTTAGTAAACATGTGGGACAACCTGGACATGACATACACTCAGATCTTTTATGTTCTTATTAATAAGTCACATTTTTTCTCTTTCTCTAGTGAGAGTGTGTTGGAGCTCTCCATAATGCCAAAGGATGAGGATGTACTGCAGCTGGTAAGTGTTACATCACAAACTCTCTCTCTCTCTCTTTCTCTCTCTCTCTCTCTCTCTCTCTCTCTCTTTCTCTCTCTCTCTCTCTCTCTCTCTCTATATATATATATATATATATATATATATATATATATATATATATATATATATATCTCATGCACACACAGACACTCTCACACATACACACACACTAGGTAGGTTAAAACATTTGAATATTGAAATGTTACTTAATAATATTTATGTAGTAAACGATTTTAAATATCCACATTCAAATATGAAGAAACCCCTATTCCACATGCAGTCACCTAATGTAAATCTATCACAACAAGACGAAACCTGTTATATTAGACGCTATTTTTCTGTGACTGTCATATAACGCAGTCTGCAATTACCCCAAGCATAAATAGTATTGAGGGAACCTGAGGATGCTGTGATGCAAAATCAGCTCCAGGAAAGCATTACTGTGGGTAAATAAATAAATAAAGAAGGAAAGAAAGAGGGAAGGAAAGAAAGAAAGAGTATTGCGATAACATTATTTATTGTTTTTGTTATTATTTTTCATTTATTTATTTTTTTCCTGCTTTGCTTTGCTTAAGAAAGCAGAACAACTTTCACCATCTTTCCGTGGACATAATATGGACAGTAATAATATAGAAATGTAAATCATAAAGAAACGATACAAGAAAATAAGAGTTTATTGATGAAATCATCTAAAATAGTTTGTGAAAGTAAACAAAGAAATTATATGAAAATAGAAGAAATTAAAAAATGTGTGTGTGTGTGTGTGTGTGTGCATAATCACATGTGCTGCAGCTGTTTCATGAATACATCCTGGTAATTTTAGAACACGCTGATGTACAGTAAATAAGAAAAGAGAAGCCTCTTAGAAAGTTACAGATACTTGTTGAATGTCACAGTCCTCCTCTCCCGAAATGGACGATGCTGATATAAACACAGAGTCTTTCAGTGACTCATCGGATTACTTCAGATTACTTCAGCATTTCAGATTCGTCCGTTTCTTAAGTGATTACAAAACTGTCACATGATAAATGCTCACACACACCAAAACACATTCCTCTCAAACAGCACACACACGGACTTGCCAGAGTTCCCATGTTCATATCGGTTCTTAATTACCTTGTCGTTCACATGGTGAGACATGCAAGACCACTCAGTGCAGAGAGACTGAAAAACACACACACACACACACACACACACACACACACACACACACACACCATTTAGAACACATTAGCTAGACACTTTATGTACTTATTCTAGGAAACATTTCATTCATCTTCTTTCCTGTATTCATATCAATCTTTCTCTATCTATTGCTCTCTTTCGCTGCGCCAGACACCCCTCCTTACACCCGCATCATCTGCATTCCAGAGATGACATCATCATGGTGTGGCCACTCCCACACTCTCAAAGGTTGGATAGAGAGAGAGAGAGAGAGAGAGAGAGAGAGAGAGAGAAAGAGAAATGAGGAAGGGAGGGAGTTCAGAAGTGCTGGGTTGGGTTCTTCTCAACACACCATACCAGATAGAGAAGAAACACTGAATGAGAAACAGCCTAAAGGAAAAGGGGCAGTGTTCAGAAAGAGTTAGTCCAGCTAGACCAGGAAGAGGACAGCACGAAAGGACAAATAGAGAAGTATAGGCGCAGCAGAAGAGGAGTGAGTAAGAAACTGAGGTGCTCTAAGAATACTAAAAGAAACCCATGGGAATTTTTCTTCCCACTCCTTGAGTGAGTTTTGGTTCATTTACACATGCTCAGCTAGGTGTGTGCATGAATGTGCATGAAATATTCAGTTTGTGTATTGATCTTCCTGTCATCTATTTGAGTTATCATTCAGCTTTTTTGGCATTTCCGTGTGAATCAGATCATCCGCTTGGCAAGATAGCAGCTGATGTTGTTCTTGCAGCCTGTTGGGCTGTTTTGTGGTTTTTCATGTGTGTTTGCATTTCTTTAGCTTCCTCTCCTTCATATGGACAAAAATATTGATGGTTAGGGACACCAATATAACTTTCAGTTTTCTGTTTTGCTTTGGGGTGAGATATTTTCATGTGATTTGTTGTCATGTGCCATGGGTTGTGTGAACATTACATTTGAACATTTTGTTCCTTCTGCTTCTCATGCATTTGTTTCTATTGACAATATGCAGTGCTGAGCTTTGAGACACGTTACAGTATTGATTACATTGAAAATAACAACCACTTCCAGCTTAGGTTATCTGGATGTTGTCTGAAGAAGTCAATATTGCGTGTACAGTTTGATTGTGAAATTTGGCTTACTTTGGCTTTATGCCCTTTGTGAGGTGTTGTTGTGAATGTTTTATTGATGTCATTGTGTGTTAACATGAACAACATTTTTTTAGATTGCATAACCATTAGAAAACTAGGTGTGCTACTTTTAAAGTGAAAAACACTTACATTGGTTGGTGTCAACCATGTGTGCGTGCTGTAGCATATTTGAGGTATTTAGGGAATTTTGTGTGAATAGGTGAGAAGTGTTTTGTCTGAATTTCTGTGCCGATGCTGTGTAGTGAGATGTATTGTTAACAGCTGTATACAAGTAAAATTTAATTGAATTTAATTGAATAGTCTTAAAAACTGTAGCATTTTATAACCCATTTCCTAATCTCTTCTCTGCTTTCTATCACAGGCGTACTCTCATGATGCCTACCTGAAAGGGAATGCACCATTTACAGGAGGGGCCCAAAATCTTCCTGCGCCACCCCCTCTGTGCTATCCACCACGTTCCCAGCCTCATCCAAGCCACATCCCCTGCCCCACCTCTCCTCGGTCCCCCCACATGGGACAGAACCAGCTGGACAACTGGAGCCGCTGGCACGGCTCCGCCTCCAGCCCATCCCCACCACTTGACAACCGATCAAGCGCACCTTCCACCACTGGTATAGCCTGGGCATCAGAGGGCCATGAAGCAGGGGGTGTCAACCATAGAAGCCCTGCCCATCGCACAGAGGAAATCCGGTATGATATGACTCAGAGAGGACGTTCGTTCTCTTCCTCGCTTTCCACAAGTCCACCTCACCAAGCTCAGCATGGGAACAACAGCAAGGACAACTTGTCATGGGGCAGCCCGCCAAAACCTGCACCAGTGTCAAGTTCAAGCCGCACGCAACAAGCCCTCACTAACTGGTACTACAACCAGGTGTCAGAACGTGAGCGGGAACGAGAACGAGAACGCTTAAATGTCCATTCTCTACACCACCGACAACGCAGTTTCTCTCACGACCGTCTGGGAGAGCTAAGCCGAAGCAGGCGGGCACATAGGACTGATTTTCCACAGAGTGCCTCTCAGGACACATTGCTGCACTCTGGGCAACATCCTCACTTGATGCAGGTCCTGCCTTCTGTTTGCCAGAACCGTTCTCGATCCGAGAACCTTCTCCGCAGTCGCTACGGGCACTCGGGTCGCTCATTAGAGGCTCTAGACCAGGTGCTTTCCCCGCTCTCGCCACACCATGAAAGACAAGCCTGGCAGCAACAGCCCCAGAGGCAGGGAAGCCATTTTAACCCTTCACATATGGCACCTAGTACCCTTAATGTGCAAGTTCACCGCCATCACCAATCCAAATCTTCAGAGCAGCACCGTTGTCAGCAACACCTTCCCCAACAGCACCAACACCCACCGAAGCAAAATCAAATGCATTCATCACAACATCCACCACAGAGCCGTCGTTTGACCTCATGCCAGAGTGTGGACCAGGAGCAGATTGGCTACCGCAGCTACAGTCCCTCCTTTAACCGCAAGAGTGGACGAATTCTACAGCATGCCCAGTCATTCCGGGACCCATCCTACACAGGCCCACGCCTCAGTTGGACCAGTCTTCCAGAGGGCATGGCCCCATGTCCTGCTCCATCACCTGCCCCTCCTGCTGGCTCAGTGTCTGGTGAAGGACAGGATGGAACTCATCGTCCAACTAACCATGAAAGAGAGGGTGGGGAGGCAGAGCAGGAGACCCAAGCGCAGGTCCAAGAGGTGGTGCTAAGACAAAAGCCACCCATGGGTCGAAGGGCTGGCCATGTCCACCGACTCCCACTGGCACTTGATGGCAGTGACCCTCTACTTTTTACCTCGGACCCTGAGGAAGCCTTGCTCAAGTCAGAGGGTTCTTCCTCCCACCGGCATGCGAACGGTAATCTTGCACCACTCTCTGTGGAGGATGACTCACTGGCCTCTATCCCCTTCATTGGTGAGCTTCTCTTCTTCCTTGGGTGCTGCCTTTCTGCTTAAGGTCATCCTCCAATTTTGCTGTTTTGCCTGTTTCTTTTTCTGTTTTCTCTGTTTTACCAATCCTGTTATGTTGTATTCAGTCTATTCATTATCTCTAATATCTATAACTATTGCCAGCTGTTTTACTGTTAACTTCTTTGTTTTCAGTTTTCTTACAATGTTTTACTGTTGAAGATTTCTATCCAGGCAGCAGCTTATGTTTCTTTTAGTGTCCTTTTGTTGCGTGTCATATGTGTCAGACTTAACCTTAAATGCTCCACCCATGGGCTATGTAGCATCTGATATTCTTTTTACACTGGTCACAGGTTTCAGGATATTGAAGATTGCAATCTGAATAACTCTCCACACTTCCATGTATTCACAGTTCTATGTGCTGTTTTCAGGCGTCAAAACAAACTTTGGAACTTTTTGGTGACTCAGTGATCTTTCAAAACAAGATAATAGTTTATGGGTTGAAAATAGTTAAATCTATCCTGTGTTTAAAAGTTATTTGGAAAAAAGTATACAGGTCAGTATACAGGTTAATCTTATTTAATGACAAAACATGTCAGATTCTTTACTTAAAGATAGAAATCCTGGCTTGTGAGGCAGTGTCAGGGCCAACTTAAGCAATAAGACTTATAATAAAACACTCATAAATGCACATATAGTCTCAGAGCCATGCATTTCCTTGGCACATAGGATAGTTGTTAAGAAAGCAGAAGAATGAAGTGACCAGACGCTTAATAAACTGATGGGAATGTTGGACTGTCTGTCATAAGAGCTTGCAAACCTACTGGCATTGCCCTTCATTTCCTCCGTCTGGGGTATATATGTGTGGCATGTTTGCTTGAGTAGTATGTGGGCCATTGTGGATCATATAGATGGTAGTAACTACCTGTGTCTGAATCAAGCATTAAGGAATTCTGCTTCATTATCAGGATCTAAAGATGACTGGGTTTGTTCTGATTCTGTATTATAGACAATTAGTGATGACTAATGACTCGTGAGAAACTTGTGAGGCAGAGTCTTTACTAATAGTCCATTCATTTTACTGATCAATTCAAGCATGTGAAAAGAAATAGGGACAGAATAATGTGTGTGCGTGTGTTTGTCTGTGTAAGTTCATTTTGTCCTGTAGCCTGCAGTGATCGTGTCCCAGCTTGCCTGTTACTGGGGAAGAGTGCAAGAGCAAAAAGAGATTTTGAAATAAAATGGCCGACAAAATGCGAAGCATGCCAAGCGAAGGAGATAAAAGCACTGTATAGACACGTTCCATCTCACACACGCATGTACGGGCCTTGCTACCTACAGAGCTTGTATTATGTCTATTATATTTTTCGAGCACAGTGTTATGAGTTTTGCTAAGACTCAGCTGGACTGTAAGATCCTGGGAACAAAAAGTGTACAGTTGAGTGAAGAGTTTAAACCTGACAGAGGTACAACCTGTTTTGCATACAACAACACACCCTCAATTCCTCACAAGTATGTATGAAAGCCCAGAATGCCGGCAGCGATAGTTATTCCGCTGCTAATGACTAAAAACACATCTGCATAACCTAGAGGGAGCAGTGACTACTAAAAGCTCAGACTTTTTTTCTATAGTTAGTTAGTTAGTTAGTTAGTTAGTTAGTTCAAACCAGTTAAAATCTGTGTATGTGTGTGTTTGTGTGTTTTATTTTGTGTGTGTGTGTGTGCTTGGTGAAGGACAAGTAACTAAGGTTAGAAGTACGGTACATAAATAATGTACAAACATCTACATGCTTTCATGTTCGCAAGCCAGGACATGCTTGGGCACCGAAAACGAAATGAGAATACACACCCACAAGTTACTCAGATCTCTGGGCAGTTGGGAAACAATGTTTTGCATCCAGTTATATTGTGTTTGGTTGAGTGTAATCCTCAGAGGAAGAATTTTTCTCCATGAGACAGCAAGAGAGGTTTATCCATTGAGACTATGTAAAAAAGGTGAACCATTGCTGGGCTCTGTATGTAAATATCAGACTTGAAGGTAGGAGAGTATGTAGATTCATGTCAGTGTTAGTAAGCTGTTTTGTTAGTGTCTACAGGCATTAGAGTAGCTTTCCAAAATGTTGGGCAAGCTGTCAGATTTATTGCTGGAAATAGTTCATAGTTAATGTACACCGGAATATTACATGGGATTAGAACACTGCACATTCCTAAAACGGCTGGTTAACCTGGTAAACACCATGCAGAGTTAAAATGGACTGAAAGTGCACATAGAAACGTATGTATGTGAGAGTGTGTGTGAAGTGTTTTTAATATCAGCACCCCTATCGAGAGAGCATGTGTGCATAATGTGTGCTCAGCTTTTTAAGGTAAATATCGGGTCAGAAACACTGGGACGTATGTGGATTCATGTCAGTGGGAGTTTTGCATGAAACCACATGACAAGTGGATCGTGTTCCATTTTAATTTTTATACGATTTCTTCTATGGCGCTGACACACACTAACACTGGGGATTGGTCTACTATTTTGACTTGATTGGTTATTCTGGACTTCTGGTTTCCTTTTTTATTACGAAATGCAATTTAAACAATGTAGAATAGAAATGACTGAATGGAAATAAGTGCAGAGTCATTAATACAGACTCTACAGAAATACAGAAATTTTGTGCATTCAATCAACGACCTTCAGTTTGCTTTGGGTTTGAATGAAACAGTTCACAGAAAACAGGAAGTGGCAGGAGGAAGGCCCGAGTAGGTTGCTCTGAGCAGTCATGTTTATTCAGATTGATTATTTTGTTAGCAGGTAAATTAGGTCCATGTTTCTGGTTCTGACCCGGAGCACTGATTAAGGTCATCAGGCCAGTTTAATGGATGTCAAGCGATTATAAGTTTTCTGGCCTGGACTATGGAGTTACAGTGGCCTCAGTCTGTCAGATATGCGGCCTGAACCACAGTTGACCTTTAAAAATTATTACTTTCTTTAGACATTGTAAATAAGAGCTTCCACATGTTAACGTTTTATCACTGCTAGTCACATCTGCTGTACTTTTGTGAACCAAATCTCTCCATTCCACTAGAAATTTTAACTATTTCCATAAATAACATGGCTGTCCACTTCACAGACTGACAGCTGTATTTAGTTGTCGCTGTTTCAAACAAAATTCTTGTCATTTTTGCTGGCCAGTAACTGTATCTTCTTCTGAGAAGCTCATTGTGTCACATGGCTATGGGTCATGAGTAATTCACAGTGTAGGCATGATCTCACTGTCTCATAGTTCAGTGTTATAGAAGACAGGACTCAGGATCTAAAAATAGACCTGTAAGAAAACACACTCCGAGACAAACTTCAGACTTAGCAATACTTCACAGTTACCTGTTACCCAGTGCAACCGCTTTTTGGGGTTGAAAATATGTCATAATCTTTAGCCCCTTGTGTGTTACTTCAGGTCAGCTGTCGAACTTTGTTGTGTTGCAACAGCTGATGGTGTTCGTATATTGATTGACATCTTCTATGGTTTCCAGGTGGTGACTTTAAGAATTTTAGTGCCACTACTACAACCCCCCAGGTTCGACCCTCAGGTTAGGAATCTCTACATACACTGCTAATGACACTAACCCCGAAAGTCTTTTAGGCATGATGGGATATAAAGTACATAAAGCACTATATATAAAGTATATATAGAGTCAAATTCACTTATTCACTTATTTATCTATAATTCACACAATTCACTTATTTATCTATAAACAACAGTTTCCTGTCTCCGGTGTTCTCCACAACCTTTTTTGGTTTCTGATCAATAAATAATACACCAATGTTGCTTTAAAAATCAGCTATATGATGGCTCTCGATAGACAGAATTCAGTGGAATTTGATTTGGACATGATTACATGTCTTCCTGCTTTTGAATACCTCCTGAATACAAGAGAAGAGGAAGCATTTTCCTCCATATTCTCTCCCTAATTTGGTCATCTGTCATCTTTGGCTAACTCCCATCCACTAGCCAGATAGCTGTCCTGCATTATAAATCAGCTACATCATCATACAAATCATGGAGAATGAAGACTAACATGTGCTTCCAACAAATATGAAGCCAGTCACAAGGCAGTGTAACACAATTAGAGGAAAGCACTCTCTGCCCTCTTACACATACTTGAGTTCATAGATGCCCACAATTGGCTAACATTGCTATGATTGACAGGGAAGAGTAAGAGAGAGTATGTCATCTATCCCACCCAAAAATTTTAGCTAGTGTTTCTCTCTTGGCTGCTAAACACACAGCTATAGCATTGTTAGATTTGAACTCAAAGGCAGTTTTCCTTTTTTAAAATGTTTCAGAGACACCCATGCTCACTGGATTGTTAACTTCTTTTATATAATATTTATCCAATCATTTCTTTGGCATTAACAACACAGCATTCCTCAATCTCCGCTGAGCCAAACTAAACCATGGTTCCAGGTTGTGAAAGTAGACAGTCGTTGGCTCCGCTAATGAAAGCTACACATCACTGGTGACTAGATCCATAACTATGAAACTACAGTTGATTTATCTTTAAACCATAATCCAGCAAGACAGCACATTCACAACAAAGTCTCAGCTTTCAGCCAGGGCTGGTTGTATAGTCAGGGTGAACAGAGATAGATATGTTTTAGAGGTTTGCATGTGGTCATCGATGCATTTTGTAGCGCAGTCGCAAAAGCAACATTATTGACTAAATTAGTCTTGAATTATTATGGAGCTCAGACAGAGCTGTTGGTGCTTTCAGGGTGTATCATGGTGGTGTGATGCATGAGATTCGGAAGGAGGGAAAAAAGGGGGTTAGGGAGCTGAGGGGTTTTGGAGTGAGGGGGTGAGACACACGCTTAATCGGACACAATCAGCACACTCAGCTCTTTCTACCCTCAATGGTACCATTGTGTCATGTGTGCAAAGAGGAGGGGGTCTTCATGCACGCGCACACACACACACACACACACACACACACACACACAACAGTAGGACCTGTGAACATCTCTCAAAGCTTGTGATGTCCCCTTGTTCTTCTGTACTTCCTGTCTCCATATCCCTCTCTGAGATCACCCCTCTGCTCTTTCTTATCTAACTCCAGCTTCCAGAAAGTTCCTCTATGTATGGCATCTTCTTACTCCTTGCTTGCAGGAAGTGTCTACATATGTCTGGTCATGGAGGCATGTAGTAGTTAAAGCATCACTCCAACATTTTTCAGCCTAATCTCTGTTCACCACTCAGAAGCATTCTTTTGAGTAGACAGATAAGAAAGAAAAGAAAAGAAAACATTCACTTAAAATGCACTAGAACCCAGGCCGTAAACATTTAAAATACATGATGGAAATTTACAACTATAACCGTTACTCCATTACGTGGTTGGTACACTTTTTCAAAACACGGCAGCAATACAAATCATTTTGGTTACATTTGTGGTATCCATGTGGCATTAGGAAGAAACCATGATTACTTTGAACTACTTTTGCCCCATTAGTTTCACACAAACACAAAAAAGAGCTGGAATATTTCTAACAAATGTTTCTAGAACCTAATTTATTAATTCCTTAAGCATTCTGTACGTAATTAATAAAACTTGTGGGCGTGTTTCTTAGGAAAATAATCAATGACGGGGTCATGTGGTATGACCCGATACAAAGCAGAGTTATTGTTAACACCCTAAAGTTGATTTTATTGCAATAAAATCATCTCTTAAAAACTGTTATTCATTTTACAACACAGAAATTTGCCAGCAATCTGCTAACAATTTTAGTTATATTTAATGTTGTGGGTTGTCCCTGAAACTAGTTACTTCCTGTTTTTACTTACTGGAAGTGTAACAAACCGATTTGAATCAATGCCTCGATTATAAAGGCATTAACGCACCAGTCATGAATCAGTTATCATTTCATTAGGTTAGCAAGATTTGTTTGTAATGCTTGGTACATCCACCTTCATTTTATATAATGATTGGAGGTCTGTGGATTATACATCTATCACTATGTTATAGTAGTCAGTCACTCATTCACCAGCTTCTGTTTTTCTCTCTCCCTTGATTTAATAAGGCAAAAAAAAATCCTTTCTGAAGGCTTTCCTATATCAAAAAACCTAAAGGAGTCGCTTTACGCTTCTGAACTTTGAACTCAGACTGGAGACTCCTTCCATAAACGCTAAATAAATCCACACAGAATTCCACTATAATACTATTGATGATAACATATGAGAATGAGCGCATAAATATAGACTGCATATTAAGCAGCATTTTCTGACCAATCAGAGTCGAGACTTTAACAGCACTGGGGTGTAAAGATGTTTACTGGCTATGTCAGGAACTGCCCAGGGAATTTTATGAATGAGTAAACAGGTTTGTGTTCTGTACTCAGTCCAGGGAAATATTCAGAAATGATTTGCCATGGAAACTGCACGTACTATAGCTATAGATATAGTAAATAGAAAAACAGGTTGAAAATTGAGATTTCTTTCTTTTTTTTTAATTATGGTTGTGTTTTGCATTACTGAGAAGCAGTAAAAATAGAAAAATAACCAGTCTGCGATGTCTATACAGCGAATGCACAGCGCTCATGGAAAGGGTATGTTCTGTATGTTAATGATGCTGCTTTTTCGTGTGTGAGCTCGGCCAGCAGTAATAAGCGCCTTTGTTAAACCCACAGCGCAGCTATTTCTGCCAGTGGCTGGAAAACAGGCCCAGTCCAGCTTCTGCATCCCAGATTGGGAATTGGGAATCCGCCCCTGCACTTTCTTTCTCTCTCTCTCTCTCTCTCTCTCTCTCTCTCTCCTCTCTCTCTCTCCCTCTCCCTCTCTCCTGTAAGAGAGAGAGTGTGTGTGTGTGTGTTTGAGAGAGAGAGAGAGAGTGAGTGATTGGGAATGTTTGTGCTCTCTCTCTCTTGCTCTCTCGCTCTCTTTCTCTTTCTGGTTTGTCATCCACCTCCGGAACTCAGTATGTGAGAACGGTTAACTCTGTGCTGGCATGGAAGAAAGAGAGCGGGAACAGACATGTAGGATGGGGAAAAAAGGGATGCGATTAGGGATTCAAGGGAACAACAAGTTGAAGTTCTTGTTGAGATGAGATGAGTTGGTGTACACCTGCTGACAATGACAAGAAGGGACGTGAGGAAAACAGCTGTATGGGGCGTGAGAAAGCCGAGAGAGTTGGAAATTATGAAAAAAGGAACGAAGGCAAAAGAAGGTGGGTGAAAAAGATTAAAAGCAATTGAGGGTGTTGTAAAACTGGATGATTAGCCAATGTAGATTAATATATAAATAGATAAAGAGAGAAAAGGTTCAAATAAAATGTAAGCGTCATGAGAAAACATCGTCTTTACTTAGGCTACTGTAGAAGTGCGTTCTGTTGCCATCTTGTGGCTGAGGTTAGTATTGCAGTGTATTAGATGCTAGTATGGTTTCTAGTACTGGCAGCTTCACAGCTTCTCAGGTCTGGTGCTGAGAAGAAAAATGCACAGAGAGATGATAAATAATTAACACAGAGAGCTTGTTTCTGCTGCTGCAGAGGTCACGGGGGAACTGAAAGCAGAAGCGTTTAGTGACGTTGTGAAGAGGGCATTGTCAGTGTATACAGAAACACATTCTTAATTGTTGCCAGTGAATTAATTTCATAGCATTAGATAGCGTTGTGGAACAGGGATTGAATAATCAAGTGAAAGAATGAAAGAAACTTAAAATATATGTTAAATATATATACATAGTGGACAATTTGTATTGAATTGTCAAAACAGAACAAAAGTGTCTTTGATGAATGTTCCTCACTTCTGTGACGTTAATTTTATGACATTTGAAGAGAATGACGTGGGATAAACCTTTAACCGAAGACCATTTGTGTCAATCTAGCTTGTTAAAAGGGCTTTGCTGTTATAATGAGTGTTATAGTATATTCTAAACACATTTGTATACTGTATATATAAATTGCTAAGAATATAAAATCCCAGTGAGTTTACGAGGAGTGATATATATATATATATATATATATATATATATATATATATATATAAAAAAAATTTTTTACACAACTAGTGATGCTGTATTAATAAAGTAATATACAGTAAGCATATTAAAACGGCATGCTTATGTATAGTGTATGGGTTTTTAGTAAAGTTAAAGCTGTATAGATGTTTCCATTCAATGCTATCTTTATACTTAGCAGGTATATTGGGTATTAAAACAATCCCCACAGATCATTTTAGTGAAAATGGCATGGTCAGATCTCCCCCCTATTGCATGCACCTTGACTTTATCTATAACTTGACAAATGCTGCTGAAGCACTGGATAGAAACCTACACAAACACGCATTCATAGGGTCATAAAAGAACTGAAACTGTTTTTAGTAGAAACGCCTCACACGTCTCATTTCCACTTTGAACACGTTTCTCATGGAGGACAAAGATCCAGGTATGATCAGAGCTGATTTATTTTATATCTTTTTTTTCTCTTTTAGATGGATGAATAAGTGTGGAATATTTGTTTTGTAATGTTCTCTAGGTTTGAACTTCTGTAGGTTTCTTTTCTGAACCTCCATCCTTTTCGTTTGAGATATGAGGTTTGTTTTCCGACGGCTTGTTTCACTTATGCAAAATGATGTGCTCGGGCGTACCGTGATTCTGTGGATGAGAGAAAAACATGTGTGTTTAATGAGTTAACCTGGCAACACTATATTTTTGCTCTTCCTTTAACCCGTGCTCTTTCATTTCTCTCTGCTCATCCCTGCTCTTTCCTGTTGTCTAATGAATTCCTTTCCTTCTATTCCTCTCCTCTTTCCTCTGTATTCCTCACCTTCCCTTCCTTTTCCTCTTTTACTTTCTTTCCTCCTCTTTTTTCTCTCCTTTTGCTCCTCCCACAGATGAGCCAACCAGCCCGAGCGCAGATCTGCGGGCGTGTCACGTCCCTGCCTCGTCCGTCGTGTCCAGTGGCGGCCTTAAATCCGTCCCCGCTGTGGGGACCAGCCCCGCCTCCCCAACCTTCACCTTCCCCCTCAGCCGCCTCTCCTCCCACGACTGCAGTGAGTCTCGCACTGAAAAAAAGAGAGAAAGAGAGAAAAAGAGAGAGAGAGAAGCATGCTCAGGCACACATTTCAACACTGAAATACACAAATGTACGTTTGAGATTTTTTCCGACGCACAGCAGATCCCTCTGCTTTTTTCATTCACATTTAAACTCGTGCATGTATTAGAACATCAGACAGAGATCATAGCCTGCATATGCATGCTCTCCTGCACGATCGAACCTGACCGGACTGAACGATCTACAGCAGAAATTCCGAAACAACATCCCTCTATCCGTCCTGCATCCCTCCTAAAGATCCCCTGCTCACCCCACTCGCTATTCTCTCATCTCTTCCTCGCTGTCTTTTCCTGTCCATTAACACTCTCACGCCATCCCTTTTCTCCTCATGCAGTACAAATCAGCTCTTCTTCTCTTCTACCCTTTCTGAGCAGGCAGCATCAAGTCCAGTCGCCGCTCTTCGTATCTGTTGGCCATCACCACCGAGCGCTCCAAGTCATGTGACGATGGACTGCACAACCTCAGAGATGACGGGCGGGTCTTCTCGTGAGTCTTTTAAGGATGGATTTTGGATTCGTACTTCAAAGTCTGAAGTATTATTAAGTGTAATCATTACAGCTGCTGATCAGATTTGATTCCTATATCTACATTTACACCAATATATTTATCGCTAGGTCTCTAAATTTGTGCCAAAGAAATAAACTAGAACTGAAACTAATTATTGAGATGGGGTTTTCTTCACTTTCACTTTCAGTGTAAAAGCATTGTGATCCCAGCAGAGATTTGACTCAAACTAAAATATTTATCAGCACATAAATTTATTCAGGCCATTACAGCTTTTTCCCCCAGAACTTTCCCTCCTGATATAGATTTGAACACTTCCTGCTTTTATTACAGTTAGAAATAAGTTATATCTCTAAAAATATTACTCATGTTTGGCTTTAGATTAACCCAGTTCATTAAAATTCAGTTAAGTTTCCAGCTATGATAACTAAGTAATAACCATAACAACTTTGATCCTAGTCAACAGTAATCCTCATTACTGTTATGTGATCAAAAAAATAGAGCCTCACAGAATTCTGGGGATCTCTGCACCCCACTTTGCTTGTATATGACAGTGTTATATAAAGTAGGAACCACCTTCTATAATTAAAGACTGAATATTTTATTAAAAATATGTGATATGTATGATATAAATGATGAAAAATGCACAATGAAACCAGTCACATAAGGACTGGTAAATATTCTACTCATAAATATTATTTGTTTCATAAATATTTTCCTGTAAGATTTATACTGCATTTATTTAAGCTGCAAGATAAAATGTCTCCCTGCCTACTGACTCATATTGTGTTTTTAATTCCTTTCAGGAGGTTGCCAAAGAGAGTTAAAAGCTTCTTCGGTGATGGGGTAAGTGGTCATTAAAGTAGGTCATTAAAGTAGAGTGCGGTAAAAAAAAAAAAAAAAACAGCCGGTAGTTTGTTTTTATGGCGTAAAAGTGATCCTCCTGCAAACTGTATGTATCTTTAACTTCAAGAACAAGGCGAATATCATCTCTGTAATGTAAACATGACCTGTTTTTGTTGTGTCCAAGTGAAGCTCATATGAAAGTACACACTCAGAGCTTTAAAAACTTGTAGTGTTTCCTAAGTATTTCACCTAGCCTGCTAGGAGCAGTATATTCATAGAAAAGTTCCAAAGAGTTCAAACAAATGTTTTTATCTTCAAAATAAATGGTGATATCAAACCCATTTCTGCTCTCTGTGATGCGACAAGTGTTTGTTCATACTCATCTATAATTTGAAGGTGTAAATAATTCTTACACTAAAATTCTGTGTAAGGTTATCCAACAGAGGGAAAAACACACATCTAAAACACACTGAAAGCCAACAGAGTCCTGACTCATTTTACATTACATCCCATAAGTCGATTTCCATGTAACTGACAGAATGGAAAGAAAGTGTCCTGTTAAAAAGGGTTAAACTCAACTAAACAGACATTCAATACATTGGTAGGGGAGAAAATAATATGAACAAATTATTACTATCAAATTCCATCATTTTAACCAAAGTCTTACATTATTTTTCAGAGATATGTGCCATTATTGATAAATGTGATTCTATATGTTATTCTGTTTAATGTGTGTGTGTGTGTGTGTAGTCTCTAGACAGCTTGACGGTGGCTGATGAGGCTCGCTCTAAGCGTCATTCTGCCTCGGAGCTGGGCAGCATCAGCTACAGTGATGTGAGGAAAGAAGGATGGCTGCATTACAAACAGATCCATACTGAGAAGGGCAAGGTGAGACAGGAAGCCGGGCTATCACACACACACACACACACACACACATACACACACACAATACTTTCACAAATAAATCAGAGTTTAGATGAATGACATTATGTCATTATGGCATGGCGAAGATTTCACTCAGAGCAGCTTGACAGTTATAAATCAATGTGTAAATCATTATATGATCATATTTTTGTGTCTTTCATTAGTTTATTTAAGATAGAATGTTTGACAGAATTATTATTATTATTATTATATAGTTAACTTAATTTTCAGGCAATTTCTTTTTCCACTAATTGCTCTCTCTACTTTCTTTTACTATTTCATTACTATTTTTCTCTCTTTATTCACGTTTCAGAAGGTGGGCAATGCCATTCGTCCCTGGAGGCGTGTTTTCTCAGTGCTGCGCTTCGGTGCACTCTACCTCTACAAAGACAAGCGGGAGGCGCTGTTGAAAGGTGCCGCCCTGGGAGGCGGATCTGAAGATGAGCAACCCATCAGCCTCCGCGGCTGCCTGGTGGACATCGCGTACAGCGAGACAAAGCGCAAGAACGCCCTGCGACTGACTGCGCAGGACTTCTGCGAGTACCTGCTGCAGGCCGAGGACCGAGACGACATGCTGGAGTGGATCAGAGTGATCCGGGAAAGCAGCAAGACTGACAGCGAGGTGAGGGATTCAAAAAAAAAAAAAGTAGTTGTGGATAGTAGAAAAACATAGCAAAGTACTTTTATTTTAGAAGGTTACTTTAGCTATTAATTGGTGAATATTATCTGTCTGACTGTTGATATGTAAAGATAATAGACCGTTCGTGTGTGTGTGTGTGTGTGTGTGTGTGTGTGTTATAGGATTTGGGTTTCTCTCGACAAGCTCTCATCAGTAAGAAACTAAATGACTACAGGAAGCAGAGGTAAGTGGAGCTAACATGAAGTGATATATTTTGAATAAACAAAAACATTTGATATAGAGATCATGTAGATTAGTGTTCTTCTTCCTAGACAACATGACACAATGCTTTGTTCAATACAATTCAGTGTATTTAAACAATACAAAAAGGAAATCATTTATGATGTATATTGCATGATATTAGAGTTTGGAGCAGTTTTTATGTTATGATGATAATTTTTTGATGGAAAGTTGTTTTTATTGATGTTGTCTCTCTATGACTCCATTTAGTCCGACAGGTAATAAGCCTGACTCATCTCCCCGGGTGCCACGCATGACCTTCTTGCTGACCAAGGCCGACAACAGCGGTGCGCCCCCTCGCTCCCCCAAACACGAAGCCAAAGGTCAGTCTCTCTCACACACACTCAGCCAAGAACCCAACCATAATATCATTCCTTTCTTCTTTTCTCTTTCTTCATTTTCATTCATAATCATTTTCCTTGCCACTCTCAGAGGAAAGCAGTCCTCCCAAGTCTCCATGGGGCATCAACTTCATGAAGAAAGCGAAGAAGGCAGACCCCAAAGCGTTCGGAGTCCGGCTGGAGGATTGCCAACCCGCCTGCAATAACAAGGTCTGAATGTGAACGCTGATGTGAATCAGTTCTTTAAAAAGGAAATTAGAAGAACTCTTCCCACTTAGCAGCACTGTGTCTGTGTGTGTGTGTGTGTGTGTGTAGTTTGTTCCACTGATTGTTGAGATCTGCTGTGGCTTGGTGGAGGAGATGGGTTTGGAGAACACAGGAATCTACAGAGTGCCAGGAAACAATGCTGTGGTGTCCTGTCTGCAGGATCAACTCAACAAAGGCTGTGAAATTAACACTACGGAGGAGGTGATACACACACACACACACACACATTCCTTTAAAAAAAAGAATGAAAAAACTAAAATAATTCTAACCATATTAAACATAAATCATCTGAAATTATCAAAACAACAAAGATTTTTAAGCAGAATTATATTTGGGGGCCTCACTGTGCCACCAGTATGACTAATTATTGTCAATCCTTGATTATTCTCTCACTATAAATCTAACACACTCATATTATTATTATTATTATTTAATATTGCATTTTGTATAATAACCATTGTCCATTAACATAAAATATAAAAAAAACCAACAAAAAAACAAAAACATGTCATTTCATGTACTCTTGGGGGCCCCCTGGTGGCCACCAGGCCCTAAGCAGCCGCTTAGTTTGCTTATGCCTTAGGCCGGCTCTGCACTCATGTATTCGAACTTTAAAAAATTGATACATAGATATGAACTAATTAGATTTTTTAGTAAGCCCTGCATTTATTTAATATTATCGTCAGTGTATAAATCTCCTAAATGAAGCAGATGATATATATGATTATTTATTTTGTGTGTCATGTATTTCTGTCTCATCCAGCGGTGGCAGGACGTGAACGTGGTGAGCAGCCTGCTCAAATCTTTTTTCCGCAAGCTTCCAGAGCCCCTCTTTACCGATGGTGAGACTTGTTTCCTCATTTAGACTTAAGCCTTATTGCTGAAATCTCATCATTCTGGCATGACTGTTCACATTTGTGTTTTAGCAGCACATATGAAATGAACTCAAATCTGATTTTAAAAGTTCACACAGATTAGAAAACTATATTCATATCACATTTATGCAAAATAAAACAACTGTGTACTCATATTTTATCGAGCTAAATTAAAGGTACAGTGTATTTTTACCTTTATATCATTGAGAGGTTTTTAAGTCATTCATGTTAAGCTCATGTTCATTCATTTTCTTTTTCTCTGATAGACAAATACAACGACTTCATCAATGCCAATCGTATGGAGAATCCCAGTGACAGGCTGAAGACGTTGAAGAAATTGGTACGAATGTGGCATCTTTACAGTGTATTCACTCACACACACCAACAGCACTTCATTCCTTCCTGTTAGATCTCCTTTCCTTGTATATTTATATTAATATAAGGAACAAAACACTTTGGTGGTGTGCAGTTATGGAAAGCTAATCAGCACAAGGGTGGTATGATGTGGCCCTGGTGATTATTTTCTTTTACTCCATCTCCTTGAGTTTTTTGTTCCTCTCACACCAAAGCAATTTCACTTCATATTTTGTTCCTGTCACTTTCTCTACAGATACGTGATTTACCAGATTATTACTTCCACACTCTGAAGTTTTTAGTTGGTCATCTGAAGACCATAGCCAATCACTCGGAGAAGAATAAGGTCAGTTCTGTCTAACTATCTAATGCATATTTTGCTTATTTTGTAGTAGTGTTAAATTTACCTGCATTGTTATGTATTGTGTCTAATGGGCATTGGTGGCTCAGTGGTCGGTTTCTCACCCACCATTCGGAAGGCCTGGGTTCAATTCCCAGCCAATGCCCAAACCCCAGCCACTGGATGCAGTGCTGGTTCCAAGCCCGGAAAAATGTGAGGGTTGCGTCAGGAAGAGCATCCGGTGTAAAACCTGTGCCAAGTTGTTGTGCAGACCAGTTGGTCTGCCGTGGCGACCCGGAACAGTCGAAAGCACCTTTTTATGTATTGTGTGTTTGTAGATGGAGCCTCGTAACCTGGCATTAGTATTTGGACCCACTCTTGTGAGAACATCCGAGGACAACATGACGGACATGGTCACCCACATGCCTGACCGCTACAAGATCATCGAAACTCTTATCCAACATGTAAACCTTTCTCACACTAAACACTACAACTGAACAGTCTTTAATTCAGTGTTTTCTTTCCTTTGAATTCATATACGATTGCCTGTTCCTTTTTTTCTCTCTCACTGCTCATGCAGTATGCCTGGTTCTTCAGTGAGGAACTCGACAAGGATGAAAAGGTAAAGTACAGGTTCAGTGATAACTGATTACTTTGATGCTCATTATTGTAACTCATTGTGCTTTAAAATGAACAGATTTGTCTTATGTTTTTCATTCTACATCAGAATCCTGTATAATCTCCATAAATGCAGAACATAATCAGAATTAGTACGGGGTTTGATTCCCGCCTCCTTCTTGGAGCTTGCATGTTCTCCCTGGGCTTCAGGGGTTTCCTCCAGATTGTCCAGTTTCTGCCTCCAGTACACAGACATGCATTGTAAGCTGATTGGCATCTCTAAAAAAGTGTGGCTGTAGTGTGGAATGCGTGCCCTGTAATGGGTTGGCACCCCGTCCAGGGTGTTCCCCACCGGTCTCATTGACTCCAGACTTGCTCTGACTCTGTGTAGGATAAATGGGATGGGAGGACGGATGGATGGATATAATTCTTTAAGACCTCGATTAAACCTGATACACAATATTACGCTAGTTTTAGCTAAGATCAGCAGTTTTACAATTAACTACGGAATAATCCACAATGGGATGGTGATATTTTGTCCCATAATATTCTTTTTACTCTTAGACCATAGCGATTTCCCAGTGATTACATTACTTTATTTATTAAAGATTGCCATGCCTCACAATTATCTGTTTCTAGTTATATTTAATTCCTGTTCAGTTCATATTGTTTACGCTATGTTATGTCATAGAAGTTTTTATAAACAGTTGTATTCAAGCCTACAGACTGTTTCCAAGCACTGACACTCGAGACTCATTCAGTAAATGCAGTGCTATAATATAAACCTGTGATTGAATTGTGATTGAAATTTTGATTCAGGAATTCAGCAGTGCTGTGATTTAACTTTATGTAATTCAATGGGAAAGCCTGTGATCACTATTAATTATGTTTAGTTGTTAAGCCTTTGAATTACTGTGTATTGAAGATATGCTTTCTTTTCTTTTCTTTCTTTCAGACGCCGGTGGACACAGAGGACGTTCAGCCTGCCCCCAATATAGACCACCTCTTATCCAACATTGGCCGAGCTGGCCTCCTGGGTGAGATCTCAGGTTAGAGACTTCAAAATCTGTTTGTTGCTTGAGAAGAAACATAGCGATTGGCACTGAATGTATTTTAGTCTGTTTTAAATGACTGATGCTGCATTCAAGAGCTCCTCTGATTTTAGACCAGTAGGATTTTAAGATATGTTGAGTTAGGGCTGAGCGATGTGATGCTATAATATCGATATTGTGATAGATTACAGTATGCTTTGTGAATTTTTGAAATCAGGGGTGTTCAATCTTATCCACAAACTGCTTTGTAGATGCAAGTTTTCATACCAACCCAGCAGAAGCCCCAACTGAGTGTAGTAAAAGCCTGACTGATTAATCAGGTGTAGCTCCTTTTGGTTTGGAATAAGAACTTGCACCCAAATTAACCCTGTGGACTGGACACCACTGATTTACACAATTAATTTAATTAAAAATTGACTGCAGACAACCGATTTGTTCAGATTTTGTCCTAATCTTTAAAATGATGGGCGTTAAAAAAAAAGATGTGGCATCAAACTATTTTTTAAATACTACACTATTATATATATTTTGATACATACTGTATCAGGTATTGTACAAATGAAGAATTGCGACATATTTCTGTCATAACACTATCGTGAGTGGTGCTCCTAGAATATGGCACTACAGTCATGATTATAAATATGTGTTTAGATCAGAGATGTCCACTCTTATCCACAAAGGGCTGGTTTGGTTGCGGGTTGTCCTTCCAATCAAAATGCAACCAGTTTGACTAGTTGATCTTGGCTTTCATAATACAATGAGGTGTGTCTTCTGCTTGGCTGGAATGAAACCTTGCGCCCACACCGGTCCTTTCGGAATAAGATTAAACGCCCCCTCGTAGATATAACCAAGTGTACAAAAGTACATAGATTTCTTGCATGTTGAGTGTTCTGCACTTTTCCATTTTCTTTTTTTTCATCTTTTTTTCCTTTTCTTTCTGTATTCCCCTTTCTCTCTCTGTACATTTCTGCGTCTCTCTCATAGCTGAACCTGTGGAGCAGCCACTGCGGTAGGATGGGTTTCGCCTGGCGTACCCTGTGTGTGTGTGAGTGAGTGAGTGAACGCTTGAATGTATGTGTATGTGTAAGAGAGAGAGATTTTCTGATTTCGGCTGGGTGTTCGGTTTGTGTCAGCACAATGTTTTCATCCTCCATGTCTCAGAAATCGTCCTCCCTGCTCTTCTACCCTTTCCTGCTCTTGCCTCCTACGTGGCTTCATTGATGAGTCGATGTCATCAGTATGTGACGTGATGTCAATCGTGTGTGCGGTTCCTCTTTAACGCTGCAGATTTGGAGACCCTGTTCACATTTGAGCATCACTTCTAGACAATCAATAACTCTTTGTTATGCACATGTCGCTTGGCCTGAATCTTGTGTGAACATTGTCTCTTGTTGGGGTGCTTCATATTGAATGACAGTCACAGAGTCAAGAAGACATGAGAGAATTGTTAAAAAACAACTTAAGGCCAAAAATTTGTCCTCACAGATTTGCAATCCAAAGTGGCCATTGCTTCTTGATGTCTTACTTGCCTCTGTGCCTCTCTTTTTCTTAGAAACATGTCCATATAATTATTCATCTTGGCCTCTTTTTCTTTTCTTTTTTTTTCTTTTTCTGCTTTATTTTGACTTTAGACTCAACCAACAGTGATTCAGCAAAATCAAAGGTAAGGATTGACTAAGTGTTGCAGTTCAAAAGCTTGCATTATTTGCTTTCCAGCTGCTGTATATGTGCTAACTGAGAATTTAGGGATTTGGACCTCTCTGGTATAAATGAGGTACTGCAAGCCAATTACGGGAGAGCAAGTCTATTATGACCTTTAAAAAA
The DNA here is from genome assembly GCA_033459395.1 of Hemibagrus guttatus. Classification (NCBI taxonomy): domain Eukaryota; kingdom Metazoa; phylum Chordata; class Actinopteri; order Siluriformes; family Bagridae; genus Hemibagrus; species Hemibagrus guttatus. The sequence continues at coordinate 5,599,678 of JAUCMX010000016.1, read as the reverse complement.
TTGCACTCATATTCTATTTAATTAAAGGATATAGTAGTGAAGTGAAATATTCATTAGCAAGACACTAGTGCTATATGTTATGTTCATATCACTGCACAGAATGTGGACACTTTCACATTTATGTATTAATAGTAATATTCTATTGTTGCTGACTTTATTGGGCAATATACATTATACCTCCTTGGGTTGAGATGTCTAATGTCGAATGGGTGCTACAATTGCTTTTCTAGGATGAACAGTATATACTGCGCTATAATTCTCTTCCATTTTTTTACAAAAAAGTACTGCATCTTTATATACCATTCTGATCGTTCTGTTTGATATCCTGTAATGACGGTCAAACCTCTGTCATTGTTCAGGGCTCTGGAGGGTCAAAACGTGACCTCACAGCCAAGGACTTCCTGACTACGCTGGCCATCATGTCTGCTGTGACTCGGAGGCGCAGAAAACGACCCGCCACCCGCCTCCTGGGCAGCAGCACCGACGATGACTCCGAACAAGAGCCAATCAGAGCCAGTCTCACTGTGGAGGGAGAGGGGGAGGGAAAGGAGGTGGAGCCGTGTCAATCTGACACGGCTCCGCGTGCAGAGGCAGAAGAGGATGAAGATGAGGAAGAGGAGGAAGATGACGAAGAGAATGCGGAAGTGACTATGGCCTCGCCAGGCAAGGACAAACCCGGAATGCCTTGTGAGGAAGAAGCGCATTCGGTGATCCTAAGTGAGGAAGAGGATCAGAGGTCGGAAACGAAAGGTCGCAGCTGGAGAGGGGATGATGCACGTTCTATTGTCTCGGGTTACTCTACTCTCTCTACACTGGGGCGGAGTTTAGCCTCCGAGGGGCGGGGTGAAGATGCAGATGATGAGCAGAGCGAGCTGGTGAGCGAGACGGACAATGAAAGCGGCTTTGCCTCACGCTCTCTGACGCAGGAGCGTCCTGAGAAACGCACGCCACCTCCATCAAATATGCACGCCTCACCAGAGCCCGCTGCACCGCGCAGCTTCTTGTACACAAACTACAAAGCCTCCTTACCTTCTCCCACTCCTGCTCCTGCTCCCACTTCCACTGCAGCTCCTCCTCCTGTCCCTTCCAAACGCCCCACCCCCGAGCTTGTTGAAAGAGGAACTGAAAGTGCAGCACGCTCCTCCACTCCCTCCACTTCCTCCTCAACTGCCTCCCAACGCCTCCTGAACCGACCCAACTTCAACTCCCATCGCCTTATTCAGTGTGACACTTTAGCGCGCCGGCGCCTAAAATCAGAAAAGGCCAAAGCTCGTTCCCTAGATCTTTTAGAAGTCTGTAGTGCTTCACCCAGCGAGGAGGAACCACAGTCTAACAAAGGGCGAACGAGAACCAGCCTCACCGATTCATCTACTTCGCACTCACCCAAACTGACCCTATCCACTAGTCACCTGTTAGCTCCGCCCTCTACCCTGGGCTTTACCTCTGGCAACACAAGTCAGGCGTCCCTGGCAGAGCAAGTGCGTGCACGTCTGCTCGGTTCAGCGGAGGACATGCGTTCTGTGGGGCTGAGGAAACCCCTCTCGCCTGAGACGCGCCGGCGGAGGCGGGCCTGGAGGAGACACACGGTGGTGGTCTCGCCTTCTGACTCTTCCCACAAAAACTCTCAAGTCTCCGGTGCTGTTAACAATAACAACAACAAACCCCCGGCCCCACCCCCCAAACCTTTCGTTGTAATCCGACGTCCAGGGGAGAAGCCCATCCCCGTTGCTCAGCGATCCTCCGCCGACGCCTCTTCATCACGTCGGACCCCACATACCTCCCAGTTCCATGAATGCTTGTGACAGCATTTGAATCAGAGTAATCAGATTCAATACCCTGTTTTCCATTAACATGGTGCTCGTTCTGGGAGCCTGGGAACCTTTTTTAAACAGTTTCCACTGGTGTAAGAGATTATATTTACATATTGTACCTTTTTGTGTTAAAGTCTGTGAACACAGAGGCTTCATCACCGACCATGATTACACCCAAGACAACTTACCTTTAGCAACATAGTCTGATTGCTGATTGTGCAACTTCTTAGCAGCAGTTTTGCTAGCATTAGTTTCAGCAATGTAGATACTATTAAGTTGCTTATCATTTCCAGTGAAACAGTTGTTTCCTCATCAAACCACTGAATCACAGTAGGAACATTTTACATCTGTTCATGTCTTGTTTTAAAGATAGAAATAACTTGAGTTGTCATGGTGACTAAATGGTGCAAACCCATAGCCCCAAAACGACCAGTTTTTGTTTCCAGTCAAGCACCAGTTTAGTGCTGGATCCACACCAATTTCCCAAACTATTCTGAGATTCTACACCCACTCGGGAACCGGCACCTTGTTGGTGGAAGAGGGGTATCAAAGAACGGGTTCGCTAACTGTGTTTTCTCATTCAGAGCTGCTCTGCTTGCATGGCACAGGGCTTCTTTTTAAACGTTGCCAAAGTTTTTATTCTCTTTCCTTCAGTCCTTTTAGTGCTCTTTTAACACATTGTTACAAAAGGGCCAGAGAGCAGCGGGGTCTCTACATAACATTTTAAAGAACTGCCAGGGTTCTTGCCACACACTTACATTGGGGTCATTGTGTGTTTCGGTGCTTCACTGTGTGCTCCCTTAAGACGTGTCCTCATTCTCTCACTGTGTCCAATGGAGGGAATGGCAAATTAAAATTCACCCTCTTTTACCGTTTCTTTTTCTTGTTAACCATGACGATGCTGCCTCCTCATCACAGATCCTGGGACTGTTATAAAGGGTACACAAACATTTACACAAAAACACACATTCTTTCATCTGCTCAAGTATAGACTTCAGCAAAGTATTAATGCAGTATTAGCGAGGCAGTGTTTCGCCAACATCAAATGTGTTGAAACGGACCCCTAACCTTGCTCATGTCTCTTTGTAAACACACACACACTCACGGAGCACGCATTGCTCGTTCTAAGCATTTCTTTATCTGTGTATTTTTGTGTCTGAAATGTTTTGTGTATAGTGTGTATGTGCGTTCAGCTATTTTGTAACATTTGTACAAAGCCTTGCTAAGTTAATCTTGTAAATATGCATATAATATCATATTTGTTTTTCATTTTTGTTTAGTTTTTATATGGTTTACAAAAGCGCACATAGGTGCGTGATCATTTATTTTAAGATTTTACTTGAAATGGTTTCTTTAATGTTTCTTTTTGTTTTGTATACAGTATATATAAAATATATTATATATTTTGTATGAATATAATAAGTACTTTAATTTGGGGTATTATTTGTTTTAAACAAAACAAAAACAGAACTAAACCTCCAATAGACTGTTGTTTATTTCCTCATAAATGGCCTTTTCCCTGTGACTTATCAGTACTATGCAGAACTTCATACACCTCAATGCAAAGAAAAGAACTTTAACCTGCAGAAGAGTGTCTGTTCAACGGCCTGTCACATGCTATAATAAATTCCTTCTTGCTGGGCATTAGAGTGCGCTGTCATGTTGCTTGCTTTATTTATTTCATTAGAGTTTAGTGTTTTTTATTGTACAAATAAAGCTATATGGCTGATTCCGCACTTTTGCTAGTTTGAGCAGTTTGGGCTAGTTTGTAGTATAGATGCTTAAAAAAATAACACGTGACCAAAATCATTTGTCCACCACCTACATCATCTAATGGCTCATCATCCCAGTCTATATGCAGAACACAGATAAAGATATAATACGAAATGATGTTCTACTTATTTATTCTTAGCATAGTTTGTGGAGTTAGGTTTTATAGAAATTATTAACTTATCCATCCTTGCATTTTCTGTCCCGCTTATCCTGCACAGGATCATCTATCCCAGGGGATACAGTGCACAAGGTGGTGGTCACCCTGGATGGGATGCCAATACACACACACTCATACAACAATACAGCACAGACAATTTAGAGATGTCAATAAGCCACCAATGCATGACATGAAGCACAGGGAGAACATGTGGGAATCGAACCTCTAACCCTGGAGGTGCTAGGAAAAATGTGCCAACCACTAAGCCACCATCTCCTCCAATTGCTAACTTATTAAAATATTATTTTAATAATTATAATTAATATAAAATTATAAGTATGAATATGTACCAAAAACTAATTAAGAATAGGTTGCTTTCGGCTGCTCCCTGTTCGGGGTCGCCACAGCAGGCCAACTGGTCCGCACAACAACTTGGCACAGGTTTTATGCCGGATGCCCTTCCTGACGCAACCCTCCCATTTTTCCGGGCTTGGGACCGGCACTGCATCCAGTGGCTGGGAATCAAACCCAGGTCTTCTGTATGATCGGTGAGAAACCTACCACTGAGCCACCAATGCCCCACTAATTAAGAATAAGTATTCTGAAAAAAAAAAAAACAAAAAAAAAAACAACTATTCTTTTTTTGTTTGTTTTATTTTAGGTTTTCATTCCCCTGTTGCTCTAATGTTATAGAAATTGAAAAACATTAAAAGCTTAGTAAACATTTTAAAGAACCATTAATGTATCAGAAACACTGAATCAAATTTTCTTGTGTCTTTGTGTTCATTCAAGAGCATTTAAAGATGTTTTGCAAGCACAGATCTCCATGACTCCACCCCAAGTCCGTGCAAAACCTTCAGGAGTCAGTTCTCCTCCTCAAGGCGGGACACGGACCTCTCCATCTCCAGGTAATTCTGAATCAGCTCCTCTTTGCTCATGCTGTGGAGACTCTCCAAGTGTTACTTCTCATACATCTCTGAAAAGTTTCACTGTTGGAACTCCTGACTGCTCGATCTTCCAATATCGTCACTGCCTCCACCACCGCACTTAGGATCCGTATCCTCCCACTCATGTTCCTTCATGATGAACTGGGTGGTGTTGTATGGTGCCACCGGCAGCATTTTGGCAAATGTCTCGACTCGGATGTGGAAGGCCCACTCACTCTGATGCTCATCCAGCGCTTTCTTCTCCGCCCATGAGAGTGTGTGGTAGGGCTTTGAGCGGCGTTTCTTCTTAGAAGACCAGCACCTGTACCTCTTCTCACTCTGTTGCACATCAGTGAAATTTTTAATGATGCGGTTCCTTCCGGTGACAGACATTCAGACATTGTAAAGACATTTTTTCGGAATTTTTAATTACAAGGAACACTCTCAAACTCAGAGGACCTATTACCACCACTTGATTTAATACATGGATGCAAGTTAAAAATTCTAATGAATTGATTTAGACGAACTTAATTTTGCATGTAATTTAAACTCAAATTTCATTGTTCATGGGTTTAAAACAAAATTCAAGTTGTCTTAACAAAGTTGGCATGAAAACTTAATTTTCCTCCACATTGACTTTGTCTCCTACCCACATAACATGCCTGGATATGCTCCAGTGGTAAGATTGTGTGTTAGCAGACTTGTAGGCTGAACAAACTCGATAAAAACAATACTTCATGGTGAGTAACATTTAATTTACATCTAATAGTCTAATGAATTTGCACTTGTTTCATTGAGTTTCATTGAGATATGTTCTCAGCAAGAGAGCTGATGGGAAAAGCATTACTCAGGTTTTGCTCGTTTGACCATGTGACCATAAGCTACATAATGTTATCCAATTTCAGTCACAGCCACAATTTTTTACAATCTTTTGTTCATTCACATAGATGGCTGTATACTTCCACTGTAGGCAAATTGTTATATATTATTTGATATTTCTGTGAGAGGAATCAAAGTAGTAGAAGCAGAGTGTTTCTTTTATTTTGTCTGCCTGTATAAAATCTACAGAAAGAGATTTTAGTTATGTAATTGTAATAATGCAAACTTTTGATACAATTTTTGTGGTATTTTTCATGACATTAAAGGATGTGTAAAATGTTGTTGTACTGTCCTCAACAAAGCTTTGGTGTTCGTTTTGACAGTCAGATAAACTCCCTTCCCTCACACAACACTAAAGACAAGAAGTTCATTTGTCCACAGGTTTAATGGTCTTGGGTATGGAGTGAAACTACAAATAAACAAATGAACACGTTAAATAATAACGTCTAGACTAACAAAATTACAGTCATTACATTCACATTAGAACATTCAGTGATGCCTGGAAACAAACGTAATTCCCATATGAAAATACACAACATGGCCAACGAAACAGCTTGAAGAAATGGGCAATAAATTCACTTTACCCACAACAGCTCACATTTATATACAGATATAATGAACTTCTTCTTCTTTCGGCTTTTCCCTTCAGGGGTCGCCACAGCGAATCATCTCTCTCCACCTATCCCTATCTTCTGCATCCTCAACACTTGCACCCACTAACTTCATATCCTCATTAATTCCATCCATATACCTCCTCTTTGGCCTTCCTCTTTGCCTCCTGTCTGGCAGCTCCACTCACCACTGTCTTGTACACCTTCCCCTTGATTCTCGCTGATATTTTCCTATCACACAGAACTCCCGACATCTTTCTCCACCCATTCCAACCTGCCTGCACTTGCTTCTTTATCTCTTTCCCACACTCTCTATTACTCTGGACTGTTGACCCCAAGTATTTAAACTCCTGTACCTTCTTCACCTCTTCACCCTGTAACCTTACTGTTCCACTTCCCTCCCTTTCATTCACACACATGTACTCAGTCTTACTACGAATTCCTCTTCTCTCCAGCACAAACCTCCACCTCTCCAGGTTTTCCTCCACCTGCTCCCTGCTCTCACTACAGATCACAATGTCATCTGCAAACATCATTGTCCAAGGAGACTCCTGTCTGACCTCCTCTGACAACTGGTCCATCACTATAGCAAACAGGAAGGGGCTCAGAGCCGATCCCTGATGCAGTCCCACCTCCACTTTGAACTCCTCTGTCTGACCTACAGCACACCTCACCACTGTCCTGCTCCTCTCATACATGTCCTGCACCACTCTGACATACTTCTCTGCTACTCCTGACTTCCTCATACAATACCACAGCTCTTCTCTTGGCACCCTGTCATATGCTTTCTCCAAGTCTACAAACACACAGTGCAACTCCCTCTGACCATCCCTATACTTCTCCATCAAAATTCTCAGAGAAAAAATTGCATCTGTTGTGCTCTTTCTGGGCATGAAGCCATACTGCTGCTCACAAATTTCCACTACCTTCCTTAACCTAGCTTCCATTACTCTTTCCTATAGCTTCATTGTATGGCTCATCAACTTTATCCCCCTATAGTTGCTGCAACTCTGCACATCACCCTTATTCTTAAAGATCGGCACTAACACACTTCTTCTCCATTCCTCAGGCATCTCACTCTCTAAAACCATGTTGAACAAACTAGTTAAAAATTCCACTGCTGCCTCTCCTAGACACTTCCAGACCTCCACCGGGATGTCGTCAGGACCAACTGCCTTTCCACTTTTCATCCTCTTCAAAGCCTTCCTGACTTTATCCTTTATAATCTTATCTACTTTCTGTTCCACAGAGTTCACCCCTTCTACTCTTTTTTTCCCTTTCATTTTCCTCATTCATCAGCTCCTCAAAGTACTTCTTACATCTCCTCTGTACTCTGTACTCTCCTCACTTGTGAGCACCCTTGCATCTCTATCCTTAATAATTCTAACTTGCTGCACATCCTTCCCATCTCGATCCCTCTGCCTAGCTAACCTGTACAAGTCCTTCTCTCCTTCTCTAGTGTCTAACCTAGTGTACAACTCGTCATATGCCTTCTGCTTGGCCTTAGACACCTCCTCCCTCTTCACTCCTTATTTTCTTTCCTCCTTCCAGATGACACACCCAGCACCTTTCTCCCTGTCTGCCTGATTACTTCTGCTGTAGATTCCCAGTCATCTGGCAGCACTACCTGACCACCCAGAGCCTGCCTCAACTTCTGTCTAAATTCCTCACAACATTCCTCCTTTTTCATCTTCCAGCACTTCCATCAAAGTCATCCTACACACCACCATCCTATGCTGTCTGGCTACACTCTCTCCCACTACCACTTTACAGTCACTAATTTCTTTCAGATTGCCTCTTCTACATAGGATGTAGTCTACCTGTGTTCTCCTACCTCCACTCTTGTAAGTCATTCTATGCTCCTCCCTCTTCTGAAAATAAGTGTTAACCACAGCCATGTCCATCCTCTTAGCAAAGTCCACTACCATCTGTCCTTCTAGGTTCCTTTCCTTAACTCCAAACTTGCCCATCACCTCCTCATCACCTCTGTTCCCCTCACCATGTCCATTAAAATCTGCTCCTATCACCACTCTTTCACCCATGGGAATACTCTCCATCACCTCATCTAATTCACTCCAGAATCTCTCTTTCTCCTCTAACTCACAACCTACCTGTGGGGCATAACCACTAACAACATTCAACATCACCCCTTCAATCTCTAACTTCAGACTCATCACCCTGTCTGACACTCTCTTCACCTCCAGAACATTCCTCCCAAACTCCTCCTTCAGGACCACACCTACCCCATTTCTCTTACTATCCACACCATAATAAAACAGCTTGAATCCTGCTCCTATACTACGAGCCTTGCTACCCTTCCACCTGGTCTCCTGTACACACAGTATAGCCACCTTCCTTCTCTCCATCATATCAGCCAGCTCTCTATCCTTCCCTGTCATAGTACCAACATTCAGAGTTCCTATTCTCAGTCCTACACTCTTACCTTTCAGCACTCTAAAACTCCAGCACATGGAGGCTGAGCTGGGGGGCTATAAGCAAGCCCACCCCAGCCCGACGCCTCTCACCATGGGGCACTCCAGAGACGAAGAGGGTCCAACCTCTCTCAAGGAGTTGGGTTCCAGAGCCCAGGCTATGCATGGAGGCAAGCCCGACTATCTCTAGCCGGTACCGCTCAACCTCCCTCACCAGCTCGGGCTCCTTCCCCCCCAGTGAGGTGACATTCCATGTCCCAAAAGCCAGATTCTTTGTCCAGGGTTTGGGTCGTCGGGGCCCCCACCCATGACTACTACCCAAAACACATTTGCCACTATATAACTTGCCACTATATAGGGCTCTAAACCATTAATAAAGTGAATAGGAGAGTTAAAGCCATTAATGAATCATATACTCAATAAACAATTAAATCTCTTATCAAATTAAACACTAAACATGAAATCTGTTTAAATTAAACTTATTCCATCACAGTTGTTAATATGATTCTGACAGTATCACACAGGTATAGGTGTATCTACTTGAAATTAAGATTTTGCATCAATAGTTATTACATAGATACTATCAATCTAATCAGATTAGTGTTTTGTTAAGTTTGTCAATATTGTTTGAAAAAATGGGCTGAGTGCAACTGTGTAAGTTTGAATCCTCTACGCAAACAAGGTTGTGAAAACATTACAGTTTACGGCCATGGTGGGGAACGTCTGCCATGTATTCACCAAGACTGTTTTTGTTATTCAAAAGGTGCAGTAGCCTTAGATCACATCTTTCAAGAAAGCACTCATGAAGCTCAGGAAAGTGTCAGATCTGCAGAAAGTCTCTCTTTCACTTGCCAGTGTTGTAGCACTAGTGCAATATCCACAGAAAGAGAGTTTTTTGAACACCTTGGGCGACATTTGACGTGTTTTTAAGAACTGCAATTTCAGCACTAATATTTATGGAGCATTTGCCTCCCACAGAAGTCGGAAGCATACACCTCACTCACTGCAAGACTTTGAAGAAGACCTGCTAAAGAGGTATGCATTTTCTTCAAATCTAGATGACTCCACTTTCTTCTGCCTACAAAAGAAGAGCATTTTTAAGGAGCAGTTTGGTGTGGTGGAACTGGTGGAGTATGTGCTCAGTAAGGAGGAAAACAGAAGCTTCCAGTCTGTCCCTATCCTTGAGTCATCGCTTCAGGCTTTGACCTGGAAAGAGATCTGCGATTTTATCTTCCATGATGGTGAAGCTCAAAGTAACAATGACACTCAGTACAGGGCATTGTCTGATGGCATTTATTATAAAACAAATGAGTTGTTTTTTGGAGAATATCCTACCATTGCTATCATTCTCTATGTAGATGACTTTGAGATATGCAATCCTCTGGGTACATCAAGGAAAAAACACAAAGTCACTGCTGTGTACTGGGTGTTAGCTGATGTTCCTGTACTGCTCAGATCTTCACTGACCTCCATCTTCTTAGCAATTTTCTTCAAGGCTTACAATGTGAAAAGATTTGGTTATAGTACTGTACTGGAGCCACTGCTGAAGGATCTTGTAAACTTAGAACAGGGGGGTCTGTATGTCCCAGCATTAGGCAGAAGAGTCAAAGGAACAGTGTTTAGTGTTGTGGCAGATCTTAAGGCCCCTTCCATGGGGGGATTTGTTGAAAACTTCACCGGTTCTTATGTGTGTAGATTTTGTCTGGGTGAACAGTCAGAGTTTCAGGTGGAAGAAGTGAGAACAGGGGCATTTCAACTCAGAACCTGTTACGGGTGGCCCTGTGTTGGGCCACTAGGGGGGGTTTCCAGCAGGGGTTATGTTGTGTCATGTTATGTGGTGGTGTTGTTTATGTCATGTGCTTGTTTTGGCCCCGCCTTATCCCTATTGTTCCTAGATTAACGTTCACCTGTTCCCAATGTTGTACCTAATTATGTTTTGCATTTATAGCGGCCTTTTGCCAGGGTTCGGGGCTGGTCTTCGTCGTTATGTCATCTTTATGTCCCGTGTTAATGTGGCGTCATGTATGTTGTCTATGTCTCCTTTTGATTTAATAAACCCCTGTCTGCTGTCTATCTCCGCGCTGGGTCTGTTTCCTCATGCTTTGGATACCGGAAATGTGACAGAAAGACCAGCCAAAACCAAACAGACCCAACGCGATGGCTCACGCAAGGATTTTTTTTTTGCTCTGGTTATAACTTTTTTGCCGAGTTTTGAATTATGCTCCGGCTTGGTTTTTGGGATTCTGGGGTTTTGTTGATTCTGGCCCGTGCCCCGTTCATGTTCGATAATGGAGGAGGGTTCCGGCTATGGATTTCTGGATTTTGGGTTTTTTTTTTTTTTGATTCCGGCCCGTGCCCCGTTTAGATAACGGAGGAGGGTTCCGGCTATGGATTTCTGGATTTTGGTTTTTTTTTTTTTTTTTGATTCCGGCCAATGCCCCGTTTAGATAACGGAGGAGGGCTCTGGCTATGGATTTCTGGATTTTGGGTTCTTTTTTATTCCGGCCCGTGCCTTGTTCAGATAACGGAGGAGGGTCCCGGCTATGGATTTTTGGATTTTGGGGATTTTTGTTGTTTCGGCCCCGGCTCCGCTCATGTTCCCGTGAGGGTCGTCGCCCCATAATGAGGATTTCCGTGGGGAACGTAGCCTCACTCCTTGATAACGGAGGGGGTTTCAGGTCAGGATGTTTGGACTTTGCCTTGGGGTTTTTGTTTTTGGGTGGGGTTTTGCTCCTGTTTTCGTGGGGGACGCTGCCTTACGTCGGGTTGGCGGGGGAGATTAGTGGATGTAGCTGTCTCCCACCTGCCCGCCCCTTGGGGAGTTTCCAGCTCCAGCGGGACGGGGGTTTTCGCTCGGCGCTGTCGTTCATCGGTGGACGTTGCTCGGCGCGGGTGCTCGGCGGTGGACGTCGCTCGGCGCTGTGGCTCGGCGGTGGTTGTCGCTTGGCCCTGCGGCTCGGCGGTGGACGTTGCTCAGCTCTGCTGCTCGGCTGATCCTCACTCCCCCCACTTGCCTCGCCTTTGTTCCTCGCTTTCCCCCATTTGCCTCGCCTTTGCTTCTTGCTCCCCCCTACCTGCCTCTCTATGATCCTCACTCCTGTTCGGGACCTACAGACTGCCCAGACTGTTGGGGAGGGTTATGGTTTGGCGCGTTGGGAGCCGCGCCTTTGAGAGGGGGGAGATGTTACGGGTGGCAGGCCCTATGTTGGGCCACTAGGGGGGGTTTCCAGCAGGGGTTATGTTGTGTCATGTTATGTGGTGTTGTTGTTTATGTCATGTGCTTGTTTTGGCCCCGCTGTATCCCTATTGTTCCTAGATTAATGTTCACCTGTTCCCAATGTTGTACCTAATTATGTTTTGTATTTATAGCAGCCTTTTGCCAGGGTTCGGGGCTGGTCTTCGGCGTTATGTCATCTTTATGTTCCGTGTTAATGTGGCGTCATGTATGTTGTGTTGTTTATGTCTCCTTTTGATTTAATAAACCCCTGTCTGCTGTCTATCTCCACGCTGGGTCTGTTTCCTCATGCTTTGGATACCGGAAACGTGACAGAACCAAACAACAACATGAATTGCATGTCCAGACTGTGCAGGAGAATCCTGTTCTGACACATGTCTGTGGAGTCAAAAGGCAGTGTGCACTTGCAGAGAATCTGAAGTACTTCAGTGTTTTGTCAGGTTACCCACCTGATGTGTTGCATGACCTACTTGAGGGCCTAGTCCCTCGAGAACTGGCTTTGTGTCTTTAAGTGTTCATTAAGAGTAAATATTTCACTCTTGATGAACTCAACAAAAGCATAAAAACATTCCCCTACAAATGGTCGGATAAGTCAGATGCTCCACAGCAGGTCCCTCTGAATTTTGCTGCAAAGAAAAGTGTCAGAGGGAACGCCCATGAAAACTGGTCATTGCTACGCTTACCCTACGCCTCATAATTGGATCAGAAATCCCTGAGTGTGAACCAGCTTGGGAAGTACTTCTGGTGCTCAAAGACATAGTCGAGCTCGTTGTAAGTCATGTTCACACAGAAGAGAGTATATGTTACCTTGACAGTAAGATCTCTGAACACAGACACAGGTTTCTCCAGGTTTTCCCTTAGGAAAAACGTATCCCCAAAACATCACTACCTGGAACATTATCCTCAGCTGATTAGGGCCTATGCTCCACTTGTGTTGCTGTGGACTATGCGGTTTGAGGCCAAACACACCCTTTTTAAGCGTATTGTCAGGCACACTCATAGCTTTCGAAATATTCTGGTATCACTCGCTATCAAGCATCAGCTGATGATTGCACACAACCAACATGATCCCAGTGTTGTGAGACCTTTGTTGCAGGCCACACAACTGTCAGCTGTAGATGTTACAGTGCTAAGAGAAGACATCCAGAAAGCACTGCAAGTTAAATTCCCTAGTGAGATATGTATCCAAATAGCCAACAATGTGTGGGACAGTGGCACAAAGTATGCAGCTGGAATGATTTTGGCTAATGGCTCAACAGGTAGTATCACAGAAAAATTTCTATCTATCTATCTATCTATCTATCTATCTATCTATCTATCTATCTATCTATATCAATCATTTTGTGTATTACATATTTATCAATTTCACAACTAGCCCATCTCTGAGAGATATTCAGAAACTAATATTACCGTCTGGAATCCCAGGAACAGTTGGAGAGCTTCATTCACTTTTGGGATTTGTAGACATTTCTGTTTGCATTTCAAGGATGCTGATTTTGGTAACGAGTTTTTCTCCTTGCTTTCAACAACATCATAGACAAGGGCACTATCAAAGTTGTGTATATTGAGGAACCTCCTTGTTACCGTTGGCAGGTCCGATGCGGACCACTAGGGGGGGTTTCCAGCAGGGATTGTGTTGTATTGTGGTTTTTGTATGTCATGTGCTTGTAGTAGCCCCGCCTTATTCCTAATCGTTCCTGTCTTGATTCACCTGTTCCTAATGTGTCTTTTAATTATGTTCCCTATTTATAGTGGTGTTTGTGCTTTGGTTTCTTTGCTAGTCACCGTCGGTATGTAACGCGTCTGAATGTTATTCGTCTGTGTCTTCGTGGATGTATGTTCCTTATTTTCAATAAACCCCTGTCTGCCGTCTATCCCTGCGTGAGGTCTGATCCATCTAAACCAGTATGACCAGCAGTATGTGACAGAAGGACTAGCCAACACTGAACAGACCCAGCGGGATAGCCCAGCGAGGACTTTCTTTCTTCCCTGACCCGGTCATTTTCTTTTGCCAGTTTTTGTTTTTGGTTTCGGGCCTCGCTCCACTCCTGTTCCCGTGGGGGACGTCACTCCACTCTCTGGTTTTCCGTGGGGGATGCCGCTTCACCTTTTTTCGGCGAAGGAGGCTTCCGGCTTGTATTTTTTGGATTTTGGTTTTTTGTTCCGGCCCTCGCTCCGCTCCTGTTCCCGTGGGGGGTGTCGCTCCACCATCTGGTTTTCCGTGGCGGACGCCGCCTCACCTTTTTTCGGCAAAGGAGGCTTCCGGCTTGTATTTTTTGGATTTTGGTTTTTTGTTCCGGCCCTCGCTCCGCTCCTGTTCCCATGGGGGGCGTCACTCCACCATCTGGTTTTCCGTGGGGGACACTGCCTCACTTCCGTCAGCGAAGGACGCTTCCGGATTCTGTTTTTTGTTCCGGCCCTCGCTCCACTTCTGTTTCCGTGGGGGACATCGCTCCACTCTCTGGTTTTCCGTGGGGGACGCCGCCTCACCCCTCGTTGGCAGAGGAGGGCATTGCCTGTACCTGTCTCCCGCCCCTTGGGGGGGTTCCCAGCTCTAGCGGGACTGAGGTCGTCACTCGGCGCTACCGGTCATCAGTGGATGTCACTCGGCGCGATTGCTCAGTGGGGGACGTCGTTCGGCACTGCTGCTCGGCGGTGGACGTCGCTCGGCTCTGCTGCTTGGCTGTGGACGTCGCTCGGCTCTGCTGCTCGGCTGTGGACGTTGCTCGGTGCCTCCGCTCGGTTGTGGACGTCGCGTGGGACCCTTTGGCCTTACCGTCGGATCCCGTGCTCCCCCCACCTGTTTCGTTTCTTCTTCTCACTCCCCCCACCTGCCTTGCCTTGATCCTCGCTTCCCCCACTTGCCTTGCCTCTGATCCTCGCTTCCCCTCACTTGCCTGGCCCTTGCTCCTCGCTCCCCCCCTACTTGCCTCGCCATGTTTCTCGCTCCCCCCACCTGCCTCTCTATCCTCCTTGTTCCTCTTCAGGACCCATAGTTCGACCAGACTTTCGTGGAGGGTTATGGTTGGCGCGTCAGGAGCCGCGCCTTAGAGAGGTGGGAAATGTTACGAGTGGCAGGTCCGATGCGGACCACTAGGGGGGGTTTCCAGCAGGGATTGTGTTGTATTGTAGTTTTCGTATGTCATGTGCTTGTAGTAGCCCCGCCTTATTCCTAATCATTCCTGTCTTGATTCACCTGTTCCTAATGTGTCTTTTAATTATGTTCCCTATTTATAGTGGTGTTTGTGCTTTGGTTTCTTTGCTAGTCACCGTCGGTATGTAACGCGTCTGAATATTATTCGTCTGTGTCTTTGTGGATGTATGTTCCTTATTTTCAATAAACCCCTGTCTGCCGTCTATCCCTGCGTGAGGTCTGATCCATCTAAACCGGTACGACCAGCAGTATGTGACACTCCTGCAGTAACTCTCACCTTAACAGATGTAGACAGCTCCTACACAACTATTGCTGATAGTTCACCTCAGCTTTCTGATGAGGTCTGCTCGGCTGCATCCTCCCATGACACTTTACCTGTTTCTCCAAGATTGATGACTGAAAGCCCCACCCAGCGGTCAAAGGGGTGGCCTTCGAAATTTACAATCCCTCGTTTCTCTGCCAGTACAGAAGTTCTGCTTCAGTTGGGCATTGAAAAATTCAGTTGTTCTGGGACACTGTTTGGTACCAAAGATCTCATCTCACTACTTCCAGACATTCTTGGAAATTTAGCCGAGGCTATTTTTGAGTACACTGCTTATCCATCAAGTGCATAACTAAGTCAAATAGCAGAGGCCTTGGTCAAAAACATCCCTGCATCAAAGAACCAGGGTCTTTCAATGGATGTTATGGATGGATCCAGCGGCTCAAATATAAAATGACTTCAAGTACAAACTTTGTGGGCCTGGCTCCAAGAAATTGTGGTGAACTCAAAGCAGTACATGAACAGGCTCCTGCTTCTTCTTCTTCTTCTTTCGGCTTTTCCCTTCAGGGGTCGCCACAGCGAATCATCTCTCTCCACCTATCCCTATCTTCTGCATCCTGAACACTTGCACCCACTAGCTTCATATCCTCATTAATTCCATCCATATACCTCCTCTTTGGCCTTCCTCTTTGCCTCCTGCCTGGCAGCTCCATGTCCAACATTCTCCTACCAATGTACTCACTCTCCCTCCTCTGAACATGTCCAAACCATCTTAATCTGGCCTCCCTAACTTTGTCCCCCAAACGTCCAACATGAGCTGTCCCTCTGATGTACTCGTTCCTAATCCTGTCCAATCTTGTCACTCCCAAAGAGAACCTCAACATCTTCAGCTCTGCTACCTCTAGCTCTGACTCCTGTCTCTTCCTCAGTGACACTGTCTCTAAACCATACAACATGGCCGGTCTCACCACTGTCCTGTACACCTTTCCCTTGATTCTCGTTGATATTTTCCTATCACACAGAACTCCCGACACCTTTCTCCACCCATTCCAACCTGCCTGCACTCGCTTCTTTACCTCTTTCCCACACTCTCCATTACTCTGGACTGTTGACCCCAAGTACTTAAACTCCTGTACCTTCTTCACCTCTTCACCCTGTAACCTTACTGTTCCACTTCCCTCCCTTCCATTCACACACATGTACTCAGTCTTACTACGACTGACTTTCATTCCTCTTCTCTCCAGCGCAAACCTCCACCTCTCCAGGTTTTCCTCCACCTGCTCCCTGCTCTCACTACAGATCACAATGTCATCTGCAAACATCATTGTCCAAGGAGACTCCTGTCTGACCTCCTCTGACAACTGGTCCATCACTATAGCAAACAGGAAGGGGCTCAGAGCCGATCCCTGATGCAGTCCCACCTGCACATTGAACTCCTCTGTCTGACCTACAGCACACCTCACCACTGTCCTGCTCCTCTCATGCATGTCCTGCACCACTCTGACATACTTCTCTGCTACTCCTGACTTCCTCATACAGTACCACAGCTCTTCTCTTGGCACCCTGTCATACGCTTTCTCCAAGTCTACAAACACACAGTGCAACTCCCTCTGACCATCCCTATACTTCTCCATCAAAATTCTCAGAGCAAAAATTGCATCCGTTGTGCTCTTTCTGGGCATGAAGCCATACTGCTGCTCACAAATTTCCACTACCTTCCTTAACCTAGCTTCAACTACTCTTTCCCATAGCTTCATTGTATGGCTCATCAACTTTATCCCCCTATAGTTGCTGCAACTCTGCACATCACCCTTATTCTTAAAGATCGGCACTAACACACTTCTTCTCCATTCCTCAGGCATCCTCTCACTCTCTAAAACCCTGTTGAACAAACTAGTCAAAAATTCCACAGCTGCCTCTCCTAGACACTTCCAGACCTCCACCGGGATGTCGTCAGGACCAACTGCCTTTCCACTTTTCATCCTCTTCAAAGCCTTCCTGACTTCATCCTTTCTAATCTTATCTACTTTCTGTTCCACAGAGTTCACCCCTTCTACTCTTTTTTCCCTCTCATTTTCCTCATTCATCAGCTCCTCAAAGTATTCCTTCCATCTCCTCTGTACACTCTCCTCACTTGTGAACAGGCTCCTGCTAAAAATGTTAAAAAGTCTAAAAAGGCTGAAGTAAATTACCTACCTCCTCATCCACAAAGTGAAACCAGTGAAGGTTTGGAGAAAGAGAGAGTGGAACTCTTGTGTGAAGTGATGAAAAGGGATAATTGCCAGGTGGTTGCTGAGAAAATGGCCAAGACATTCTCTCTTCGGAGGCAAGAAATCATTTATGAGGCCTGCATTATTTGATGCAACACGGGTAAAAAGGTTTTCTATTATATTTATGCTTATATTCCCTCTTTTTTTAACCACTGTAGGTACTAGTTCATGCAAATGTAGATGTGCTCCTCTTTAAATAATGTATTATAACAAAAATAAATGCTATAGCCTACAGCTAATTGTGTGTAATATTTGACTTTATGTTTGTATGGTCCACAGATAAATGACGAGTTCAAAAGAATAACCACTATAAACCTTGAATCTACCTTCATGGCCAAACTTGACCACTGCACCCAGAAACTGATGGATGTGGTTTCATCAACAGGAGGAGCTCAAAGAGTGAGAATTAGGCAACTTAAGGACATGCTTCTTGAGGTATGATAATTATTAGACTTTGCCTGCTTTTGAGCATTTCTGGGTATAACCTATATGGGCAGTCACCCATATAGATTATACTAATTTAGATACTTTATCCTGAAATCCAACCACCCCCCTTTTTTCATATAGCACAATACTATTTAAGTGCACAGAGAAGTAGCCACCCAGGGCCTTGTTGTATACCTTGGAGAGCAGGAAGAGTAGCTGTTCAAGGAGTTTGGTGTAAGTAATTTAGTATTTTGAAAGAAAATTAAATCCTTACTGAGCGTAGTGTAAAAGCAAAGGCAGAAGCTTGCTCCTGCACTACTCATTGTCAGTTACATTTATAAGTATATTGCACTTTAGACCACATCAACATGAATAGGTGTTGACAGCAGCAGCAAGGAAAAGGGCACTTTGAAGAATTTAACAAATGATTGTGGCTTAACTGGTTCAGTTATTGTATAAAACCTGAAAAGGGTCAAGAAAAATAGCAGGATGTAGAGACCAGCTGAATGTCAAGCAAAAGCAAATGGAAGAAAATAAAAAATTCCCTGAAGCTGTTCAGTTAGTATATTATTAAACTTGCATGTCTAGCTTATTATAACTTAGTTTAGTCACATAAACCAAACCTTTTTTTGTGAGGGATATAAAATTGAAAGTGATATAAAATTGTTTTCCTTATAGTTTTCTGTTCCAAATCTGTTCCTAACTATACTTAGCATCAGATCTTAGTAAATTTCTTTGAATGCAAGCAATGAAGCTCATGGTGAGCAATTTAAAACCCTGATAGAAATTTACTTCTGTAACACAGGCTAAGTTGGTTACGGATCATACTCTTTAGTTGTGTGATAAAAGAGAAACATGCATGTGTGCATCTTACCATCATGTTTTATCATACCATGATTTTTTTCTCATGCTTGTGTGTGTATGTGCATGTGTATAAGGGTTAAAATAAAATAATAGCTCAATTGATTATCTGAATTCAGAAGTGACTGCAGTCTAAAAAGTAAGCAGTAATCATCTAATCCATTATCTCTTACACACTAACCTATGTTATAATGTTGTTGTTTTTTTGCTTTACAAGGACAATGAAGAGTTTGAGGCCAGCCTTGAAAGGCAAGTGATGAAAATTGCTATCATTGAAGACCGGTCTACCCCTGCATTTGACCACCGGATGGCAACCATTGTGGTGGAGGGAACAAAAGTCCAGGTAGGAAAGGATATCCCAAGGCGCTGTGCTTTGCTGATGGGCATAATACAGTGGTGTGAAAAAGTGTTGGACCCTTTCCTGATTTCTTTCCTGATTTTGGGAGAACTTGCACAATTGGTGGCTGACTAAATACTTTTTTGCCCCACTGTACATTATTATAGTAATTAACTAGACAACATAAAAAAATTTCTTTGAAATAATATGGTAAAGCCAGTTGGAGCAACATAATTTTTATGAGTTATCAACTTAAAAACTTGCCTTTAGGCTAACAGTTAATAAGTAAGGGGTAATTAAAATAATCTTTGACTGAAAAGGAAAAGCTAATTCCCCCAACGCAGTGTAGTTTGTTTGTTCAATATAATTTCAAATGAAGTTGTCATAACTCAAAAAGACTAATGCAAAATTCTTTTTTTTGTTGAGTCTAAACACTTCTTCTTAGAGTGAATAAGGGAGTAACAAATATTTTCTAATACATTTTATCTTTGTTTGCTAAATTCTATAAATTCATAAATGTACATTTATTAATAATAAACCACTCTTTATGGTGTTCAAAAATGACCTTATGAAATATTTTGAAAGCATACAATTTTCCAAAAATAAGAAGGCTTTAAAAACACTACGGCTCCGTGAGTGTTATGACATAGGTCGTTCATTTTATTTATTTATTTATTTGTTTGTTTGTTTGTTTGTGCCCAATTGCTGATGTTGCCTGTTTGTACCCTTATATATTACTGTTGTTAAGCCCCCTGCTGTTCTGTGTTTGTAATTGTTAATGGTTCAATAAAAATAAATATATACACACACACACACACACACACACACACAAAACCGAACATTTGTCGTAGAAGAATCAAACTATTGACGCGTCTTTATGACGCTACACAGCGCTGTCATGGTAACAGATACTGGAACGTTCTAGATAAGCCTTTATTCGGTTTGAAGTGCTTCAGTACCTGAATCACGTAAGGAGGATTTAGACGCGAAAAACACTGCGAGCAAAGCTAAACTTTCTTTTCACCCGCTAGGTGAGTGAATTTTCCAAAATAAATCCGATTTTAAATGATATATAACATTAATACACGACTTGTAACGACATACAAAAAAAAATTGGCTTGAAATCATTTCATCTAACGACGAACAGTCGAGCACATCACACCGACTCTGTGTAGACGGTTAATGAGAGTAATTTACTAGCTGATGAATCCTAACTGGTATCAAAACTGATTAATATCGCGGTCACAGGGACTTCTAGTGGTGAAAGCCGATATTGTTTTATCTTTTCTATTTCTGAATCGTTTTGGTTTTGTTTGAGAGCTGTGAAAATGAGCTAGAATGTCCACATATATTGCTAACTGCTAATTTTCCACAGTTTTACAGAGCATTTTTGAAAATGGTGGAAATACTGAACAACAACTTCAGAGAAGTACGACTTCCTGATCCACATGCATTCTTTGCAGGTAGGATAAACACACACACACACACACACACACACACACACAAAAGTGATCGTTTAAGGCACAGAGTTAAGAAAAACCTCAAAATGTGTACGGGCATAGTTTTTATACAATTAATACAATAAACAGTACAATACTGTAAGATGAATAACATTTATATGAGCGTAGAGTCGTGTAGCCCTAACTGAGGTTTTAATGTAACTCCAGATACCCCCAGCTTCATGCCTCGACCTGATGATGGCGACCTGGACGATTCTATGGGTGCAGTTTTTCCTGGCCCTCTTATGAGGTGAAACTCTCTTTCTGCTCTCATTTAACACACAAGTTGTAATCAGGAATATTTTAAATCATATCGAAAGGAGTGTCAAATGCGTGCTCGGTAATCCTCATGCAGTAATCCCACTGTTCCAACGTGTGTTGCAGCAATACGATGCAGAAAGATGGCCTGATGCAGTTCATCCAGTGCCAAGCACACGAGTGTCTCCAACATGCTGAAAAAGTGGACAACAAGGAGGCTTACTTATTTTGGCAGATGATGGAGTTGTTCTGCCGTCACAATGGGGTAAGTGTCATTGTACGTGTGTACGTTATTTGAATTTGTAAGCAAATATTTTTCCATGAAAGATCGATATGTGGAACATAATGATATTTTTCTTTTTGCAGAAAGTGATAATGGCTCAGGTCGCTACAACCCTCTTCAAGAGCTGCGGCTTACTGAGGAAGAAGGCATCAAAAGTCAGTATATCACACATCAGGATCAGCATCTGTCTGTACATGATTGTGCATTGTTTTTGCAAACCTTCTGACTAACACAAAAATATCTGCTGCAGCTGAGTGAATACAAGACCCTGAGCGACTGGTGTCTTCCTCTGGCACAGCTCTTGTGCTCCTCTGCCCCAGACGATGAGCACAGACAAGCCGTTATTAAGATGGGAGATGATCTCGGTATTGATAAACACCACAGTAACCTCATATTTCTGAAAATGCTGTAATCATGTCTTTAACTGTTTTCTCATATGTGTGTTTGATCTTTTGTCTGCAGCCAGCAGGGATATGATGTACGCTGCGCACATCTGCTACGTGGCGGCAAAAGTGGACCTGGGGACAAGGAGCCAGTTTGACCTAATCGGATGCGAAAGGTATTTGTTTGTGTGTGTGTGTGTGAGAGAGAGAGAGAGAGAGAGAGAGAGAGAGAGAGGTGTTTTGTGTTTTTCATGACCTGCTACTGATACATTTTTCTATTTACACCAGTCTGCCATTTGGTATGACAGTCCTGACAGCAGCCATTGAGAGAACGGAAGTTTATGAATACGTGCTGTCGCTGACCTCAGGCCTGGCACAGCCAAACTTCCAGGTTGGAATTCCTCTTGTTTTCAGTTTCATGCGTACTGACCGGTCAAATTTAAACATTAAACACTAAGAATGAATGACTCTGTCTGTCTTAGATGTTCAAGTTGTGTCATGCCAGCCGTTTAGTCCAGGCAGAATTTCCCGATGAAGCCCTTCAATACTGTGAGGCCATCGCCAGGGCAGTCATCACCTTCCCCAACAGCTTCAAAAGGAGCTTCATTGAACGGCTCATTTCGGTAAATAAAGATTATTAATGATTGTGAAATGGTTTCCAGGTTTGAAATGCAAAATAAAGTTTTCATGACTAATGTAACTTTCCTCATCTGTCTTGTAGCTGTTTATCAGATTGCAAGGATGTGGAAAAGTACCTGAGTGGATGCGAGAGGTTATGCAGCTGCACAGAGTCAAAGTCGCTGATGCAAATGCTAATGCTGTCCCAGAGCAGCACTCGACGTCTACCGGCTCTGAGATTCAAGACTCAGAAAGTGCAGAGAGTGACAGAAGTGACGGAAGTGACTCAAGTGACGAGAGTCACGGAAGTTACTCCGTTAACGACGAGTTGCCCGCTTTACAGTATACTGATCTGGACTCAGAAGGTATGCTAGTTTCCTCCGTATGGAGAAAAACAGATTTTAGCACATAATGAAATAAAGACTTGTAATACTTTTATTAGGTACTCATATTCAAGATACTTTACCATTCTCAGAAACATAATATAATTCAGTTTAATAGTTGTTAACAACACAAGTCTCATTCTTTACTCTCAGGAGCGGTCACTGAGCATGAAGCGCTTTCTTGCTTAATTCAGTTTCAATGAAAAAAAATATTGTCTGTTTAACAGCTGTGCTTAATTCCCGGTACACCATGGGAGAGCTGCTGGGGAAGGGAGGCTTCGGGTGTGTCTACGCGGCCACTCGTAAAGAAGATGGGAAAGAGGTAAGTGTTCTCCCACACCCTCATGAAACAAACTGCACACTACAGCAGCTGCTGATTAGTACTGAACATGGGTAGTTTTTGTTGTGCAGCTCCCTGCGAGTTAATTCCTCTTCCAAATGTTGATAAGATGAATGGAGTTTATTTGTATCTGTCTGTATTTACATGTAATGAAAATGGCTGTGGAAAGAAACGTTGATTACTAATTATGTTTTGTATGTGTGAACAGGTTGCCGTCAAATTTATGGAAAAGGATCACTTCATCCAGCCCATGGAGATTGTAAGTGAACTTCATAGTAGTTTGTGCTCACGAACTTAGGGGCCGGTGCAACTGGCTGCAGACCAAATACACAGCAAAATAATGTGACTGTATGCTTACTCCTGCTAACATAAAGGAAATCAATCCATTGTAACTTCTCTGCGTATCATAATTTAGATGCATTCCCACCAAACCCATGATGGTTATGTCTGTTTTAATTTTAGCCTGGAGTGGCGGGCAAGGTGCATGCGGAGGTGGCACTGATGAAGATCGCGTCCGAATCGCCTCAGTGTAGCAACATTATTGAGCTCCTGGAGTGGTTTGAAATGCCAGATCAAATCATCTTGGCCCTGGAGAGACCCAGCCCCTGTGTTGACCTCCATGAATTCGCTGAAAGTCAGGGAGGTTGTCTGACTGAAGATCAGACACGAGGCGTCATGAAGCAGGTGATTCGAGCGGTTTGGCACTGCTGTGACCGTAGAGTGCTGCACCGTGACGTCAAAGCCCAGAATCTGCTAATCAACACCGACACTCTGGAAGTCAAACTGATTGACTTTGGCTGTGGAGAATTGCTGTTGGACGTCCCATACAGAGATTATGCAGGTAATTTGGAAATAGAGATGCAAGAGAATCAATGGGAATGCAGCGGAGGATGGTGTTTGACTTTATTTCGCGTGTAACATTGCTAACTTTTCTTTTTCTCTTCACACTCAGGCACGCTTGCATTCAGTCCTCCGGAGTGGGTGATGTTCAACATGTATATGGGCATTCCTGCTACCATCTGGGGTCTGGGAATTCTGTTCTTCAACCTGGTCTGCGGATTCTATCCCTTTGAATCCGAGACCGACATTGAAGATGGACACCTGAAATTCTCTCCGAATGTGTCTCGAGGTGAGTCCATCACATTTATACCTTTATGGTACAGCTGTAAATCTCACAAAAAAACAAAATGGCTGAACTTCTGTCTCGTCACTGCACACACAGATTTCATTGACCTGGTGCTGTGGTGCCTGGAGCTCGAACCTGAAATGAGGCCTTCTTTCCAGGACATCATCAACCATGAGTGGTTCACAGAGAGAGTTTAGGACAAACTCCAGGTTAGACAGCGAGGATACACTAAACATATGAAATATGAGCTATGGTACAGTCTAGATTATGTAACAGTCTAGATTATGTGATTGTACTGGATCAGTATTGAGTTCTGTAGCACAGTTTAAAATAATTATGTAATTATACTAAGAAAAGATAATTACATGATAGAAAAATGTGATGAATAAGAAAACACTGTTTTCTGTCAGTCTGTTTTAATCTGTTTGTTTTATTTTTGCAGATTCCTGCTGGAACCAAAGACCTTGAAAGCCTGAACCCACACATACAGAAAAAAAATGATCTAAAAAAAAAAATAATATAATAAATGCATATAAATGCATTATATTTTATATAATAAATGTAAAAATAAAAAATGAAAAAGAAATGTACAATTTTTTTTTAAACAAATAAAAATGTAAATATAAAAAATTGTCATTTGTTCATTTGTTCATAGCTATTAGGCACTATAATATTAATTAAAATTATTATAAAGCAAAAGAAAAATATAATATGAAAATGTGCCAAATTTCTCTCTAAAGCCTAATTTACACCAAATGCAGTAAATATTCAGTATTTTAACCAGCGTTGCAGTGTTTTATTTCCTGAAATACTTTCTAATCTAGAAGTTCTTGTTAAATCCTCTGAAGTAAAGCAGATTTTCCAGACAGAGCTCCTCAAAGGTTTAATATGATCATTATGATTAATTATTAGTTTTGAGTGAAAGCACAAAGGAGAAGCCTCCCAAGCTCTTGTTTTAAATGGCTGAATCAATCTCAATTACATTTCTGCCATTTTAGAAAAGAAATGACAAAGTTTAAAATTCTATTTATTTTTTATCTCTAATGAGCAAACCTGAGGTAATGGTGTCAAGGAAAACCTCCCTTGAGAAGAAACTTTGAGAGTGACACCGGAGATTGTGAATATTCTTTCTATAGGTGCATATAGTATGGCATCAAATCACTGCCATAAGTATCGTACCCGTGAAAAATATTGTACTCGTATAAAAAAGTAGTGTGCTTGTAAAAAAAAATATCGTACTCGTAAAAAAAATGTATCTTACTCGTAAAAAAAAATCGTACTCGTAAAAAAAGCGTATCCGTAAAAAAAACCCGCATGCTCGTAAAAAAAATATCGTACTCGTAAAAAAAATAACATATTCGTAAAAAAATATCATACTCGTAAAAAAAATATCGTACTCGTAAAAAAAAAACTTATCCGTAAATAAAATAGCGTACTCGTAAAAAATATCGTACTCGTAAAAAAAACATATGCATGAAAAAAATAGCATGCTCGTAAAATAAATATCGTACTTGTAAAAAAAAAAAAAAATCGTACATGAAAAAAAATCACAATCGACAATGTGATTTTCTGGATTTTTTTTTTTTCATTCTGTCTCTCATAGTTGAAGTGTACCTATGATGAAAATTACAGGCCTCTCTTATCTTTTTAAGTGGGAGAACGTGCACAATTGGTGGCTGACTAAATACTTTTTTGCCCCACTGTAAATAAACAGCTTTTCTCTCTCTCTCTCTCTCTCTGGCTTTAATATAAAACAGTAACAGTCACTGCTTTATTAAAACTTTATTTTCTTTCTTTCTTTTTTTCCAATATAGGACAGAACTATAGCAGTAACAGCCCTCGACACAGAATTAATAAAACTACTGCAATGGGCAGAAACAATGCAGAGTCCAATACTTTTAAAACATTAAGCAAAAAAACAACTGTATTTTACAAATCAAACATGTACATCTTGTATCAGCAACAACACTGCTGTAATGGCAGCCCTGAATATTCAGACTAAAGCTATTATCTTTCCTGGTTTCTGGAAGCAGTGTTTATTCTTCTTTCCCACAGGCAGTCTGACTCCTGAAAATATCGGGGAAAGAGCTAAAAAAGTCATAAAGAGTAATTCAGCAGACTTTCATATACTCATCTGCAAATCTAGCTTTTATTAAAGGTCATCTTAAAAATATTGCATGGGGAATCTATGCTTCATTACACCACCAGCATGCACTTGGCTCTGATCCTGCTGCCCCTGACCCTGTATCTGACTGACCTGAGCCTGTGGACGCGGTGATACAGGACTCTGATTAAGAGTCTGGGTTAATACAGAGATAAGAAACCACCTCGAAATATTCTCTCTAGTAAACACAAAGCGAATTACATTACTTTAGAGGTATACATATCATCATGATGAAACTGAACACATGAGCTTAGCGCTGCTAGCTCACTACTCTGCTGTTTGAGCAACAATAACGCTATGCTATGATGCTAATGATTGTATAATGATACACTTGTCCAGTTCATTAAAATACTCTTTACCATAATAACAGGAGGTTTGACACGATACTACAATATCCAACCATACAAGAAGCTTTAAGTGTATTAATTAAATCTTCTCACTTGCTCAAGACAGTTTCAAACACTAATCGGGTCGCGCGGTCCGGCAAGATGGCGCTCTGAGCAGCAGCATTTTCCAGAGCTCTTCTATTAATCCCTCAAAAAATAATTTCAAAAAGCGAGTTAAGTCTCATTTGTTTACTTTAAAATAAATACAAGAGTTTCAAAATAAATACAGACATTTATTTACGTTTGATGAGCAATTTGGATCATAATTATACAAGCGACAACTGATCAACATGAACAAACGCCGGACAAATTACAAACCATGAAAAAAAACAGAGCAGTGGAAGAGAAAGAGCCTCCGGATGATATCGCTACTAATACAAAAATACTGGACGTTGTTAACAAGCTGGCGGGCAGGTTTGACATTCAAGAGAGAAGGATGGAAGACCTTTCCTGTAAAATGGAGGAAAATTACAGACTGATTGCCGTGACACGGTTCATCGTATCGGTAAGAAGGAGCAGAGTCGTACGAGACAAGTCATCGTCCAGTTTGTTAAACGGGAGTGCAGAAATGAGATCTGGAAGCTTTCCAAAGAATGTGATGTAGGCAAACAGGCTGGCGTTCGGTTTGCAGAGGATCTAACCAAGGAAGACAAGATGGCTCGGGAGCTGTTGTGGCCAAAGATTAAAGAGGCAAGAGATCAGAAGAAGAGGGCATATTTTCGAGGGCCTTTTGCGTTCATAGAAAATGTGCAGATTTTCCCATAAGAATGCAAGGTTCGTTGGAAATATTCTATGAGATTTATTAACGTGAACAAATGAGACACACGAGGTTATGCTTCGAGGGACCAATGTGGCGTTACTTTTTCCACACATTTATTGTGGTGGCTTATGGTTAGCTTGTTCTAGCTAATTGTAGTACTACTGTTTACTATGTTTACATTTTGTTCTAAGTTTTCTTTTATTTCGTTAAATACCAGGGGGCTTAAAGACAGTATTAAGAGAAAGGCTATATTTTTATTTTGTAAAAGTCAACAGGCACAGTGTATTTTTTTTTTTGCAAGAGACTCATTCCAGTACAGAAGACTAAATTTTTTGGAGAAACCAATGGGGGGATACCATTTTATTTAGCCATGGAACTAACAGATCTGCTGGCGTTGCCATATGTTTGAACAACTTCCCCGGAAAAGTTGTTGAAGTTAAAAGAGATAAGGACACTGGATTGCTGCGGTTTTGATCATTGAAGGAGCTCCACTGATTTTTCTGAATGTTTATGGTTATAATGGTCAGTCAAGGAACAAAATATTGCTGGGACAAATTTCTGAGATTATTAGTGAATTGAAAGCACTTTTCCCAAATGATAATATTTTAGTAGGCGGAGACTTTAATTGTGTCCCTGATGAATGGATGGATAGATTCCCGACAAAGTATGTTGATTATGAATACAATCAAAATATTACTAATTTTTGTGTTAATAATTCCCTAATAGATGTTTGGAGACATGTTAACCCCGAATTAAGACAATATTCATGGTTTAGACCCAATGGGGGTTGTAAATCAAGAATAGATTTTTGGTTGGTAACACAGGAACTTTTCAAATATGTTTCACAAGCTAAAATTTCTGCAGCTCCTATTACTGATCATTGTATAGTTACTGTCATGCTGATGCCTGATACAGGAAGAATATGTAGACAAAAATATTGGAAGTTTAATGCAAATTTTCTAAATGATGAGCAGTTTTGTAACATGATAAGAAAAATCTTATATTCAGTCAAGACAAATGAAGAGATTGACTCATGTGGAAAGAAGTGGGAATTTTTTAAATATAAAGTTAGAAAGTACTCAATTTATTATGGTAAAAGACTGTGTAAAAAGCAGAAAGAATTAGAGAGACAGCTTATAAAGGATATTAATGATTGTTGTAAAAAGGATCTGTCATTAGATACTAATAAGGAAGAAATGATTAGATTACAATCTAAATTAGATGATTTGTACCTGAAAAAGGCACAAGGGGCATATATACAATCCAGAGCAAAATGGATTGAAGATGGTGAGAAAAACAGTTCCTATTTCAGTAGATTAGAAAAAACAAGACAAGAAAGAAATGCACTTACTACTTTAAATATAAATAATACAATTGTAACTGATCCAAAAGAAATAGATAATGAAGTATATAAATTTTATCAAAACCTATATTCATCATCCTTTTCTGAGGCAAACTCTGAAAATTTCTTTAAAAAAGTAGATCCTTTAATTTCTAAAATTGACCTAGATTTTAAAACGACTTGTGACTCTGATTTAAAAATTGAAGAAATTGATACAGCTATAAAGAAAATGGCTTTGGGGAAGTCACCAGGTCAAGATGGACTTACAACTAACTTTTATCGTTTTTTCTGGTCTGATATAAGAGAAATGCTTTTTGGAGCACTGAAGGAATGCTTAGAAAGTAATACATTATTAACAACAATGAAACAAGCTATAATTGTGTTAATACCAAAACCAAAAAAAGATAAAACCTTTATTGATAATTTAAGGCCAATTACGTTACTTAATGTTGACTACAAAGTATTTACTAATGTTTTAGCTAGTAGGCTTAAAAGTGGTATAGGTAAAATTATAAGTGATACACAATCTGGATTTCTTCCAAATCGATTTATACACAATAACATTCGGCTGGTTTTAGATTTATTAGATTATTCACATTTGCTAGAGGATGATGGAATAATACTATTTCTAGGCTTCTTTAAAGCTTTTGACAAACTTGAACACTGTTTTATTTTACAATCTTTACAACATTTTGGTTTTGGGAGAAAATGTATTAATATAATTTCAATGTTATACAAACAAATTACTAGTGCTGTCTTACTTCAATCAGGCACTACAAGGAGATTTGATATTAATAGGGGAATTCGTCAGGGTGACCCGGTTAGCCCAATTCTTTTCTTGCTTGCGGTTGAGTTACTAGCATTGTATATTAAAAATAATGAAAGTATAAAACCTTTAAATGTTTTGGGTAGATCCTTGGTAATTACACAACTAGCAGATGATACAACCTTATTTTTAAAGAACTATGATCAAATACCTAATGCCGTAAAAGCTGTATCTTTTTTTTCTGAAGCTTCGGGGTTATATTTAAACTTGAAAAAATGTGAGATCTTGACTATTCATGACAATACACATAATTTAATTTATAATATTCCAGTCAAACATAAGGTCACATTTCTTGGGAATAACTATTACAAAAGATTTAAGGGACAGCAAAGAAAATAATATTCAAGTTGTTGTGCAAAAAAATAAAAATACTGAATAGCTGATTACAACAAAATATTTCCATTTTTGGAAGAATTTTATTAACAAAGATGGAAGGGATATCAAGATTAATTTACCCGACATATTCATTAGCAATACCAGAAAGGTGCATTAAGGAAATAAACCAAATTCACTATAATTTTATTTGGAACAATAAGCAGCATATGATTCGAAAAGGTGATATGGTAAAATTGGCAGAAGAAGGAGGGTTGAATGTAATTGATTTTGGGGCAATGAATGGAGTTATTAAGTCAAGATGGTTACAAACATTTGCAAAAGATGAAAAATATTTATGGGTTAGTCTTCCTTTTCATCTTTTCCAAA
This sequence comes from Hemibagrus guttatus, assembly GCA_033459395.1. Classification (NCBI taxonomy): domain Eukaryota; kingdom Metazoa; phylum Chordata; class Actinopteri; order Siluriformes; family Bagridae; genus Hemibagrus; species Hemibagrus guttatus. Next base: position 5,569,474 of record JAUCMX010000016.1, on the reverse strand, counting down.
GGGTAGGGGGAATTTCTTTTCTTTTAAGATGTGATTTTGAACCATTAAAACTGCCTTTTAAGTTATCTGGTTTTCATATGCAGGTGTTACTATACTGGAAAATGCTGTACAAGCATAATTTTACCCCACATAAGGCTATAATTTGGAATAACAGATGTATTTTACATAAGAGGAAATCTTTATTTTATAAAGACTGGATGGAAAAAGGAGTTTGCGCTGTAATACATTTAATGGACGGAGAGGGTAATATGTTAAGTTACGATAATCTTAAAATAAAGTTTAATTTTGGGTTGTTCATATAGACAATATTCTTTAGTTGTCAAAGCTATTCCTGTAGCATTGAGAAATCTAATTAAAGGTATATTACAATACTCTTCTGTAATACCCACACCTCTGGAGTTGTTTATTGACAAGTATAATTTCTTGGATGAAAAATGTAATAACAAGGTTTTGAGGTCACTTATTACAAAAGAATATTTTCCTCTTCCTGTTAAAAGGAAAAATCTTTCTCCAAGATTTTCCAAAGTTGACACTATCAAAATTAGAACCAGATACTTGTCATTTCCTTTGTTACCTAAAATGAAAGAAGTACATTTCAAAACAATTAACGACATTTATCCATGTAACGAATTTCTAAGGGTAAGGTTTAATTTGGATAGCAATGTCTGTACATTTTGTCAAAAAAATATAGAATCTCAGGAACATCTTTTTTTTTATAATTGTACGATTGTTAAGTCATTTTGGGACAGATTGTATGAGTGGTTGGAGACAAAAAATGTAATACCTGCCTTTGATTATCATATTGTTAAATTTGGTGTCTTTTTGGACAACAAAGACATTGAATTTTTGTGTAATAATGTGATGATTGTAGCCAAATTTTACCTACACAAATGTAGATTTGTTAAAGTTTCCCCATGTTTTGAGGCATTTAAAAATGACTTTAAAATTTTATTTAAATCCTTAAAACAACTAAAAATGAGGAGTGCCTTAAAGCTCTCTAAATTACTGGCAATATATATGGACTAACCCCCCCTGAAATCTAATTTACTCTGTTATTATTTTCTTTTCATGTCTGTTAGGTTTTTATTTATGTTATTTGTATTTTATTTATTTATTTGTATTATTATTATTATTTTTTTTTTTTTTTATTTTTTATTTATTTATTTTTTTTTTTGGTGTTATGTTACTATTATCTTGTTTACAATATGCTGCTTGGTTGTATTGTTAATGCCTATCATTGATAATATGTTAATGTCAGTTTGTTATTTGAAATGATTCATTAATAAAAAAAAAAAATAAAAAAAATAAAAACTAATCGGGTCGCGCGTCAGTGACGTCACTTTTCTGATTGGCTAGAGAAGGGCGGTAGGTTGAGAAGCAGTGGACCAATGGAGACTTTTACCACGCCCCCTAATCTGCATAAAACTCTACGCATATTTTCTGGAATAGCAACTTTGTGATTCGTGTGTTGTATTTTTTTATGAGTACGATATTTTCTTCACGAGTACGATATTTTTTGTACGGGTACGATACTTATGGCGGTGATTTGACGCCATAATATAGTCAAGTACGTAACCAGGAGCTTTGAACAGCTTATAAATCAGCATAGTTTCTAAGTACATTACAGATTTAACACAAATTCCTTCCTACTGAAGCCATCAAATGTTCAGTGATTGAGATCCGAGTGCAAAACCATCCTTCGCAACAGCACTTCAAAGCCGCCACTATAGCATCCAAGTGGTTCTATCCACAGCAGTCCCATGAGTCTGCAAGCTGTCCATGCGAAGCTATTCCCAGTAGCAGTGAGCACCTTTAAGCGACAAGATTCCAGCCAGAAGTAGGGCATCAGTATGGATCAGGCAGGAGACCGAAGAGAAAAAGCCATCACACTGGGAACTCGGAACACTGGGAGCTCGGGAGTGTAGCTCAACAGAGAGTGAGAGAAAGAGAGAGAATATTAGGTATGCTTGTGATCATCTAATGCAGGGGTGTCCAAACTTTTTTCACTGAGGGCCACAAGCAGAAATATAAACAAAGGGCATACAGGGCCACTCACTAGAGGTGAGGTATGGGTATATTTCAAACTTGTTTAACTAATAGGTTACAAGATGGGCTTGTTTGCACAGCAACCAACTTTTGCAACACATGTTATCAACTTTAATTGATTGAATTTATTGAATCATTTTTAACTCACCTGAAATTCGAACAGTGTTGCACTCTGAGGGTGCAGCGATGCTGCACTTTGGACTGATGGATGGCTGGCAGGTCAGGATTAAGTTTGGTCCTTAAGATGCGAAGGACATCACAGAGATGGAGGTCAGTCATTTTGCTTCTCAATCTGCTTTTGTTCAGAGTTAACAGAGAAAATGTTTGCTCACATGGGTATGCTGAACCGATGAGACTCGTCGTTCTTTTTGCATGGCGTCTCATCAGAGGCATCTCATCAGAGGAATCTCATCAGAGGAATCTCATCAGAGGAATCTCATCAGAGGCATCTCATCAGAGGCATCTCATCAGAGGCTTTATCCAAGCTCTGGTCGAAGTCAGGTAGGGAGAGAAGCTGGTGTTTATTCTTCAGAAAGTTATCACATTGTATTTCAATAAGTTCTAATCGTAGACTCTCTTCCACATTCTGCATCCATCAGGAAGGGAGTCGAGAACAGCTTTATTTCTTTCTCAATGATAGAAAAATCCTGGAAACACTGACTGAATTCTGTTTTGAGAGATGTTAAAACACACAGATTTTTCCTATCCCTTTTCCCTGTAAATACAACTTACAGACTGTAAACCCGGATGAGTTGAATGGAAACCAGTTGCCTTAAAAAAGCTAAGTAATGTGTACTCTTAAAATTCCCATCTCTTCCAACATCTATCTTAAGCTCTATGTACTTAAAAAATATACAAACCCGATTCCAAAAAAGTTGGGACACTGTACAAATTGTGAATAAAAACAGAATGCAATGATGTGGAAGTTTCAAATTTCAATATTTTATTCAGAATACAACATAGATGACATATCAACTGTTTAAACTGAGAAAATGGATCATTTTAAGGGAAAAATAAGTTGATTTTAAATTTCATGGCATCAACACATCTCAAAAAAGTTGGGACAAAGCCATGTTTACCACTGTGTGGCATCCCCTCTTCTTTTTATAACAGTCTGCAAATGTCTGGGGACTGAGGAGACAAGTTGCTCAAGTTTAGGAATAGGAATGTTGCCCCATTCTTGTCTAATACAGGCTTCTAGTTGCTCAACTGTCTTAGGTCTTCTTTGTCGCATCTTCCTCTTTATGATGCGCCAAATGTTTTCTATGGGTGAAAGATTTTTTACGGAGCACTTTTGTACGTCGCTCTGGATAAGAGCGTCTGCCAAATGCCAGAAATGTAAATGTAAATGAAAGATGTGGACTGCAGGCTGGCCATTTCAGTATCCGGATCCTTCTTCTACACAGCCATGATGTTGTAATTGATTCAGTATGTGGTCTGGCATTGTCATGTTGGAAAATGCAAGGTCCTCCCTGAAAGAGATGACGTCTGGATGGGAGCATATGTTGTTCTAGAACTTGGATATACCTTTCAGCATTGATGGTGCCTTTCCAGATGTGTAAGCTGCCCATGCCACACGCACTCATGCAACCCCATACCATCAGAGATGCAGGCTTCTGAATTGAGCGCTGATAACAACTTGGGTTGTCCTTGTCCTCTTTAGTCCGGATGACATGGCATCCCAGTTTTCCAAAAAGAACTTCAAATTTTGATTCGTCTGACCACAGAACAGTTTTCCACTTTGTCACAGCCCATTTAAAATGAGCCTTGGCCCAGAGAAAACTCCTGCGCTTCTGGATCATGTTTAGATATAGCTTCTTTTTTGACCTATAGAGTTTTAGCCGGCAACGGCGAATGGCACGGTGGATTGTGTTCACCGATAATGTTTTCTGGAAGTATTCCTAAGCCCATGTTGTGATTTCCATTACAGTAGCATTCCTGTATGTGATGCAGTGCCGTCTAAGGGCCCGAAGATCACAGGCATCCAGTATGGTTTTCCGGCCTTGACCCTTACGCACAGAGATTGTTCCAGATTCTCTGAATCTTTGGATGATATTATGCACTGTAGATGATGATAACTTCAAACTCTTTGCAATTTTTCTCTGAGAAACTCCTTTCTGATATTGCTCCACTATTTTTCGCCGCAGCATTGGGGGAATTGGTGATCCTCTACCCATCTTGACTTCTGAGAGACACTGCCACTCTGAGAGGCTCTTTTTATACCCAATCATGTTGCCAATTGACCTAATAAGTTGCAAATTGGTCCTCCAGCTGTTCCTTATATGTACATTTAACTTTTCCGGCCTCTTATTGCTACCTGTCCCAACTTTTTTGGAATGTGTAGCTCTCATGAAATCCAAAATGAGCCAATATTTTGCATGACATTTCAAAATGTCTCACTTTCAACATTTGATATGTTATCTATATTCTATTGTGAATAAAATATAAGTTTATGAGATTTGTAAATTATTGCATTTTATTCACAATTTGTACAGTGTCCCAACTTTTTTGGAATCGGGTTTGTATCAGCATGGAATTTAGTGTATTGTACTTAAATATTCCAAGTGTAGTAACTGAAAAAGTAATTCATATAACAAAAGATTTTTAAGTTAAATAAAAGTAATTCATATAAATTTTTTATTTAACTTAAAAATCTTTTGTTATATGAATTACTTGTGATCATCTATGATCATCTTGTTATATGATCTACATGATCTATATGAATTACTTTTTCAGTTACTACACTTGGAATATTTAAGTACAATACACTAAATTCCATGCTGATTTAACTTGAAATAATGTGTAATATCAATTACTTTGTTCAATTACTCTACTCATTTTCTTAAGTAAAACTAAGTAAAGTTTTTAAGTCAAAGCAGAAAAATCTGAAAAAACAAATAACAATAGTCATTTCTTTTGTGTTTTATTCCAAATATAAAACATTCCAAATACAACAAGACCAAGGAAAATTACAACTCAAGGCTGATAGAGACCTTGTAAATCAGCATCAAATCAAAATCGGTGCCAATACCATACAAAATACACTGCAAAAGATGAACAACAGTGAACATTTTACAATTGCAACATTACAAACGAACAACTTGGTAATAGTAACATAACCATTACCTTTTACAGCGCAAGCTGGATTTTCAAAGACTGAATTTTTGGAGCCAGCTCACCTTTTCCTAGGTTGAGCATTACCTGCTGAATAAAGTGAAACGTGTTTTTCATACACTTAGGGTAGTCCAGTGCAAGGCATAAATTAGCCCAAAAAGGACACAGAAGGCCTGAGGCAGGTTGGTCAGTCTCTCCATCACCAAACTCCCTTCCAGGATGATTGCCATTTTGGATGGGTTTAGCTGAGGACTTTCCTGGTCTATGCAGAGGATTCCCACTGTAGTTTGACTTACATCCTAAAAGAGATTGAAGAAACAGATTGACAAGGAGAAGACATTATCATGCTAGTTAATAATTTGTTGTACACCAAAACGTATCTCCAACTGTATAAGGAAAAGAACCATACAATATAAACTACATCACAGTTAATTAAAAAAGGACAAAACCAAAGTCTTAAATTGGCTTTGACAACTGCCATATTTGGAACTGTACATGGCACCGTGTCTTAACCGGACACAACTCTAATAAAAATCATTTTTATGCTAATCAAAGTTTGCCATAACCAGTCATATTTGTGTGAACTGTTACTTGTAAGAACCTTAAAAGAAATACAGTTTCTCATGTAATTTGACATGTTCATGGTTTAAAGACAGCTATTAAATAAAAACCTTCAAAAACAAAGAGTATATAAAGTTACTATTATTACTGTTTAAATTATTAATAATGCATTGGAATCAGAGGACAAGATACATCAAATCATGACCCTCTGAATCGTAATCTAATCGAACTCTGAGGCAAGGGAAGATTCACAGCTCTAAAAGAGAACATTTTACAACAAAATAATCACTTACAGAGCAGGTCTTGAAAAATGCAGGAGGATCATCCCCTAAAATTATTGGCAGTCCCTGAAGACAAAGACATCTGATGTCTGTTGGTTCAGAAGTCTGAAAAAAAATCCCATTCTTTTTATAGTACAGTTTGCTTGAGATAAATGTATTAATGTGAGTGTATGAGTGTGTGTGTGTGTGTGTGTGTGTGTGTGTGAGTGTTTGTGTATAAGTGTGTGTTTAAGTGTATGTGCTGTGTATGTACTGTGTGTTTGTATGTGCTGTGTGTATGAGACAGTAAATCTGTATGTGAGTGTGTGTCTGTGTATGAGTGTGTGTATGAGTGTGTGTGTGTGTGTGAGAGTGAGTGTGTGCAAGTGTATGTGCTGTGTGTCCTGAGAAACGCACGCCACCTCCATCAAATACGCACGCCTCACCAGAGCCACCTGCACCACGCAGCTTCTTGTACACAAACTACAAAGCCTCCTTACCTTCTCCCACTCCTGCTCCCACTTCCACTGCACCTCCTCCTCCCACTTCCACTGCACCTCCTCCTCCCACTTCCACTGCACCTCCTCCCCCCCTTTGTCCCCTTCCAAACGCCCCACCCCCGAGCTTGTTGAAAGAGGAACTGAAAGTGCAGCACGCTCCTCCACTCCCTCCTCAACTGCCTCCAAAACGCCTCCAAAACCGACCCAACTTCAACTCCCATCGCCTTATTCAGTGTGATACTTTAGCGCGCCAGCGCCTAAAATCAGAAAAGGCCAAAGCTCGTTCCCTAGATCTTTTAGAAGTCTGTAGTGCTTCACCCAGCGAGGAGGAACCGCAGTCTAACAAAGGGTGAACGAGAACCAGCCTCACCCATTCATCTACTTTGCACTCACCCAAACTGACCCTATCCACTAGTCACCTGTTAGCTCCGCCCTCTACCCTGGGCTTTACCTCTGGCAACGCACGTCAGGCGTCCCTGGTAGAGCAAGTGCGTGCACATCTGCTCGGTTCAGTGGCGGACATGCGTTCTGTGGGGCTGAGGAAACCCCTCTCGCCCGAGACGCACCGGCGGAGGCGGGCCTGGAGGAGACATACGGTGGTGGTCTCGCCTACTGACTCTTCCCACAAAAACTCTCAAGTCTCCGGTGCTGTTAACAACAACAACAACAAACCCCACCCCCCAAACCTTTTGTTGTAAGTCCAGGGGAGAAGCCCATCCCCGTTGCTCAGCGATCCTCCGCCGATGCCTCTTCATCACGTCGGACCCCACATACCTCCCAGTTCCATGAATGCTTGTGACAGCATTTGAATCAGAGTAATCAGATTCAATACCCTGTTTTCTATTAACATGGTTCTCGTTCTGGGAGCCTGGGAACCTTTTTTAAACAGTTTCCAATGGTATAAGAGATTATATTTACATATTGTACCTTTTTGTGTTAAAGTCTGTGAACACAGAGGCTTCATCACAGACCATGATTACACCCAAGACAACTTACCTTTAGCAACATAGTCTGATTGCTGATTGCATTGTGTCCAATGGAGGGAATGGCAAATTAAAATTCACCCACTTTTACCGTTTCTTTTTCTTGTTAACCATGACGATGCTGTCTCCTCATCACAGATCCTGTGACTATTATAAAGGGTACACAAACATTTACACAAAAACACACATTCTTTCATCTGCTCAAGTATAGACTTCAGCAAAGTATTAATGCAGTATTAGCGAGGCAGTGTTTCGCCAACATCAAATGTGTTGAAACAGACCCCTAACCTTGCTCATGTCTCTTTGTAAACACACACACACTCACTGAGCACGCATTGCTCGTTCTAAGCATTTCTTTATCCGTGTATTTTTGTGTCTGAAATGTTTTGTGTATAGTGTGTATGTGCGTTCAGCTATTTTGTAACATTTGTACAAAGCCTTGCTAAGTTAATCTTGTAAATATGCATATAATAATATATTTGGTTTTCATTTTTGTTTAGTTTTTATATGGTTTACAAAAGCGCACATAGGTGCGTGATCATTTATTTTAAGATTTTACTTGAAATGGATTCTTAAATGTTTCTTTTTGTTTTGTATACAGTATATATAAAATATATTATATATTTTGTATGAATATAATAAGTACTTTAATTTGGTGTGTTATTTGTTTTAAACAAAACAAAAACAGAACTAAACCTCCGATAGACTGTTGTTTATTTTCTCATAAATGGCCTTTTCCATGTGACTTATCAGTACTATGCAGAACTCCATACACCTCAGTATAAAGAAAAGAACTTTAACCTGCAGAAGAGTGTCTGTCCAACGGCCTGTCACATGCTATAATAAATTCCTTCTTGCTGGGCATTAGAGTGCGCTGTCATGTTGCTTGCTTTATTTATTTCATTAGAGTTTAGTGTAGTTTTTTATTGTACAAATAAAGCCATATGGCTGATTCCACACTTGGGCTAGTTTGATCAGTTTGGGCTAGTTTGTAGTATAGATGCTTAAAAAAAATAACACGTGACCAAAATCATTTGTCCACCACCTACATCATCTAATGGCTCATCATCCCAGTCTATATGCAGAACACAGATAAAGATATAATATGAAATGATGTTCTACTTATTTATTCTTAGCATAGTTTGTGGAGTTAGGTTTTATAGAAATTATTAACTTATCCATCCTTGCATTTTCTGTCCCACTTATGTTGCACAGGATCATCTATCCCAGGGGATACAGTGCACAAGGTGGTGGTCACCCTGGACGGGGTGCCAACACACACACAATCATACACCAATACAGCACAGACAATTTAGAGATGCCAATAAGCCACCAATGCATGACATGAAGCACAGGGAGGCCATGTGGGAATCGAACCTCTAACCCTGGAGGTGCTAGGAAAAATGAGCCAACCACTAAGCCACCATCTCCTCCAATTGCTAACTTATTAAAATATTATTTTAATCCTCTTCTTCTTCTTCTTTCGGCTTTTCCCTTCAGGGGGCGCCACAGCGAATCATCTCTCTCCACCTATCCCTATCTTCTGCATCCTCAACACTTGCACCCACTAGCTTCATATCCTCATTAATTCCATCCATATACCTCCTCTTTGGCCTTCCTCTTTGCCTCCTGCCTGGCAGCTCCATGTCCAACATTCTCCTACCAATATACTCACTCTCCCTCCTTTGAACATGTCCAAACCATCTTAATCTGGCCTCCCTAACTTTGTCCCCCAAACGTCCAACATGAGCTGTCCCTCTGATGTACTCGTTCCTAATCCTGTCCAACCTTGTCACTCCTCAAGAGAACCTCAACATTTTCAGCTCTGCTACCTCTAGTTCTGACTGCTGTCTCTTCCTCAGTGACACTGTCTCTAAACCATACAGCATGGCCGGTCTCACCACTGTCCTATACACCTTCCCCTTGATTCTCGCTGATATTTTCCTATCACACAGAGCTCCCGACACCTTTCTGCACACATTCCAACCTGCCTGCACTCGCTTCTTTACCTCTTTCCCACACTCTCCATTACTCTGGACTGTTGACCCCAAGTACTTAAACTCCTGTACCTTCTTCACCTCTTCACCCTGTAACCTTACTGTTCCACTTCCCTCCCTTTCATTCACACACATGTACTCAGTCTTACTACGACTGACTTTCATTCCTCTTCTCTCCAGTGCAAACCTCCACCTCTCCAGGTTTTCCTCCACCTGCTCCCTGCTCTCACTACAGATCACAATGTCATCTGCAAACATCATTGTCCAAGGAGACTCCTGTCTGACCTCCTCTGACAACTGGTCCATCATTATAGCAACCAGGAAGGGGCTCAGAGCCGATCCCTGATGCAGTCCCACCTCCACATTGAACTCCTCTGTCTGACCTACAGCACAACTCACCACTGTCCTGCTCCTCTCATACATGTCCTGCACCACTCTGACATACTTCTCTGCTACTCCTGACTTCCTCATACAATACCACAGCTCTTCTCTTGACACCCTGTCATACGCTTTCTCCAAGTCTACAAACACACAGTGTAACTCCCTCTGACCATCCCTATATTCTCAGAGAAAAAAATTGCATCTGTTGTGCACTTTCTGGGCATGAAGCCATACAGCTGCTCACAAATTTCCACTACCTTCCTCAACCTAGCTTCCACTACTCTTTCCCATAGCTTCATTGTATGGCTCATCAACTTTATCCCCCTATAGTTGCTGCAACTCTGCACGTCACCCTTATTCTTAAAGATCGGCACTAACACACTTCTTCTACATTCTTCAGGCATCTTCTCACTCTCTGAAACCCTGTTGAACAAACTAGTTAAAAATTACACTGCTGTCTCTCCTAGACACTTCCAGAGCTCCACCGGGATGTCATCAGGACCAACTGCCCTTCCACTTTTCATCCTCTTCAAAGCCTTCCTGACTTTATCCTTTCTAATCTTATCTACTTTCTGTTCCACAGAGTTCACCCCTTCTACTCTTTTTTCCCTCTCATTTTCCTCATTCATCAGCTCTTCAAAGTACTCCTTCCATCTCCTCTGTACACTCTCCTCACTTGTGAGCACCCTTGCATCTCTATCCTTAATAATTCTAACTTGCTGCACATCCTTCCCATCTTGATCCCTCTGCCTAGCTAACCTGTACAAGTCCTTCTCTCCTTCTCTAGTGTCTAACCTAGTGTACAACTCGTCATATGCCTTCTGCTTGGCCTTAGATACCTCCCTCTTCACTCCTTATCTTCTTTCCTCCCTCCAGATGACACACCCAGCACCTTTCTCCCTGTCTGCCTGATCACTTCTGCTGTAGATTCTCAGTCATCTGGCAGCAATACCTGACCACCCAGAGCCTGCCTCAACTTCTGTCTAAATTCCTCACAACATTCCTCCTTTTTCAGCTTCCACCACTTGGTTTTCTTCTCTATCTCTATCTTTGACCTCTTCTTCTTACAGACCATCAAAGTCATCCTACACACCACCATCCTATGCTGTCTGGCTACACTCTCTCCCACTACCACTTTACAGTCACTAATCTCTTTCAGATTGTCTCTTCTGCATAGGATGTAGTCTACCTGTGTTCTCCTACCTCCACTCTTGTAAGTCACTCTATGCTCCTCCCTCTTCTGAAAATAAGTGTTAACCACAGCCATGTCCATCCTCTTAGCAAAGTCCACTACCATCTGTCCTTCTAGGTTCCTTTTCTTAACTCCAAACTTGCCCATCACCTCCTCATCACCTCTGTTCCCCTCACCATGTCCATTAAAATCTGCTCCTATCATCACTCTCTCACCCATGGGAATACTCTCCATCACCTCATCTAATTCACTCCAGAATCTCTCTGTTATATACAGAACGAGGACGGAGACACGGATAATCTTTAGGTGGTTTATTGAGCAATCGAGGCAGCGAGAAGTGTGTAGATACTGAGATCGTGAAGGCGGATGGCAGAGCGTGGGGAGCGAGGATGCCGGCGGGAGTCTGTGGCTTGAGTTGTGGTAGCGTGAGCGAGGATGCCGGCAGGAATCTGTGGCTTGAAGCTTGAGGGCGTGAGCGAGGAAGCCGGCAGGCTTGGCGTGATGGAAACCCCGGGGTAGAGGCTGAGAGCTGCGTGGAAACAAACGGACAGAGATCTCTGGAGAAATGGGGGTAAAGGTTAGCGAAAGAGTCCAGAACGAGAAGCATAACATGGCGGTATGTGCTAACGATACCGGACGAAGGCTGAGTGTGATGTGGTGATATTTGTAGTGTGGTGGTGAAGGTGATAATGATCCTCAGGTGTGTCTAATCAGAATTCAGGAGAGGGAGTGCGCTGTGACTGGGTGCGTGCAGAGCCTGGCGTGTCTGTGACACTCTCTTTCTCCTCTAACTCACAACCTACCTGTGGGGCATAACCACTAACAACATTCAACATCACCCCTTCAATCTCTAACTTCAGACTTATCACCCTGTCTGACACTCTCTTCACCTCCAGAACATTCCTCATAAACTCCTCCTTCAGGACCACACCTACCCCATTTCTCTTACTATCCACACCATAATAAAACAGCTTGAATCCTGCTCCTATACTACGAGCCTTGCTACCATTCCACCTGGTCTCCTGTACACACAGTATATCCACCTTCCTTCTCTCCATCATATCAGCCAGCTCTCTACCTTTCCCTGTCATAGTACCAACATTCAGAGTTCCTATTCTCAGTCCTACACTCTTACCTTTCCTCTTCTCCCTCTGTCTGTGCACTCTCCTCCCTCCTCTACTTCTTCGACCAACAGTAGCCCAATTTCCACCGGCGCCCTGTAGGTCAAAGGCGTCGACCGATCCGGTATGAAATTCAGAGTACTGACGATTCACATGGTTAAATTTGGCAATGTTTTACGCCGGATGCCCTTCCTGACGCAACCCTCTCTATTTATCTGGGGTTGGGACCGGCACAGAAGTCACTGGACTGTGACCCCCATGGCTAGATTATACAGATATAATGAACATTAATGTAAATAAATAAATACTTACAAGCGATGCTGTTGTACGGTTAAAGATTACAGAGATACACGGCAATTAAAGAGAGTCATCATTATTGCTGCCTGCATAAAGCACTTAACTATTTCCTGAATCACGTGAACACCGGAAATTGCAGTTTAAAGTAACGCTAAACTTGCCACTATATGGGGCTCTAAACAATTAATAAAGTGAATAGGAGAGTTAAGCCATATACTCAATAAACAATTAAATCTCTTATCAAATTAAACACTAAACATGAAATCTGTTTAAATTAAACTTGTTCCATCACAGTTGTTAATGTGATTCTGACAGTATCACACAGGTGTAGGTGTATCTACTTGAAATTAAGATTTTGCATCAATAGTTATTACATAGATACTATCAATCTAATCAGATTAGTGTTTTGTTAAGTTTGTCAATATTGTTTGAAAAAATGGGCTGAGTGCAACTGTGTAAATTTGAATCCTCTATGCAAACAGGGTTGCGAAAACATTACAGGTTACGGCCATGGTGGGGAACGTCGGCTATGTATTTGTTACGGGACAGAAGGCACGGAGACAGAGATTGACAGTTCGGATGTTTGTTTGGATCAAGCAGCAGAGAGCAACTGTTAGATGCGAAGGGAGTGAATTGAGAGATAGAGAGAGATACTGCCCTGCGAGGAATGCTGTGGATGATCCGGGAGAGATGACGGGAACGGGAGCGGATCTGGAGCAGGGAGACGAGTGCGCGCACACACACACACAGGGAAACACGGGAAGCGGAGAAACACAGAAGACAGATGAGCATCAGGTAGCGTAGCTTTATGAATGAGTCCTTCAGTCTGAAACGAGATCGGACGGTGAGTGGTGTGTGTGAGTCCTTTTATGACTGAGGTGATTGGGAAGGAGATAGCGTGCAGGTGTGTGTGATCAGTACTCGGGAGAGTGAGTGCACTGTGTTTGGTTGTCGTTGGAGCCTGGCTTGTCTGTGACAGTATCCCCCTCCTCACGGCCCGCTCCTGAGGGCCGCGGGCCTTGACGTCGTGGCGGTCTACCCCTCCCACGCGGAGCAGGTCTGTGGGGATGCGTCGCGTGGAAGGTCGTCAGAAGGTTGGGGTCGAGGACATCATCCCGCGGAATCCACGAGCGTTCCTCCGGGCCATAGCCCTCCCAGTCCACCAGGTCCTCGAGTCGACCGCCACGGCACCGGGAGTCCAGGATCTCCTTCACCCCATAGCCGGTCCCGTCGTCCAGTAGGAGTGGAAGGGGGGGTTCGGCTGCGTCCTCACCAGGCTCTGTGGAGGGAAGAACAGAGGGGTGGTGAGGCTTGAGGAGGGAAACATGAAATGTGGGGTGAATACGGTACCCTCGTGGTAGCTGGAGCTTATACGTGACCGGGTTGACCTGCTTCAGGATGTAAGCCTCCGCCGGCGCAGGGCGCGCTGCAGTTGATGGTGTGCTGAGCCCCAGACCCTCTCACTCTCGCGGAACCAGTGGTTGACCGCCGGTACGTCCGGCGGCTCCCCTGACCAGGGGAAGAGAGGTGGCTGGTAGCCGAGCACACACTGGAAGGGAGTCAGACCGGTGGAAGGTTGACGGTGGGAATTCTGTGCGTACTTGGCCCAGCCCAGGTACTGGCTCCACGATTCCTGGTGGCCGTGACAGAAGGTACGGAGGTAGAGGCTGATCTCCTGGATCTTCCGTTCCGTCTGCCCGTTTGTCTGAGGGTGGTACCCCGATGATAGGTTGACGGCCACACCCAGGCGCGTGAAGAATGCCCTCCAAACTCTGGACACGAATTGAGGGCCCCGGTCAGAGACGATGTCCTCCGGGATGCCGAAGTAACAGAAGACTTGGTTGAATAGTAGTTCTGCCGCTTTCATGGCCGTGGGTGGCCCCTTCAGCGGCAGTAGGCGGCACGCCTTGGAGAATCGGTCGACGATAACAAATATGCAGGTGTGGGTACCGGAGTTCGGAAGGTCGGTGATGAAGTCGACACCTAGGTGTGACCAGGGGCGGTTGGGAACGGGCAGAGGAAGGAACTTTCCCGAGGGTAGCTGGCGTGGGGTTTTCGCCATGGCGCATTCTTCACACCCCTGCACGTACCTTCTGACATCAGCTGCCATGCTGGGCCACCAGAAGTGATCTTTCAGCAGCAAGAGTGTTTCATTGATCCCTGGGTGACCAGTGCCAAGAGAGGTGTGGGCGGTGTGGATGAGGGAAGTGCGTCGTGCTCGGGTGATGTACTGGGATCCTGGTGGGCAGCCCGGCGGAGTGTTGGTGGAGGCATTGGCAGGCGGAAGGGTTTCCTGGGACCAGGTTATGGGGCTGACGATCAGGTCTGCTGGGAGGAGAGGGCTCGGGCGTTTTTGGGCTCTCTTCAGGGGCAAACATACGAGAGAGGGCGTCCGCCTTGGTGTTCTTGGACCCGGGCCGGTATGATATGGAAAACTCAAACCGGGTGAAGAAGAGGGCCCAGCGAGCTTGTCGGGGGTTGAGCCGTTTAGCAGCTCGGAGATACTCCAGGTTCTTATGGTCCATAAGAACCAGAAACGGGTGCCTGGCTCCCTCCAGCCAGTGCCTCCACTCTTCGAGGGCTAATTTGATGGCCAGTAGCTCCCGGCTACCAATGTCGTAATTCCTCTCCGCCGGGTTGAGCTTGTGGGAAAAGAAGGCGCATGGATGGAGGCAGCCAGGATTCCCCTGCTGCTGTGACAGGACCGCTCCTACTCCTGTTGTGGACGCGTCCACTTCCACGACGAAGGGCTTGTCGGGGTCTGGGTGGATCAGGAGGGGAGCGGTGGTGAAAGCCCTCTTGAGGGTGTTAAAGGCCCCTTCAGCGGCTGGGGACCAGAGGAGAGATTTGGGTTTATTGCGGAGCAGGTTGGTGAGAGGGTCGGCGATGCTGCTATAGTTACTGATGAACCGCCTGTAGAAATTCGCGAATCCGAGGAACCGTTGAAGTTCCTTCACCGTAGTGGGTGCCGGCCAGTCCCGGACGGCGGTGATCTTCCCCTCGTCCATCTGGATACCACTACTGCTGATGTTATACCTGAGGAACTGCACTGAGGGCTGGTGAAAGGAGCATTTCTCTGCTTTCAGGAAGAGCTCCCTCAGGCGTCCCAGGACCTCCGCTACGTGCTGGCAATGTTCAGCCAAGCTCCGGGAGTAAATCAGGATGTCGTCTATGTAGACCAGCACGCACCGGTGGAGAAACTCCCGGAGAACCTCATGGATAACATCCTGGAACACGGAGGGGGCGTTGGCGAGGTCATAGGGCATGACCAGATACTCGTAGTGGCCGGTGGGTGTGATGAAGGTGGTCTTCCATTCGTCCCCCTCACGTATCCATATGAGGTTATATGCACTGTGGAGGTCCAATTTAGTGAAGATGGTGGCACCTCGGAGATGTTCCAGGGCCGCTGGGACGAGGGGCAGAGGATATCGGAACTTAACGGTTATCCGGTTGAGGGCACGATAATCGATGCATGGTCGGAGGCCTCCGTCCTTCTTGGCCACGAAGAAGAAGCTCGAAGCAGCAGGGGAAGTGGACGGGCGGATGTAACCCTGCGCCAGGGCCTCCTTGACGTATTCCTCCATGGCCTTTTCCTCCGGAACAGACAGGGGGTAAATCCTTCCCCTGGGCACTGGTTCACCCGGAAGCAGGTCAATGGCACAGTCCCATGGCCGGTGCAGAGGCAGCTTGGAGGCTCTCTTGGGGCAGAAGACGTCACTGAAGGGGGCGTAGCAGGTGGGAATCTGTAGGGGCTGGTTTACGAGAGGACTCTCGATGGAGGTGGCCTGGACCGGGAGAGAGATTGGAGTCGGGGAGTGTGGAGCAGGTAGGTGAGGAAAACAGCCCGGAAAGCAGGTGTCGCCCCACTTCAGGACTTCGCCGGTGCTCCAAGAGAGGATGGGGTTGTGCTGCTCTAGCCAAGGGCGCCCGAGGATGATGTCAGCCGTAGACTCCTCCAGAATCAGGAAGGTGGTCTCTTCCACATGCAGTAGGCCGACCTGGAGAAGCACCGGGCCGGCACTGTGGTGGACCCGCCAGCAACTTACGGGTTTTCTGGTGATACATCTTATCTGCCGCAGAGGACGGATGGGGCATGTGGGAAGAGCGTGCCCCGGGTCGCCACAGTACAGACACAGACTCTGGGTCAGCCTCCTCTGCCGCTCAGCGGCGTTCAGATGCGTCGTCCCCAGTTGCATGGGCTCAGGAGCTGGTTCTGGAGGGCTGACAGGTTCTGGTCGGTCGCGCCTGTTGTCGGGGCGCGACTGGTCCTGGGATCTGTGAACACACGACTGCATGCGAGTAGCGACACGGATGGAGGTTTGGATCAACCTCTCCAGCCCAATCGCGTCCTCGTGGGCAGCGAGATGCAACCTCACCTGTGGGTTTA
This sequence comes from Hemibagrus guttatus, assembly GCA_033459395.1. NCBI lineage: Eukaryota > Metazoa > Chordata > Actinopteri > Siluriformes > Bagridae > Hemibagrus > Hemibagrus guttatus. The sequence goes on along the minus strand of JAUCMX010000016.1, from coordinate 5,552,635 downwards.
ATCCCTGACGGTAGGCGGCGAGAAGAGCTTGCTCATTCCAGCCATTCTTGGCAGCCAGCGTCCTGAACTGGATGGCGTAATCGGTGACCATTAGTTTTCCCTGTCGAAGCTTACAGAGCTCCTCTCCGACTGACGAGTCCCAGGAGGGCTTCCCGAACACCTCCTTGAAGTGTTCTACGAACCCGGCATAAGGCTGCGTCATGGGGGAGTCCTGGGACCACAGGGACTCGGCCCAGAGAAGAGCCTGGCCACGTAGCTGAGTGATGACGGACGCCACCTTGGACCGCTCGGTAGGATACAGGTGTGGTTGCATCTCCAGGACCAGGGAGCATTGCAGTAGAAACCCGTTGCAATCGTCCACCGAGCCAGAGTAGGGCGCCGGTTGGGCCATGGGACTGGAACACAGCGGCGCCGAAGAAGCGGTGATGGTGTCAGCGGAAGTGATAGCGGGGGGGTAGGAGCAGGAGCCGGCAGAGCGACGAGCGCCTGCCGCAATGCCGCGACCAGGTCTTGGAGTGGATTGCTGCTCGGATCCATACTGCTGCGGTCCGATCTTCTGTTACTGGACAGAAGGCACGGAGACAGAGATTGACAGTTCGGATGTTTGTTTGGATCAAGCAGCAGAGAGCAACTGTTAGATGCGAAGGGAGTGAATTGAGAGATAGAGAGAGATACTGCCCTGCGAGGAATGCTGTGGATGATCCGGGAGAGATGGGACGGGATCGGGAGCGGATCTGGAGCAGGGAGACGAGTGCACGCGCACACACACACAGGGAAACACGGGAAGCGGAGAAACACAGAAGACAGATGAGCATCAGGTAGCGTAGCTTTATGAATGAGTCCTTCAGTCTGAAACGAGATTGGACGGTGAGTGGTGTGTGTGTGTGAGTCCTTTTATGACTGAGGTGATTGGGGAAAGGGGATAGAGTGCAGGTGTGTGTGATCAGTACTCGGGAGAGTGAGTGCGCTGTGATTGGTTGTCGTTGGAGCCTGGCGTGTCTGTGACAGTATTCACCAAGACTGTTTTTGTTCCTTCAAAAGGTGCGGTAGTCTTAGATCACATCTTTCAAGAAAGCACTCATGAAGCTCAGCAAAGTGTGAGATCTGCAGAAAGTCTCTCTTTCACTTGCCATTGTTGTGGCACTAGTGCAATATCCACAGAGAGAGAGTTTTTTGAACACCTTGGGTGATGTTGACCTTGTAGATGTTACAGTGCTAAGAGAAGACATCCAGAAAGCACTGCAAGTTAAATTCCCTAGTGAGATATGTATCCAAATAGCCAACAATGTGTGGGACAGTGGCACAAAGTATGCAGCTGGAATGATTTTGGCTAATGGCTCAATAGGTGGTATCTGTCACAATATCAGTCGTGCCGGTTTAGATGGATCAGACCCAACGCGGGTATAGAGGGCAGACGGGTTTATTTAAAATAAGAACATACATCCACGAAGACACCACACAAAGACGTTACATTCAGACGAGGACTAGCAAAGGAACCTAAGCACAGATGCCACTATAAATAGGAAACATAATTAGAGAGCACATTAGGAACAGGTGCGTCAAGGCGGGAACACATTAGGATAGGGCAGGGCTAAAACACATGGCAAATATGAACAAAACAAACATGACAAGACAACCCCTGCTGAAGGCCCCCTAGTGGTCCTACGGGGAACTCGCCACCCATAACAGTATCACAGATTTCTATCTATCTATCTATCTATCTATCTATCTATCTATCTATCTATCTATCTATGTCAATCATTTTGTGTATTACATATTTATCAATTTCACAACCAGCCCATCTCTGAGAGATATTCAGAAACTAATATTACCGTCTGGAATCCCAGGAACAGTTGGAGAGCTTCATTCACTTTTGGGATTTGTAGGCATTTCTGTTTGCATTTCAAGGATGCTGATTTTGGTAACGAGTTTTTCTCCTTGCTTTCAACAACTGACATCATAGACAAGGGCACTATCAAAGTTGCGTATATTGAGGAACCTCCTACAGTAACTCTCACCTTTAACAGATGTAAACAGCTCCTACACAACTATTACTGATAGTTCACCTCAGCTTTCTGATGAGGTCTGCTCGGCTGCATCCTCCCATGACACTTTACCTGTTTCTCCAAGATCGATGACTGAAAGCCCCACCCAGCGGTCAAAGGGATGGCCTGCGAAATTTACAATCCCTCGTTTCTCTGCCAGTACAGAAGTTCTGCTTCAGTTGGGCATTGAAAAGTTCAGTTGTTCTGGGACACTGTTTGGTACCAAAGATCTCATCTCACTACTTCCAGACATTCTTGGAAATTTAGCCGAGGCTATTTTTGAGTACACTGCTTATCCATCAAGTGCATAACTAAGTCAAATAGCAGAGGCCTTGGTCGAAAACATCCCTGCATCAAAGAACCAGGGTCCTTCAATGGATGTTATGGATGGATCCAGCGGCTCAAATATAAAATGACTTCAAGTACAAACTTTGTGGGCCTGGGTACCCAGAAATTGTGGTGAACTCAAACCAGTACATGAGCAGGCTCCTGCTAAAAATGTTTAAGAGCCTAAAAAGGCTGAAGTAAATTACCTACCTCCTCATCCACAAAGTGAAACCAGTGAAAGTTTGGAGAAAGAGAGAGGGAACTCTTGTGTGAAGTGATGAAAAGGGATAATTGCCAGGTGGTTGCTGAGAAAATGGCCCAAAACATTCTCTCTTCGGAGGCAAGAAATCATTTATGAGGCCTGCATTATTTGATGCAACACAGCTAAAAAGGTTTTCTGTTATATTTATGCTTATATTCCCCCTTTTTTTTAACCACTGTAGGTACTAGTTCATGCAAATGTAGATGTGCTCCTCTTTAAATAATGTATTATAACAAAAATAAATGCTATAGCCTATAGTTAATTGTGTGTAATATTTGACTTTATGTTTGTATGGTCCACAGATAAATGACGAGTTCAAAAGAATAACCACTATAAACCTTGAATCTACCTTCATGGCCAAACTTGACCACTGCACCCAGAAACTGATGGATGTGGTTTCATCAACAGGAGGAGCTTCAGGAGTGAGAATTAGGCAACTTAAGGACATGCTTCTTGAGGTATGATAATTATTTAGACTTAGCCTGCTTTTGAGCATTTTTGGGTATAACCTATATGGGCAGTCACCCATATAGATTATACTAATTTAGATACTTTATCCTGAAAACCAACCACCCCCCCCCCTTTTTTCATATAGCACAATACTATTTAAATGCACAGAGAAGTAGCCACCCAGTGACTTGTTGTACACATTGGAGAGCAGGAAGAGTAGCTGTTCAAGGAGTTTGGTGTAAGTAATTTAGTATTTTGAAAGAAAATTAAATCCTTACTGAGCGCAGTGTAAATGCAAAGGCAGAAGCTTGCTCCTGCACTACGCATTGTCAGTTACATTTTTAAGTACATTGCACTTTAGACCACATCAACATGAATAGGTGTTGACAGCAGCAGCAAGGAAAAGGGCACTTTGAAGAATTTAACAAATGATTGTGGCTTAACTGGTTCAGTTATTGTATAAAACCTGAAAAGGGTCAAGAAAAATAGCAGGATATAGAGACCAGCTGAATGTCAATCAAAAACAAATGGAAGAAAAATAAAAAATTCCCCGTAGCTGTTCAGTTAGTATATTATTAAACTTGCATGCCTAGCTTATTATAACTTAGTTTAGTCACATAAACCAAACCTCTTTTTTGTGAGGGATATAAAATTGTTTTCCTTATAGTTTTCTGTTCCAAATCTGTTCTTGACTATACTTAGCATCAGATCTTAGTAAATTTCTTTGAATGCAAGCAATGAACCTCATGGTGAGCAATTTAAAACCCTGATAGAAATTTACTTCTGTAACGCAGGCTAAGTTGTAACTTGTAACTTACCATCATGTTTTATCATACTATGACTTTTTTTTCTCATGCTTGTGTGTGTATGTGCATGTGTATAAGGGGTAAAATAAAATAATAGCTCGATTGATTATCTGAATTCAGAAGTGACTGCAGTCTAAAATGTAAGCAGTAATCATCTAATCCATTATCTCTTACACACTAACCTATGTTATAATGTTGTTGTTTTTTTGCTTTACAAGGACAATGAAGAGTTTGAGGCTAGCCTTGAAAGGCAAGTGATGAAAATTGCTATCATTGGTGACCGGTCTACCCCTACATTTGACCACCGGATGGCAACCATTGTGGTGGAGGGAACAAAAGTCCAGGTAGGAAAGGATATCCCAAGGCGCTGTGCTTTGCTGATGGGCATAATATATGCTCTCAACCTGAGCTACTGCAAGGAACTTAAATACACTTTTGAAGTTTTTCAGAAGTTGTTCCTTGACCTTGATGGATTGAAAGCCAGTGCAAAAGTAATGAGTCTCAAGAACAATATTTTCTAAAGATTCCACCTGTTTCTGAACACTGTCACTTTTTGACATTGTTTTGTATTTGTAAGTCAACTGAAGACGAGAAAAATTGAGAACATTTCTCTGTCAGGTTAGTTTTGTTATACTTTGTGTTCAACAAATCTTGTCTTGAAAGTTGACAAAACAAAGATGTTTAAAGAAATACATATTTTAGTATGAGAATGTATTTTTTGTGAAATGACTGATCTGGGTTTACTCATATACAGCTTAGTCTCTTGGAAAGACATGCCACTTGGCTTTTGGCTGTTATGTCTATGGAGACTGAGATTTGAGGTGGTCACATTTCTTTAAGATGTATTTGGGTGTGTTCAAAATCTGTTGTATTGCACTTTCCAGTACACATAAGTAATGTTTACAAAGGTTTTACAAGTTTAATGCAATTGTCAGGCCTACCATTAAAGGTCTACCTAACTTTGCTGTGATGGCATAATTTATTATGCTTAATACTTAATTTCTCAAGGGACTATGGCCAAGTTCTTTATTTATAATTTGAGGAGCAGTTGAAATTTGAGTTTGTTTTTAATTTGCATTTTCAATATAATTTGTTCAAATACTCAACTGCAGTTCAAATTAAAAAAAAAGGTAATTGCACAAAAATAGTGGTTGAACTAATGTCTTTCTTAAAAGCTACTACATGAACACAAACAAGAAAGCCCTACAAAAAAGAAAAAGAAAAAAGAATTGAAAAAAATCGAATTGGAGCAACTTAATTTTTTTAAATGGTTGCTATTTAAAACGTTATATACATTATTATAGTAATTAACTAGACAACATATAAAATTGCTTTAAAATAATATGGTGAAGCCAGTTGGAGCAACATAATTTTTATGAGTTATCAACTTAAAAACTTGCCTTTAGGCTAACAGTAAATAAGTAAGGGGTAATTAAAATAATCTTTGACTGAAAAGGAAAAGTTAATTCCCCCAACGCAGTGTAGTTTGTTTGTTCAATATAATTTCAAATGAAGTTGTCATAACTCAAAAAGACTAATGCAAAATTCTTTTTTTTTTTTTGTTGAGTCTAAACACTTCTTCTTAGAGTGAAGAAGGGAGTAACAAATATTTTCTAATAAATTTTATCTTTATGTTTGCTAATTCTATAAATTCATAAATTTATTATCATAATCATTTATTAATAATAAACCACTCTTTATGGTGTTCAAAAATGACCTTTTGAAATATTTTGAAAGCATACAATTTTCCAAAAATAAGAAGCTTTAAAAACACTACGGCTCCGTGAGTGTTATGACATAGGTCGTTCATTTTATTTATTTATTTGTTTGTTTGTTTGTTTGTTTGTGCCCAATTGCTGATGTTGCTTGTTTGTACCCTTATATGTTAATGTTGTTAAGCCCCCTGCTGTTCTGTGTTTGTAATTGTTCATGGTTCAATAAAAAAATAAATAAATAAAATAAATAAAAAAATACACACACACACACAAAACCGAACATTTGTCGTAGAAGAATCAAACTATTGACGCGTATTTATGACGCTACACAGCGCTGTCATGGTAACAGATACTGGAACGTTCTAGATAAGCCTTTATTCGGTTTGAAGTGCTTCAGTACCTGAATCACGTAATGAGGATTTAGACGCGAAAAACACTGCGAGCAAAGCTAAACTTTCTTTTCACCCGCTAGGTGAGTGAATTTTCCAAAATAAATCCGATTTTAAATGATATATAACATTAATACACGACTTGTAACGACATACAAAAAAAAATTGGCTTGAAATCATTTCATCTAACGACGAACAGTCGAGCACATCACACCGACTCTGTGTAGACGGTTAATGAGAGTAATTTACTAGCTGATGAATCCTAACTGGTATCAAAACTGATTAATATCGCGGTCACAGGGACTTCTAGTGGTGAAAGCCGATATTGTTTTATCTTTTCTAATTCTGAATCGTTTTGGTTTTGTTTGAGAGCTGTGAAAATGAGCTAGAATGTCCACATATATTGCTAACTGCTAATTTTCCACAGTTTTACAGAGCATTTTTGAAAATGGGGGAAATACTGAACAACAACTTCAGAGAAGTACGACTTCCTGATCCACATGCATTCTTTGCAGGTAGGATAAACACACACACACACACACACACACACACACACACAAAAGTGATCGTTTAAGGCACAGAGTTAAGAAAACCCTAAAAATGTGTACGGGCATAGTTTTTATACAATTAATACAATAAACAGTACAATACTGTAAGATGAATAACATTTATATGAGCGTAGAGTCGTGTAGCCCTAACTGAAGTTTTAATGTAACTCCAGATACGCCCAGCTTCATGCCTCGACCTGATGATGGCGACCTGGACGATTCTATGGGTGCAGTTTTTCCTGGCCCTCTTATGAGGTGAAACTCTCTTTCTGCTCTCATTTAACACACAAGTTGTAATCAGGAATATTTTAAATCATGTCGAAAGGAGTGTCAAATGTGTGCTCGGTAATCCTCATGCAGTAATCCCACTGTTCCAACGTGTGTTGCAGCAATACGATGCAGAAAGATGGCCTGATGCAGTTCATCCAGTGCCAAGCACACGAGTGTCTCCAACATGCTGAAAAAGTGGACAACAAGGAGGCTTACTTATTTTGGCAGATGATGGAGTTGTTCTGCCGACACAATGGGGTAAGTGTCATTGTACGTGTGTACGTTATTTGATTTTGTAAGCAAATGTTTTTCCATGAAAGATCGATATGTGGAACATAATGATATTTTTCTTTTTGCAGAAAGTGATAATGGCTCAGGTTCGCTACAACCCTCTTCAAGAGCTGCGGCTTACTGAGGAAGAAGGCATCAAAAGTCAGTATATCACACATCAGGATCAGCATCTGTCTGTACATGATTGTGCATTGTTTTTGCAACCTTCTGACTAACACAAAAATATCTGCTGCAGCTGAGTGAATACAAGACCCTGAGTGACTGGTGTCTTCCTCTGGCACAGCTCTTGTGCTCCTCTGCCCCAGACGATGAGCACAGACAAGCCGTTATTAAGATGGGAGATGATCTCGGTATTGATAAACACCACAGTAACCTCATATTTCTGAAAATGCTGTAATCATGTCTTTAACTGTTTTCTCATATGTGTGTTTGATCTTTTGTCTGCAGCCAGCAGGGATATGATGTACGCTGCGCACATCTGCTACGTGGCGGCAAAAGTGGACCTGGGGACAAGGAGCCAGTTTGACCTAATCGGATGCGAAAGGTATTTGTTTGTGTGTGTGTGTGTGTGTGTGAGAGAGAGAGAGAGAGAGAGAGAGAGAGAGAGAGAGAGAGAGGTGTTTTGTGTTTTTCATGACTTGCTACTGATACATTTTTCTATTTACACCAGTCTGCCATTTGGTATGACAGTCCTGACAGCAGCCATTGAGAGAACGGAAGTTTATGAATACGTGCTGTCGCTGACCTCAGGCCTGGCACAGCCAAACTTCCAGGTTGGAATTCCTCTTCTTTTCAGTTTCATGCGTACTGACCGGTCAAATTTAAACATTAAACACTAAGAATGAATGACTCTGTCTGTCTTAGATGTTCAAGTTGTGTCATGCCAGCCGTTTAGTCCAGGCAGAATTTCCCGATGAAGCCCTTCAATACTGTGAGGCCATCGCCAGGGCAGTCATCACTTTCCCAACAGCTTCAAAAGGAGCTTCATTGAACGGCTCATTTCGGTAAATAAAGATTATAATGATTGTGAAATGGTTTCCAGGTTTGAAATGCAAAATAAAGTTTTCATGACTAATGTAACTTTCCTCATCTGTCTTGTAGCTGTCTATCAGATTGCAAGGATGTGGAAAAGTACCTGAGTGGATGCGAGAGGTTATGCAGCTGCACAGAGTCAAAGTCGCTGATGCAAATGCTAATGCTGTCCCAGAGCAGCACTCGACGTCTACCGGCTCTGAGATTCAAGACTCAGAAAGTGCAGAGAGTGACAGAAGTGACGGAAGTGACTCAAGTGACGAGAGTCACGGAAGTTACTCCGTTACCGACGAGTTGCCCGCTTTACAGTATACTGATCTGGACTCAGAAGGTATGCTAGTTTCCTCCGTATGGAGAAAAACAGATTTTAGCACATAATGAAATAAAGACTTGTAATACTTTTATTAGGTACTCATATTCAAGATACTTTACCATTCTCAGAAACATAATATAATTCAGTTTAATAGTTGTTAACAACACAAGTCTCATTCTTTACTCTCAGGAGCGGTCACTGAGCATGAAGCGCTTTCTTGCTTAATTCAGTTTCAATGAAAAAAAATATGTCTGTTTAACAGCTGTGCTTAATTCCCGGTACACCATGGGAGAGCTGCTGGGGAAGGGAGGCTTCGGGTGTGTCTACGCGGCCACTCGTAAAGAAGATGGGAAAGAGGTAAGTGTTCTCCCACACCCTCATGAAACAAACTGCACACTACAGCAGCTGCTGATTAGTACTGAACATGGGTAGTTTTTGTTGTGCAGCTCCCTGCGAGTTAATTCCTCTTCCAAATGTTGATAAGATGAATGGAGTTTATTTGTATCTGTCTGTGTTTACATGTAATGAAAATGGCTGTGGAAAGAAACGTTGATTACTAATTATGTTTTGTATGTGTGAACAGGTTGCCGTCAAATTTATGGAAAAGGATCACTTCATCCAGCCCATGGAGATTGTAAGTGAACTTCATAGTAGTTTGTGCTCACGAACTTAGGGGCCGGTGCAACTGCTGCAGACCAAATACACAGCAAAATAATGTGACTGTATGCTTACTCCTGCTAACATAAAGGAAATCAATCCATTGTAACTTCTCTGCGTATCATAATTTAGATGCATTCCCACCAAACCCATGATGGTTATGTCTTTTTTTAATTTTAGCCTGGAGTGCGGGCAAGGTGCATGCGGAGGTGGCACTGATGAAGATCGCGTCCGAATCGCCTCAGTGTAGCAACATTATTGAGCTCCTGGAGTGGTTTGAAATGCCAGATCAAATCATCTTGGTCCTGGAGAGACCCAGCCCCTGTGTTGACCTCCATGAATTCGCTGAAAGTCAGGGAGGTTGTCTGACTGAAGATCAGACACGAGG
>JAUCMX010000016.1:5420642-5538142 GCA_033459395.1 Hemibagrus guttatus | reverse complement strand
CTGCCTGCCTGTCTGTCTGTCTGTCTGTCTGTCTGTCTGTCTGTCTGTCTATCTATCTATCTATCTATCTATCTATCTATCTATCTATCTATCTATCTATCTATCTGTGTCTGAGTCCTGTTTCATAATTGTGGAGCTTATAAACTTATAATAACCTTTGTGCAATATAATGTGCATTACGCTTATGTGCAATCTTATTTTTATTTTACAATGTACTCTATTCTTAATTATTTTTTAACTTTGTCATTTAAATTCCTTTCCGAGCGTTATGTTCATCTCCTCGGTGCTGTCTGAGAGTTGCCACACTTACATTTTGTTGTACTGTATACAATGACGATAAAGTACCTTACCTTTCCTTACTTTATTGAAAAATATAAATCTGTGAATATCAGAGCAGAGTTTATAAGAACACACAGAGAAATTTTATATCATAGACAAATATAAAACAATTCCAGGGTCAAGCACCGTTCTCTCAGTGTTTGATAGTCTTCCAAGTGATATTTTATTATGAGTGACTTGATGAAGAATACAATTCTAATGAAATTTCTTTGGCATAATTATCCAAACTGTAATACAAATGATGGGCTGATTTTACTTAAAAATATAGTGCAACATTTTTGCATTCTTATTTTTAAGTATACCCCACTTACCATTTTAGGTCATGTTTACCAAAAAACTTAAACTGACATTACTTAAAAATCTGAATTTCACTTCATGTCTTTACTTTAAAAAATGTTTTTCCAGCCTATAAATTTCAGCTGTTTCATTTAGACTTCCTTAATGGAAGACCCTTTCACCTCTGTCACATGTGCACAGGGTGAAACTGCTCTAATCTGTGAAAAGAACAGGGTGCCAGTGGCAGTCCTGCCAATTCTGGTGTTCAATGGCAAATGACAATCAAGCTCCACTGTGCTGGGAAGTGAGCACAGGGCCCACTAGAGGATGTTGGGCCCTCAGGCCACCCTCATGAAGTCTGTTTCTGATTGTTTGGTCAGAGACATTCACACCAGTGGCCTGCTGAAAGTAATTTTGTTCCTCCTTGCACAAAGGAGCAGATACCGGTCCTGCTGATGCATTAAGGACCTTCTACGGCTCTGTCCAGCTCTCCAAGAGTAACTGCCTGTCTCCTGGAATCTCCTCTATGCTCTTGAGATTGTGCTGGGAGACACAGCAAACCCTCTGGCAATGGCACGTATTGATGTGCCATCCTGGAGGAGTTGGACTGCCTGTGCAATCTCTGTAGGGTCCAGGGATTGCCTCATGTTACCAGTAGTGACACTAGTGGAATGCAAAACTAGTGAAAAACAGTCAGAAAAAATGAGTAGGGAAAAAATTTCAGTGGCCTCCACCTGTAAAACCATTCCTGTTTTGGGGGTCGTCTCATTGTTGCCCATCAAGTGCACCTGTTGTTAATTTCATTAACACCAAAGCAGCTGAAACTGATTAACAACCCCCTCTGCTATTTAACTGACTAGATCAATATCCCAGAAGTTTAATTGACTTGATGCTATACTCTGATTAAAAAGTGTTTCATTTAATTTTTTGAACAGTGTAAATAGATTTTTCTTGCTTCCACCACATCACCTTTGAGAAATTACTGTCTGCTTAATTTCTAACATATCCCACCCCTTGACTGTTGCCAATGCAATGAGATAATCAGTTATACACTTCACCTCTCAGTGGTTTTTAATGTTATGGCTGATCGATGTATCAAATTTCTGCATATCTGATTATAGCTTTGGTATAGCTAATAGCTTTTCTGTTTGATTGACTCCCTGAAATAACTCAATTAACTAAACTTTTGTCACTATTCACTCTGCTTCCCCACAAATCAGCATCATTATTTATGTCTCTACTATCAAGGTTTAATGTCTCATATATGATATGCGCTGTTTTAAATGAACCCCACTAAACATTGTTTAAACTCCACCCTACAATATTAAATCTGGTCTGTTGTGAGAAAAGGAGAACGAATCGTGTCTTTTTCCCAACAGCGCTCTCTCCATCCTTTTCTCTCTTGGGTCCCCAAAGCAACTGAGAAACCCTGTAATAGCACTGTACTTATTACAAAACCCACTTTTTAAATGATTTGTATTTTCTCACACTGTGGTTCAAAATAAATATAAAGAATTAATTAGCAATGTATACCAAAAAGGTAATCTCCAGTAATTTACTTTATTTAATCTCCAGTAATTTACCTTATTTTATGAGCCACTGTTTTAATAAGTAATCAATAAACTTTTCTAAAGTAACCGCTAGTACAGTTTTGTGATTCTTCAGATCACCAGCAGGAGGCGCGCCAGGCAAAACAATATTGCTTTTAATTTCATCCCTCATCACTTGTAAATAAACAAAACCTCGTACTACTTAAAAAATAAAAACACTGATTAACAATCATTTCGGAGTGGTGCAATAATGCACAATTTATCTCTTCGTTGATGAGTTTGGGAAGTAAAATAAACAGCTTTGTGCAGGTAGCACATATATTGCACTTATTATACATATATGTAGTTAATTAAGCAGGTTACTGTACAGAAAGATAAATCAGATTCAAACTGGTAGCCTGGGAGCTTAGACTCTCAGACACACTGCTATGATTTTCATCACTTAGATGGAGGAATTTTTCTAGAGTTGGGTTGCCAGATAGGGGTGATTTCGGGCCTACCCTAAGAACACTGGATGCAAGACTGGAATGCATCCTGAATGTGACTGTGTTCATGTCACCATGCACACATTCACTCACACCTGGGGACAATTTACAGCAGCAAGGCCACCTACTGGCATGTACATTTTGGGTGGTGGGAGGAAACCTTAGAACCAGGAAGAAACCCTACACACACACACACACACACACACACACATAGACAATCAAGAGATCTGTGCTGATGGAAATACAAAATCAAGTATATGAATATAAAAGTACTGAAATGAATATGGCTAATAAAAAATCTCAGATCTAAATAAAAGAAATTATTAACAATGTCACAAATAAATAACATTGTCGATTTTCTGGGTTAATGACTGGAAGATTGGGGTTAAAGCCCCAGCACCGCCAAGCTGCCACAGTTGGGCCCTTGAGCAAAGCCCCCAACCTACCCTGCTCCAAGGGCGCTGCCTCATGGCTGACCCTGCACTCTGACCCAGACCCCAAAGGATGGGATATGTGAAGAAAGAATTTCACTGTGCAGTAATGTATATATGACAAACAAAGACTACTTAAAAGAAATAAATGCAGAAATTGATGAAAAGGCTACAGAAGTACAAATTGTATAACCACATGTGTAATAGTGTGTTTTGACTGAAGAATGTTCTTTAATTGTATAGCTTTCTATATCCCTGATCATGTTAAACATCCATCCATCCATTTTCTATACCTGCTTATCCCACTACTGGGTCACAGGGAACCTGGAGCCTATCCCAGGAGACTATGGGCACAAGGCAGAGTACACCCTGGACAGGATGCCAGTCTATCGCAGGGCCCAATCACACACACTACAGACAATTTAGAGATGCCAATAAACCTACAATGCATGTCTTTGCACTGGGGAAGGAAACCGGAGTACCTGGAGAAAACCCCTGAGGCCCGGGGAGAACATGCAAACTCCACACACATATCGTGGAGGGGGGAATCGAACCCCCAACCCTGGAGGTGTGAGGCAGACTTGCTAACCACCAAGCTACCGTTCCCCGTATCATGTTAAACAGGTTACTAAAAATGAATGAACCTACAAGGAGCATTCATCAAAATCCAAGCATGGCGATCCAGGTGTACGTGGATTTGGACGCAATCTGGCAACCATCTCTGAGCTCAGGTTTCGGAGCGCTTTTAGAAACTGCAGCCAGGCTCTTCTGCAAGAACAAGAGCTGTACAGCACCGTGGGGAAGGATTTTATCAAGAGTGTATCTACTCTGTTTTATTCCTTATATTTTCACATGGATTTAACTTTTTACCCGGGACCTTAAAAAGGGATGGATTCAACCTTTGATACTAGCTAGTAATGTGTTGAGTTTGTACTTTTTGTAGTAAGGAGTCAGTGTGTCCTACATATAAACCATCCAAAAAAAAAAACAGCTAAAGATTAGAGACGTTATTCAACAGTGAAGTTTATTTCTATGGTGGATATTAGTGCAATCAAGGAGTGCCGCAAGCAGTTTCCTGGAGAAATCTGTTCAACCTGGCAACCCCACACAGGGCGCAGTGATTTGTGGAGTCTAGTGTACTTTTGGGAAACAGAGTGACAGTAAACTCGGAAAGACACAAGGGAAGAAGCTCGGACAGAACAAGCATGCTGGGGAGGAGGAAGAAAGAAGCAGGGTCGCAGAATGAACAGCCCAAAGCCTGCGAGTCGAAGAGCATTGATCCTCTGAGGAGACTCGGTAAGGAGAAAAACTTTCTAAGAAAACAGCGATACTAAACAAGACGTCACAGTAGAACGGGTCGCCATGGCGACACTCCAACCTGCGTTCTTCTATACTACACTGCATGTGAATGGCTCTGTTTATTCATACTGGTCGTTATGGTCGTATTCCTATTGAGTTCTGTAGTATACCTCGTACGTGTGCAGCATTCATTAGCGCTTTAATGTTCTGCTTTACGTTGTAAAAGTCAGGGCTCGAAACTTCTACGATACAACACGAAAGGTTTCCGATTCATCTCGGAACGATTCGGAGTTTGACAATACAAGCGAATCTGCCATGGTGCTGTACGATTCGATACTTGACGATACCACTGGACCCGATACGATACGATACGATGCGATTTATCTTCCAGTCAATGTGACTAACTACGTTTCCGAATTTGTGGGAGTCCCGTTAATTTGTGAACGAGGATGATGATGATGATGATGATGATGATGATGACACAGGACTATTTTAAGAATCAGCTTTACAGGCAAATCACCTTAGTAGCATTTTAAAATATTTACACATCAGTTTTAAAATATGAATTAGACTTTACACAGTCAGTTGTCTGGCTTTTTGTCAGTAATAACTGATTTATACCATATAACTGATTTATTTATAATTTATTGATTAAAATTGCAGGAGGGCTTGGTGGCTAGCACGTTTGCCGCACACCTCCAGGGTTGGGGGTTCGATTCCCGCCTCCGCCATGTGTGTGGAGTTTTGCATGTTCTCCCCGTGCCTCGGGGGTTTCCTCCGGGTACTCCGGTTTCCTCCCCGGTCCAAAGACATGCATTGTAGGTTGATTGGCATCTCTAAATTGTCCGTAGTGTGTGATTGTGTGAGTGAGTGAGAGTGTGCCCTGTGATGGGTTGGGACTCCGTCCAGGGTGTATCCGGCCTTGATGCCAAATGACGCCTGAGATAGGCACAGGCTCCCCGTGACCCAAAATAGATCGGATAAGCGGTAGACAATGAATGAATGAATGATTAAAATTGCTAATAATTATTGTCTTGATTCATTTCAGTTGTTGCTTTTTTAAATCAATGCAGCGATCTAAAATGACCAATTGTTTTACTGCCTTGCTACTTATAACCTCAAACATATTTTCTTGGTGACTCTAAAGAAATATTATTTTTTTATAAAAAAGATTTTTTTTTTTTCAGAGAGTCTATAGAGTTGGCACATAGTCAGTTATGGGACAAACCATGGAAGCTTGTTTTAATGTCTGTATATTTACAATGCTCTTTTTTCCTGATGCTTTTGTCCAAAGCGACTTGATATAATCGAGCAGGTATATGTCCTACTCAAGGGATCTTGATCTTGATAAGATGTGAACTCACAACATTGTACGTACACAACAATGCACAAGTTGACATGCCGAAGTCCAAGCATGTGAATAAATGTGACTCTCCTGATAGGATGTGATAACTTCAAACCAATTACCAACCAGTCATCATTAACCTGTACTGAAGCTTCAAATCTGAGTTTCTGTCAACAGCAAGAGGTGTATCATGGTTAAAACCAGTCCTAAACACAGCCCTTAGCAAACAGACATGATTTATTTACAAAATAACAATGACAGGAAACACTGGGAACACAGACTGGAGGAACCGAACAGAAAACATGCACTCGAAGATGGGGATTCCGCACTGCAAATCGCAGCGCGGCAGAGATAAATAGAGGAAACGATTACAACCACATAAGGAAAGGATGAAAGCTAGGGCAGGGTACAGACACGTGAACATGAAACATAAACAAAAGCACATGACATAATACAAAATCATACACTTCCAAAACGTGCCCATGAGCACTGGCAGCGAAAGTCCAAGCATAACCCTAACAGTTTCAAAATTTTGCCATCTTAACTAAAAAAAAAAAAACATTAAAAGACAAGAGTGATGTAGTTCTAGATACCCTTCCATGTGTTTAACAGATGCCGTTATCCAGAGCAACTTGCATTTTTTATACAATGGAGGGTTAAGGGCCTTGCTCAGGGGCCCAGAAACAGCAGTTTGGTGGACCCAATATGTTCATGTACTTCTGATCCTGACCCAGATTCATAAACAAATACATATTTCTAACTAAGCCTCTTAATCACATATTAATTGCTTTTGTGGAGTTGAAGTTTTGTTCAAACTCTACTAGACATTTGCCCTTGCATTCTGTCCGAGCGAGGAAGAAAAAGAGTTACACACATGCATAATAGCAGTATTTCTGAATTGATAGTTAAAAGGGTCTTATGACTAGTACAATATGACTAGTACAATAATGAGCAACTCGATTGTATAAACCGTTATAACACTATAGATAGTCTATTTGTGGGTCTTGCAATGCATTCTTTATAATAGGTTTATACATGACTGAGTCATATGATGACTCAGGCCTCAGTGGTTTCAGAACGTTTTTTTCCAGTTTCCCAAATCCTCGATTTTGATCATTTTTTACTACTCATAGCTTTGAGTAGGTTTTTATAGCTCATTAATTTCAGTGTCATTAGCATAATCAATCATTTATCAATTATTGCATTGATGGTATAATATCATGCGTCATAATTCAGACCTTAACAGGTAATTTAGTCTGTTTAGTAAACCAAAATATCTTTTAGTTTATGAAAAAATGGATGTATGATTTAAGAGAGATCAGAATTGTCCTATCCTATTCAATACATTCAGCATTGTGAGGTACAGTGGGGTCTGTGAATACACTGAAACTGTGAGATTTTTAGAATGTTTAAGATTTGTGAAATATTCAAAAGAAATGAAATGCTCAAAATTCTGAAAATTAAATGTAAGCAAATTTGTAATAATTTACAAATGTGTTTACTCCTTTGTACAAAAAGCCAGATTTTAAAGTGATGTACTGTAATATCTTACATAATATAAAATGATACAGGTAACATTTGCTCATTTGGCTAAGACAGGATAAAAATAAGTAAAATGTTAGTAAGGTTTTATTCACTTATCCAACTATGGGATTTTGGCAGTGTTGGGACTTGAACCCACAATTTTCTGAAATGTGATACAAAACCCTAACTGCTGAACCACAACGACAAGCACTCTTAGTTGCCACTGAGTTAACGCTGTCTGTCACTGAATTAGCTGACACTAAAAGACTGCATTGAATCAGTGTAGTCATGTTGTCCCAGTTATGGTGGCTCAGTAGCAATGGCTTTGAGTTACACACCTGAGCACTGTGGGTTCAGTTCACAGCACTACTGAACTGCCCTGCTTGAATATGATACTCTGTCTTCAGCTCAGCTGTATCTTTCCTCAGAAAACACTTAGTGATGTGCCATGCTATTTATACTACAGTACTTTACTGTAAATATAGTTTATAGTTATAGTTTAAAATGAAATACTATAAAATCTACAGCCTTGTTTAACAGTGTAGCTTTCAGAGTAGGTTTTAATTTCCACTTCCTTTCATTTCTCTTGCGTTCACTCTGAGTGAGTAAGTGTGGGCTGTGGCTCTGGTCAGCTAATGTCATGATATTTAGCTCTGTCTCTTTCTGTTTATGTGCATGTGTGTGGTCACATACATGTGACCCTTACACCCTCTCAAACGTCTTTTCCATCCCACATCTCTCCTTCCAGCTCACAGCTCATTTACTCCCACACCTTTTCCCATTTTGACTTCTCTCTCACTCTCTTTTACCCCAACCACCCCCTTCCACTTTCTGTCTCTCATGCACTCTCTACATGTAATACTCTGCATTTCTGAGCTCTTCAGCCTCCCACCATAATTAGCCTTAACTCATTAAGTCAGAGGCCCACTACAGCCTACAGTGATGATGGACTTCTCCATCAGCCCCCCAGCACCGCTAACCGTCCTTTCTGTGGAGCTCAGTGACCCCCAAAAAGTCCGATGTATCCCTAAGCCTAAATTTTTAATATAATCCATAATTATGTGTTGTGGTTTTATCCATAAAGAATGATTCATGCCTCTTCAATAACCAGCATGCATTATACCAATAGATTAGTCAACCAATTGGGAAACCTGCGATCAGGCAACGCTGCCTGCTAGCTTTTGATTTAAAGCCTACTATAAGTCATGGCACTGACAAATTTCCACATCAGAGCGATTGTGATTTATCACACTGTGCTTTTAATTTCAAAACACATCATCCGTGAATGTTCAAACCAGAAAACCTACTCTCAAAGTTGCCACGCTTACTATCAGTCCTCAAATAAAAAAAGTAGACTAATTTACAAGACACAACATATACAAATAAATGCAATTATCACAGCTAGAACAGCATTATAATGCTAATTTTGGTTTCTGTATTTACGACAGAAACTGTAACTATATTGCATTTGACAGAAATAAGAATTTTCACTCATAAAACGCAATCTGCTCAGTCAGTCCTCAATTTGTTTGTAAAGACTTTGTAAACAGAGCACACTTTTTAATAGTTAAAAACTACATAGTTATTATCTATATAGCCATAATCATGCTAATGAGTGCTTTTTCTAAATACAGTCGAGAAATTCATGTTGCTAGAGTTCTCTTTTGGAAAAACCTGGCAACCTTTGCAGCAGAAACTCTACACAGGCCATTTCAATCATTTTAATGGGTCACCCAGATCGTAGAGATAAGCTTCCACTTAGCACACCCCTGACCACAGATAGCTTTTCTAAGGTATCTATAGTTGTGTGGTTATATTAAGCTGGCAGTTCTGAATTAGTCAATAACATAAAAATACAGAATAACATACCACAATCTGTCCAAATAGCTGGGGCATTGGTGGCTCAGTGGTAGCTTTTCTCACGCCTACCATGAGGAAGGCCCAGGTTCATTTCCCAGCTAATGCCCCAACCCTAGCCACTGCATTCAGTGCTGATCCCAAGCCCAAAAAAAAAATGGGAGGGTTGCATCAGGAAGGGCATCCGGCATAAAACCTGTGCCAGGTTGTTGTGGGGACCAGTTGGTCCGCTGTGGCGACCCCAGCATCCAAAAGCAACTTCTAATCTGTCCAAATAGCTGATTACAGATAATTATATTTGATCCTTAGGGTATTGGATATCAAGGCTGATCAAGTGAATCAAGAAATCACTACAGACTGTAGAGACACATATTATATTCACACTTGACACTGTACATTTACACAGTTACCACAAGAAACAAAACACAATGTACATTGTCAAGATGTATCCTCACAAACTAGGTTCTAACTGAATTATCTGAAAATTTTGTATATTTGTGCCTTTTTTGAGCGCATATCCTCAAATAAATAAAAATACGACTTTCTGAATCTCTTCAGTTACAGAACACAATCGTGTGTGATGTAGTTTTGTGGTGAATTTTTTTTTCAGCTTTGAATTGCAGATGAATTTCAGCCCAGTTGCGTAGGAGTAGATTATGCACTACGTCGCACATAGCGTACATATAATTTAATTAAGGAAACAATCTTTTACGCCTGTTTAATTGCAGCATAAAAAATAAAACATAAAAAAAAAACCTACAAGAAATACCAGACATTTCCGCAGCTGTGTCTGGTTACAATTGAATTGTCCTTATTTTTAGCATTAATTAGCTGTTTTCTGTCTCAAAAGAACAATGTCCCGGAACTACATGAGCCACATGAGGGTGAGGAACAGAGATGTCAAATTCATCATTTAAGAGGAGATTGTCAGGAAGAGATCATAATGAATGGTCATCAATTCTGACAAGTTATTTCTGGTGTTTTTTTAATTGTTTGGAGGGAGCAATGCCGTTTTCATAGCAATCAAATTCATTGTTGTTATTTTATGTTTGTCCCAAATCTCAAAAAGCAGATCATTGGGTGGCACACAAAATTTCTAATCACAAATGTTCTACCATATTCTGGTTCTTTTCTCCTGTTTATCACCTTTGACCATCTGAGCAGGAGGAAATCACAACTGAAAGCCCATTGTTTTAGGATTTTTGGATCTGCAGTGTTTGGCTCTGACTGTAAATCCCATGAGCAGGTTCTGCTGAATATTTCATCAGGTTCTATGAAACAGAGGGATAAGCTAACACACTGCCCTGCTTGTCTTGATTAGCCTTTGTAGCTTTCTCCAGACTTCAACATAACCGACATCTTCTCCTCTTTTTTTTGTAGTATGAGGGGGGTGCACAAGTTTTTTGCATCCTAGGAACACTTTGAATGTAAAAAAAAAAAACAACAACATCTGTGCATATCTTGTGCATATATGTTGTATGTGATCATATTTTTATTGGTATCATTGGAGCTTTTATTCCTTTTTTCCATCCACGGAATCAAAACCAGATTCAGTGTTAAAATGTTGATTCAAAACATATTTTTCTGATTTTATTAAAATTACACTTGGATTCAAGCTGACAATCTTTCCATTTAGAGCAAAACAAGTGAATGGTCATTGTGGACTTTTACTCAACATGCACGGATAGCATCTTGCAATTTTTTAAATTACAGTGCAGTGCCAGTTTCCGAGTTCTGGGAGGTTGGTGTCTCTTAGTTATTTTTGTGTTGCTACAGTGTGGCATATGACATTAAGTGATTATGCAAGTTGCTCTCTTTAGAAGTATGACGTAACGTCGCTGTACTAAATTATGACATTTCAGGGATGAAGAGAGAGAGAAAGAGAGAGAGAAACAGACAGACAGGCACACAGAGATCGATAGAGGGACACACAGAGAGAGACAGACAGACAGCGAGACAGACAGAGATAGAGACAGACAACGAGATAGATAGATAGATAGATAGATAGATAGATAGATAGATAGATAGATAGATAGATAGATAGATAGATAGAATAAGAAAGAAAGAGAGAGAGAGCGCATAGACAGACTAAATAAGGAATGAAGATCTGTATTGTTTGCATGATTACACTGAATATGGCAGTTGCTCTGGTAAAGCTAGGAGCGGCTTCTGGACAGAGTAAAAACTATCTCTCTCTGTCTTAGACTATCTGTCTATCTTTCTCTTTTTCTCTCTCTCAGTCTTTCTTTCATTTGGCACTTATTAATCAGACAAGCTGTTTAACTGGGGCAAAGTGACAAAGCATGGCAAGTTAAAACCTCTTAACCACACTCACACAAACACACAAGCTCATATGCTACACACGTGCGGTGACCTAGATGTCCGGGAAACATTATCAGTAGTCTGAGTCCATTCTGTGGTTGCTGTGGTGAGGGTCACTTATTCTGAAATACTGCTGGCTGGTTTCCAATCATGCTGGCAGAGATGAAGTCCTTCTGTGTGGATCCCTTTCATTTCATTTCATTTTCTTTGGAAAGAAATAGTCCAACAGTTTTAATTCACTCTCCGTTGCATTTGTAACATATGAGTCAAAAGACACTTGTGGTGGAAGATGAAGGGTTTCATTTACAAATATGTTTATGGTGCAAATGTTTATTCAGGTCCAAAACAACATTAGTTTTCCATTAAGTGAATTTGGGTTCATTGTGGGTTTTCTGTCATTTTGTGAGTTCAGGACTTTCAGGATCTCTCTCTCTCTCTCTCTCTCTCTCTCTCTCTCTCTCTCTCTCTCTCTCTCTCTGTTCTTTTTAATGCTTCTCTCTCTCTCTCTCTCTCTCTCTCTCTCTCTCTCTCTCTCTCTCTCTCTCTCTCTCTCTCTCTCTCTGTTCTTTTTAATGCTTCATACCTGTCCACCTACCGTGCTCTCGTCCTTAATCCCTAACCCTCGATCTTTTTCCACTGTCTCATTCTTCTCTGCTGCTTTGTTATGGACATAAGAGGCAAGACATGTTTATATGCACTGCCCTTTAGCTCAGACTGCCTGATGAGCTTCTTTTTAACATCTGCACTAAATAACCAGATGGCAGGGTTTTCTCCTTTTAGCAGATTTGTCTCTGTATCTGTCTCTGTATCGAACGAGCCAGAAAAGACAGACAGTTTTTCTACAAAGCAGCAGAATCTGTGAAATAGACCAAAGCCACATATTTTTTTGCTACTATTTTACATCTCTTTTTGTTGAATTAACAATAAATATGCTTTTTATGCAAAAAAAAGCTTTTTTTTTCAGTCCTTTTATTAGACCTTGAAATGAGATACCCAAAAATAGTGTGGAATGTGTCTTAATAACCTAAATACTGTACTGTGCAAAAGTATTAGCCTTCCTGATTTAAAATATATTTAAAGCAGAGAAGTATTCGTCTATTCAGGCAGTGGCACCAGTGAACTAGGTAACATGAAGCACTACTATGAAACAAAATATAGCCTCTTATGAAATTGTTGCACGTTATTTATATTCATAGGTATTCACTAATGGTTAAGCAATAAAAGTTAACTGCTGTTGCCATACAGTTATGTTCAAAGCTTATGTGGATTTTAATAAGGAAGTGATTTGATGCAGCTGATGAATACCTCTGGCTTCCACTATACAAAAGGTAAGGATTAATTCAAAAGGAAGCATTAATGTTTTGATTTGATTCCACAAAACATATTTAATGATGTATTTCATTTGATTATGTGTTTACTGCTGTAATAGATCTTGTCACTTTTGAGTACTCGAGTACTTTTAGCCATTCTGAGTGTTCAAGATCTGTAAAGCAGACAATATAATGACTCATAATCAAAATAAGACACATCAGTGGATAAGATTAGAAAAGATGTTATCTGATATCTGAAACTAATGCAGATTTTCCGACTTTTACTGGTCCTGACAATGAAACTGAAAATGTATGAAATCACCGCAGTAATAACTTCCAAACTTAATGAAATTCATTTGACTTTGGTTGCGAATATGTTATATATGAACTCATATCAAGCTTCTGTTACGTTTATGTCAGTGGTCTGAAGTGGCTGATTTGCAGTTGTCTAATCTCCAAACTGACGTTTACTCCAGATCCTAATTGTGCTTGTTGTGTGTTTTGGAAGTCATTACTCTGCCGAAATTGTGCTTTTAACCACTCGGTTATTTTCCCAGAGCTAAAACATGATGAATTGAAATGACTGAAATCTTGACTGTTGACTGAAATCATTTTACCTCATGACAAATTTTCACCATACTTCACAAAAATCTGACAAAATGATCACAGACTGATGTTCAGGTCTTTTTCCCGAAAAACTAGTATCTCCATGAACCAAAAACCTCACATTGGGACTCCATAAGACTTTTTGACACTGGTTGTCATACCATACTTTAAGGCCTTTAGTGGAGTGAAATATCTGCTGTGTGGCCTTTCTGAAGAAAATGAATTCTTAGCTGCACGACCATTGGTGCCAGATGAATCCGCCAGATGCTCAGCAAGGATTTGTCAAGATTTCTTTCCATCCCATAAGGAATGACCTTTAACAGTTGTCCCTCAGATGGAGACAATTTCCTGAGTGTTTTACTGCATTTTCTGTCTTGATGGTTCCCCTTTTCTTGATTTCTTTGACAGTTTGAACATCTTGAAAACCCACTTTACTGATAGCTTTCTGAATTCTTATGAAATAAAAGCTATAACCTCATGTCTCTTAAAGCAGGGGCCTGTGAAGCTTAGCCAGAATGTCCAGGATTTTTCTTTCTGGTGGAAATAACAACCCACATTATCAAAGATATTATATGTAGGGGTTAAAGCGCTACAGCCAACTCTGACCAAATGTGAATTCTTTGTGTTCAGGAATGGAAATCTCTATGGCTCCAAAAAGTATTACTTTAAAAATCCAAATAATGTTCTTGAAATAGAGCCGTACTTAGGGGATCGGTGGAATCTATTTTATAGTTAAAGGGGTCTCTGGTTAGAAGAAGCTTGAAAACCATCGTCTTAAAGTGTGTTGTGTAATTCTTGCTAACGGAAAGGAATTGTGTTAATCTCCCTGCGTGATTTAGCTAAACAGTGGCTTAAGTTGAACCTGGTTCAATGGTGTTGTAACAAATATTCCATTGTTTGACGTATGTGTTTGTACTGTATATAAAAGGTAATGCTGTTTAAATCAATACATTTAATGGCTACCAAAACTACCTTTAATGGCTACCAAAACTACTACTACTGCCTCATTATAATTCAAAGTAGTTCTGTTCCTAGTATTGGTAATAAACCTACTCAACTCTTAGGTGTTCTCTTTTTGATGTATAATTACTTGGGATATTAAATTACCAACACATTTTTTAATGCAGTATAAACTGGTTAAAAATATCCCTTCATAGTTGAAATGAAACCCACACCACTGCTGAGTAAGGATGAGAGAGAAGACTGTGATGTGAGTAGACTGATGGAGTGGGAGAAATATGCCAGTACACGCTTTTAGAAATCCAGGAAATTTTGTATGTCTAGTCCCAGAGTCCAGGAGATGTGTCTCAGATGGTATACTCTGCTCCTTGTCCTATATTATTACACTATAATTAGGTATTTAAGCAATCTAGAGTTTGTAGAGTGGTAAAGCTTCCATTAAACATTTTACACCAAATTGAAATGATGACAATTTTTCAATGTTCTTGCTCGTCAGTTTGTCAAAAGTTTGTCACAGGCTGTGACCAAAGAATGCAAAAGTCCACAGTTCATTTTTTTATCGGGTTTAAACAATCATCTGGGTATTAATTGTGCACTACATCTTGCCGTGTGCCGTGTTTTCCAGACTATTTTCTGTAAAAGACTGAGAAGTAGAGCGTTTGAGAGGCATCTCTGAAGAGTTAAGCTGAGTTTGGGGATTTAACTGACATAGTCATGCACTTTCTTAACAAATCCAGGATTATCTTTATATATGTATACCCCTTGAATTTAGTAGGAAAGTGCATACATATGTGTTCGTGTGTGTATTTGTGTGCATTTCTTAACAATGGACTTGCAGCTCATGGATTCTGAAAATAACAATGTGCAGCTTGGCACAGAAACTCCTGTGAGCTTAATAATGGATGGATTGATGACTGATCCAATGTCTACGGCAGCATCTGGGAGGTTTTAACACCATGTTCACCTCCTGCTTCAGTAGCATCCAAAAACGTTTCTGGATCAGCCTCATCGAGCAGACACGCACCACTGAACTGACTCTAAACCGAGCAGGACGGGATAGCGATGTGCAACCTGCGTCTCATGATTTCACACATGGTGTAAGGGTTTAATTTCATTTTTTTTGTAATCTTTAAAAGACAGCAAAATAACAGCAAGAGGTATTCATTTGGGAGTGAAACACTGATTCACGTATATCCCATCGCTTCATGCAAGAATGAGCAACATTTGATCAGAAAGGGAGAAAAGTTTTTTCCCAGTGTAGTCTTGTGCAATAAGATGTAGAATTGTGTTTATGTGGTCTGAAATATGTTCTTCCAATCAGTGTGCTTGTAATTAATTTTGCTGCCTTACTTTAATATCTGCTTTTTTTTTTTTTTGACTTTGCAGTCTTTCTTCCTTTACCATGTTTTTTTTTACACTGATCTAAGCCACTGCAACTTCTAAACTCAAATCATATGAAATATCTGTTACCACAGTTACAGATAAAGGAGCACTTGTATGGAATGACAATTTTATTTTTTAAACAATCCTTAGAATTTTATTTCCAAATAAAGGCACCTTCCACCAAGGAAATGAACCAGGAATAGGTTTTGGACATCTTTAATACATATGAGTGACAAGATTAATCTGATTTAATCTGAAGATACATTTGAGGTTATAGCATGGGTCGAATGAGTCTGGGGTTGTTGTGTTGTCTGGGTCGCTCTGACAGAATCAGGCAGTTTGGACTGATCTTCTCTGTGAAAGGCATCACCGTATCCTATCCATCAATCACACTGCAGTCGTCCTGCCTTGAAGAACTAATGGAAGTTCCACTTGACCTGCCAGGGCCAGTTCATCTTCTCGTCTTCTCGTACTGAATAGCAATTTCTTTTCTTTCCACATAACCATAACACTAATGCGACAGCTTTTCAAAATACAAACACACACACACAAATACCTTTTCTCCTATGACAAATAGTAACGTAATTTTTACTCTACTGGAAATCTAATCATAGTTTCTCTCTGTCTTTTCTCTCTCTCTCTCTCTCTCTCTCTCTCTCTCTCTCTCTCTCCCCTCTTCACACACACACACACACATACACACACACACAGACAGGATAAATGCTCTTTTATCTCCCTTCTTTGTTAAACCTTTATCCCACTCTTTTCTTGTGGATCACAATCAGTTTTTTATTCTTCTGCATTCATTACAGTATTTGACACACACACCAGCCTAATCTTGTGAATACACCTCATCTCAGTCTTATGACAGCACACACGCCGACCACTGACTTACTAACACTGCTACTAATGTGTGCGTCTGTTTTTGTGTAGACATTGTTTATCACTTAACCCAGCTGTTAGTGCTGTGGTAATAGTGTATGAGTCAGTCAGTGTAGGGAAGAGCACTAATTACTGACACAGCACTACATAAATGCAGGTCACCATTGGGACAGGAGGAGGGGGTGTGTTTGTGTGTGTGTGTGTGTGTGTGTGTGTGTGTGTACGTGTGTAGTATTGTCATATAGGATTTACTGCACAGAACAGGTGTGCTGGATAAAGAAGTCATGTCTCCTGTAAGAAAAACAACTTGGAAAGACAGAGTTTAACAGAGAGAAGACAATCACATGATTCTTCTTCCTCTTGTTATTGTTCATATTCAAAAGAAGGGTGTGTGTGGGGGTGTGTAAATCAACTTTGAACACTATATATTACAATCATATGCTTTTTTATGTAAAACAAAGTTAATTTTCTTTACAAATATGCCACCAAGATTAATTTGCATGTTTATTAAGATACTGTACAGGCAACCAAATAAGTAATATCTAATATAATAATGCCATTATACCATAATATTATAAAATGATTATATTATATTATCCTTTTTTTCTTTTCATGCTCTTATTTGTCATGAAGCTTTACATAGCAGGTTGTTCTTTCCCTTTTTTTTTTCTGAGTCCAACCTACACTTTAACTGGACTAATATTCAACACAGATTTTTCAAATTATTTGCACTTTTGCTAAAGCTCACATGAACCACAGGATTGTCTGGCAAAAATCATACACAAGGCAGTGTGGAAAATGTTGGAAAGTAAAAGATTTTTGTAAGGATTAAGATTTATTTGACACAGGCTTTGTAAGATTTAAGGTTTATTTGTCATAGATTTTTTTTTCTCCAAGTTTCATTGTGTGTGTGTGTGTGTGTGTGTGTGTGTTTGTTTTGTGGTCTGTCTGCAGACCTGCTGGACGATGAGGACGTGTGCGTGATGCTACAGGGTTCCAAGATGGTGAAGGTGCGCTCATCACGCTGGCAGAAAGACCGCATCTTCCGGCTGCTGGAGGACTGTGTCACCGTGTGGTGTGAGTCCAGCAAGACCTCCCACAAAGCCAAGAGACGCCAGACCTGTGAGTGTACCACATATGGCACACACACACACACACACACACACACATATGTACACACGTATTTTTGTGCACACACACATGCACAACCACACACACATACAAGTCTGCACACACAACCACACACACACACACACACACACACACACACACACACACACACATACACACACACACACACACACACACAAATACCTTCTCTCCTCTGACAAATAGTAATGTAATTTTTGTGACATTTCAAGATGTAGGATAATACACACAGCTTATAGGCTGTTTGTACAAAACTATCTATATATAATAAGAATATTTCTACACCACTGTCAATTGACCTGCCGCATCATCCACCAGCCACCACCAGGTTTCCCAGAACACACCACGGCCATCCAAGACTACACCTGATGCACCTGATTACTAATCACACACACACCTGTACACAATCTCTACACCCTATATAAAAGCCTCACAAACAATTACTCATGGCCAAGTAATGCTCAGTGTATGTCTGCTTCAACTTACCATGTTTACAGCGTTAAGTAAACACTTACTTGCCGTGCTTTTATGTGTGCTGTTATTCTTCTTCTGATCTTGCGTCTCTTTTGTTGTTATGAATCTTGTTCATCGATTTGTCTCACAGTTTCTTCAATTAAATGTCATACTGCACTCGCATCTGTTTTGAACAAACATTTCACAAATCACTTTATGTTTCAACTGGTCCAGGCTACTAAACTGATGCTCAGTGCTATAAACATAGAGCCAATAAGGCATTTTTATACATATTATAGAAATAAGAATACAATATGTAGATGCTGGTGTGTCCTGCTACAATATTTTTACTGGACTCGGATGAAAAGGAGCAGTTGTTATTGTGAGCCTGTTTTTACATTC
Organism: Hemibagrus guttatus; assembly: GCA_033459395.1. Classification (NCBI taxonomy): domain Eukaryota; kingdom Metazoa; phylum Chordata; class Actinopteri; order Siluriformes; family Bagridae; genus Hemibagrus; species Hemibagrus guttatus. The sequence continues at coordinate 5,519,569 of JAUCMX010000016.1, read as the reverse complement.
TCTCAGCATGGCTTGTTATGTTTGAGAGAGAAAGCAACATTTCAGAGCTGGAGGGTGGAATTTACATTCACGCATTAAGGAAACTGAAAACTTCCTCTCTTATCAGATAAAGCAGGCATAACGGCATTGCTCACTAACAGGCATCATGAGAACAAACATTTTGCTAACACAGCCACTACTATTTCACATTGCCAAGCACTGACATAATACCAGCATTTTGTGTTTAACTGGGTTTGTTTCTGGCTTATGTCAAACCTCCACGGATTTCTGAAGGTGGAATTCTGAAAACAAAATTCCACACAGGACATTTAACACATTAAACACTTAGGCCCAACATTTCACTATAGAACGAGGAGAACCAAATTTCGGAATATGGTTTATACTTGGTTTATACATTTGAAATTTATCTGTACAAATTATCCTTATAATCTGACAATACAAATACACTGACAGTAAAAACTTTATACCATAGCTCTGTTGAATTCTTTATTCTGATTGGTCCAAAAGTGTTGTTTGATTTTCTGTATCATCAGCTCGGACAGTAGTTGACAACGACTGAAAGGTAGTAACAATATAAATAGCATGTAATTATTGATATTTTTTGTGAGAAGACTTTTTTTTTTTTTTGGAAGGAGTCTCCAGTGTCAGAGCTTTGTGATAGTCAGAGTTCTGTCAGTTTCTTGAACCAAATGTCATCAAGAGAGAGTAATAAGAGGCTGGTGTGTGAGCCACAGCTGCTATAATGTAAGTTAATAGAAGCTAACTTGTTTTAGTGCTCCACAATGTAAGTCTAAATGCCCTCATCCAGAGAGACTTACATTTATCATATTTATACAACTGAGGATTAAGGGTACCAGGACACCCTAGGCCGGAGATCAATGATCGACCTTGTGGTCGTGTCATCTGACCTTCGGCCGCATGTCTTGGACACTCGGGTGAAGAGAGGGGTGGAGCTGTCAACCGATCACCACCTGGTGGTGAGTTGGATCCGCTTACGGAGGAGGATGCCGTACAGACTTAGCAGGCAAACGTATTGTGAGGGTCTGTTGGAAACGTCTTGCTGATTCCTCTGTTAGGGGGGTCTTCAACTCCCACCTCCGGGAGAGTTTCAACCAGATCCCGAGGGAGGTTGGGGACATTGAGTCTGAGTGGACCATGTTCTCCTCCTTTATTGTTGACGCAGCCATCCGGAGCTGTGGCCGTAAGGTCTCTGGTGCCGGTTGCGGTGGCAATCCCCAAACACAGTGGTGGACACTGGAAGTAAGGGATGCCGTCAAGCTGAAGAAGGAGTCCTATCGAGCCTGGTTGGCTCGGGGGACTCCAGAGGCAGCTGAGGCATACCGGCAGGCCAAGCGAATGGCAGCCGGGGTGGTCTCGGAAGCAGAAACTCGGGTCTGGGAGGAGTTCGGTGAGGCCATGGAGAAGGACTATCGGACGGCCTCGGGGAAATTCTGGCAGACCGTTCGGTGCCTCAGAAGGGGTAAGCAGCTCTCTGCCAACACTGTTTACAGTGGAGGTGGAGAGTTGCTGGCCTCGACTGGGGATATTGTCGGATGGTGGAAGGAATACTTCGAGGATCTCCTCAATCCCACTGACACGCCTTCTGTTGAGGAACCAGAGGCTGAGGACTCAGAGGTAGATTCATTCATCACCCAAGCTGAGGTCACTGAGGTAGTTCAGCAGCTCCTTGGTGGCAAGGCACCGGGGGTGGATGAGATTCGCCCTGAGTACCTTAAGTCTCTGGATGTTGTGGGGCTGTCTTGGCTGACATGGCAACATAGCATGGCGGTCAGGGACAATGCCTCTGGACTGGGCGACTGGGGTGGTGGTCCCTCTTTTTAAGAAGGGGGACCGGAAGGTGTGTTCCAACTATAGGGGGATCACACTCCTCAGCCTCCCAGGGAAAGTCTATTCCAGAGTACTGGAGAGGAGAGTCCGACCGTTAGTCGAACCTCGGATACAGGAGGAGCAATGCGGTTTTCGTCCTAGTTGTGGAACACTGGACCAGCTCTATACCCTCCACAGGGTGCTCGAGGGTTCGTGGGAGTTTGCCCAACCAGTCCACATGTGTTTTGTGGACTTGGAGAAGGCATTCGACTGTGTCCCTCATGGCATTCTGTGGGAGGTGCTCTGGGAGTACGGGGTCCGTGGGCTTCTGTTAAGGGCTGTTTGGTCTCTATATAACCAGAGCAGGAGCTTGGTTCGCATTGCCAGCTGTAAGACAGATCTGTTCCCAGTGCATGTTAGACTCCGACAGGGCTGTCCTTTGTCACCGGTTCTGTTCATTGTTTTTATGGACAGAATTTCTAGGCGCAGCCAGGGGCTGGAGGGAGTCCGGTTTGGGGACCACAGGATTTCATCGCTGATTTTTGCAGATGATGTTGTCCTGTTGGCTCCTTCAAGCCTGGACTTACAGCATGCACTGGGGCGTTTTGCAGCTGAGTGTGAAGTGGCTGGGATTAGGGTCAACACCTCCAAATTTGAGGCCATGGTTCTCGACCGGAAAAAGGTGGCTTGCACCCTCCAGGTTGGAGGGGAGCTCCTTCCTCAAATGGAGGAGTTTAAGTATCTCGGGGTCTTGTTTACGAGTGAGGGAAGGATGGATCGTGAGATTGACAGACTGATCAGTGCAGCGGCAGCAGTAATGCGGTCTATGTACTGGTCTGTTGTGGTGAAGGAGGAGCTGAGCTGGAAGGCGAAGCTCTCGATTTACCAGTCAATCTACGTTCCTACTCTCACCTATGGTCATGAGCTCTGGGTCATGACCGAAAGGATAAGATCCCGGATACAAGAGGCCGAAATGAGCTTCCTCCGTAGGGTGGTGGGGCGCTCCCTTAGAGATAGGGTAAGGAGCTCTGTCACACGGGAGGAGCTCGGAGTACAGCCGCTGTTCCTCCACATCGAAAGGGGGCAGTTGAGGTGGCTCGGGCATCTGTTTCGGATGCCTCCAGGACGTCTCCCTGGGGAGGTGTTCTGGGCATGCCCGGGGAGAGGCCCAGGGGAAGACCCAGGACACGCTGGAGAGACTATGTCTCTCGGCTGGCCTGGGAACGCCTCGGGGTCCTTCCGGAAGAGCTGGAGGAAGTGTCTGGGGAGAGGGAGGTCTGGGCATCCCTGCTTAGACTGCTGCCCCCACGACCCGGCTCCGGATAAGCGGAAGACAATGAATGAATGAATGAATGAATGATTAAGGGTCTTGATTAAGAGCCCAGCAGTCACAGGATTTGAATTTTTGATCAAATCAGTAATCCAGTGGCTTATGCACTAAGCTACCCTATAAGCCATTATGTGTATAATATCACATCATAAAGTGTTTTGTTAAACATGGAAAATATGATTCCATTCTTACATTTGCCTGCAGATCATTAAATGATTATTATTTATTGTCCATCTCACCAGCTGTTGTCTTGAAGCTTTGTTCCATTTCACTAGAACCGGAAAGGAAATGTTCTGATGTTGGGAATCCTGTTGGAGTTTTGTGTAGTAAATAAGGGCTTAGGTTTGAGCGGTACACACGACAGAGTGCTTCTTATTTACTTTATAGAGCTGTGTATGCACACTTTAGATAGTATAAACCTAGAAAGTTGAACTTGTGTGTTTGGAGAATGTGATGTACACACTGTGATTTTTTTTTAACCACACTGAAGAACCATTCTGTGCTCTAACCCTGAAGGAAAATTCTAGAATCGAATCCTATAATACTCAGATGTTTCAGCAGCCCCTGAAAAACAAACAAGCAATATTTTGTCATTATAATATTTTTTTTATACCGTAAATATAAAGAATAGACTTCTAGACATCTCACATAGCTTTGTCTTCAGAATAATGAAAGAACTGTGACATTAAGAGCGTCATTTTGATGCACAGTGTACATTCTAACGATGATCTGGAGCTGTGAAACATTTTTAAAAGCCCTGATTAATAATCTTGATAGAGCTACAAAAGTTTGACTACCTAACAGAACTAGTACAGAATCAGTCAGCTTTCTGTTTCCAAGAAATATTTCACTCAACTGCTACCTGCCTAAAATTAGCTATAACTTAGCTATCTAGTTAGGTTTGCTATGCTAATGTTTAAATCACTAGAAATATTATGCCATGCAAATAAAACCAAGTGGTAGCTAGCTAGAAAACATTAGCATAATATCTTATGTAAACCAATAGTCATTTTGACAGGGATAGATAACATTGCTATTTATGTCAAATAAAAAAAAAAGATTAGCTAATTTGGAGAGCAAGGTTATTATGCTTTGTACACCAGTAGCCAATCATTGCTAGACAACTATAACTAGGTTAACTATTATGCTGTGTAAACCTGTGACCAATACTGCTACTAAATTAGCTAATATTAATTCAATTATTGTGCTAAACCAGGGGCTAATGTTTCTAGAAAACTTGCTAATATTGGGCTAAGTGTTATGCTGTGTAAAGTTATTAGCTAGTAAACTAGCTAATATTAAACTAGCTAATATTAGTTCAATTATTGTACTAAAGCAGTGGCTAATGCTTCAAGAAAACTAGCTAATATTAGACCGTTTTGATGTTTAAACTTGTGGACAATGTCACTAGAAAATTCACTAATATTTGCTGTGTAAGTCTGTGGGCCATGTTACTTGAAGACTAGCTAATATTAAGCTAATTATTAAGTAGACAGTTGGGATTTGACAGTGATTCATTTTGTGCAAATAATATGTATATTTTCACCTGGTTGGAAAGAGCTTCTGTTATTAAAAAATAAACAACATACACTGTGATAGAAAAAGCTATTTTTTTTACTCTGGCTCTTTTTTTCTGCTTGTTATGTTGCTGTTTACTGACATAGCATCTTCATGTTAAGCCCTGCTGAGTCATAACAACCATTATGTTGTGCTAATATGAAACCTGATGAAAGCAGTAACGTTTGCAGCGACTGTTTCATAAAAGGGTATAAAGTTGGCATGAGGTTACAGTCAGGATCAGATACAACCGAGCTGTTAAAGCTTAATATTGTTCCTCAAGGACTCCATTGTGGTGGCTTTTGTGTTATCAGGATTTGAACTGAAAGTCTTCTGACTAGTAGGACAATGTCTTAGAGATATCATTGTACTTGTAACTGCTGGAGTAGTACCTTGCTGAAAATGAGAAGGAAAATTGAGTCTTGCACACCAGAAAAAAACTTAAATGATTAAATCTGGCTCTAATTCTACTCAGACTGCTGGAATATAGTACTACTGGAGCCTTTGGAATATAGCCAGGTATTATATAAAGTATTGTTTAGTTTTACTGTACAAATGTAAACGCTTGTTAGTTTTGAGTGTCTTTTGTCAGCCTGTTTGCTCAGGTGATTACTTGTTTTGGGTTTCGCCCTACCCATAATCTCGTTTGAGAGTGGAAAAACCTGAATACCTTCTAGAAGTCTGTCAAGAAGGCGGCCTCACATGAGCACAGGAATGCTATGGCACGGTTCGGACCATCTCACCCACAGCTTTCAGCTGTGTGCCATACACTGTGGAAATAAAATTCTGAGAACATCTTGTGGTTTGGAAAAAAGCGAAGCAAATAAACCTATAGATCATAGACATACTCAGCCTCACATGGGATCTTTTCTTTGTTTGTTTGTTTTGGCAAACTCTCTCTCTCTCTCTCTGTCTCTCTCTCTCCCTCTCTCTCTCTCTCTCTCACACACACACACACACACACACACACGCACACACACATACACACACACACACACACAGGAACGAGTGAAGGCCTTGTCATGCCTAATTAAAGAATTCCCCCTCTACTACTGTAGTTAATCTTCACACATCTTAGAGCTGTCTAATGCATGAAAATAAATGTATAAGTGAGAGGTAACATTATATCAATGGCTCTTGCACACACACACACACACACACACACACACACACACACGCACACATGCACAAACACACACACACGCTTTTCATACTTTTATCTGCCGTCATTGCCAGTTCATAGCAACCCAACACACGTCTGTGTCATTTAGCACGCTCAGGATGGAATGATGGGGTCAGATGGTTTTCCAGTGCTAATTTTATTCCATTGCATTTATGCAACCCTTTGAGACGTGGTGTGAAATAAGGGGTTAAACAAGGTCAGCTAGCATAGCATAAACTCTATTTAGGTGGCATACAGTATTCGTTTCATGGCAGTCAGTTGAGATAATGAAAACCAGATCTGACGAGAATTACCCAGTCATTTTAAATGTGTTAGCCAATACTTATTTTCTGAAACACTGACCATGTGAAGGCTTGATCATGACAAGCCATCTGCATGGAGCTGACAGATCGATCTCATGGTGGTCGCTAGCGGCCGTATTTACTCAAACTGTATGAAAATTTACTTTGGTACCTCAGGCACAGTGCTATTAGAAACTCTCCTATAGGCTCCAAATGTCAACTACAATGTGTCTCAGGACACTGGCGTTCCATTGCACCAGTGGAATGGAAATTGACTTGTGGGACATTTTCAATGAGTATAAACAAACTAATTCTTTTCTGGCTGCAAGTCTGATCTAAAATGAGTCAGGACTCTGTTGGCTTTCAGTGTATGACGTGTGTTTTTACCTCTACTGGGATAACTTTACACAGAATTTTAGTGGCTGGAGATAACGCCTTCACATTTTAAATGCTTATGGACAAGCACTTGGGGCATCACAGGGAGCAGAAATGGGTTCGATGTCACCATTTTGAAGGTTTTCTTTTTTTTCTATGAATATATTGCCCGTAGTTGGCTAGGTGAAAACAGAAATATTTATGAAAAACCTATATCTACTGTGGAGTGTGACATGACAGAGTCATTCATTGCGTGGATATGGACACAACAAAACATGCACAGTTTCTATTTTTGGCTTCTGGGAAAAAGAGTTAATGGGAAGAAAGCTTAATGCTCACTGGACAACAGACTTTTAATGTGTTCTTTTGAGACCTTGTCAGGATCATGGGGTGCCAGGCAGGGGAAATCAGACCCAACGTGCAGAGATAGCCGTGAAACAGGGTTTTATTAACAAAAGGGAACACATACATACACGGGAACACTGGGGGGAAAAGTAACCTCAAAACAAAAACCTCGACACCGTGCATCTTGGGGAGTTAACAGGAGTGTGGATAGGTGGATAAACCCTTGTCATTGCTGAAATGGTAAGGAACATAACTGACATGTCAAACTTACTGGCGTCAGGCAGAGAAATGACCAGAGCTTATTTTATCCCTGTAATTGGTAAATATTTTACGTATATGTTACTAAACATTGTTTATTTAAATGTCTAGCCATCTAGCTGTCACTATTTTCTCCTCCATTGAAATTTTCGTTAGCAACTTAGTAGTATGGCTCCTTTTAATGCAACATAGTACGCTACTTTTGTCGACCAGATTTCATCCTATACGTAACAAGACACTAAGAATTAAACAGGTGGCCAGAGCAACAGACGAAACAAATAAAAGCGATCATGCAAATATTTAAATATAGTTTTACACCAGGCACCTGTGCTTCTCCTAATTTAAAAAAACCCAGCAGCATCTGGTTTTCTGCTATGAATCCTGTGGCATATCAGACATGATACTTTGGAGCCTCTTTTGTAGCATCACAAGCTGAGCTCATTAAAATCAGCTTTTACTGAGAAAAAAATCTGCTTTAAATGAAAATAGTCATGTGAAAAAATGGATAAAATGACCTACAGGTGTATCACATCAGGTGCAAATTATTAGAACATTGTTACAGAGCATTTTGAAAGGAGGCTTGCATTATTTAAACCTCAGACATTTAGTTTGGTTTGCTCTTAATTGTTGAAGTGAGAGGAATCACCATCGTAATATCCAAAGAGCCCTCTGAGGCCTTCAGACAGAATATTGTTGATGCTAACGAGTCTGGTAAGGGATATAAAAAGAAATTGCAATCAGCCATTCCACTGTCCAGAAAATCATTTACAAGTGGAGAACATTTAAAACAACTGCCAACATGGCTAGGTCAGGCCGTCCATGCGAATTCACCCCCAGAGCAGACCGCAAGATGCTTAAAGATGTCTCCAAAAACCATAAGATATCATCACGGGACCTACAGCAAGCAAGTTTATGCCAAAGTGCATGAATCTACAGTCAGAAAGAGACTACACAACTTTAATTATTATGGGAGGCGTGCAAGAAGGAAGCATTTGCTGTCTAAAAAACATGAGGGTAAGACTGAAGTTTTCCAAAGAACACAGAGACAAAGGCCAAAATTTCTGGAATAATGTGCTTCGGACAGGTGAGTCTGAAATTGAATTATTTGGACACGATAAGAGGGCATGTTTGGCATAAACCAAATACAGCATTTCAGCAAATGAACCTCATACCAGCTGTGAAACATGGATTTGGATGTGTTATGGTTTGGGGATGCTTTGCTGCAGCAGGACCTGGCCAGCTCACCATCATAGAATCCATGATGAATTCTACATTGTATCAGAAGGTGCTTGAGGAACATGTAAGGCCATCTATCAAAAAATTGAAGCTGAAGTGGAACTGAACCTTGCAACATGACAATGACCCAAAACACACCAGTAAATCCACCGAGGACTGGCTGAATAGTAAAAAATGGAGAATTCTGTATTGGCCGAGTCAAAGCCCAGATCTAAATCCTGTTGAGATCCTTTGGGGTGATTTGAAATGGACTATACATGCAATAAACCCCTCAAACATCACACAGCTGAAAGGATTCTGCATTGAGGAGTGGGGGAAACTTTCTTCCAGTCGATGTCAGAAACTGGTAGATGGCCACAAGAAACGTCTCATTGAGGTTATTTCAGCCAATGGGGGAAACATTAGCTATTAGGGCATAAAGTGTCCTAACTTTTTCCTCAGGTGAAATACTTATTTTTTTTTTTTAAATTTCTTTAAAATCCTCTTTTTATTAAGTGACATTTTGTTGTTTACATGCAATTACATCACTTCCATCTGCAGGTACAAATTAAAACAAGATCAGAAATTGACATGTTGACATTTCTTAATAAAGAACTGAATATTCAATGGGGTGTCCCCATTTTTTCACATGACTGTATATGATTCTGTAAGAGCGTAATCAGACTTTTAAAGGAAGTTAAATGAATATATGCCACTTTCGAAGTTTTAAAGAAGTGGTGTGTAGTTTTGGGTTAATGAAATTGAAAGCATTATTGAGCCTTTGCTTTCATTTCACGTTTGTAATACTTGGGAGATCTCGATAATGGCCCTAGATATAATTGTATCTTCAAATCAGCACACAATTAAGGATAATATGAATGTATAATTACATCTCATATTTCAAGGATAGTTTTATCAGAGAGTGCCTGAATTCCTGAATTTTAAGCATCCTGTAAGCATCCTCATTCTATCTATAATTACTGAAATGAGTGGAAAAAGGAAATCTGACAGCTGCCACAATGACTCTGAGTCTCTCTCTCTCTCTCTCTCTCTCTCTCTCTCTCTCTCTCTCTCTCCCTCTAAACCTAGGCCAGTTTGTCATTGTCACTGACACCTTTATAAGAAGGTGTCACAAATTATTACCTGGATTAGCTCTGTTCATTTCCTCTAATTCACACTAATAATACACCACAATGTCAGTGCTAATTCAGCCTTACTATGAAATATCAAAATATAGTCATTACCAGACTCTTACCAGAAAGTAAACATGACCAGAAATCTAAAAAAAAAAAAAAAAAAAAAAAAGACACATGGATTGGTTTCAGAGTATATACCAGTTCCTCTAGAATTTTGTGATCTGAGAAATGAAAAAAAAAAATCAAGTAAACACCACAGTATTCAGAGCAGATTGCATTTGAAAACTTGAAAATTACCACGAATTGTCCGCAGAATTGGACCGAGACGCATCATGTGACATAAGATAAGATAAAATAAGATAAGATAAGATAAGATAAGATAAGATTGAACGTAATAAATCTCAAAGGATATTCTTTTGCCAGAGACTGCTTCAAGAGAATTAAGATAATATTGCACATATGTCTTCAATACAAGGAGTTTAAAAGAAGAATCCTGTGCTTGTTATTTCACCAATTCAAGTAGTTTTCCCCAAAAATCACAAATTTTAAGCCACAACAATTACAAAAACATTGCACAATCCTGGAGGGATTGATGTATGGAGGCAGCTGAAAGAAGGACATTCATGGCGTGCAATTTTCATCTCATAAATAAAGCAATTCCATGTTAACACCATGACAATAAACAAAAAACTTGGTCATGTTCTGCTGCAAAGTGACTATAGAAGCACAAACAACATGTACAGTAATTAATAAGAAATCAAACTCCTGTAGAATTAACATTTTCCCTATGATCTGTTTAGTTGTGAGTGCGTACATGTCGACTGCATTATAAACCTGACGTTTGAAGTTCTTATGAGATTTCTCAGTGTGTATTCAATGCGAACAGACACACCAGTTTCAGTCAGCATGCTGTCCTCCCTGAGCTCTGACATGTTTGCTTGTGTTGTATCTTCGTGTTTTATTGAGGGAATGATGTTAGTGTCTTGTCAGCGCTTTCAGTGTTTCTCTTGAGGAAAGCTGTCACAGCTGCTGGACGTCTCAGCTACATGGGCTGAGGTCTAGAGTTGGGGCAGATTACATGTGTGTGTATGTGTGTGTGTGTGTGTTTTCAAATGAGACGCATACAGTATGGTCTCATCATTTATTTATTAGCCATTTCTAATGACATTGCCATAGTAACAAAACTCTAGGGGGCAGTGATGGTTCAAGTGGTTAAGGCTCTGGGTTGTTGATCGGGGTTCAAGTCCCAGCATCACCAAAGTCCACTGTTGGGCAATTGAGCAAGGCCCTTAACCCTCCCTGCACCAGGTGCACTGTATGATAGCTGCCCCTGTGCTCTGACCCCAACTTCCTCAGCTGGGATATGTGAAGAAAAGAATTCCACTCTGCTGTAATGTACAGTGGTGTGAAAAAGTGTTGGCCCCCTTCCTGATTTCTTATTTTTTTTGCATGTTTGTCACACTTTAATGTTTCAGATAATCAAACACATTTAAATATTAGTCAAAGATAACACAAGTAAACACATCATGCAGTTTTTAAATGAAGGTTTTTATTATTAAGGGAAAACCTTAAAAAGGTGGTTCATGCTCGAAAACCCTCCAATGTGGCTGAATTACAACAATTCTGCAAAGATGAGTGGGCCAAAATTCCTCCACAGCGCTGTAACAGACTCATTGCAAGTTATCGAAAACACTTGATTGCAGTTGTTGCTGCTAAGGGTGGCCATAACAGTTATTAGGCTTAGGGGGCAAATACTTTTTCACACAGGGCCATGTAGTTTTGGATTTTGTTTTCCCTTAATAATAAAAACCTTCATTTAAAAACTGCATGATGTGTTTACTTGTGTTATCTTTGACTAATATTTAAATGTGTTTGATTATCTGAAACATTAAAGTGTGACAAACATGCAAAAAAATAAGAAATATGGAAGGGGGCCAACACTTTTTCACACCACTGTATGTGTGGCAATGATAAAGGCTTCTTGCCCTCAGTTCTTCTTCTTCTTCTAAAACTACCCGCACTTTTCCAAGGAATTAGTTTAGTTTTACCTTTTTTTGTCACCTCATATGCATCCAGATGAATGATGTTTTCACAATGATGCCCAGCCATATAGCCCACAACCAGATTTTTGAGTAATCACCTGTAGCTGTGTGACAAAGTTTGATTAGATGGAGCATTCACAGACACTATTAAAAAAGACTGTTTTTAAGGACTATTTTGCCTCGTGTTATTGGCAGTGTCTCAAATCAGATACCAGCACACTAACACTAACTAAACAATTTAGTATAGCTTTCAAATGACAATCTCTCACTGCCTTTCTACCGCATTGGGCGAATACCTTTTAACTTTTCCCTAATTGTACTTTTTTTTTTTTTTTACCTTTTCCCATCCATATATGATAAAGGCCTTCAGATCAAAGCAGATAATTGTGTGTGTGTGTGTGTGTGTGTGTGTGTGTGTGTGTGTGTGTGTGTGTGTGTATTGGGTTTTTTTCTGTAGTTTCAATAGTTCAAAGAATTCATTGTTACAGAACACTACTGGTTTGTTTTTGTTTTTTTGTTGTTGTTTTTTTCAGTTTAAGCAAATAAGATAGAAGTCCACAGACTGGAGACCAGCTTTATTAAAAAATGAACTGAATTCATGTAGAACAGCGAGAGTGTCTGAACTGATTGAGGAACAGATATGTGCAGTCAGCAGTGTGAGGAAAGTTGAACCTCAGCTGCTAAACAGATCTGGTTGGGGTAAGGGCATCTGTTATGAGCCATTAGGACACACACACACTGAGTGAGAGAGAGAGAGAGAGAGAGAGAGAGAGAGAGAGAGAGAGAGAGAGAGAGAGAGAGAGAGAGAGAGAGAGAGAGAGAGAGAGAGAGAGAGAGAGAGAGAGAGAGAGAGAGAGAGAGAGAGAGAGAGAGAGAGGGGAGAGAGACTGCATACTTCGTAGTATTTAAGTGCCAAAGGATCTTAACATTAAGCAGATCATTTAGTTAACTTAGTGATGGACAGGTTATGCCTAACAGGTTTTGTTAAATAAATTACTTATTATTATTAAATAAATTAAAAAAAGAGTCTTCTTTCCTGAAAGTGTGACAAATGTGAGCTACCCACTTCCTGGTACATATCTACCTAGCTATGTGCTAACGTTAACACAACACAATCTAACGTTTGATGCCAGTAAATAAGCATGGTATGTTCTGATGTCTGAACTTTGACTTCTAATCTTTCTCTCTCTCTCTTTCTCTCTCTCTCTCTCTCTCTCTGTCTCTCTCTCCCTCCCTCTCTCTCTCTCTGCGTTTCTCAGTCTGTGTGACGGAGGTGGAGTGTGTGAGGGAGGGCTGCCAGTCCGAGTGTCTGCGTCGGCTTGCCGATTCCGTTCCCGATTCTCACTGCTTTACACTGGTGTTTCGTGGAGGGAGGAAGAGTCTTGACCTGTGCTGCTCATCACATGAAGAGGCACAATGCTGGGTCCGGGGCATCCGAACTCTCAAAGACCGTGTCTCTAACATGAGCCAAAAAGAGAAGCTCGATCAATATCCATCAGCTTTGCTTTGTTTTTTTTTTTTAGCACCAGTGGACTGAGAGGGAAAGTGTTGAATCAGTGAACTGAAGGTTGATCAGGGTTTTTCTTGTGTATGTGACCAGTGTTGCAATCAGGCAGCTCGGTTTGTAAAATTGACTTTAATGCTGTAACAAGACGAAAGTCCAGGCCCAGTTCATTGCAGTCAGATACACACACAGGGACTTGCCACGTGTGCAGTGAAATGCATTAGCGTCTGCTGAAGCTGTGGTTTAGTAACAGCTGACATAACAAGGCCTTGACTTAAAGCCAGTGCACGTTAAACTATTTCTAAACTATTCCTAGGGCCACAATAATTGCATAATTTCAACAACTGCAGTTTACAACATTGCTGTGCAGTTGAAAGTTCCAACATCTCAACAGCCAACATTACTCGAGTTACCTATTTGATGCTCTGAGGTTTTACCATATGCTTTAACATTACAAAATTACGTCCCTGCAATGTTCATTTATGGTTTGCTTTAAACATTGTTGTATTGTTATCTTATGTTATAGGAACACATACTTTACAAAATTCTTATTTATGAGCATTGTTTTAAAAAGACAATCACCTCACGGTCAGAAGACTTGTTCTAGACATTTAACTTTCAGGAAATATTTTGCTAGGTTTCATTTCAGACTATTTTTTGGCCTAGAATTAAACTCTTCCTCCAGCTGAAACAGCTGCTAGCTTTGTCCTGCAGTATAAGTGGGCTTCTGGTTAAAGGGGACAGGAACACTTCCTTTGCAGTTTCGATTCCCCTTACTCACAGGAAGCTGAGGAGAATTACCAAATAGTTCTTTAAGACACCCTGAGAGAAGTCATACCTTTTATTTTTGGGTAAAATCTGAAGAAATAGGTTTAACTTATTCTCTAAGCATTGTACTGCAGAAGCATATTGATCTGAAATCACAGTTTGTAACAGAGTTATGAGCAGGAATTGGTCTGTCTAATGCATTTTTTATCCTTAACATTTTTTTTAAAAATTTTTTTGCAAAGTCTTTTTATTGGTAGCATATATGAATCACAATGGATAACATTACAGAATCCCCTTTTTAATTTTACATAAAAAGGGAGAAAAATATAACAACAACAACAACAACAACAACAACAACAACAACAACAACAACAACAACAACAACAACAACAACAACAACAACAACAATAATAATAATAATAATAATAATAATAGAAAAGAGGGGCACGGTGGCTTAGTGGTTAGCACGTTTGCCTCACACCTCCAGGGCTGGGGGTTCGATTCCTGCCTCCGCCATGTGTGTGTAGAGTTTGCATGTTCTCCCCGTGCCTCGGGGGTTTCCTCTGGGTACTCCGGTTTCCTCCCTCGGTCCAAAGACATGCGTGGTAGGTTGATTGGCATCTCTAAATTGTCTGTAGTGTGGGATTGTGTGTGTGTGTGTGTGTGTGTGTGTGTGTGTGTGTGTGTGCCCTGCGATGGGTTGGCACTCCGTCCAGGGTGTATCCTGCCATGATGCCCAGTGACGCCTGAGATAGGCACAGGCTCCCCGTGACCTGAGAATAGATTGGATAAGCGGTAGACAATGAATGAATAATAGAAAAGAAAGAAAATATATAAAAAAGAAAAAACTCTACATCTAGTCTGGCAGAACCTAAAGGCCTGTGAAATATGAAAAAAAAAGGTTGCCATTTATGAAAAACCCATCAGTGTTACCTGTTATTGTGTATTTAATTTTCTCAAGTTTAAGATAAAATGCTGTATCTTTCAGCACTGTGAGTGAGAAGCTAGGACAGAGGACTTCCACTGTAGGAGAGGGCGACATCTGACTAGCAATGATGTGAAACTAATAACTTCCTTTTGCATGGAGTTTAATTTAGATGCCTCATCTGGAAGTCCAAAGATAGCGATCAATGGGAAGGGTTGCAAATGGGTGGCGAATTCCCAGTATAGTGGACACTGTCCAGAAATAACTTGAGATCACAAATATTATATAGTCGCAGAGAGAAGAAAAGCATGATTCAGGTGACACTGTGAGTTAGAACGTCTGTCACATCTGGATAAACTTGAATCTAAATTTAGAAAAATGCACCCTATAAGTGACCTTAAACTGGCTGAGTGCAAGCCGAGGACGTGATGAGACATTACATAATGTCGCATCTCGCAACACTATCTCGCCACAAGTTCTAGCTAGGCTTTATTTTAGAGTTAATTCTGATCGGAAAAATGCAAAATACGATTATAGATCTCAGAAACTGCACCTCATTGTTGTGATTTAAAATTAAGCAAACCTTCGCATTGTTGCTGAGGAGGAGATGAGGGAAAGTTAGGAAAGCAATTTCGAACAAAATGTCTAAAACTGTGGAAAAAACCTTCTGAGTATAAATCAAGAAAACAGTGTATATCTTTGCTACAACACACTGAAATATCCTTAACTTCTGACACTTGGATCCGGAGCTATCTGAGACGAGCCGATCTGAACCAGGATGGAAAGATGAGTTATGACGAAGTCCAGCACCTGCTCCAGATGATCAATATTGACCTGAATGAGCAATATGCACGCACACTCTTCAAGGTTTGTTTGTGTGTGAGTGTGTGTGTGTGTGTGTGTGTGTGTGTGTGTACAGCTGGTCCATATGGCTCCATTTATTATTGAAAATATTATTTGATTTCAAAACCTTTTTGATGCAATATTTGTCTTCAATCTGTTTTCTTTTTATAAGGCTCCACAACACTCTTCTGTGGGGGTTTTTTTGTGTGTGTGTGTGTGTGTGTGTGTGTGTTCTAACGTGTTACACCACAATTCTTGATTCTGACTGATCAGAAGGTGTTGATTAATTTTCTGCATATCATTTCTGATAACGACTGTGCTGTATTCATGCCTGCTTAGTCTCTCTCTTGTTCTGGGTGTTGTGTAGAAGTGTGACCGCTCCCATGACAACCGCTTGGACCCTGTAGAGATTGAGGAGTTTTGTCGGGAGCTCATGCGACGACCTGAGCTGGACGCCGTGTTTCGTCATTACTCGAGTAACGGCTGTGTGCTCTCTACGCTGGAGCTGCGGGACTTCCTGGGTGATCAGGGCGAAGGCGCCACACTGGGCCATGCACAAAAACTTATCCATACCTATGAGTTCAACGACTGGGGTATACGCCCCCCCACACACACACACACACACACAAACACTCACATATTTACTGGGCAAATGTTTTTATTTACAAAAGACCTACCAATTAGGCAAAACAGGACGTTTGATATTTTCAATGAAAATTTGATTTTTATATGGGGAATCTTGTATTAATATCATAATCCAATAATAATAATATTTGAATTTATATCATAATCCAAAAGTGAAGGCAAAGATTTGCATAGAAAGAATAGAAAGATTCCAAAATATAAAAACTGCAACAATACAAAAAACCTAAAATCAACAGAAACTTTTTTGAGATGTCCCTCTAAAATGAATTAAAAAAAATCAACCTCAGTGACACTAATTGACTCCTTGTATTATACATGATATTGAAAGAGCATCTGTAACGTGTTGCACATCTGTAACGTGTCACACATCTGTAAAATGTCACACGATAAACATCTTGTCGTCCTCTGATTTAATGAAAAGCTTACATCATATTTTGTAATTACATTAATTATGTTAATGCTCAAGCCTCCGCCATGTGTGTGTGGAGTTCTCCTTGTGCCTTGGGTGTTTTCTCCGGGTACTCCGGTTTCCTCCCCCGTAGTGTGTGATTTGTGTGAGTGAATGAGAGTGTGTGTGTGCCCGGTGATGTGTTGGCACTCCGTCCAGGGTGTATCCTGCCTTGATGCCCAATGACGCCTGAGATAGGCACAGGTTCCCTGTGACCCGAGAGTAGTTCGGATAAGCGGTAGACAATGAATGAATGAATGTTAATGCTCGACTGGTCCCACTATCCCTCAGGCTAAGAGGTAGGTATACATCTGTTCTGGCACCGAGGTGGTAGAATGAACTTCCCTTACATGTCTGAACAGCTGAGTCACTGACTGTCTTCAAACAATTTCCTGAAATAATTAAACTAGCGTCTATTTTTCCCTGTTTGTTTTTTGGATTTTTTTTTGTTTTTTTAAATTGTGCTATATTTCCTCCCAACAGAGTTTTAGGCTGACGGTATCCCAAGTCTGTAACCTAGTGAACCAGTGTTGATGTATTCATTAATAGAGACTCCAAAGCACTTTTGTATGCCACTCTGGATAAAAACATCTGCCAAATGCCATAAATGTTAATGCAAATGAAAATATTACCATGAGCACAGATACAGGAGGAAAATGATTAGCAGTTTTCAGGGAATTGGTTCAGGAATCTGTGAGCTGTGGGTGTGTAGTTGTTGTTTTTAATAAGTCACTCATGTGTTGTTCAGCCCAGAAGAACCTGTTCATGACTCAGAACGGCTTCACCATGTACATGCTGTCGAATGAAAATGACGTGTTCAACCCTGATCACACTAGTGTGTATCAGGACATGACCCGGCCGCTGGCCCACTACTACATCTCCTCCTCTCACAACACCTACCTCACTAAAGACCAGGTGACTGGAGAGAGCAGCACAGAGCCTTACATCAGGTACTCATGCCCATAGACACACACAAACACACACACATTCACACACAAACACACACACACTCAACCCCCACACACACACACACACACACACACACACACACACAAGCAAACACATAGGCAAACACAGAAACACAACACCCACCTCACTAAAGACAAGGTGACTGGAGAGAGCAGCACAGAACATTACTTAAAGTAAAAATACTCACACAGACACAGACCCACACACCATAAACACACACAGACAAACTACACACATTAACACAACACACACCTCTCTAAAGGTCAGGTGAATGACAGGAGCAGCACCAGGCCTTTGGTACACACACACACTAAAAAACAGTACTCACCTCACAAAAACATAAAGACACGCAGACAAACTACACACATTAACACAACACACACCTCTCTAAAGGTCAGGTGAATGACAAGAGCAGCACCAGGCCATTTATTAGTTACACACACACACACACACACACACACACTTAAAAACAGTACCCACCTCACAAAAGACCAGGTGACTGGAGAGAGCAGCACAGATCCTTACATAAAGTAAACACACACATACACACAACACACACCATGCTACACACCATGCTTTTATTAAGTACACACACACACACAGAAACACACACACACATACACACTGTCTCTTGAACATCAGTATCATAGTCTCATATCCAGTACAAAAAACACAATGCCATATTATCAGTGGACCTCACACTTTCAAAACGTTCAATGCTGTCGATAAACCAAGTGTGTGGGGTGTGTGTGTGTGTGTGTGTGTGTGTGCTCTCTCAGGGCTTTGAATCAGGGCTGCCGCTGTGTTGAATTGGACTGCTGGGACGGTGATAAAGGCGAGCCTGTGATCTACCACGGACACACACTCACCTCTAAAGTAGCTTTTAAGGAGGTCATTGAAACTATTGCTCAATATGCCTTCAAGGTGAGAGCAGCATTTGCAGTTTCAACAAGCTGCGGCTGACAAAACAGAAGGAATACACATGCTTATCCCCCTCTCTCTCTCTCTCTCTCTCTGTGTATGTGTGTGTGTGTGTGTGTGAGTGTGTGTGTGCAGGTGTCTCCATATCCTCTGATCTTGTCTCTGGAGAATCATTGCTCTGTGGAGCAGCAGGCTGTCATGGCTCAGCACCTGCGCTCTATCCTGGGTTCAGCTCTGCTCTCCAAACCCCTCAGTGACCAGACACTCAATCAGCTGCCCTCACCAGAGGTTACACCTCTCCTTCCTTCTCTCTCTCTCTCTCTCTCTCTCTCTCTCTCTCTCAATTTTCAATTTCAGTTTTAAAGTACTTTATAGCCATGATTGTTAGCATACAATATTGCCAAAGTATCTAGATAAGGAAAAGGAAAATAACAACAACCGTTTTTAAAAATAATAATAATAATAATAATAATAATAATGATAATAATGATAATAATAACAACAACAATAATAAAAATAATAATTGACAAATTTTACCGTTCCAGTGTCAGACAAAGGTATAATATATGACGTTTATGTTTAAGGCAATTCTTTTTGTCTTCGTTTCTCCCGCTCTCTCTCTCTCTCTCGCTCTCTCTCTCTCAATTTTCAAGTACTTTATTGCCATGAATTGCCAAAGTATCTCGATAGAAAGGAAAGAAGAATAACAACAACAACAACAACAAACAAAAAAAAAATAATAATAATAATAATAATAATAATAATAATAATAATAATAATAATAATAATAATAATAATAATAATAATAATAATAAAAAAACAATAGGGGCACGGTGGCTTAGTGGTTAGCACGTTTGCCTCGACCCTCAAGGGTTGGGGGTTCGATTCCTGCTTCCACTGTGTGTGTGGAGTTTGCATGTCCTCCCCGTGCCTTGGGGGTTTCCTCCGGGTACTCCGGTTTCCTCCCCCAGTCCAAAGACATGCATGGTAGGTTGATTGGCATCTCTAAATTGTCTGTAGTGTGTGATTGCGTGAGTGAATGAGAGTGTGTGTGCCCTGCGATGGGTTGGCACTCTGTCCAGGGTGTATCCTGCCTTGATGCCCAATGATGCCTGAGATAGGCACAGGCTCACCGTGACCCGAGAATAGTTCGGATAAGCGGTAGACAATGAATGAATAATAATAATCTTCTTCTTCTTCTTCTTTCGGCTTTTCCCTTCAGGGGTCGCCACAGCGAATCATCTCTCTCCACCTATCCCTATCTTCTGCATCCTCAACACTTGCACCCACTAGCTTCATATCCTCATTAATTCCATCCATATACCTCCTCTTTGGCCTTCCTCTTTGCCTCCTGCCTGGCAGCTCCATGTCCAACATTCTCCTACCAATATACTCACTCTCCCTCCTCTGAACATGTCCAAACCATCTTAATCTGGCCTCCCTAACTTTGTCCCCCAAACGTCCAACATGAGCTGTCCCTCTGATGTACTCGTTCCTAATCCTGTCCAATCTTGTCACTCCCAAAGACAACCTCAACATCTTCAGCTCTGCTACCTCTAGCTCTGACTCCTGTCTCTTACTCAGTGACACTGTCTCTAAACCATACAGCATGGCCGGTCTCACCACTGTCCTGTACACCTTCCCCTTGATTCTCGCTGATATTTTCCTATCACACAGAGCTCCCGACACCTTTCTCCACCCATTCCAACCTGCCTGCACTCGCTTCTTTACCTCTTTCCCACACTCTCCATTACTCTGGACTGTTGACCCCAAGTACTTAAACTCCTGTACCTTCTTCACCTCTTCACCCTGTAACCTTACTGTTCCACTTCCCTCCCTTTCATTCACACACATGTATTCAGTTTTACTATGACTGACTTTCATTCCTCTTCATTCCTCCAGCGCAAACCTCCACCTCTCCAGGTTTTCCTCCACCTGCTCCCTGCTCTCACTACAGATCACAATGTCATCTGCAAACATCATTGTCCAAGGAGACTCCTGTCTGATCTCCTCTGACAACTGGTCCATCACTATAGCAAACAGGAAGGGGCTCAGAGCCGATCCCTGATGCAGTCCCACCTCCACATTGAACTCCTCTGTCTGACCTAGAGCACACCTCACCACTGTCCTGCTCCTCTCATACATGTCCTGCACCACTCTGACATACTTCTCTGCTACTCCTGACTTCCTCATACAGTACCACAGCTCTTCTCTTGGCACCCTGTCATACGCTTTCTCCAAGTCTACAAACACACAGTGCAACTCCCTCTGACCATCCCTATACTTCTCCATCAAAATTCTCAGAGAAAAAATTGCATCTGTTGTGCTCTTTCTGGGCATGAAGCCATACTGCTGCTCACAAATTTCCACTATCTTCCTTAACCTAGCTTCCACTACTCTTTCCCATAGCTTCATTGTATGGCTCATCAACTTTATCTCCCTATAGTTTCTGCAACTCTGCACGTCACCCTTATTCTTAAAGATCGGCACTAACACACTTCTTCTCCATTCCTCAGGCATCTTCTCACTCTCTAAAACCCTGTTGAACAAACTAGTTAAAAATTCCACTGCTGCCTCTCCTAGACACTTCCATCTCCTTTGTACACTCTCCTCGCTTGTGAGCACCCTTCCATCTCTATCCTTAATAACTATAACTTGCTGCACATCCTTCCCATCTTGATCCCTCTGCCTAGCTAACCTGTACAAGTCCTTCTCTCCTTCTCTAGTGTCTAACCTAGTGTACAACTCATCATATGCCTTCTGCTTGGCCTTAGACACCTCCCTCTTCACTCTGCGCTGTAACTCCTTGTATTCCTGTCTATTCTCTTCAGTTCTGTCCATGTCCCACTTCTTCTTGTCTAACCTCTTCCTCTGGATACTATCCTGAACTTCCTCATTCCACCACCAAGTCTCCTTATCTTCTTTTCTCCTTCCAGATGACACACCCAGCACCTTTCTCCCTGTCTCCCTGATCACTTCTGCTGTAGTTTCCCACTCAACTGGCAGCACTACCTGACCACCCAGAGCCTGCCTCAACTTCTGTCTAAATTCCTCACAACATTCCTCCTTTTTCAGCTTCCACCACTTGGTTTTCTTCTCTATCTCTATCTTTGACCTCTTCTTCTTACAGACCATCAAAGTCATCCTACACACCACCATCCTATGCTGTCTGGCTACACTCTCTCCCACTACCACTTTACAGTCACTAATCTCTTTCAGATTGCCTCTTCTACATAGGATGTAGTCTACCTGTGTGCTCCTACCTCCACTCTTGTAAGTCACTCTATGCTCCTCCCTCTTCTGAAAATAAGTGTTAACCACAGCCATGTCCATCCTCTTATCAAAGTTCACTACCATCTGTCCTTCTAGGTTCCTTTCCTTAACTCCAAAAACTTGCCCATCACCTCCTCATCACCTCTGTTCCCCTCACCAACATGTCCATTAAAATCCGCTCCTATCACCACTCTCTCACCCGTGGGAATACTCTCCATCACCTCATCTAATTCACTCCAGAATCTCTCTTTCTCCTCTAACTCACAACCTACCTGTGGGGCATAACCACTAACAACATTCAACATCACCCCTTCAATCTCTAACTTCAGACTCATCACCCTGTCTGACACTCTCTTCACCTCCAGAACATTCCTCACAAACTCCTCCTTCAGGACCACACCTACCCCATTTCTCTTACTATCCACACCATAATAAAACAGCTTGAATCCTGCTCCTATACTACGAGCCTTGCTACCCTTCCACCTGGTCTCCTGTACACACAGTATATCCGCCTTCCTTCTCTCCATCATATCAGCCAGCTCTCTACCTTTCCCTGTCATAGTACCAACATTCAGAGTTCCTATTCTCAGTCCTACACTCTTACCTTTCCTCTTCTCTCTCTGTCTGTGCACTCTCCTCCCTCCTCTACTTCTTCGACCAACAGTAGCCCAATTTCCACCGGCGCCCTGTAGGTCAACGGCACCGATGGCGGTCGTTGTTAACCCGGGCCTTGACCGATCCGGTATGAAATTCAGAGTACTGGCGATTCGCATGGTTAAATTTGGCAATGTTTTACGCCGGATGCCCTTCCTGACGCAACCCTCTCTATTTATCCGGGCTTGGAACCGGCACTCAAGTCACTGGACACCATGGCTAGATTATAATAATAATAATAATATTAGTGATAATAATAGTGACAAATAAAAGTGTATTGCCAAAGTATCTAGATAGATAGGAAAGAAGAATAACAGCAACAAAAACAACAACAACAACAATAATAATAATAATAATAATAATAATAGTAGTAATAATAATAAAAACAGTGGCAAATGCCAGTGTCAGACAAAATTATAATAAATGAGGGTTATGTGTGGGCAATTCTTTTTCTCTCTCTCTCTCTCTCTCTCTCTCTCTCTCTTTTCTCTCTCTCTCTCTCTCTCTATATATATATATATCTTAAGTGTTGAGCCGAGTGGTCACAGTGATGAGTTAATAGTGAAATATTTTAGACAGTATAGTACAGACAATCCAAAACAATGCCTTGTCTTACTTATCTCCTGTTTACACTTTGTTCTTAAGTACTTTTTATCTGAACACAGTGTTCTCCCCGAGGCGAAGAGCCTTGTTAAATCTGGTAACACTAGCAGACGTAAACCAAAAAAAAAAAAAAAGATGTGATGCATTTTGGAGCAGTAATAAATGCACTATAAATATGTTACGTAAGGAATCAAATAAGACTGGGTGTGCTGTGATGTAGCCTGATGTGCCTCATCGAAACAAAAGTCACATTACCAGAACAAAGTCAAATTACCAGATCATTTAGCTTTAACAGCACAACGTGAAGGCAAGTTTCTTTTATTAAAATAAGTAGCTACTCCATCAAAAAATACAGAGAAAACACCAAGAAGACTTTATTATGTTGTGGCCCTTAAAGGAGCAACTTTATCTCTGATGATTAGAAAGAGTTGAGACCGTTCACACTAAAAAACCTTTTTTCTCTCTTAAATAATATATTTTTTTTAAACATTCATTCAGTCATTCACCATACAGGGCCCTCTCAATCAGCTGTTGATACAGAAACAATAATCTATTATACATACAGTAAAAAATATTAATGGGATTAAATGAGTCAACATCTTCTGACCAATCATTTGGTAATGGTGTAAGTTCAGTAATGGTGTGGTATAATTTAATACATAATAAATAATTGCATGAAGTCTTAATAACAACTGATTCAGCATATTTCTATGCACAAAACTCTCTGTATACCTCAGTATGTGTCTATTTATATATTACTCAGTATGTTTACATTCTGCTGAACTTTATATTCTATATTATTTGACATGTGTTCATCCCTTGACACGTTAATACCCTCTCATTATATGTTCAACTGTTGTGCAATAACTTATCTACATCTATATAAATAGTACTTAATAATAGTATCTATATAAATAGTATTTGTGAAATAGATGTATAGTTTGCACCATATCACATAAGAATTGCGCTGCAAGGACTTCTCTAATTTCGCTATACTCAGTATAGTGACAATAAAAGAATCTTGAACAACTCCAGGTACAAAACTACATTCGTATTTTGCATGCAGGTGAAAGCAAATTAAAACAAATTGCCCGAGGCGTAAAATTAACATGAACTCTTATAGACAAGGGGGGCACGGTGGCTTAGTGGTTAGCACGTTTGCCTCACACCTCCAAGGTTGGGAGTTTGATTCCCGCCTCTGCCGTGTGTGTGGAGTTTGCATGTTCTCCCCGTGCCTCGGGGGTTTCCTCCGGGTGCTCCGGTTTCCTCCCCCAGTCCAAAGACATGCATGGTAGGTTGATTGGCATCTCTAAAATTGTCTGGATTGTGTGAGTGAATGAGAGTGTGTGTGTGTGTGTGCCCTGCGATGGGTTGGCACTCCGTCCAGGGTGTATCCTGCCTTGATGCCCAATGATGCCTGAGATAGGCACAGGCTCCCCGTGACCCGAGTGTAGTTTGGATAAGCGGCAGACAATGAATGAACTCTTATAGACAATCAATCTCTAGTCTAAACAGTCTTTAATTCTCTTTCCTTTTTATGGCACTTAATGTTGCAGTGGACATCGTACAGCATTTATTTAATTTATTATTTAATTTAATTAATTATTTACGGGGTGGCTTGGTGGTTAGCACGTTTGCCTCACACTTCCAGGGTTGGGGGTTTGATTCCCACCTCCGCCGTGTGTGTGTGGAGTTTGCATGTTCTCCCCGTGCATCGGGGGTTTCCTCCCCCGGTCCAAAGACATGCATTGTAGGTTGATTGGCATCTCTAAATTGTCCAGAGTGTGTGTGTGCCCTGCGATGGGTTGGCACTCCGTTCAGGGTGTATTCTGCCTTGACGCCTGAGGCACAGGCTCCCCGTGACTTGAGAATAGATTGGATAAGCGGTAGACAATGAATGAATGTAATTAATTAAAAACCCTATTTAGAGGTGACATTTGTTATTTTTGCCAGTTTAAGCTTGAATGTCATTTAACTTTCCACACTTGATCAGAACCGCTTGAGAAAGATAAATAAATTTCTGTCAATTCTGTTGCTCCTCTAATGTACTCTTTGTGTTTTTAGGAGCTGAAGGGCCGAATGCTGGTGAAGGCCAGGAAGCTGACTGGTCAGTTGGAGAAGTTAGGCAGCTCGGCCAGCTTCTCATCCATCTCCGATGAGGAAATCGGAGGCAGCAACAAAAGCCCCAGCAAGAAGGAGTCTGGAAAGGTGAGTCTTGTTCTGAACTTAATATAGTCCGGAAGCACTTTAGTCGGGATGCTCAGTAGATGTGCTTGTGTAAGGATTCTCCTACTGTATGTCTATATGTAACTACAATGGCACAAATAAACTTTTGTAGCAAGTGTAAATATCTTGTAGTAGTAGAATCTATTTAGTATTTCCTATATAATTACAATACAACAATCATTCAGTCATTGTCTACCGCTTAACCGATCTATTCTCGGGTCACAGGGAGCCTGTGCCTATCTCAGGCCTCATTGGGCATCAAGGCAGGATTCACCCTGGACAGAGTGCCAACCCATCGC
Source organism: Hemibagrus guttatus (assembly GCA_033459395.1). Taxonomy (NCBI): domain Eukaryota; kingdom Metazoa; phylum Chordata; class Actinopteri; order Siluriformes; family Bagridae; genus Hemibagrus; species Hemibagrus guttatus. The sequence goes on along the minus strand of JAUCMX010000016.1, from coordinate 5,493,942 downwards.
AGGGCACACACACTCTCATTCACTCAATCACACACTACGGACAATTTAGAGATGCCAATCAACCTACAGTGCATGTTTTTGGACCAAAACTGGAAGGAAACTGGAGCACCCAGAGGAAACCCCCGAAACACGGGGAGAACATGCAAACTCACACACACACACACACACACACACACACACACACACACACACACGATTTTGTTCTACTAGCAGATACGTTTGAAGCATTTTAAGCAAAATAAGACTTTTCATTTCATAATTATTATTCTGGGCTTGGTGGTTAGCACGTTTGCCTCACAACTCCAGGGTTGTGTATTTGATTCCCGCCTCCGCCGTGTATGTGGAGTTTGCATGTTCTCCCTGTGCCTTGGGGGTTTCCTCTGGGTAATCCAGATTCCTCCCCTAGTCCAAAGACATGCATTGTAGGTTGATTGGCATCTCTAAATTGTCTAGAGTGTGTGTGTGTGCCCTGTGATGGGTTGGCACTCCGTCCAGGGTGTATCCTCCGTCCAGGGTGACCTGAGAATAGATCGGATAAGCGGTAAACAATGAATGAATGAATGAATGAATTATTATTCTGTTATTTTATTAAATGTATATTTTCAGGTTTTAAAATCACCTGATGCATGCACACATCTTATGAAGCAGATTCATTTCACAATTTCCGAATTAATGACACTATAGTCTGGTGGTTGAAAATATCAAGCACAACATTTAGACTGGATTTCAGGATTCTGGATTTAGACTTTTTTTAATTTTTCAAATTTCATCTTGTAATTGCGTGTTATCTGTTCATTAGCATGAGGATTTACACTAGGCTTAGACCAATACCTGATAACAGTACCAGTATTGAAGCATCCCTGGAAAAAAAAAATTTTTTTGACAAGTTTCTATAGGTGAAATAGTCCAGTCTGATTACATTTGCTCAAACCCAAGCATACTGCATGATGGTCCTGGAGCTTGCTCCTACATCCACCTCATGTCCCAGTGAAGGAAGTATTAAATAAATGCATGTGTGTATGTGTTTTCTCGCCATTTTAGCCAGTCAGCTCTTCTAAGATAAGTCCCGAGTTGTCTGAGCTGGTGGTGTATTGCCGCAGTGTGACGTTTCCTGGATTTGATGCGGCCAGTCAGAGACCCACGAGTGAGATGTCTTCTTTCTCTGAGAATGAAGCGCTCAAGCAGATCAAAGACTCAGGTGAGACACCTGGAGCATAACACTGTCTTCAGGTCTACATATTTAAGCACAAAAACACAGTTTATGCTGTTTAAATGAGACATTTCTTAAAATTATAGGATATGTTGAGAAGCCTGTAAGGAAAAAAGGGTGTGTTTATGTAATGTGTGTGTGTGTGTGTTTGTGTGTGTGTGTGTGTGTGTGTTTGTGTGTGTGTGTGTTACTTCTATAGGAAACCTTTTTGTGAGACACAACAGTAGACAACTGAGTCGGGTTTACCCATCAGGCCAGAGACTGCAGTCCTCTAACTATGACCCGCAGGACATGTGGAATGTAGGATGTCAGATGGGTAAGACTCAATCCACACCTAAACCACTTACCTGAAAATCTTCATCGATTGCATTAGCTAGAGGTCATGCAGACTAGAGGAAGCACAAGATCATTTGCATGATGATTATTTCTCGCTCTTTTCCAGTGGCTCTGAACTTCCAGACACCAGGGGAGCAGATGGATCTGAACCGGGGTCGTTTCCTGCCCAACGGACGATGTGGATACGTGCTGAAACCGGACTTCCTGTGTCAGCCAAATTCCAACTTCAACCCAGAGAACACTGGAGGAGGCCCTGGGCACATACCCACTCAACTCACCATACGGGTCAGCAATATTTATACAGCATACATACAGGATGAGCCATGATTAATACTGAGTTTTGTCAAGAGAGCAAAACAGACACAGACTAGGATTCAATTCAAATTTGACAATGTAGTTTTGTAATAATAACGTCATTTAATTCTGTAATGACAATATGTTTGTTAAAATGCGTAGGATTAGATGGATGCAAATGTAGTTACGGTTTAAATGAAAACCTGCAAACAATCCAAAAAAACATTTAAGGTCAAAAACAGACAGAGGGTTAGGCAGGATATCGTAACAAAAAACAGAATACAAAAATCAGGAAACTGACACGATAAAAAAAAAAAAACAGAACAGTGTATACATTAATAACTAAGGGAAATTTTAGTTTGAAAGCCAACCTTTATTATCAAATACAGATATGATATAAGTAAAACATATTTATATCCATATATCCTCCACAACACCTACCATACTATTTATATTTAATGCTTTTATATTTAATTTTTTATGTAGCATTAAAATGCTTTATTTTGTTCCTTGTTACATGAGTTTGATAAGGCTGTCTACTATCTCATGGTCATTTTCAGGTGATTTCTGCTCAGCAGTTACCCAAGATCAACACAGACAAGCGCAACTCCATTGTGGACCCTCAAGTTTGGGTGGAGATCCATGGAGTGTCTATTGATAAGGCACGTGCCAAAACTCACCGCATCAACAACAATGGTACGGCCCTCCTTTTCCCTGAATGGTCCATATGCTGTTTCAGACCCAGTTTAAAGGTTGGGTCGGTATATTGGGAGTAAGATAATGTAATAGTCGGCAAACTTTTTCAGCAGATTCAGTCGAATATCTGTTCAGAGGAAAACTGTCCAGTTTCTGTGTGGTGCCACAGGGAAAAAAACAAATTACGTGAAGCACCAAAGTCCAGCCAAGGACAAGGAGATATGTTACCACAGCAGTCCATGTGCTTGTTAATGATACATAGCTTTAGACGTAACACGGATAGGAATTTGAATTGGGGGTTTTTACATCAGAAGCAAAATAAACTTTATTTATGTATGTATGTATTTATTTGTTTATTTATTTATTTTGCATTTTTACATTTTTCTTAAGAAGCTATCATCAATAGTAAAATCTTTCAAAACACTTTCAAAAGTCCTTTTTTTCTTATTTTATAGTTACAATTGAAAAACTCACAATCCACCATTATAAATTATATATTTATCATGTTTTATAGTTTTATCTGCATGCTCCTGTGTGGTCCCTACAAATTATTGACAAATTATAGAAAAATAAAATATATAAAAATAAATGTCAACTGCAAGTCAATTTTAATACAAATGTGTTCTAAATAAAAACATTTATATCAGCAATCAATATTAGGGGCATTAGTGGCTCAGTGATAGGCTACTCGCCTACCATGCCGAACGGCCCGGGTTCGATTCCAGCCAATGCCTCAACCCCAGCCACTGGTTGCAGTGCTGGTCCCAACCCTGGAAAAATGGGAGGGTTGCGTCAGGAAGGGCATCTGGCGTAAAACATTTGCCAAGTTGTTGTGCGGACCAGTTGGTCCGCTGTGGCAACCCCGAACAGGGAGCAGCTGAAAGCAACTTCTTCTATATCAGCAATAAATATTAAAAATATTATAGTACATATTTAAATAGTGAGAGAAGTATTTGAATATTTGGATTATGTTTTAAAAAATCTAGATTAATGAGATCTATGGATTTTTTTTTTCATATATAAAAAGGTCTGTCTACACCAAACACTCTCTATGTATCACCGAACAATTATGAAATTTACCTCATTACTTCACGTTTAATATAACTACAGTATGCTGTACTGCAAAGCTAGCACTTTCACATGGCTATGCATCTGTTGCTCATGTCACTCTGTGCTCCTGTCATGGTGGCTGTTCGTCAGTGATGCAGTAGTGACACCAAATCTCATGGCTTACATATCATATTCCACACATCTGCTCCGCCACCTTTGAATGTCTGTCAAACCTTAATGGTGAATTGATTGAGCCAGCACTGATTCCTCATGGGATCAGATATCCTCTATGCCCCTTAATGACCCTGAGGATTAACACACAACGCAATGTGTATGTTGTCACTGCAGGTTTTAATCCACGCTGGGATTGCACACTGAGCTTCCAGCTGCAAGTCCCAGAGCTAGCATTGGTACGCTTTGTGGTGGAGGATCATGATCACACGAGCAAGAATGACTTTGTTGGCCAGTTCACTTTACCCTTCAACAGTCTACGCACAGGTACGTGTATTTGAATGTTTTTAAGATGTACAAGCCAGACAAATATGTTTTTTTAAAACCTGATTTAAAGAAGTAGTTTGAAAGGTGAAAGTGGTATACTTTTTTAGTTACTTTTAAGGAAAAGGGGCAGATCTGAGCAGCATTGTTTGAGCTGGAGGTGTGGCCTGTTTCTGGGCTGGAAAAATGTATAACGTGTAGAATGTGAATTGAAGAATCTAGGCATATCCAAAGCAAGCCAATGATATATGAAACACAGTTTTTCTTTAAATTTAGATGATTAGTAGAGCTAATTGAACATAAACTGACCTTTTTAAAAAAAAATAAATAAATAAATTTTAAAAAAAGCAATTTTTCTGAACATAATATTTTGACAGTAAGCGTTATTTATTTAATTTATTCTTATTCACCAGAGGCACACTGAAATTTGACTTGACAATTCAGAAGAAACATTAATACACCTTATACCAAAACTGTGGAATTTTCTAGAATTTTCTATTCTAATTTGACAGAAAGTGTTGATAAATATTCTTAAACAGTACCTATGGCAATATACATGGTGAAGTTTTCTATAAGGAGATATATTCATGTAGCATTTTTTGGAGTCTACAGTGTCAGGACTTTGCAGCCATCAGAGGTTAAACTATCATGTTTTGTTTTCTGCCTCAAGAAAGTCTTCAGATATGGAAATGATTCAAGATTCGAGATACAAGGTTTTATTCATTGTAATCATTGTACACACAGTTATATACAGTATACAACTTGAAATGAAAACTCGGCCTACTCCTCCTTAGACTGTGCAGATAAATAAACAAAATTTAAGAACTTATAATTTAATATATAGGAATGAATAGAAATAAAAAGAAATAATAAGAAACAGGAATATGGAATATAGTGGAATATTTGCTGTATGTGCTGTTACATGTTACATGTAATAACAATATAATATGATGTGCTATTATGTTACATGTTACATGTAGTAACAGTACAATATGATGTGCTGTTATGTTACATGTAGTAACAATAGAATATGATGTGCTGTTATGTTACATGTTACGTGTAGCAACAGTGAATTATGATGTGCTGTTATGTTACATGTAGTATCAGTGGAATATGATGTGCTGTTATGTTACGTGTAGTAACAGTGGAATATGATGTGCTGTTATGTTACATGTAGTATCAGTGGAATATGATGTGCTGTTATGTTACATGTAGTAACAGTGGAATATGATGTGCTGTTATGTTACATGTAGTAACAGTAGAATATGATGTGCTGTTATGTTACATGTAGTAACAGTGGAATATGATGTGCTGTTATGTTACGTGTAGTAACAGTGGAATATGATGTGCTGTTATGTTACATGTAGTAACAATAGAATATGATGTGCTGTTATATTACATGTTACATGTAGTAACAGTGGAATATGATGTGCTGTTATGTTACATGTAGTAACAATAGAATATGATGTGCTGTTATGTTACATGTTACGTGTAGCAACAGTGAATTATGATGTGCTGTTATGTTACATGTAGTAATAGTAGAATATGATGTGCTGTTATGTTACATGTAGTATCAGTGGAATATGATGTGCTGTTATGTTACATGTAGTAACAGTGGAATATGATGTGCTGTTATGTTACATGTAGTAACAGTGGAATATGATGTGCTGTTATGTTACATGTTACATGTAGTATCAGTGGAATATGATGTGCTGTTATGTTACATGTAGTAACAGTGGAATATGATGTGCTGTTATGTTACATGTTACATGTAGTATCAGTGGAATATGATGTGCTGTTATGTTACATGTAGTAACAGTGGAATATGATGTGCTGTTATGTTACATGTAGTAACAGTGGAATATGATGTGCTGTTATGTTACATGTAGTAACAGTAGAATATGATGTGCTGTCATGTTACGTGTAGTAACAGTGGAATATGATGTGCAGTTATGTTACATGTAGTAACAGTAGAATATGATGTGCTGTTATGTTACATGTAGTAACAATAGAATATGATGTGCTGTTATGTTACATGTTACATGTAGTAACAGTGGAATATGATGTGCTGTTATGTTACATGTAGTAATAGTGGAATATGATGTGCTGTTATATTACATGTTACATGTAGTAACAGTGGAATATGATGTGCTGTTATGTTACATGTAGTAACAATAAAATATGATGTGCTGTTATGTTACATGTAGTAACAGTGGAATATGATGTGCTGTTATGTTACATGTTACATGTAGTATCAGTGGAATATGATGTGCTGTTATGTTACATGTAGTATCAGTGGAATATGATGTGCTGTTATGTTACATGTTACATGTAGTATCAGTGGAATATGATGTGCTGTTATGTTACATGTAGTATCAGTGGAATATGATGTGCTGTTATGTTACATGTAGTAACAGTGGAATATGATGTGCTGTTATGTTACATGTAGTAACAGTAGAATATGATGTGCTGTCATGTTACATGTTACGTGTAGTAACAGTGGAATATGATGTGCTGTTATGTTACATGTAGTAACAATAGAATATGATGTGCTGTTATGTTACATGTTACATGTAGTAACAGTGGAATATGATGTGCTGTTATGTTACATGTAGTAACAGTGGAATATGATGTGCTGTTATGTTACATGTAGTATCAGTGGAATATGATGTGCTGTTATGTTACATGTAGTAACAGTGGAATATGATGTGCTGTTATGTTACATGTTACGTGTAGTAACAGTGGAATATGATGTGCAGTTATGTTACATGTAGTATCAGTGGAATATGATGTGCTGTTATGTTACATGTAGTAACAGTGGAATATGATGTGCTGTTATGTTACATGTAGTAACAGAAGAATATGATGTGCTGTTATGTTACATGTAGTAACAGTAGAATATGATGTGCTGTTATGTTACATGTAGTAACAGTAGAATATGATGTGCTGTTATGTTACATGTTACATGTAGTAACAGTGGAATATGATGTGCTGTTATGTTACATGTAGTAACAGTAGAATATGATGTGCTGTTATGTTACATGTTACATGTAGTAACAGTGGAATATGATGTGCTGTTATGTTACATGTTACATGTAGTAACAGTAGAATATGATGTGCTGTTATGTTACATGTAATAACAGTGGAATATGATGTGCTGTTATGTTACATGTAGTAACACTGGAATATGATGTGCTGTTATGTTACATGTAGTAACAGTAGAATATGATGTGCTGTTATGTTACATGTTACATGTTACATGTAGTAACAGTAGAATATGATGTGCTGTTATGTTACATGTTACATGTAGTAACAGTGGAATATGATGTGCTGTTATGTTACATGTTACATGTAGTAACAGTAGAATATGATGTGCTGTTATGTTACATGTAATAACAATATAATATGATGTGCTGTTGTGTTACATTTTACGTGTAGCAACAGTGGATTATGATGTGCTGTTATGTTACATGTAGTAACAGTAGAATATGATGTGCTGTTATGTTACATGTAGTAACAGTGGAATATGATGTGCTGTTCTGTTACATGTAGTAACAGTAGAATATGATGTGCTGTTATGTTACATGTAGTAACAGTGGAATATGATGTGCTGTTATGTTACATGTTACATGTAGTAACAGTGGAATATGATGTGCTGTTATGTTACATGTAGTAAGAGTAGAATATGATGTGCTGTTATGTTACATGTAGTAACAGTGGAATATGATGTGCTGTTATGTTACATGTAGTAACAGTGGAATATGATGTGCTGTTATGTTACATGTAGTAACAATAGAATATGATGTGCTGTTATGTTACATGTAGTAACAGTGGAATATGATGTGCTGTTATGTTACATGTAGTAACAATAGAATATGATGTGCTATGTTACATGTAGTAACAGTGGAATATGATGTGCTGTTATGTTACATGTTACATCTAGTAACAGTAAAATATGAAGTCCAGTTATGTTATGCTACAAGAATGTCCAAGAATGTCATTGAAGTCTTTATGGACTCCTAAGGGATCTGAAGTGTGGACATGCCTGTGCTGAGGAGACTGATGGGCTGAGGATGAACTCCTCCTGAATGACTGTTTATAGCTGCTATGGCATTACCCTAAACCCTAACCCTCCTAAACTATAAGTAAAAACAGAGACTTAGACATACCATAATATGTATTTTTAATACATATTTAATAAATAAAAAACATCAGAAGAATCTCCTAAAAAGGCCTTACTCAGAATTACTGAAAATAATTTGTGTTTTGTGTCCTTCTTCACCAGGTTACCGTCACATTCACTTGTTGAAAGCAGATGGCTCGAGCCTTTCTCCAGCTACACTCTTCATCCATGTGAAGGTTACACGTCGAGGAGTCCCCATCAAAACAGTGTCAGAGCGCATGGGGAAAGTCTGAAACCGTCTAGAGCCTGATCCATAGTGATCCCAGATTCTCAAGACATCCAAGGTGGATTAAAAAGGAGCAGGAGCAGCCCGACTCCCAAGCCTCCCTCCCAAAGAACCACACCGATGACACACATGAGCCGTGTAACGTCCAGACACAACATCATGCAGAGTCTGCGCTTTCCGAGAGTGTCTCTCGGCACAGACATGGCATCGCCATAGCCAGGGTTTTCTGACAGGCTTTTAGACTAGAGCTGGCTTTGATTGACATCTATTAATATGAATCTTGCTGTTTTCTGTTTACCTAGACGAAAGTTGCATTATGTGGTCAGATGTGCATTCTATGTAAGTTTCCATAAAGATAGATGCAACATTGCCAGACTGAGATTTTTACACAGTCTGACATTTTTACACAATGTTTTTAGCTCAAATTTTTTTTTAATTCTTGTAATTTAACATCTAATTTTATTTACATTCGAAAACTCATGAAGTGCCTGATAACATACTGTTTAAAGGATGTTTATTAGCCTTACTATACTTGCCATTCTGTAGTAATCCATGATGTATAGAATAAGTGGATGTAAAGATTCTTGAGCCAAATGTCGTCAAGCTAAAAACTGAGCTAGCATGTTGGAAAGAAATGTTATGGGATTGGTAAAAGGTATTTTAACATTGGTTAACATGGTTAACCAAGAAATGAAAAATTCTCCACACAAGGATTTTATTATATGAAGTAGATACAATCAGAATTTCAGCACTTTATAACACACTATAGCAGTGAATATAGTTATAAATAAAATGAAGAATTAATCAGAGAATGTAACACAAATCAAGACTGTGGAAGTGTAAGGGTAGATTAGACTTGTTGCGAAATTAGTTTTATATCCCCTGTCAAAAAATATGGAATCAACACACTTGGAAGAAATTCACTCAGATTTTTTACTTTATAGCAAACACCCAAATCACTGATATGGCACAAAAAATGTTTTGTTCAATAGCATAACATTATGGCTTCATTAAACATGCCTCAAAAAAATTCACTGACATTTTCTGACATTTTTTCCAGATCAAGTATCGGAAAAAATCTTGGAAACATTTTACTAATTAGTAAAAATACTAATTAGTCATCAGTTAAAAGGGAGTGCTCACACACCTTAACGAGCTGTTGGACTTGGCTAATTGAAAGGAAACATGGCTCCAACGAAAGAGTTGTCAGCTGAAACAGTGGAAAGGATTGTAAAACTCATTCAACAAGGAATTTCAACATGAAGTGTGGCCAAAAAAGTTGGTTGCTCCCAGTCAGCTGTGTCTAAAAATTGGTGCAAGTATAAACTGAATGAGAAGGTTATAAAAGGCAAACGTACACGTAGACCAAGGAAGACGTCAAAGCGTCAGGATAGAAAACTCAAAGCAATATGCCTTGAAAACAGAAAATGTACAACAAAACAAATGAAAAACAAATGGGTGGAAACAGGAGTCAATGTTTGTGCAAGAACTGTAAGAGACCGGCTGAATGAGATGGGATTTAAATATAAAAAGCCAAACGAAAACCAGCACTAACACCAAAACAGAAGAAAACCTGGTTACAGTGGGCTAAAGAGAAGCAATCATGGAGTGTGGATGATTGGATGAAAGTGATATTCAGTGATGAATCACGAATCTGAATTGGCCAAGGAGATGATGCTGGAACTTTTGTCTGGTGCCGTTCTAACGAAACGTATAAAGATGACTGCCTAAACGATCAGATGAAAACGATCAGATTTCAATGCACAGGTGTACCTTGACATTTTGGACACTTTTCTCATCCCATCAATAGAAAATAGATCTGGTGATGATGAAGTCGTTTTCCAAGATGACAATGCATCTTGTCACAGAGCAAAGAGTGTTAAAGCTTTTCTTCAGGAAAGGCAAATCAACTCAGTGACATGGCCGGCAAACAGTCCAGATCTCTATCCAATTGAAAATTGATGGTGGAAATTGAAAAAACTGGTCCATGATAAGGCTCCATCCTGCGAAGCTGATCTGTCAACTGCTATTCGAGAAAGTTGGAACCAGAGTGATGGGGAATATTGTTTTTTATTAGTGAAGTCTATGCCTCAAAGAATTCAGTCATAAAAGCCAGAGGAGGAGCAACAAAGTGCTAATTGTAATTTTTTTCTTTTGTGATGATTCCATATTTTTTTCCTCAACGTTGAGTGATTCCATACTTTTTTCCTCTACTTGATCTGGAAAAAGACATGCCATTAATAATAAAAAAAAAAAATTAATTGCTTTTTTGAAGTCATTTCATGAAGCCATAATGTTAAGCTATTAAACAAAACCTTTTTTGTGCCATATCAGTGATTGGTGTGTTTGCTATAAAGTTAAAAAAAAGTGTGTTGACACACTTCCAAGTGTGTTGATTCATCAGACAATGCCGCAGTGCCGAACGATCCAGATGAGCAGAAGCAAATATGAATGACTGAAACCATTTTTTTTTTTAAATCATAGATTTTAAATGAGGACTACATTTTATGTGAGCACATGAGTGGGATTTGACTTGTCAAATGATCTGCCATCACTGTAAATTTTCCTATGAATCCTGCCGCCAAAGAACAGTATGCAAAATTGAAATGAAGGTATGATGGCTATTTTTAATAGAATTAGGCAGGAGTGCTTTTCTGTACCCAGAGGACTGTAACTTAACATACATATACATACTGTATATACTGTATATGTACCTAGATTGACATTGACTTTTTTAATGACATTTTAAAAGGGCTCCTCCAATCTGGACAAGCACCAGATCCTAATTTAAGGGTTTTTACATTTCTCATGCGCTAATCACATGCTGGTCAGATTTGTGATATTTCGAAATAACTGTAGTTGAAGACTTATGTTTATATTTTATAAACTGTAACATTTTATAACCTATTGTTCGTGTGTCTGAGATTTTGTTTAGGTGTCAAAGAGAGAGACAAATCTGAAAGACAAAGCGTGATTAGGATCGTGTCGTTCACGGATGAGCTGACTCAGAACTAAAATGCTGGAAAATTATACATTCTTTATGTTAAATGATATATTAGATAAGTGGACATAAACCTTATTTAATTACACTTCCATGAAAGTTATGTGCAGACACCGCAAACAGTAATAGTGATGGAAAAAGAAACTAAATGCTTGCTGTAATATGCAATACAAGTATAAATCCTGTTGATTTTATATTTATTTAAACAAATTTTATAACAAAAGCAATGTTAGGTATAATAATACATGTGTTCATCAAATGGGATTGGATTAAATAACTTAAGTGAAGGAAAAAAATCGAGGAGTCTCAAAACTGCACTCTGATTCGAGAACCGAGCCGACTCATTACAAGAGCCAACTCTTTGAGCTCCTGAAAGTTTTTTCTCTCCCTAAATCCATCTAGAATTGTTGGTTTTAACCAATCTATGCACCTGTACTTAAACAGTCTCTAACTGATAACTTTGGGCAGCTCTGGAGGGGGAAAGTGTCCAAAAATCGAAAGAATCGACTCCTCGTGAGAGAGCCGAGCCTCTCTGATTCTGACTCACTCCCGTCTGTCAAGCGCAACGACTGAGTTCACACAACTTTGGCGCCACCGTGTGGCCAGTACAATCGATACTTGAAATTATTATTATTATTTCGAGAAATCATACAATTTTAAACATAATCTACGAGTAAAATCAAAGTGTTGTGAGAAAACTCCACATTACTGTTTTATCGCGTAACCATTGTTAGCTAGTGCAGCAAGGAGGGCGAAACTTGCTAACAGCTAAAGCTAAATGATTAGTAGGTAGTTGTTGCACTAAATAAAGAAAAATGACACTTTAAACGTAAACACAGTCATTTGCTTTTATAAAATAAAACGTTTAACCAGGACTACAGTGGCTAAAAAGTAACCCCACCACTACATCCCCCACAATGCCCTGCAACGTTTCCACCAATAGGAATCGGAAAGGGTTGGAGTTTTCAAAGGCGAGTTCTTCACTTCCTCGTTAATCATGGCGGATGAGAATGAGACAGCACCGAGGCAGGAGAAAGAAGTGGAGCTAGAGGAGGACCATGGACATTGTAGCGACTGCGAAAATGAAGAGCATCATTTCGATGATGGGTGAGGATACATACTTGTCTGTGGGTTGATTGGAATGTAATAACTCGTGATCCGCACCCTTAAAGTCTAGGGCCCTTGCATGGCTAGGTCAAAGGAGGCGAGATTATAGGAATTCGCCCACTGCTTGCCTCTCATTGGGCCGTTTCTTTGATTGACAGCTGCTTTTGAACGGTTATTGGATAATACGGATTGATTCTAATGAAGAGGGCGGGGATTAGCGCTTGATTCAGCTAAGTGCTGTTCAAGCTAACGTGGTTTACTGTCACGGAAACATAACCGGTGTTTTTTGTTTTTTTTGTAATAACTCACGGTACTGCTGTAACTATTGATATGCATTAATGCACGCGCAGTTTCTCTTTAGATCGCTATCTATATTATCTTATAAATGTCTGAATGCTGACTAGCAAGTAAAACTAGTTCTTAGCCTCACTTGACCATGGACCAGCCTGACTATCACGCTGTGTCCTAAATGCTCAGTTTGTAAACCCATGCTCCCTCGAGCACTTGAAGGCTCACTTATATGGTAGCACTAGGGTGACGTCACTAAAGTGCAGACTTCGAGAAGACCTCTAGGAGAGTAGAGTGATATTTGAGACACGACCGAGTTTCCTTTCACTTCACTGTCAGCCAGCTATTATAATAATTGTCTACAATAAAAAAAAAAAATAATAATAAATAAAAATACATGCATGTTTCAAACGCAATATAAGCATATCTAAAACATTTGTAAGTTGTGAGAAAAACGTTATATAAACTGCATAGCTGATTAGGTTGCTAATCTCCATGCTAGGTAGCTAAAGCTTTTTGGAAATGGCACGCTATGGCTAGTTTAAAAGGAGAAAAAACAGACGTTAAAACTAGCCGCTGTACACACCAACACATTTATGCTTATTAGTAGCATGTGTTTTGTTTTGTTTTTTTTACACTGGGGTTACGATTTATGCATATGAATAAATTGTTAGTGTTATTTCTTAGTGAGAAATACGTTGTGAAGCGGTTTCAGGCAACAGATTAACAAGGACGCATGCTAGCTAATCTTTGTAAACCGCTAGTACATGTAACTCGCAAAATAACGCCATTATTTATTGTACTTTCACTTTGGAAATCTCTGAGCTTAATCTTCACGATAAGATTACAGTCTCCTAAAAGTCTGGGAGTAATTATAGTCTTTGTTAAACTAGCTGTTTGTCGGACAAGACTTTAAAATCATGGCCATGTACACAGTTAGGATTTAATTCACAATGCAGTACAGTCAATATGATTGCAGTCTAATGTCACGATCCTCTTTTGTTTTCTTGTTAAAAAAAAAAGGTAAACTGATTTTCTTTTAAGGAAATATAACGTAACTGTTTGGTCATTTGTTTATGCTCATGGGTTTGAAATGTTTATGGTGTCATGGCCTTGTATAAAAGCACAACACAGTTTCAAGGTATTGCACACACGTCTGAGGTAAATCCTTGTGTATATGTATAAGACAAATACCAAGAGTAAACAAAAAGATGACCTCTTTTGAATTGTGTTTCTTTATTAGAATGGCATTTTGCAGAAGGACTTTTCCATTATACACCAAATGTTTGTGGATATCTGACCATCACACTCACATCAGGTTCTAACCCAAACTGTTGCCACAAACCTATACACAAGTACGGAATAGATGTATGATATAACACGACAATGCCCCTGTGCACAAAGCTAGCTCCATGAAGACATGGTTTATTAAGGTTGGAGTGGAAGAACATGGACAAGCCTGACTATCGCGCTGTGTCCCGAATGCTCGGTTTTAAAACCCACGCCCTCTTGAGCACTTGAAGGCTCATTTATAGGGTTGCACAAAGGTGACGTCACTACAGTGCAGACTTCGAGAAGACCACTAGTAGATTAAAGTGGTATTTGAGACACGTCCGAGGTAGCAAACAGACCAATGAGCAAACATCTGAATACATGTATGATGTAGCACGACAAGGCACCTTTGCACATGAGTACATGGTTTATTAAGGTTGGAGTGGAAGGGTTTAAGCCTCCTGCACAGAGCCCTGACCTTAACCCTTCTGAACACATTTAGGATGAACTGGAACATTGACTCAACCCCAGACCTCACCTGACATCAGTGTCTGATCTCACTAATGCTCTTGTGGGTAAATGAACACAAATCCCCACATCCACACTCCAAAATCTAATGCAAAGCCTTCCCAGAAGAGAAGAGTGGAGGTTAATATAACAGCAAAGGTAATAAATCTGGAATAAGATGTTCAAAAAGCATGTAAGGGTGTGATGGTCAGACCTCTACATCCTTTTGGCCGTATCATTATTTGTCATTTTTGGTTGTTATAAGCTGAAAAGAAAAGAGAGTCTGTGAGAAAAGACTGCGCGCTGAGGCAAGAAAACTACTGCGGCACCATTTAGCCAAAAATAGGTCGTTTTGTTTAGTTCTCATTAACGAAGCCATCGTTTAGAATCAAGTCAGGAACTTGCAGTGATAGCAGAGGTGATAATGTAAAAGGTTTAAAATAGTAACGACTGTAGATGATCATACAGCAAAAAGGGATTTCGGTGCTTTCTGTATGCACAGAGAAGGAAAAGTGCTGTAGTATGATTTAGGGCTCCACAGTGAGAGGGTTTGACATTTTTGAAGTGTCAAAGCCAACATAAAAGGAATAAGAGCCAATGGATTAAGGTACTTTGTTGGGTAAAAACACACAGCATTTTTAGCTTTATTTTGTAAACATCAATGATAAGGTATCTCGTACACCGTGACTAACAGTAATACCATAACAGCCCTTGTGTACGTTATATTGTAATCTGTCTACATGTATGTAGGCAGTGTAACAGCTGTCATGTATGTCTCAGTAAACACAGAGCACCACTGTTAATTACATATGTTATAGAATCGACTACGTGTGCTCATATCCTATGTACTGCACTTGTCTAGTGAGAAGAAGAAAGCCATTTGGGATTCAGCCACACGCTGCCTGAACAAAGCGCCACACACTCATGCCTGTCACGACTCATGTTTGCAGTACAGTAGCATTCATTCAGCCTGTAAAGGCGGGGGTTTTCTCTTCAGCTGTAGAATCATGTCGAACACACAGCGCACTTTTCTTTCTCCTGCTGCCTTTGTTCAGGGTCACAGTGCACTGCGTGCGTCTCTCTTTCCATCACAAGCACATGCTTTTCACCCTGCGGGTAATGAGACACGTCATCTGCCCCGACCCACATTAACACGCTGCGTTCTGTGCCCTCACCTCGCTCCCTTACACTGGAGTGTAATAGGATTAACTGCTGCTCCTTAGTAAGTACTGAGTGACCACTGCGTGCTGACCATTAACCCATATTAGCTCAGCTCAGGTAGTTGGACTTTTGTTCCTTCTTGTTTGGGAGGCTTAAATGCGACATGGTCACGGTTTGGATAATAATTTCAACCTTTTCACGTATTAAAAAAAATGATATGAAAATCTAAGCTCTACAGCGTGAAAACAAAACTACAGGATTTTTATGTTCTGTTATACCACACTGCTTTTGAATTCTCAAATCTGATTGGTCAGAATTGGTGCAGATTAATTTTATATAATCTCAGTAATATAAAACATAATGAATGAATGAAACATTGTGAATGAAAGGGAGGGAAGTGGAACAGTCAACAGTCCAGAGTAATGGAGAGTGTGGGAAAGAGGTAAAGAAGCGAGTGCAGGCAGGTTGGAATGGGTGGAGAAAGGTGTCGGGAGTTCTGTGTGATTAGAAAATATCAGCGAGAATCAAGGGGAAGGTGTACAGGACAGTGGTGAGACCGGCCATGCTGTATGGTTTAGAGACAGTGTCACTGAGGAAGAGAGGAGACAGAGCTAGAGGTAGCAGAGCTGAAGATGTTGAGGTTCTCTTTGGGAGTGACAAGATTGGACAGGATTAGGAATGAGGACATCAGAGGGACAGCTCATGTTGGACATTTGGGGGACAAAGTTAGGGAGGCCAGATTAAGATGGTTTGGACATGTTCAGAGGAGGGAGAGTGAGTATATTGGTAGGAGAATGTTGGACATGGAGCTGCCAGGCAGGAGGCAAAGAGGAAGGCCAAAGAGGAGGTATATGGATGGAATAAATGAGGATATGGAACTAGTGGGTGCAAGTGTTGAGGATGCAGAAGAAGAAGAAGTAATATAAAACATAATACCATTTGAGTCACGTTTTGTTTCTGATACATTAATGTTTCTAAAGGTATAACTAATACCCAGAGACTTGTATGGAGGACAGTCCATGTCATCAAAGATTAATAACGATTGGCTTAAAATGTGCTGATAATTAACAAAGAAAACATATTAGCATAGATTTGTTAAAGCTTTATATAAAGAGACGTTGATTTATGGAAGGAGTCGCTTGTGTTAGTGCTTTGTAAAAGTTTAAAACTGACTGACAAAATGAATTATTGATTTAAAAAAAAATCAGGAACAGGTGAGAGAGTGGCTTTTTATAACTGTTATAACAGGAAGTGGTTTAATGTATGTTTCATAGCGTTAAATGTAACTACAAATGGATAAAAAGTATGACATTTTCTTAAGTTGAAAAAAATGTTTTGTTTGCAAATTGCTGTGGTATCAGAGGAATAAAACACTTGTGCTGTTATGGGAAAATAATCATTTGTCTGTTTTACTGTGTCCCTCTTGGACTCTGAGGACAAATCATGCCTCATAAAATTGTTCATATTTACTTTTAGGGCCATAAAATGATAAATTAGGAATATAAACTAAAAGCTGATTCATTTTCAAAGATTATGTTCTAACCTGAAATGATTGAAGTTACTTTCATTCATACAGTAAAACTTTTGTATACTTGTATACGGTAAAATCTCCTCTAATCATACGGTTCTGATGTTTGTGTAAAAAAAAAAAATGACCAAAAAAAACCCTTCAGTTTTCTGACTCATGTTTTCCCATTTAGTTTTCCCCACAATTCATTCTGTCTATCCAAGTAGATGTTCTACCTCTCTCTCTGTGTGTGTGTGTGTGTGTGTGTGTGTGTGTGTGTGTGTGTGTGTGTGTGTGTGTGTGTGTGTGTGTGTGTGTGTGTGTGTGTGTGTGTGTGTGTGTGTGAGAGAGAGGGAGAGAGAGACAGACAGACAGAGAGTGAGTCTACTATATGCTGGTCTGTTCTCTCTTCTTATTAGCACAATGCCAGTGTATTTCTTTTCTGCCTTTTCTGTAATTCGTAATTAAAGCTGACTCTGTCCTAGAATAAACCCACAGAAAGGAAAAGTCTGTTAAATACTGCGTGTTAAACAGTCTGCTGTGCTACTGTATAGCTTACTGTATAACAGTTGAGCCGAGTCATCATAAGGGTTGAGTGCAGCATGTTCGGAAACAAAATATATCGTAAATCTATAATTTATTGAGTCCCATAGCACTGCTGTACTGCTCAGTTTCCTGTCTGTTAAGAGTATGAAGTTCTTGGCTTAATCTAAATGTACAATCTGAAGGAGTGTCTCATTGTGTATAATAATAAAAGACAGACTATAACATACTCTTTCGTCAGGAAATGCAATGAAGAAAAGAAGGCAGACCTTTTATAAAGTGTGTGTAGAACAGATAGTTTAAAATGATTTGTTTATTGTATCCAGGATTGTGTAAAAAAAAGAATTTTGGCCAAATATTCAGAACACATGAGATGACTGCAGTGCTACAGCTTAAATGGAGATAGATAGATGGATAGATAGATAGATAGATAGATAGATAGATAGATAGATAGATAGATAGATAGATAGATAGATAGATAGATAGATAGATAGATAGATAGATAGATAGATGGGCAGGTGTGTATACATGTATGTATGTATGTATGTGTGTGTGTGTGACCGAGTCAACGAGGTGACCACTCCCTCGGAAATGGTTGTTTTTGTCGCCACAATCCAGATAGGTCAGCTACCAATCAGGGAAGGCGGAGGTTGAAAGTCACGTGACACGTACCGCCAGCCAACCGCTGCTCATGCATAACACCCAATTTTGCATGCATTCAATTTCTCACCCAAAGTGACTGACAGGACAGAGAGATTATTCCACCCCTCCCTCAAACACACTTTGCTCTCTTGGATTCATCAGGATTTGAGCTCATGTTCTTCAGGTGACGATACAAACACTTTTTTGTTGCACCACTTAGGACGTCTCACATGAGAGCTATTATTTAAGAAGATAAAAAAAACCGCACCAAATGACTTTTGGAACAGCTGTGAATGGATCGATTCAGATGGAACACAATGTTATTAAAATAAGTCAGCCATCACATCAGAGCACCAAGTTTACATTTTGCTTGCTGTGACGTAAATATACGATGAAGTCTAGCGACTGAAGGATCTTGCCATCAGCCAGTGAAAAATATTATTAGGTGATTGTGTCATGACTGTAACAGGCGAGTATGACGCTGTGTTGATTAAATGTGTGTGCTTGTTTTTTTGTACTATTACAAACCCCAGGTTCTGATTTGAAAAGTCAGAGTGTTTATTCCTGTATGTGGCTTGTTCTGGTTTACAGAGAAAAAGGGGACACAGGGGCCAAGAAGAAGAAAAAAAAACAGAAGAAAAAGAAGGACAAATCTGGAGGAAAGGATTCAACCCAGGACCCGCTGGCCAAAGTAAGAAAACCATTTATATCCTTGGTGTATTTCATGCTTTTAGGACACGATCGGTTGTTATATAACTAACATTTTCTTTTTCTGTTTCTTTTCACTCCTCCGCTCTCTAGGTGAACTCTCTCCCCGCCGATAAGCTTCAGGAGATTCAGAAAGCCATTGAGCTCTTCTCAGTGGGACCAGGACCTGCCAAAACCATGGAAGAGGCTTCACGCCGTAGCTACCAGTTCTGGGACACTCAGCCTGTTCCTAAACTAGGTATACTTCAGTATACTCTAGACTGATTTATTCCTACTGTAACAAGCTAGACAGTGCAACAATACACTCTGAATTTTTATTTTAATAATCGGTTTGAATAAAGAGAACATTTACGTAATTATTAGTCAAGACCATTTTGGTGGGTAAAGTTTACTTCAGTTATAAGTCGTAAGTTACCAGTAAATATTACACCCTTTTTTCCACGCCCTTTTTTTCACACTCGTACGGATGCGGCTTGAAATTGTGAGCATAATTAACTTTTTTGTATCGCACGCTGCACAACTTTGATTAAAACAGTGATCCATGGTGATATTCTGGTCAAGAAATCCTGCAACAATAAGCATTTATAACGCTGCGTACAAATATATTTATTCCTAAATTGTTCACATTTATTCAGCATTTACTTACACAAATGTAAAAAAAATAAATTTAAAAAAACACATAATTTAGGGGGAACATTCATAGCCTACACGCGCTCCTGAGTGTGTGTAAATTAAGCGTAAGAAGGCTAACTAATATTAGGAAAAACCTTGCATGATGGGGCTTTATATTATACAATTTCAGATGAGTTACTGCACTTGTTCTTTAATCATGATAGTTGCTGTGATTCGAGAGAAATAAAGACTCAGGGACAAGCTTTTTATAGGAAGATTTACTTGGAAGTGCTAATAGCCTTTTGGTCAGGTCACATAACTTCAGCACTCTGTTGATTCTTTTCTTTTTTTTTCTTTTCTTTTACACCACATCGTGTTTCGTTCATTACTTGTTGTTTAACTGTATAGGAGAGATGGTGACAACACACGGCTGCATCGAGCCTGATAAAGATAACATCCGAGAGGAGCCGTACAGCCTTCCTCAGGGTTTCAGCTGGGATACACTGGACCTCGGAAACCCCGCTGTGGTGAGACACACACACATGCAGAATTATCAATACTCAAATTAGTTCCTAGGCTTTGGGAGTCTGTTTAGACGAGCTGTGGCGATGTTTTGAATGTGGTTCGATTTTATTTGAAAGTCAGATTTCTTTTTTAAAATTTATTTATTTTTTCAAACACACATTCATGGGAACTGAAGAACGTGCGCTTTCCTGTCATTTAAACACTGTGCAGTTCACACCCATGGTGTCGAGTGGAGAGAGGTGTGAATTGTAAAAAAGTGATGGATGATATCACGGAGCTCTGTGCATGATCAGATGTGGTTGTGGCTGTGCCTTTGATGAGTGTTGAAACGTCTTCAGAGGCTCATCACATCACAGACTAGTTTCAGGGATTACATCATGACACTGACTCCAACCAGTAGTATTTTTTAATATCATGGAAGCCAGCTACTCTGCACATCACAGTCTAGTGATTTATAATTTACCGTCAGTGTGAGTTTCTTTTCCTCGTAGTCATTTATCGAGAAATTATTTATAATGTTGTGAAAGCTGGTTTTATTGGTTTTTTTTTTCTCCCCTGTTGCTCTTGTGTTCAGCTAAAGGAGCTGTACACTCTGCTGAATGAGAACTATGTGGAGGATGATGATAACATGTTCCGCTTTGACTATTCGCCCGAGTTCCTGCTTTGGTATGTGCATCATCATCATCATCATCATCATCATCATCATACATCCCTTTCCAACAACATTTTCTACTGGTTTAAAGGATGAATATTGTCATGTTTCCTCATTCATCTTCAATAAGTGTTTAACATATCTTAGTTGATCCGGAGCCTATATTAAGCCATCCAGGAGGTCAGGAGGTTCTTTTGGGCTTGATTCAAAATCCCAAATTTCTTGAACTGGTTAAATTACAAGCCCTGGCTTCTTCTTTTAGACTCCTATCCATGAAGACGCATGTAATTACTTTCTGTGATAGCTGTACTTTGACTACATACGTGTTGTGTGAAGTCGTGTGACGTGTCTCGGCCCAAATCGACAGAAAATCTACATCCTTTTAAAAAATTGCGAGCAAAGTTTGTCAATTGCTTAAAATCTCAACATCTCGGAGAGAATGATTGATTGGGAAGACTGATTATAAGGCTTAAATACACTTTTTCTGTGAAAAGAGCACCACACACACAATCAATCAAACCTTTTAGATCAATATAGAAATCAAATCCACATAATAGCATGGTTAGAATTTTAGGAAAAAAACGGCAAGGAGAACATCTTCAGTAACTAAAGCTCAGATCTAAACATGGGATCCTGGAGCTCTGAAGTTCTCATGCGGTGGAACAGAGCTGAATTGTGGGTAGCTGCACCATATTAGCAGTGAGGATGAGGACTTGCTCAGGCTTCATCCCTGACCTGGGCATTGCATCTCTTTTTCTCTGTCCTTTCATTCCAAGCTCTTGAAGAAACAACACGTGATTCCTGTAAAGCAAGAATTATCTATAAAAGGATGTACTAATGAACTGTCCTGCTTTTAAGAAGTCTAGACAGTGCTTATTTTATTCTCAAACTATGTACCTAGACACCTTCTAAAACATTTCACCGTGAAAGTATTAAAGTGAAGGAAATTATATACCTGCTGTTGCTGAAAAGTTGTAAGAGTTTGTGTTCCTTGATGTTGCCATGGAAATAGCGATTGATGCTGATGATATGGCATTAAAATAACAACAAACTCTCTCTCTCTCTCTCTCTCTCTCTCTCTCTCTCTCTCTCTCTCTCCCCCCCTTCTCTCAGGGCTCTACGACCTCCAGGATGGTTGCCGCAATGGCACTGTGGCGTGAGAGTCAACTCCAA
The DNA here is from genome assembly GCA_033459395.1 of Hemibagrus guttatus. Taxonomy (NCBI): domain Eukaryota; kingdom Metazoa; phylum Chordata; class Actinopteri; order Siluriformes; family Bagridae; genus Hemibagrus; species Hemibagrus guttatus. Next base: position 5,471,754 of record JAUCMX010000016.1, on the reverse strand, counting down.
TCATAAACTCGTGGGCTTTATCAGTGCCATCCCAGCCACCATCCGCATCTATGACATGTAAGCTCATCCACACTCTCTCTCCTGCTTGCTCATAACATCTACTGTTCATTCCTCTTCCTGCCACTATGCAAATATATGTCTACGATATGGCACGGCTGAATTATTAGAAGTCACAAACTGTAATTAGATACACTCTAGTGTTTGCTGTCATATAGGAAAACTGCTTTCGTGAATGTGGTGCGAGAAATTTTGGTTACTTGAGTAATTTGCAAGTAACTTCCATATAAATATTATTTTTTCATGCAAAAAAAGTCTTATGATTTCTGTTTCCTGCTATCACTGACATTAGGATAAATAACCGTTGTCCAAAATGACTCTTTGCAGTTGAAACAGCGGCTTTGTAGTTTAATAGATGCAGTGTAAATGTGCCATATTTGAAACCGCTTAATCGCTGGATGCTTTCTTCATTTGATGTACCTGGGTTCTGCTTTATCTCTCGTCACCCAGAGACAAGAAGATGGTGGAGATTAATTTCCTGTGTGTGCACAAAAAGCTGCGCTCTAAACGCGTGGCTCCGGTGCTGATCCGAGAGATCACCAGACGCGTCAATCTGCAGGGCATCTTCCAGGCTGTCTACACTGCCGGAGTGGTATTGCCCAAACCTGTGGGGACCTGCAGGTAAAAAACACACACACACAAACACATATAATGCAAAATATAATCTGGAAAAAAATTATTTTCTTTCTTTCTCAGATTAAGCAGTCAGATCAAATGCAAAAAAATGCATACATTTAGGATAAAGAATTCATATTCCAGCATTTTCTCTTTTATTGACTTTATTTAGGTGATTAAAAAAGTACTATGGTATACACTTATCTGGCGTAACATTATAACCACCTGCCTAATATTGTGTCAGTCCTCAAAACAGCCCTGACCCATCATGCACTGTGTATTCTGACACCTTAACAACTTCAGCAGTTTGAGTAACAGTAGCTCGTCTGTTGGATCGGATCACACGGACCAGTCTTCAGTCCCCACGTGCATCAATGTGCCTTGGCCATACATGACCCTGTCACCAGTTCACCACTGTTCCTTCCTTGGACCACTTTTGATAGATACTGACCACTGCAGACCGGGAACACCCCACAAGAGCTGCAGTTTTGGAGACGTTCTGATCCAGTGGTCTATCCATCACAATTTGGTCCTTGTCAAACTCGCTCAAATCCTTACGCTTGTCCATTTTTCCTGCTTCTAACACATCAACTTTGAGGACAAAATGTTCACTTGCTGCCTAATATATCCCACCCACTAACAGGTGCCATGATGAGGAGATCATCAGTGTTATTCACTTCACCTTTCAGTGCTCAAAATGTTATACCTGATCGGTGTATGGTATGTGTGTATTTGTGTAGATACTGGCACCGATCTCTGAACCCACGGAAGCTGATTGAAGTGAAGTTTTCACACCTGAGTCGGAACATGACTATGCAACGCACTATGAAGCTCTACCGGCTGCCAGAGGTATACACCAACCTTGCCTCTCTTCTCTTTTACCCTGCATCTCTTTACTTCTGGTTTTCTTCATCCCAGGTCTAAAAATTTGCTACATCTCCATGCAGTTTAATAATCCAGCACTTATCTGATTGATGGAATCAGTCTGAATCAAAAACTTCGTGTAAATACATTTAACCAATTGAGGTCAAGCTAAAAAAATATTTCAATCTGATGACATTTGATTGATAATCCATTTAATAATTCTGCACAATATATTTTTTTTTTATGTTAACAAAAACGTCTGGAATGTTACCGTTATGTGCTAAGGTTTATAAATGATTCTGAAGAGAGAGTGGCTGTGTCCCAAATCACACAGTCGTCATATGAATTGTACATGCATATATTAGTAGTTATGTGCTTTAAAATGATTCCGTTTTGTGAACGTGAAGAAATGTAAAGATATTTAACGTACACTTCATTTTCCATTTGTTTAATTGAATGTTTACCTGAAACCCTGTGTCATTTCTTCGTCCATTCTCTATTCTGCTTCTGTCTCCCTGTCCCTAGGGTCCGAAGAACGGAAGCTTGAGGCCGATGACGGTGAAGGATGTCCCGGCTGTGCACCGCCTGCTGCAGGATTATCTCCGTCAGTTCAACCTGGCTCCAGTCATGTGCATGGAGGAGGTGAAGCACTGGCTCCTGCCCCAGGAGAACATCATCGACACTTACCTGGTGGAGGTAGGCCACATGCACAGCCCATGACACAGAATAATCACCTGAAAGTAGAAGCTACTTTCTTTCACTTTTTGTAATCAATAAATATCAAAGAAAAAAATAAACATAAATATAAAATATATTTTATATAAAAAATATTTTATATAAATATAAAAGAAAAAAGTTTTTATTTTTATATATATATATATATATATATATATATATATATATATATATATATATATATATATATATATATATATATATATATATATATATATATATATATAAAATTATGTTTAATGACTTTTTTGTCATTTAATAAGTGTTTGAAGCCTCCCTTGAAACAAAACACTGTATTCATTGAAGCTAACCGATAAGTTCTTGCTTCTGATTGGTCCAGACTCCTGAGGGGAAGGTGACGGACTTCCTGAGTTTTTACACCTTGCCATCCACCATCATGAACCACCCGGTGCACCGCAGTCTGAAGGCGGCGTATTCCTTCTACAACGTGCACACCACCACGCCACTGATCGACCTGATGGGAGACGCGCTCATCTTAGCCAAATCGGTCAGTATATACAAGTGTGTCTGTCTGTGTGTGTTCGATTGTCTGTGTGTGTTTGATTGTCTGTTTGATTGTCTGTGTGTGTTTGAGTGTCTGTGTCTGTGTGTGTCTGTGTGTCTGTGTGTCTGTGTGTCTGTGTGTGTGTGTGTGTGTGTGTGTGTGTGTGGGTGTGTTTGTCTGTGTGAGTGGTTGTGTGTGTGTTTCTGTGTGTGTGTGTGTGTGTGTGTGTGTGTGTGTTGCTGCGCATGAAGTTTTCATTGCTGGTGATCAGCAGTTTCATTTCCTTTCTCTTTCTTCCTCTTCATTTCTTTTTCCCTTACATTTCTCTCCCCCTGCAGAAAGGATTTGACGTTTTTAATGCACTGGACCTGATGGAGAACAAGACATTTCTGGAGAAGCTGAAGTTCGGTATCGGAGACGGGAATCTACAGTATTATCTGTACAATTGGAAATGCCCCAGCATGGGCCCAGAGAAAGTATGGCTCCTTCTTTTTAAAATTAACACGATATTGTATATACAATGTTAAAATCTTACCAGAAAGGTAGAAGGTTAATATTTCTATATTGTTGCGTAAGATCTTTGCATTTTCACATTAGAGTACACTGCTAGGTCTCAACTCACACTCACTCAAAAATCCACCCCGACAACCAATAACACGCCCCGACAACCAATAACACGCCCCGAACAACCAATAACACGCCCCAACAACCAATAAAACGCCCCGAACAACCAATAACACGCCCCGACAACCAATAACACGCCCCGACAACCAATAACACACCCCGAACAACCAATAACACGCCCCGACAACCAATAACACGCCCCGACAACCAATAACACGCCCCGACAACCAATAACACGCCCCGACAACCAATAACACACCCCGAACAACCAATAACACGCCCCGACAACCAATAACACGCCCCGACAACCAATAACACGCCCCGACAACCAATAACACACCCCGAACAACCAATAACACGCCCCGACGCCCCCCACCCCCACCCTCCAACATGGTTAATGAAGGTTAATGGAGCTCCTGGAAGCCTCGCCCACATCTCATATTTGTATTATATATAGTAATTACTGTCTGTTTCAACCAATGCTGTTGAAAAGTAAACCGACAAGAAACATTAACAAGAAATGAAATCTATCCATTTATCTTCAGTTTAGCTAACATTAGACAAGTACACTGAACATCAGTTAACTATACAGTCAACCAAGTGTCAGTTTAACATGTTAAATGGGTTTGACCTTGTCATGTGCCATCGACTGAGAAACAGCTGATGCGTCCAGTTAATAAAAAAAAAAAGCGTTGGTGTTCCATTTGAGATGAGAAAAAAACGTATACACAAGACGCTTGAGTACACGGAGCGTAGTGTAAGTGTATGGTGTGTAATACATCATTTGGGATGCAGCTCTAGTGTCTAAATCTTAACTAAATTAGTTGAGCACTAGCTTTTTCTCCAGGCGCCTACCACTGTGGGTTTGGCAGGTGTGTAATCTTGCAGCTTTTGTCCAATAATTTATGGATTTGTAAAATTTCTGGAAAAAAATTTACAATGATCTGAATTCACACAAAAAATCTAATATTTAAGGTTAAATATCATGAGTTTGGCAAATACACTCTTTTGACACAGGCTCATCACTGTGAAAAAGATTTTGCTGTGGACGGTTGTGTATATTTTATTGAATAGTAATTCCATGTTTTGACAATATACGTTCTGTTTAGTCTAAGATCGGAATGTTTCTTCATGCTTTTGCAGGTGGGTTTAGTCCTGCAGTGACCCTCTTGCCTCATCAAAGCCCTTCCTTGCGTCATAGTGAAGCCAAGAACTGACGTCACGCACTGACCACCTGACTGATGCTCTGGAGGGACTTCCAGGTTTAGGAAGAAAAAGCCACCGCCCCCTTTCCCCCCCCCCCCCCCCCCCCAAAGAACTTTGAACTCTCGGACCTGCACTACTGCTGCCAGGCTGTTTCTCTTTTTCTTTCTTTTTTTTTTCCTCCCTCTCTTCTCAATGTCCTCTTTTTCTTTTAAGTCTCTGCTTCTTCTTTTTACTTCTTTCCTCCATCAGCACTTGGATCTGAAGCCACTGTAATTAATTCTGATTGTCCACGATCGCTATAGCGCCACCATTGCGGATTGTGTTGTGATACGAGCGCGGACATGCGCTCAGAAACAGCAGCTCCTCCTTCACGCTGTCTCCAACGATGCTCGCTCTCGCAGTGAAGAGACTCGGTCCACCCGTTCTTTCTCAATCTCTCTCTCTTTCTCCGTCCATAAGTGAGGTGTAACTTTTTTTTTTTTTTCGAGGAAAAAAAGAAAAGAAAAAAAAAAAAGTCATCTGCTTGGTGTTTGTAACTAAACAATAAAAAAAAAAAAAACACTAGAAAACGCTCGAAACAGAAACAACAACAAAAGAAAGAAAGCAGATGATATTAAAACTCCAGAATGGACATTACAAGGGCTGCTGTCAGTAATTTTCTCCTTTATTCGCCATGAAAGTGTCACTGATTATTTGATGTCGTACATAGTGGAAGGGAGAGATCATTATTATTATTATTTTTTTATTTTTTTTTTTTTCTACTCCTTTGCTTTTATTTTATTTTCTAGTGATTGATGGATTGCTGCTTTATCACTAACTGACTGCCTGTGTTTTCACTGTAATGCCAACAGAGAAGCCCTGTGTAAATACACGAAGACACATTTAACACGTAGTCCAGACCGTGGACGTGGACTAATGATTAATCCTAAGAGGTTCGAATGCTGAATAACGGGTGTGTCGGGAAGGTGGAGACGCATCAGGGGTTGTGAGCGGGGTTGAAATAAATATTTAAATGCAGAGCTGAATACAGTGTGGTTTTTTTGGGGGTTTTTTTTGTAAAGGGGTTATATATAGATTAAATCAAATCTAATTCCAATCCTCATTAAATTCCCTGTTGCAGGAAGATGACTGTACAGCATACGGCGCAGTCTGGAAACTAGCCGAGGGAAACGGCGCGCTGTTCTTACAGTGCGGTTCAGTGTTTTTATATACAGGAAGTGTTGAATCTAAAGAAGCCATAATGTTGAATTGACACAGTTATCAAGGAACACCTAGAGCAGTAGAGATTTGAGAAAACATTGTCGACATCTGTTGTGCTAAATAAGAGTAGAAGTTGCTGAGAGTTCTGCTTTGGTTTATTGTGGAGTCATTTTAGGAAATAACTTGGGTATATTTATTATTATAACACAAAACCTCTTAATATGAATCGTTCAAGTGGTACATTGTATTAGAACGTTGTATGATTGAAGATGTTCATGAAGTGTCTGTGTATTTTGGTCTTAATGGTCGCTTTAATTTTGTTTCTTGCAGCATGACAGAAAAAAATATTCTGCTTATGTGTGGAGGATTTTAGATGGACATGTGGTGTAAATTCACCATGGGAAATGAATGTATACATGGTTACATTCATAGATTTTTTCTTTCAATTTCTTGTTGTTCATTTATTAAACGGCGAAGGAAATCATGCTATTAGATAACGAAGTACGCGATTATATTTTAACCTTCTATTTTCCTCACCATCATCTTCATCACATCACGTATCCTCATCTTATCTAATCCTTTCAGTTCTCTTTTTTGGTTCTCTTTTTTATTTTTTGCCCTTGCCTCTCTGGGTCCATTCCAGAAATGACCATCTGAATACCTTGACATTTAGCAATTTAGCAGTTTGTACTGCTAACAGGGTGTTACTAATTATAATTTTTCTCCACAGACTCCAGATGGAAAACCACATCTCTTGACAATGCAACGTAAACAAAGCAAGTAGTATTAAGAACTTCAACATCAACTTGACTTCAATATTGTATGTAGTTGTATAGGACTTTTAATAATGGACGTTGTCTCAAAGCAGCTTTAGAGAATTATATGAATTCAAGATGTAAATAGATCATTCCTAATGAGCAAATCAGAGGCGAAGGTGGTGAGCAAAATCTCCCTGAAACATTATGAGGAAGAAACTAATAAGAGGAACCAGATTGAAAAGGGAAGTCAACCTCATCTGGGTGACACCAGATTCTGTTCATTTCCTTTCTTTCCTTTGTAGTGTATGGTGAGGGAAAAAGTGAAAGTGTGTGAAATTTTTACATGCAGTCTATTTTGTCGATATGACTATATAGCTGTATGGTGGTGGAGCACAAAAGTGTTTGTATCAGTCCCAAGCCATCTTCATGGTGATATTATCCACAGTAATCTTATGTAGCTTTAGGTTGTCCATCCTAAGCAGCAGTGAGTGAGGCAGGTCCGGAGTGCAGAAGGGGTATATCAAGACTCATATGTGTAGCTCAAAAGAAGGCGTGTGAAGGATTTACCCTCCAAATGGTTCAAATTTCCAACCATCAATCTGCAGTGCTTATACAGACGACCTGGTGGTCCAGCGGCAGGATCCAGCGCTCTCATTGCCGCGGCCCGGGTTCGATTCCCGGGCAGGGCGCCCACCCAGCCACTGAAGAGTTAACTCTCAGTGCCGGTCCCAAGCCCGGATAAAATGGGAGGGTTGCGACAGTAATGGCATCCAGCGTAAAACCTATGTCAAATCGAGCGGACCAGAAATGATCCGCTAAAAAGAAGCGTTTGCACGGGACAAACTCTAAAAAAAAAAAATAATAAAAAATCTGCAGTGCCTTACAGGGTCACAGGGAACCTGGAGTCTATCCCTGGGTTCTCAGGGCACAAGGTGGAGGACACCCTGGATGGTGTTGCCAAGCCATCACAACCCCAGCTTCAAGTTGTTTATTTGCCTTAAAATTTCATATGGCAGAATAATTAATTCCATGGCTGCAAATTACTACAATTTTATAGATTGACTGCGTCAACCCAGATTCCACTCCACAGTACACATTTGAAAGAGCTCATTCCCAAAAAGGCTTACATATCATATAGAAATATGTTTAATTCAATTCAGTTTAAATGCATAGTATTTCTTACATTGGATAAAAGCAACCTTACCAAACATTTTGAACACTTAATCCAATCAATTATTAATGTGGGAGCGGCAGCAAGACATCAAGGACCATCACTGAACAAAGGGTAAACATGGTGTGAGAGAAAGAGAAAAGGAAGTGACCCAATTCTCCTGACTGCAAGTGCCCTTATTCTCAAACTAGATGTGCTAGAAAACTCTTTGCCGTCTACTGTGAAACCATGAAGCAGAAGGAGCACATCTACAGTAACGTTACCTCAATGTCTGAGAGAGGTAAGTGCTCAAGATGCGATTTTATTTCCAAATAGTTGCTCATCACCTGAAGTCTTCCATAAAGCTATCTATAGGACTTTTGTATGTCGCTCTGGATAAGAGCGTCTGCCAAATGCCAGAAATGTAAATGTATAGGAGGCTAAAACTGCACAGATTTAATTAAAACGTCACTTTGTGAGTGCTGTAACACTTTGTATACGGTGTAACTATTCATATGTTTTCAGTTACATATTATAGGACGGATACATTAAAGAAACTATTGAAGAAATCTTAAACTTAGCTGGCTAATAGAAACTTCTAAAAATGTGTAAACTAATGTTCTTGTGAGCATTAATATAGCCAGGATCTTTAATTGTGGCATATTTCCCCATAATTTCTTGAAGAAGCTGTAAATGGGGGGAAAAAAATGTACCTTGTTTTTGATCGAGATAACTTTGCACTTTATTCAGTACTAAGTCACAACGCAATCCCCGAAGAGAAGTCGTAGTTTCATCTTTTTAGTCTGTATAAAATGTTGCAGTGTTAATCTTCAAACCAGTTAGTGATGTTTCTTTTGCAATAAAGCTGCCTCAAATTGTGACTTGCCCCGGATATGTGATCTTCATCTTCTGAAACCATTGTTCTTTGTAGACGAGGCCCCAGGAAGTGGTAAAAGGTTCCGAGGTTTGATGATCTCTTTGTCAGTTGTCCTCTTCCTCTCTCTGATAGCCAATGGTCTTCTGACCTATTTTTGTAAGTGTTTCTGCAAAATATAAATCTAATTCAAAATTATACAGTGATCAAATGTATAGTATGTGGACAGTTGCTCTTCACACCCATATGTGCTGGTTCCTCAAACTGTTGCCAAAAGTGGTCTAAAAGGGCTTTGTTTACTGTAACATTATGATTTTCCTTCACTTGGACTAAGAGACTCAACCCTGTTCCAGCATGACAATGCCTCTGTGCACAAAGCACAGAGTTCTATGAAGATATGGTGCGTTAAGGTTGAGTGGAAGAACTTGAGTGTCCTGCTCAGAGCATTTACGGTATATTTACAGTATTTGGCAGACACCCTTATCAAGAGTGGCTTAGGTTTTATCTCATTTCACACAACCGAGCAATTGAGGGTTAAGGGCCTTGCTCAGAGGCCCAACAGTGGCAGCTTGGGATTCTTAACCACTAAGCTACCACATCCCCTACCAGACAAACCAGAGCCATGACTTAGACTCAACCCCACTGAACACCTTGGCACTAACCACCTTATTCAAATCCAAACAGTCACTTTCCAAAATCTAGTGGAAAATCTTTCCAAAAGAATGGATGTTATTATAACAGCAAAAGGTTACTACCTCCATATAACACCCATTGTTTTGGAATGAGATGGCATATGGGTGTCGCTTTCAGGTGTCCACACACTCTTGATTATACACAGTATATAACATAGTTCTTTAACACAATATATGTATCACAGTAGCATTTCCAGAAGTGCTTTAAAATGTTTGCTTGGCTATTCATTTTAGATGTTAAACTCAAATGTCCTTCAGATGTTCACATTGTGCCTGAGCAGGACAGGAATTGCTCAGCTGGAGGTACGTTGAAGACGACTCAGTAATGTCAAGTACTACTATCAGCCTTAGCATGTAATTGAAAGATTTAATATAATTTATTCCTACAGTATTATTTATATTTTTTGTAAATGCACAGAGAGAATTTTTTTTGTGCCTATCTCAGGCGTCATTGGGCATCAAGGCAGGATACACCCTGGACGGAGTGCCAACCCATCGCAGGGCACACACACACACTCTCATTCACTCACACAATCATACACTACAGACAATTTAGAGATGTCAATCAACCTATCATGCTTTTTATCCACTTAACTATAAGTGGATAAAAAGTAACTACGTTAATGAATATGGCAAATAGGGGTGCACGGTGGCTTGGTGGTTAGCATGTTTGCCTCGCACCTCCAGGGTTGGGGGTTCGATTCCCGCCTCCGCCGTGTGTGTGGAGTTTGCATGTTCTCCCCATGCCTTGGGGGTTTCCTCCGCATACTCCAGTTTCCTCCCCCGGTCCAAAGACATGCATTGTAGGTTGACTGGCATCTCTAAATTGTCCGTGATTGTCTGAGTGAATGAGAGTGTGTGTGTGTGTGTGCCCTGCAATGGGTTGGCACTCCGTCCAGGGTGTATCCTGCCTTGATGCCCAATGACGCCTGAAATAGGCAAAGGGTCCCTGTGACCTGAGAATAGATCGGATAAGCGGTAGACAATGAATGAATGAATTCAACAATGGCATATTATAATAAAATGTATAAACCATAACGAGTGACTTACTTATTGTGTTTTTTTTTATATATGCTTGTTTAAATAATTCTTTTTAGATTATAAACTCAAGCATGTAACAGTCGCCTCACACAAACATATCAGACGATGCTCAGCTGGAGGTTTGTAACCTTACAGACACTAAGATAATTCTACACTATATTGTCCTACACTTTTAGCAGTAACGTGATGTTTATTCTTTCATCTTTCTCTGTTTCTCTTTCTATAGAGCGTCAAATACAGTACAAAGACAGACTCTATGTTTTCCCGACTGATGAAATGAGCTGGATTTCCAGTAGAGAGAAATGTCAGGAATTAGGGGGAGACCTGGTGATCATCAACAGCAAAGAGGAACATGTAAGTAAGATGCAAGAACTAAAAAGAATGTATACTGAATCAGTGTTAATTTTGTTAACGAAGACGAAAAATATTCGTTAACGATCATTTTTTTGTGACTAAGACAACTAAAATCTGATGATAAAAACTATGACGAAATTTAAGACATTTCTTTGTTAACGAGACGAGACTGGACTAAAATGCTTTTTTAGGAGTATCGGACATTCAGAATAAATGATCTCTTTGTATCGGCTAACCATCTTTCAAAATGTGCGGCCCTGTCACTGGACTGGATAAGGGGCGTTTGCATCTCAGACAGTTAGCGGGTAGGCTAAAGAAACTCAACTGGCCCGGCGAGCTGCAGTGGCTTCAGCACCTGAAGCTTTAGGAAGAAAACGAAGAACTGATGTATGGAAGCATTTCTGTTATAATTCCTCTGAAAAAAAACAAAACATTGTGCACTGTCACAGAAAATGGAGTGAAAGCCCTGTGGCTATAAAATAGATGGAAAGAACACCACAAATCTTAAGAGGCATCTGAAGGAGCATCACCCTGCTATTTATGCAGCTTCTGTCACGGAAAGTCAACTATTTAATCTTATTTAAGTATTTTTTCTGAACGTTAGGTCAGTGTTACTGGATGTGTCAAACAGGTAAATTTGCTAGCAAGTTTTATGTTTTTGCATTTTAGCTCTCTGTTAACTAACATCAGTTAGCTAGCCTTACTGCATAGATCTGAGCCAGACTTTCATAAATGTACAATGCTTATATATTGTACAACAGTTCGGCTTTTCTGCGGCATTCACTTCTGTTTCTAATGAAATCTGTATCTAACGTAATAGCATGCAGATAGCAAGCTGTTTCTAAAATGACAGATGGATGTGGAAGTTGTTTAAGTTATCGGCCATGTACGTATGCTTAAGGCTGGAATACTCTACATGATTTTTCTGTGATGATTTTTTTCCCTATTTACATTCTGGAGAAGTTGACACTCCCATATTGTCATGTACCAGTGGTACCAGGTAAGAGGGAGCAGACCCATATGCAGGGAAAGACACAAAACAGGGGTTTATTCCAAAATAAGAACACTCATACATAGGAACACAAAGAGGAAAAAAACCAAACACAGCACAAAGACTCACATTAAAGACAAAGAGCACAGACACCACTATAAATAAGAGGGGTAATCAGTAGAACATGAGGGACAGGTGAACAGAGGCGGGAACACATTAAGGATCAGGCGGGGCTAAATGTCTTAACAAACACACATGGCACAGATAAACAAAACCCCTGCCAAAAGCCCCCTAGTGGTCCAACAGGGCATGTCCATGCCATTCATGACATATCTGAGTTGACAGATTGCATTAAAAATGTTATTTTGCTTCCAAATGTACACCATTAATGGTTATTACACAGTAAATACTGTTGCAAGACGAAGGTATGTTAGTAATATATGTTCAGCTGCTTTTGAACATCTGTCTGTTTATTGCACATTTATTTGAAGTTTCAGAAAATAAATGCGGTTTTTCCATAACAGCTAAAGAAAACATTTTTGGTTTTTACTTGATACTTGAACTGTAGAGCACTTTTACCTATCATTAATGTATGATCCTACCTTATAAATTAGCAAGTGCAGGACAGCAGGCTGATCTCCAACTAGGAAAAAGGGACATGTAGAGCTGCACAAGTGCTAGGAGTGCAGTGTCAGTATAGCTTGTTATCTTGATTCAAATTTCTCATAAGCTTAATTGGTCTAAAGAGAGAAAAATTATTATAATGACTATTTGTGTCTAAATACTACATAGAAATTTAACAAAATTATAGCTGGTAACTGCAGTTTGACTAAAACCTGACAAAAATGCAATGACTTTTTGTCAACTAAAACTATGAAAGACAAAAAATGACTAAAATGTGACTAAGACTAATAACCAGTTTCGTCTGAAGATAAAGACTAAGACTAAATAAAAAATGGCTGAACACTGTACTGTAATATGTTCATAGTACAATTATATTTATAATCTTGATCTGCTTCATTTTCTGGCTTTTCAGAAATTCCTTGCTGGTGCAATGAACACGTTTATCAATTCTCTGCATTGGATTGGTCTAAGAAATGCTGAAAAGGAGGGCAGGTGGCTGTGGATAGATGACACACCTCTTATGCAAAATCTCTCGTAAGATTTTCTTATTTTTTACAAGTTCCTCTTTTTAACTTTTGTTAGATAATTTAATAAGATTTGTCCAATCAAATTTCAGCTCACATAGCACTTATTATATATATAGCACACACATATTTACTGTGCACTGTGAGTCACTTTCCATGATAAATGTTTATTCTGATTTTCATTACTTTGTCTCATGTGGTTCCTCTCTATTCCTTTTGGCCACTGACTTAAATGAACTTCCATTTTTTGGGGGGTAGCTGCCTGAACTTTCTCAAAATCCCTCACTTTCTGCAGTCCGTCACTTTCCTACAGGCGAAATCATTCCAAAGCTGTTCAGATCAGGGCTTTATGCAGGATATTAAGGTTCTTTACCAACCAACACTCCAACCTTAGTGAACCATGGCCCTATTCATGGCCCTGGCTTTGTACACAAGGGTATTATTATGCCCAGTGAAACATTAGCCATGGCACATTAGTTCTAGTCAAGGGAAATCTTCTTAGACAATTGCATGCTTTCAATTGTTTTTCAACAGTTAAGCAAGTGTATATCATATCTATTTGAAAATTTCTGTTTTCTTTAAGCTGGTGGAAGGACACTGAAGTGGACACCGTATCGGAGAGAGAAGACTGTGTGGGTTATTACGATGGGCAGTGGGTGGATCTGTCCTGTTCAACATCAGAAAGGAGGATTTGTGAGATCACTTGCAATCACTGAACTTCCTGTGAGACCTGATACAAATTTCACAAAAGATTGTTTTAATAAATAAACTTCAGTGAAAGTATATACACCTACCATTCACTTTATTAGGAAAATCTGCACGTGCATGTGGCATCAGCTCAAACACCATATAAAACATCATGCAGATACAGGTTAAGAGTTTCAGGCCATCTTCACGTTAAACACCATAGGTGAAAAAATGTGAAATTTGTGATGGCTGCAGACCTTCTGCATACAGGATGTTTCTTTTTCAACAACTTTATTTATGAACCTGCTGTGTGCAAAAAAAATCCCAGGAAGTCAGCAGTTACCAAAATAATCTAACCAATAATCAAGTCGTGCAGGTGTGGATGACATTGCTTTCTTCCTAGAGGAGCAGAGTGCTGGGGTTGTGCTTACAGAGACTGAGTGGATGCTGTGGCCACAGGCACAGTTTAGGACAGACATTGAACCAAACTCCCGAGACTTTGGACGAGATCTGTACTTATTAGTTTTAAACTACATGCAGCAAATTGTGGATTAAATGTGTTTTAATTACATTTATAGCATCACTCTACAATGCTTACATCTAATAATCCTAAATCCTTCAGCAAGGTTCATAAAGACATAGATGAGTTTGGTGTGGAGGAACTTGACTGGCCTGCACAGAGTCCTGACCTCAACCTGACAGAACACGTTTAGAATGAATTAGAGCGGAGACTGCGAGCCAGACCTTCTCATCCAACATCAGTGACCTGACCTCACAAATGTGTTTCTAGAGGAATGGTCAAAAATTCCCATAAACACACTCCTAAATCTTGTGGAAAGCCTTGCCAGAAGAGTTGAAGCTGTTATAGCTGCAAAGGGCGGGACAACTCCACATTAAATTCATGTGCATGTAAAGGTAGGCGTCTCAATTTTTTCCTGGCTCACAGTCTCTGCTCTAATTCATCCCAAAGTGTTCTTTCAGGTTGAGGTCAGGACTCTGTGCAGGCCAGTCAAGTTCCTCCACACCAAACTCACTCATCCATGTCTTTATGGACCTTGCTTTGTGCACTAGTGTGCAGTCATGTTGGAACAGGAAGGGGTCATCCCCAAACTGTTCCCACAAAGTTGGGAGCATGAAATTAAGAGTTCCTTTCACTGGAACTAAGGGGCCAAGCCCAACCCCTGAAAAACAACACTTGAACTCAATGATTTTAGAGTGTCCCAAAACTTTTGGCAATATAGTCTCTATACATATTTGCCACTTATCCAATCTATTCTCGGGTCACGGGGAGCCTGTGCCTATCTCAGGCATCATTGGGCATCGAGGCAGGATACACCCTGGACGGAGTGCCAACCCATCGCAGGACACACACACACTCTCATTCACTCACACAATCACACACTACGGACAATTTAGAGATGCCAATCAACCTACCATGCATGTCTTTGGACCGGGGGAGGAAACCCCGGGGAGAGCAAATAATTTTTTTATTATTAAATAATAAAAAAAAAAGCTGTAAATTTGGATGCTATGTATGAAAAGGGTTTATTTGTTTTATTGTATTGTTTTCCGTTACAAAATGTGCATGAAGTTAAAAACAAAAAAAACAACAAAAGAAAACAGGAAGTTCATTGCCTCAGAAGCCTGCGGTTTTTTATTAGTTTGAAAAGAAGCTCATAATAGAGCTTATGCCAATGTAATACGCTTCAGTAACTACAGTACTTTAATATCATTTCTAAATTGTTCACAGTGTGTGAATGTGTTTGATTCAGGGTGTCCCCCACCTTGTCCTCAAGGAAAGGCTGCAGGTTCCCTGTGACTCTGTTTCCTGTGTGTAGGATAAGTGGTACAGAAAATAGATGGATGGATGTTGCCTGAATTCATTCATTCATTCATTGTCTACCGCTTATCCGATCTATTCTTGGGTCACGGGGAGCCTGTGCCTATCTCAGGCGTCATTGGGCATCAAGGCAGGATACACCCTGGATAGAGTGCCAACCCATCGCAGGGCACACACACACTCTCATTCACTCACTACGGACAATTTAGAGGTGCCAATTAACTTACAATGCATGTCTTTGGACAGGGGGAGGAAACCAGAGTACCTGGAGGAAACCCCCGAGGCACGGGGAGAACATGCAAACTCCACACACACGGCAGAGGCGGGAATCGAACCCCCAACCCTGGAGGTGTGAGGCAACCGTGCTAACCACTAAGCCACCGTGCCCCCCATATACATATTTGCATTTACATTTAAATAATCTTTGTTATTTAGAAGAGCAGCATTCAATCAATGTTTTTCAATGTAGGTTTTTTTGTTTGTTTCTGAAAGATGTAAAGTAATCATTTGTTTATGTTAAACTATTTCCAATGCTATGATGTCACTGTGAAGTAACATGGCAAACAGACATGTTTCTGAAGCATTTCCATTATACGCAACAGATGCTTTTGCGTAGACGAAAGCAACATTTATTTAGTGCACCATCACTAACTGTTTCCACGTGCATGCCAAGATAAAAGGTGAGGCTTAACCAAGCTGAAATTTGGAGTTCTAAATCTGAGAAGCACAAAAACAGTACAAAGGTTGCCTGTGTGGTCTGTATGTGCTGCCAGGTTCCATGAACAAACAGGAACACAGTTACAAAAATTTCTATCCAGCTACCAGAATAAATACTGTTGATAATAGAGATAGGGCTGTAGATTAGTTAACTAGCCAGTACCTGTAGATATCTAATCAGATAAACCTAAAATTTCCTAAAAGTGGCGAGAGGATAAAAGAAGTGAGAACGCAAAACAGCAACAGTGAATAACATGTACATTTGAAGTAGGGTAACTATTTGATATTGAAGGGTATAATCATCACAGTAACACATTTTAGAGACTTATAGAATGTTCAAGTATTATATACACTCACTGAGCATGTTATTATAGACTTGGAGAAAGCGTATGACAGGGTGCCAAGAGAAGAGCTGTGGTACTGTATGAGGAAGTCAGGAGTAGCAGAGAAGTATGTCAGAGTGGTGCAGGACATGTATGAGAGGAGCAGGACAGTGGTGAGGTGTGCTGTAGGTCAGACAGAGGAGTTCAATGTGGAGGTGGGACTGCATCAGGGATCGGCTCTGAGCCCCTTCCTGTTTGCTATAGTGATGGACCAGTTGTCAGAGGAGGTCAGACAGGAGTCTCCTTGGACAATGATGTTTGCAGATGACATTGTGATCTGTAGTGAGAGCAGGGAGCAGGTGGAGGAAAACCTGGAGAGGTGGAGGTTTGCGCTGGAGAGAAGGGGAATGAAAGTCAGTCGTAGTAAGACTGAGTACATGTGTGTGAATGAAAGGGAGTGAAGTGGAACAGTAAGGTTACAGGGTGAAGAGGTGAAGAAGGTACAGGAGTTTAAGTACTTGGGGTCAACAGTCCAGAGTAATGGAGAGTGTGGGAAAGAGGTAAAGAAGCGAGTGCAGGCAGGTTGGAATGGGTGGAGAAAGGTGTCGGGAGTTCTGTGTGATAGGAAAATATCAGCGAGAATCAAGGGGAAGGTGTACAGGACAGTGGTGAGACCAGCCATGCTGTATGGTTTAGAGACAGTGTCACTGAGGAAGAGACAGGAGTCAGAGCTAGAGGTAACAGAGCTGAAGATGTTGAGGTTCTCTTTGGGAGTGACAAGATTGGACAGGATTAGGAACGAGTACATCAGAGGGACAGCTCATGATGGACGTTTTGGGGGACAAAGTTAGGGAGGCCAGATTAAGATGGTTTGGACATGTTCAGAGGAGGGAGAGTGAGTATATTGGTAGGAGAATGTTGGACATGGAGCTGCCAGGCAGGAGGCAAAGAGGAAGGCCAAAGAGGAGGTATATGGATGGAATTAATGAGGATATGAAGCTAGTGGGTGCAAGTGTTGAGGATGCAGAAGATAGGGATAGGTGGAGAGAGATGATTCGCTGTGGCGACCCCTGAATGGAAAAGCCGGAAAAAGAAGAAGAAGAAGACTGAGCATGTTATTAGGAACACTATGTATGTATATTATTACTAATTAGGCCCTCCATTTGCGCTCAAATCACCCTAAATTTTTCATAACATGAATTCTACAATACATTGGAAGTATTTATTTGAGAGACTGGTAGATGTTGACATGAATACCTCAGACACTTCCTGCAGATTTTTCATATGCACTTTCCTGCTCTGAATCTCCTGTTCTACAACTTCCAAAAGATGTTTATTGGATTTAGATTCAAACTGGGAAGACAACTGACCATCAGTGAACATAAACGTAACGTTTATGAAACCAGTAACCAGTTTGAGAAGACCATTAGTGCATTTTTATGCTGGAAGTGGCCATTAGAAAATGATAAATTGTGTCCGTGAAGGGATGCAGATGTTTAGCAACAATACTCAAATAGGCTGTGACATTCAATCCATTGATTGATTGGTTTTAACAGTCTAAAGTGTGCCAAGAAAATATTCCCCAAGCCATTACACCACCTCCACAAGCCTGGACTGTTGACACAAAGCACGTTGGTTAAAAGAATTCATCATTTTGGTGTCAAATTCTAACCCATCCATCCGGGTGCCTGAGCAGAAATGGAGATTTTTCAGACCAGCTTTCTGTTCTTGGCTGACAGAAGTGGAATCCGACGTGGTCTCCTGCTGCTGTACCACATCTACCTTAAAATTTGACATGCTGTGCATTCTGAGATGCTTTTCTGCTCATCACAATTGTACAGAGTAACTATCTGAGTTACTCAAGTTTGAGTTGAGCTTTGAATGTCTTATGGTCAGATTTCAACAGCCATGTGGTAGGATTGTTGATTGCTTGTACAAATATGTAAAATTTCTAAATCTACTTGATCTATTTTATAAATAAATTGTACCTCTCCTCTATATGTAGAGAAAGCTGTAAGATTACACACATTTTACATTATGTCAAACCATGCTGATGCAATAAATGAGGAAATGGGCTGTACCCCTGACGTCCTCTATATCAGAGCCTCCCATGACATATATCTTTGTATTTTCTTTCATTGAAACATCAAATCTGAGCTGTCACGCACTGCTGTGGGCCATGAATCAAGACGAGACCATCTACAAAAATATTTCTCCTAACAGAGGTGAGTCTTCAGAACACAGTTCTACTGTTTCAATCTCTATGGTTTGTTTTTAACTGATAACTTTGTTGCTGTAGCATTAGAAGAACTCACTTTTTTTGACAAACAAGGGTCAGACATGCACTCATACTTGTACGTACATATATTAGCACTTATGCTATGCTTTATCTATGTATATACCTTATATTGTTTCTCAAAACTTTTTAGAAATTATGTAAATGTGTAGAAATTCATTGATTAAAAAGGACCGAATATTAAACCTGATATAAAAATAAAAAAAATCTCTTGTGCTTTAGAAAAAAAAAAAAAATTTACCATTCGGATCTTTACTGATTAAATATATATATAATAAATATTTTTCGTTTTTAATGTGGTATTTTGTGTATTAAATTTGTAATGATATACCGGGGAGAGCAAATAATTTTTTTTATTATTAAATAATAAAAAGAAAGCTGTAAATTTGGATGCTATGTATGAAAAGGGTTTATTTGTTTTATTGTATTGTTTTCCGTTACAAAATGTGCATGAAGTTAAAAACAAAAAAAACAACAAAAGAAAACAGGAAGTTCATTGCCTCAGAAGCCTGTGGTTTTTTATTAGTTTGAAAAGAAGCTCATAATAGAGCTTATGCCAATGTAATACACTTCAGTAACTACAGTACTTTAATATCATTTCTAAATTGTTCACAGTGTGTGAATGTGTTTGATTCAGGGTGTCCCCCACCTTGTCCTCAAGGAAAGGCTGCAGGTTCCCTGTGACTCTGTTCCTGTGTGTAGGATAAGTGGTACAGAAAATAGATGGATGGATGTTGCCTGAATTCATTCATTCATTCATTGTCTACCGCTTATCCGATCTATTCTCGGGTCACGGGGAGCCTGTGCCTATCTCAGGCGTCATTGGGCATCAAGGCAGGATACACACTGGACGGAGTGCCAACCCATCGCAGGGCACACACACACTCTCATTCACTCACTCACTACGGACAATTTAGAGATGCCAATTAACCTACAATGCATGTCTTTGGACAGGGGGAGGAAACCAGAGTACCTGGAGGAAACCCCTGAGACACGGGGAGAACATGCAAACTCCACACACACATGGCGAAGGCAGGAATCGAACCCCCAACCCTGGAGGTGTGAGGCAAACATGCAAGCCACCGTGCCCCCCTGTTGCCTGAATTAATATGTTTAAATGTAAGCTAAATTTAAAAAAAAAAAAAAAAAAAAAAAAAAAAAAAGGCTAAAGAGATGGCAGTTTGAAGAAAATAAACGTTTCAGCCATTAACAACCACCTTTAAATGACTTCTGAATGAACTTTCAAGACACCAGCCGTTCAGAATGAAACTGTCTGTGACCTTTTGCTCTTATTATTATCGTGATAGACGAAAACCAAAAATCACAAAGAAACAATTTCCTTAACAATATAAAGATATCAAGTTGCAACACAACTGCTTATTTGTAGTATTAATTGGAGTATTTTGCTTACTGATGAAATATACGCCACTGCTGTTTTTCTCTGAATCTCTTTCAGGAAGTGGTAAGAGGCACAAGTTTCAGTTAGTGATCTCTCTATCTGTTCTCCTCTTTCTCTCGCTGATGGCTAATGCGCTTCTGGCTTTTTACTGTAAGTGGTTTTGTATTTGTCATTTATAGACAACGAAATATTCTTCATTTAATTTAAAACATGATACTAACAATCTCTAATAAACCACATTTACATTTTTTATAGACATATTATCTGTGGTTTTAAATATTGTTGATATTTTTTAGATTGTAAACTTAAATGGGCCCCAGACACTTCGATGATCAGGAACTGCTCAGCTGGAGGTGTGTATCCTTACAGACACTCAAGAATACTTGATTGTTACTCAAAATACTTCAGATTATTGTCAGTCAGTCCAAGGGAGTGTAATAATCTAGCCATGGGGGTCACAGTCCAGTGACTTCTGTGCCGGTCCCAAGCCCGGATAAATAGAGAGGGTTGCGTCAGGAAGGGCATCCGGCGTAAAACATTGCCAAATTTAACCATGCGAATCGTCAGTACGAATTTCATACCGGATCGGTCGAGGCCCGGGTTAACAACGACCGCCATCGGCGCCGTTGACCTACAGGGCGCCGGTGGAAATTGGGCTACTGTTGGTCGAAGAAGTAGAGGAGGGAGGAGAGTGCACAGACAGAGAGAGAAGAGGAAAGGTAAGAGTGTAGGACTGAGAATAGGAACTCTGAATGTTGGTACTATGACAGGGAAAGGTAGAGAGCTGGCTGATATGATGGAGAGAAGGAAGGTGGATATACTGTGTGTACAGGAGACCAGGTGGAAGGGTAGCAAGGCTCGTAGTATAGGAGCAGGATTCAAGCTGTTTTATTATGGTGTGGATAGTAAGAGAAATGGGGTAGGTGTGGTCCTGAAGGAGGAGTTTGTGAGGAATGTTCTGGAGGTGAAGAGAGTGTCAGACAGGGTGATGAGTCTGAAGTTAGAGATTGAAGGGGTGATGTTGAATGTTGTTAGTGGTTATGCCCCACAGGTAGGTTGTGAGTTGGAGGAGAAAGAGAGATTCTGGAGTGAATTAGATGAGGTGATGGAGAGTATTCCCACGGGTGAGAGAGTGGTGATAGGAGCAGATTTTAATGGACATGTTGGTGAGGGGAACGCAGGTGATGAGGAGGTGATGGGCAAGTTTGGAGTTAAGGAAAGGAACCTTGAAGGACAGATGGTAGTGGACTTTGCTAAGAGGATGGACATGGGTGTGGTTAACACTTATTTTCAGAAGAGGGAGGAGCATAGAGTGACTTACAAGAGTGGAGGTAGGAGAACACAGGTAGACTACATCCTATGTAGAAGAGGCAATCTGAAAGAGATTAGTGACTGTAAAGTGGTAGTGGGAGAGAGTGTAGCCAGACAGCATAGGATGGTGGTGTGTAGGATGACTCTGATGGTCTGTAAGAAGAAGAGGTCAGAGACAGAGAAGAAAACCAAGTGGTGGAAGCTGAAAAAGGAGGAATGTTGTGAGGAATTTAGACAGAAGTTGAGGCAGGCTCTGGGTGGGCAGGTATCGCTGCCAGATGACTGGGAAACTACAGCAGAAGTGATCAGGGAGACAGGGAGAAAGGTGCTGGGTGTGTCATCTGGAAGGAGGAAAGAAGATAAGGAGACTTGGTGGTGGAATGAGGAAGTTCAGGATAGTATCCAGAGGAAGAGGTTAGCCAAGAAGAAGTGGGACATGGACAGGACTGAAGAGAATAGACAGGAATACAAGGAGTTACAGCGCAGAGTGAAGAGGGAGGTGTCTAAGGCCAAGCAGAAGGCATATGACGAGTTGTACACTAGGTTAGACACTAGAGAAGGAGAGAAGGACTTGTACAGGTTAGCTAGGCAGAGGGATCGAGATGGGAAGGATGTGCAGCAAGTTAGAGTTATTAAGGATAGAGATGGAAGGGTGCTCACAAGTGAGGAGAGTGTACAGAGGAGATGGAAGGAATACTTTGAGGAGCTGATGAATGAGGAAAATGAGAGGGAAAAAAGAGTAGAAGGGGTGAACTCTGTGGAACAGAAAGTAGATAAGATTAGAAAGGATGAAGTCAGGAAGGCTTTGAAGAGGATGAAAAGTGGAAAGGCAGTTGGTCCTGATGACATCCCGGTGGAGGTCTGGAAGTGTCTGGGAGAGGCAGCAGTGGAATTTTTAGCTAATTTGTTCAACAGGGTTTTAGAGAGTGAGAGGATGCCTGAGGAATGGAGAAGAAGTGTGTCAGTGCCGATCTTTAGGAATAAGGTGACGTGCAGAGTTGCAGTAACTATAGGGGGATAAGGTTGATGAGCCATACAATGAAGGTATGGGAAAGAGTAGTGGAAGCTAGGTTAAGGAAGGTAGTGGAAATTTGTGAGCAGCAGTATGGCTTCATGCCCAGAAAGAGCACAACAGATGCAATTTTTGCTCTGAGAATTTTGATGGAGAAGTATAGGGATGGTCAGAGGGAGTTGCACTGTGTGTTTGTAGACTTGGAGAAAGCGTATGACAGGGTGCCAAGAGAAGAGCTGTGGTACTGTATGAGGAAGTCAGGAGTAGCAGAGAAGTATGTCAGAGTGGTGCAGGACATGTATGAGAGGAGCAGGACAGTGGTGAGGTGTGCTGTAGGTCAGACAGAGGAGTTCAATGTGGAGGTGGGACTGCATCAGGGATCGGCTCTGAGCCCCTTCCTGTTTGCTATAGTGATGGACCAGTTGTCAGAGGAGGTCAGACAGGAGTCTCCTTGGACAATGATGTTTGCAGATGACATTGTGATCTGTAGTGAGAGCAGGGAGCAGGTGGATGAAAACCTGGAGAGGTGGAGGTTTGCGCTGGAGAGAAGAGGAATGAAAGTCAGTCGTAGTAAGACTGAGTACATGTGTGTGAATGAAAGGGAGGGAAGTGGAACAGTAAGGTTACAGGGTGAAGAGGTGAAGAAGGTACAAGAGTTTAAGTACTTGGGGTCAACAGTCCAGAGTAATGGAGAGTGTGGGAAAGAGTTAAAGAAGCGAGTGCAGGCAGGTTGGAATGGGTGGAGAAAGGTGTCGGGAGTTCTGTGTGAGTTCAGAGGAGGGAGAGTGAGTATATTGGTAGGAGAATGTTGGACATGGAGCTGCCAGGCAGGAGGCAAAGAGGAAGGCCAAAGAGGAGGTATATGGATGGAATTACTGAGGATATGAAGCTAGTGGGTGCAAGTGTTGAGGATGCAGAAGATAGGGATAGGTGGAGAGAGATGATTCGCTGTGGCGACCCCTGAAGGGAGAAGCCGAAAGAAGAAGAAGAAGAAGTCCAAGGGAGTGTAATAATCAGACAATTCATTATCATAATCAAATGATTATCACTTACTTAATTATACATTGATTAATATACACAGATCAGGCATAACATTATGACCACTGAAAGGTGAAGTGAATTACACTGATTATCTCCTCATCATGGCACCTGTTAGTGGGTGGGATATATTGGGCAGCAAGTGAACATTTTGTCCACAAAGTTGATGTGTTAGAAGCAGGAAAAATGAGCAAGAGTAAGGATTTGAGCGAGTTTGATGAAGGGCCAAATTGTGATGGCTAGACCACTGGATCAGAGCATCTCCAAAACTGCAGCTCTTGTGGGGTGTTCCCGGTCTGCAGTGGTCAATATTTATCAAAAGTGGTCCAAGGAATGTTGTTGATGTTGTTTAAGCCTGTGAAGAATTAATGGTAGGCCTACCCAAGAATCCATCAAATTTTGCAGGCTACTAAATTGAGTCATATTTTGTCATAGCCTATAAGCAGAAGTATTGACTCATTGCCTTAAGAATCAAAATCATATCATATGATATGAAAACCCCTTGTATTAAAATAATCATGTATATATGAACATTACAATATCATAGCCTTATTTATTGATGTATGTATTTACATATTTATCTGCACTTGTTCATTCGCACAATTTCTACTATTTGCAGTTCTGCTAAACGGCATTCCGTTGCTATGTACCTGTACTTTGCAATGGCAATAAAGTTGCGTCTGTCTGTCTGTCTGTCTGTCTGTCTGTCTATCTATCCATCTATCTATCTATCTATCTATCTATCTATCTATCTATCTATCTATCTATCTATCTATCTATCTATCTATCTATCTATCTACAAAAAACATGCCTTTTTTGTTCCTTACACACATAACTTTCCTGTATAGGAGCAGGAGATCAACACTTGACATACAAGGACAGAGTCTACATATATTCTAGTGATGAAATGAACTGGAACTCCAGCAGAAAGAGCTGTCAGGAGCTGGGGGGAGACCTAGCGGTCATTAACAGTAAAGAGGAACAGGTACACTAAAATAATGCTTACAGTTGTATGTAAATGTTTGGGCACTCCTGGCCAAAGCACATATTTAAAAAAACAAAAACAAAAAAAAAGTTATACATTTTTATAGTTATAGTTAATGTACAGTTTATATTTTTACCCTTAAAAATAATTAAAGTAATTATAGCACATATAAAGGTTCGAACACCCTTCTAGTCCACATGCCACAAAATTTGCACATGTCACTATTTATTTATTTAATTTTAAATTGATCAAATGTACCTTAACTGTGCATTACCGCTGAGATCTTTTTGCTGCAGAGGTTGTATTTATTTCTTTTCAAATCAACAATATATATAATCTTGCAAGCAACATTCATTCATTCATTCATTCATTCATTCATTCATTCATTCATTTTGTCTACCGCTTATCCAGTCTATTCTCGGGGCTATTCTTCTGCTTGATTTGATTGCTTTTCAGGATCTCCTCGGTGGTTTGGCGGCCAAACTTGGTTTTTTGTATTGGATTGGTCTGACAGATGCTGAAAATGAGGGTGTGTGGCTTTGGATAGATGGGACACCTCTAAACACAAATCTCTCGTAAGATAATAGTTTATTTCTCAGTGTTATTTTTTAGCTCTCATGATCTATTCTGGCAGTATTGTCATTGATCTAAAATAATATTGTTTTAGGGCAGGTTTTTGCTATGTATATGAAATTACATTCAATTACAGTGTGATTTTGATGCTGTTTTTTCTCTTTAAGGTGGTGGAAATACACTCCAGATGACTGGAAAGAACATGACCCACTAGGAGAAGACTGTGTGGTTTATTCTGAGGGGAAATGGGCAGATGTGTCTTGTTTATACTCACAAAAGAGAATCTGTGAAATTTACTGAACTCATCAAACACTAATAAGCTCTAAGAAGCTTTTTTTGTCCTTGAGACTTTTCTCAAACTGGATATGTGGTTTTGTCACTTCGTCATATCCTCCTGACTACCAGGGAAAAATAAATGTCCCAATACTTGTTTTTTAAACTTGAAGAGGAAGAGGAAGAGGAAGAGGAAATTCTCAAAACCCCACCCCTACATATTTGGTCTCATTTGAAAGTGCTAAACGTCCTCTTTAGAGCACACAAGGAGTTGGCTCAGTAGTATGCAGGGTGTAGAAGATATTAAGGTTGACAAATGTCCTCTACAGAGGACAAATTTGAACTGTGGGTAGTCAGGAGGATATGGGGTTTTGTCACTTCTTTGTCACTTCTTTGTCACTTCTTTGTCACTTCTTGTACTTCACATTCTAAAATGCTTTCAGAATGTGCTAAAGCTTCCAATAATTTTTTTATAAACTTTGACGCAAAAAGTAATTTGATTAATGAAGCACATGTTATTATCGATCATTACTGAAGTACCAAAATGTGTTCTGCTGGTTGATTTTATAAGAGACTTATAAAAGAGACTATCTATCTATCTATCTATCTATCTATCTATCTATCTATCTTCAACGCCGTTGAACAAGACAGTTTATGGCACACGGTCACGTGATCCAAGTAGCTCTTAATAATAATGCACATTTTATTATATAATATATCAAGGGAGATGTTAGAGTGCCTATAAGCAAATATGCAGCTGCCACTTTATTAGGTACACCGAGCCACACCACTGTAGTGCCCTGCAGTGAATCCTACTTTCATGAAGGTTATAATGCATATACATTTAGATAGATAGATAGATAGATAGATAGATAGATAGATAGATAGATAGATAGATGGATAGATGGATAGATTTATGATGAAGTTCCATTAACCTGCTAAAAGGTTAAACCCAAGTTGGTTAAAAAACACAATATATAAAAATATTTTTGGTTGTGTAGTCTGAAGCTTGTGTGCCAAATATATCAAACAGATGTTTAGTTATTTGGATATATATCATATATTATTATTTCATATGGTTTTGTCAATTGATTGATTTAATTAGTTATGTAATTAATGATTTAGTAAGCATGATACGTCTGTTTGCATTGACATCTGCAAACTGTAAACATAAAATCATGAATCCAGAGACTGCCAATGTTCTTTTGTGTTGATGAAATAAAGGAATGTCTCAGTGATTTTTAAGTATGTTATTCACAATATATAAAACCCTATTGCTTTCCCAAATTAGCGGCGCTACGTACACCTTTCTTGAACTGTGCCTCCCCTGACTGATCTAAAACCCGGAAGTGTTTAGACAGAGGGCGCTAAATCTCGTAAGTGTCGGATGAAAACAGCTTTTAGAGAGCAAACAGCGTCCTCAAAAATGTGGGTCTCTATAGGATTAATCGTCGCAGTTCTGTTCGTCGCATTATTCCTCAAGCATGTCTTGGGCACTTCCGGTCTGAGTCCTTTCGACCTGGACACACGCGAGCCACCCAAGCCAGTGCAGCTGGATAAAAAGGAGAGAAACAAAGTGTTGAAACAAGGTGAATGTTTGTGTTTGTTTTAGGTGTTTAACCACATTTATTTTGTTTCTGTTCCCTGAGAATAGTTGTATAGAAAAATATACACATATCTTGAAATGTATGTAATACACAGACATTCTTCTGGGAACTAATCAACTAGTGGAATAGTGAATAAAGTACAGCATATTTTTCCTATTCAAATATAAGACACATGAGTTAAATGTGCACAGTAATAATATGTTAGCTATGTATTGAAGTCATTGTTTTATTCTTTTCCATTTACAATTAAAATTTTTATTTTTTTTTAACTACTTTTATTCTATTTCACTGCCGTTGAACAAGACGAGGTCACATGATCCACGTAGCTCGTATTAATAATTGGCCGTCAGTCTGTTTGTTGCAAAATATTAAAGCATAATGTGTAGAGATAGAAGTTTAGAGATTAATCCGTTTTTCTAAATGGGGATTGTTCCCATTACGTAGAAAACATTTGCAGTATGTATAGTACTACTATATGTATAGTACCTAATAAAGTGGCCTACAGTGAATCCTACCTTCATGGAGGCTATAATGCATACACATTTAGGTCACTTGTTATTGAATTAATGAGGTTTGAATTTATACACAATAAGTTCAGTCTACCAATAACTGTTAATGGTGGGTTGTGTTTCACCACAGACCCCCTGGCAGTGCATTGTGGGCTCTTGGACCCATTTTTTGAACTGTAGATGTATAGGATGTGTTTGCATCATGAATGACTGAATAATATCAGTATTGGCTTCAGTGCCTCATTTAGACAGCTAGGCAGTTTATCAAGCCAATACATCTGCATGCAAGGACCTGGGATAAAACTGGAGAACCCAAAGGAAATGCATTTAGGAATAAGAACTTGCAAAGCTCTGCACAGGCCTGAATGGAATTAGGATCCTTGAAGATGTGAAACACCAAGATTACCCCCTGTGCCATGGTGCCTGTGGGTAGGCTTTCGGCTGCTCCCTGTTCGGGGTCGCCACAGCGTACCAACTGGTCCGCACAACAACTTGGCAAATGTTTTACGCCGGATGCCCTTCCTGACGCAACCCTCCCATTTTTTCGGGCTGGGGACCGGCACTGCAACCAGTGGCTGGGGTTGAGGCATTGGCTGGGAATCGAACCCGGGCCTTCCGCATGATAGGCGAGCAACCTACCACTGAGCCACCAATGGGGGACCTTCCGCATGATAGGCGAGCAACCTACCACTGAGCCACCAATGGGGGACCTTCCGCATGATAGGCGAGCAACCTACCACTGAGCCACCAATGGGGGACCTTCCGCATGATAGGCGAGCAACCTACCACTGAGCCACCAATGGGGGGCATTGGTGGCTCAGTGGTAGGTTACTCGCCTATCATGCGGAAGGCCCGGGTTCGATTCCAGCCAATGCCTCAACCCCAGCCACTGGATGCAGTGCCGGTCCCAAGCCCGGAAAAATGGGAGGGTTGCGTCAGGAAGGGCATCCGGCGTAAAACATTTGCCAAGTTGTTGTGCGGTCAGTTGGTCCGCTGTGGCGACCTCGAACAGGGAGCAGCCGAAAGCTAGCCATGGTGCCTGTGATTTTATAAAATTTGCATGAATGTTATAAAGCAGTAATAGACCTCTTCATGACGGGATTTGAGGTCAGAGGTGAGGTAGTGTGTCAGTCAGTCAACATTTACACAGGGCTTATTTTCAATAATGATTTATTTTTGCCACTATTTTGCCACTGATGTTACCTCTCACTCTCTACAGGCTTTCTGGCCAGCAGAGTACCTCAGCACCTTGATGCCATTGTGATCGGCAGCGGTATCGGTGGGCTGAGCATCGCTGTTCTGCTTACCAAGGTCGGAAAGAAGGTCCTGGTGCTGGAACAACACGATCGTGCTGGAGGATGTTGTCACACCTTCACGGAGAAAGGCTTTGAGTTTGACGTTGGTGAGAATACCACCACTGTGTGTCTGTTTTTAGTCTCTAGACATGCCATGCCTATTTCCGTCCTCAAACAATACCAGAATGCCCCATATCTGAAAGAACTACTTGTGTTATTGCAATTCCAATACTTTTTTTCTGTATTGAAAAAATAATTGTTGGCTTATTTATAATAAAAGATGAGTCAGTAAACACTTATATTAAAGGTGTTCGTAGATTAAATTGATAAAGTTAGGAAAATATATGGTTATATGTGCCACATGTAGACACTTAAATACAACAAGTACCTCAATTTCCTTCCGATCAGACAATGTTAAATTGCAGTGCATAAGTAGTCATTTCTGTGTTACTTCAGTCTTCAAAAATGTGGTAAATGTACATATGATTTTTGTACATTCATTGGTGAGACTTTATCTTATGTCTAGTTGAAAGCTTTATAGACACGTTTAAATTCTTGTTAAATGATGAGCCATTTTCAACATGCCTAACACCTGCCTAAAGATTTCCATCGTAAGTGAGATTGGTAGAAATGTGTCAAAATCCTTGGTAATCATACAAAGACTTCAGATGGAGCAGATATAGATTAGTTTGAAAGGCATATTGCTTCAAGGTAACCACAGTAGTGACCTCGCCCATCTCTGTCTTTGCTGCAGGGATCCACTACATTGGTAATCTAGAGGAGAACGGAAGATTCCGCTGCATAGTGGATCAGCTGACCAATGGGCAGCTACAGTGGGAACCACTGGAAAACCCCTTCGATCATGTGGTCCTGGGGCCACCGGAGAACCGGCGCGTCTACCCCATCTACAGTGGCTCCACCCGTTTTCCTGAGGAGCTGAAGAAGTGCTTCCCGGGAGAGGAGAAGGCCATCGATGAGTTCATGAGATTGGTTAAGGTGAGTCACTCTGTTTCATTCATCCAAAATACTACACAGATAATGACTTAAGGATGTAATTGAAGTAAAAATGCTCCACTGTTATCAGACATGATAGATAGATAGATAGATAGATAGATAGATAGATAGATAGATAGATACGACTTAAAAATAGCCACATTATATAAATATGGGTTGTTATAAATATGAGTCAGTAGTCATGTAGTCATGTCTGAGACTGAAATGAAAGTCATGAGTTGGTTTGGTTTCAGAGGAAATTCTTTTTTTAACATAAATAACAACAATGCTTAAGAATGTATAATAGGTTAAGATATTAATAGTGAAAATTGTCTAAATCTTCAGTAACTTCTAAGTCACCCAACTTGTAAGTTGATTTGTTAAAGGTTTTGCATGAATTTTGCATAAAGGCCTATTGCATAACTTACAGAGAAATATATTACTCAAAAATCTTCTCTTGCTTTTACTCACTGCCTAAATTTAGGCCACCCCATTGACCTCTTCTCTACATTACCACACAGACCACGCAGTGTGTGTGACCGGGGTATAATTCAAAGTCTTATGAGTATACTGTGTTTATGATTCCTTTATCAGCTCTTGGCTGATTGCTAGTGCAAGTTAAGAGTGATTAGACTTTTCTGTTTAGCAACAAATCTTATTTATATGAATTTATACTCTGTGATTTATCAGGAGGTGTTGATGTATTATCTCTAACAACAGCTCTGACAGTAGTTTCCACTGCATGCTAATAAGCAGGTTTTGATCTGATGTCCAGAAATGTAGCCATAGCGTGTGGATGATGATGGTCCTGAAGGCACTCCCGTCTCCTGTGGCTAACTTCCTGGCATATACAGGGCTTGCTAATCGCCTGTCCTACTTCTTCTCCTATGGCTCACGCAGCCTGAGCGAGGTGGTGAACAGCCTGACGGAGAATAAAGAGCTCAGGGCTGTGCTCTGCTACATCTTCGGCACCTACGGTGAGATCCACATCTAGTAGATTTTTTTTATTTAGCAGCAATGGCCTATGGCAAAAGAAAGTGTTAATATAATACTATTCTATTACCTCTTATACCACAGAGGAAGAGCTGCACATAGTGTTGTGTTGTGATGTGTTTGTAGGAAACCCCCCAAAGGAAGCCAGTTTCTCAATGCACAGTTTACTGGTGAACCATTACATGCCCGGTGCCTGGTACCCTAAAGGAGGTGCCAGTCAGATTGCCTATAACATGATCCCCATCATCGAGAAGGCAGGAGGAGCCGTTCTCGTCAGAGCACCAGTCAACCGCATCTTGCTCAACGCTGCCAACGAAGCTATAGGTAATATCAAACTCCTGATTCTGTAAATCGTAGACAGTCATAGATTTAATTATGTTTCTGCAAGTGATCTGAGGATGATTTGGTTTACAGGGGTGAGCGTGATAAAGGGACAAGAGGAGGTTCATGTGCACGCTCCAGTCGTGATCTCAGATGCAGGAATCTTCAACACCTACCAGCAGCTACTGCCTAAAGAGGTGCAGACTCAGGCAGGTGAGATGGAGACAGTAGCGATATGTAAGAGCATGAGGAAAGGAAAAGATAATACTGAATAATAAAATAAAATAATGACAAATATGTGTGGATAAGGTGGGAACGGTGGTTTGCCTCACACCTCCAGGGTTGGGGGTTTGATTCCCGCCTCCACGATGTGTGTGTGAAGTTTGCATGTTCTCCCCGTGCCTCGGGGGTTTCCTCCGGGTACTCCGGTTTCCTCCCCAGTCCAAAGACATGCATTGTAGGTTGATTGGCATCTCTAAATTGTCCATAGCGTGTGAGTGTGTGTGATGTGCGTGGGTGATTGGGCCCTGCGATAGATTCCTGCGGCATCCTGTCCAGGGTGTACCCTGCCTTGTGCCCGTAGTCTGCTGGGATAAGCTCCAGGTTCCCTGTGACCCAGTAGTAGGATAAGCAGGTATAGAAAATGGTTGGATGTGTGGATAAATTCTTGGGAAAATATGTCACATCACATGGCCAAATTTGGACTTTAAGTGCTATATATAGTTTGTTTTTTGTATTTGTTATGCAGTAGGTTTACCCAGGCAACTCTGACTATAGCAGAGAAATTATGCATATCCTTAAAGAATAAGTAAATGGAAACATTTTTGGACATAATTGCTATAGAACAAATTATGTGTGTATAGAGACAAAAAAAAACCCCTGACAATACCATTGTCTTAAAGTCAATATAAATGACTTCCTGCTTTACTGCTGTATTGCAGTTCATTTCTAGTAAATTAACATGAATACAAAATCTGACCCGTAACAACCGCACTGTGTGTGACAGCGATCCAGAAGCAGCTGAGTATGCTGAAGCACGGAGAAGGCGGCCTCAGCATCTTCCTGGGTTTGAACGGGACAAAAGACGAGCTGGGCCTCAAAGCCGAGAACTACTGGATCTTCTGCGAGAATAATCTGGACGAGCAGTGAGTGACTAAACACCTCTTCTTCACGTGCACCATTAATGTATTTAATTATATAGGGCTTCTTTGTCTGAGCCTTTTCCTGATGCGTAAAATGCCATGTTTTCCCCCCTCCACCAGGTTCAGCGGCTACATTAAAGGAGAGAGGGAGGAGTCGATGAAAAACATACCTCTGATTTTTGTTGCCTCACCATCTGCCAAAGATCCTACCTGGGAGCAGAGAAGTCCAGGTAGAAAAAAAGAAACTTTTAGATAAGAAGTCTGAAGTCTCTAATGCTTTTTAAGTCTAATTTACATCTAAAATCAGGTGATTAGAGTATTGTAATGAATTTTAATTGAATCCTGAATACCGATAACATCTCTGCCTTGCACAGGTAAGTCCACTCTGACTGTGGTCAGCTTCACACCTTACTCATGGTTCGAGGAATGGAAAGATGGGAAAGTCAAGAACAGAGGTGCCGACTATGAAGAGCTCAAGGAGACCATCATCAACTCTGTTTTGGAAGTGTTAACTCAGATTTTCCCCAAGATCAAGGACAAGGTACACCGAGTTTAATTTCCTGTATTTGAAATAATATTTGTTTTTTAAAATCAGCAGCTTGTTGTGATTCTGATTATTTTCTCGAGTTTTCAGAAACCTCTTGTTCTTATGAGCTTTTTTCCTACATTATCTCTCTCTCTCTCTCTCGCTCTCTCTCTCGCGCTCTCTCTCTCTCTCTGTATGTGCAGATAGAAATTATGGAGGCTGGCACTCCCATCACTAATCAGCACTATTTAGCAGCACCTAAAGGAGAGATCTATGGCGCTGACCACAGCACTTCCCGCTTCACTGCAGAAGTTTGCGCCTCCATCAGACCACAAACACCCATCAAAAACCTCTTCCTTACAGGTGTGTGCGTGTACATATTTGGAAGACTTCCAGCTATGCTAAATCTATTCAGCTTTGTCTAATGTTGCCTTAGTATTTACCTGGTCCACTCTCTGTGTTCATTTCTTTTGTTAGGCCAAGACCTGATTACGTGCGGTTTTGCCGGAGCAATCGCAGGAGCAATGGTCTGCGGCTCTGCTATTCTCAACCGCAACCTTTACATTGATGCCCAGGCCCTACAAAAGAAACTGAAGCACGCCAACAGTAAGAAAGTCCAGTGACCACAGCGGCGTGCACTCATCCCCCAGCTGTTTATTTATTATTTTAAATTAACCACATGATGTGCATGTGATACTTCTGCACTCTTTGGTTTACAGCTGCTGTAAATTTTACAAATCACTAAATGTCACTCTGATCTCTATTTTTAATGTTTTCGTCCATTACTTAATTTAGCATTCTTAACAAAGAACCTGAAGCATTGATGTCAAACACTGAATGTATTTTTTCTCTATTAACCTGACATGACCCAAGGCTGCTGTTCTATACAAACTGCCTACAAAAAACCCTCTATGTAATCACTTGCAATACATTTTAATATATGAATGAAATTTCATGCTCCTCAATTATCCTTATTCTTGCTGATTTGGTTGCCAGGTCTGGATGTGATTATATCAACAGGATGATCTTCTCATGTAACTTGAAAAGCTTTAGTTCTTTTTACCTTACAGCCCCACTACAGGTGTTCCCCAAGGCTCGGTTTTCAGTCCTTTTTAATTCACCTTATACAGTAAATTAGTGGGCTCAATGATCAGATCCCATGACTACAACTTCACATCCACCCTAAAAGATGATATCTGAATGACTTGCTGTATAGAGACCCATCATTTGAAACTAAATGTTAAGTCAATCAATCTACCAAACACTAAATCAGTATAAAACTCCTCATAGTCCATCCAACATTCCTAACTTAGAAACTTAGTGCGGAGCTCGACTTCTCTAACAACATTACACTCTATTGCACTACCAGATCCCTCTTTTTTTTTTACATCATCAGAAGAACACAGTCTGCTCAGATTCTCAAAGCTACTGAAGATCTACTATGAATCTCAAAACTGCTGCTGCTCACACACTTTATAACCACTTGTCCCAAGTCTCTCCCATGACCCCTGTATTGAGGTCTCTCCACAAAGCTGTCACAACAGAACTATTGCCCTTGGACTCCTGGGTGACTCAACAGAAAAGCATTTGCCCTGTTTTCAGGGGATCACGAGTTGCCTACAATGCCACAGCCATCCGTAGGCTGGAGCCAAGGGAGCAAATTTAGCCATGCTGTCTTGGTGGGAGGGATGGTGTACTCTCTCTCTCTCTCTCCTGTCAATCACAGCGACAGCAGTCTGTGAGCTCATGTATAGCACTTTTCACTCTGTGTGTTACTGTGATGTTGCACGAGCAGCAAAGTAGTTGTGACTTCCTTTACCTCTGGTTGGTAGCTGATTTGTGAGAGGGTAGAATTAGGTTGCGAGTGGGAATTGGCAGGATAATAAATTGGGAAGACAGTGAGAAGAAATTCTTTTTCAGCTTCAGGTTACAGAATGATTTTCTGATAGCGAGGATTGCACTCTGTTCTAAATTGCACTATCATTTAACTATGATCAGACGAGAAAAATGAACCAATCATTTAATTATTGCCTGGACCAAACTAGTATTTGTATGAATCAGTATTCATTTGTATACAATGTGCTTTAATGTTAAAGCCTTGAAGAGTGTCTAACGACTGCTGTACCTTTCTCAGCGGCTCTGAACAGAAGCATCTGCACAATGACTAACTATAAAATACAAATAAATTAGAATATAACTGCAGCATTATGATTTAACTCAACTCTAAGTTAATGTAAATTAATATAAATACCATCAGTGAGACATTAATTGTTTTCCAGCATTTTCGTTATTTTAGTTCTCACATGTTTTGCAGCATATCATTATGGTAGTGTGAGTGTGTAGACCAGGTCTGTGACACTTCTGGGACATTACACTTAATTTTCATCTCCTTATTTGATCAGTGTTTGGTGTTTTTTTCATGAGACGACAACACTTTTCTGCTAAGGTACTATAATATTTTAGTACGATATTTGGGATTAATCCATGCTACACTAATCACTGAGTTTTAACACACAAGTTTGTTGTAGACTAAAAAACTAACTGCTGCTTACTAACTTACACAAGTAAATGTGTTCATATTCTAGTATTAAACTTGAATAAAATGCTTTGATTATTTTTAAAAATACAAACTGTGTGTTTAGGACTTGGAGTGTATTTTATTGCTTTTTAGCGTTTGTTGTAAATCTCATGTCTTTCTGTTTAACTGATATAACTCCGATATCAGATGTTATTAATGATGTGTGCACAAAATTGTTAATGTTGTAGCACTGCATCACGGTGACGTGATGAACAATAAACCAGCTTTACTGTTGTCTTAAGTGTCTGATGTCATTTCTTTATGTTGTGTAAATAAAACACTTTTTTTAAAGAAAAATCCACATAGAGTGACATGCACATTAATCTTTCTAATAAGCACAAGATCTTTTGTTATATATAGCTAATGAAATGTGAAGTTAATTTTCATTAGCGACTCATTATCATATAGATTGCCATATCTGCATCATATACAATGCATTGCCAAAAGTTTTGGAACACCCCTCCAAATCATTTAATTCAGGGGTTGGGCTTGACCCCTTAGTTCCAGTGAAAGGAACTCTTAATGCTTCAGCATGCCAAGACATTTTGGACAATTTCATGCTCCCAATTTTGTGGGAACAGTTTGGGGATGACCCCTTCCTGTTCCAACGTGACTGCGCACCAGTGCACGGTCCATAAAGACATGGATGAGGAACTTGACTGACGCTCGCAGTCTCCGCTCTAATTCATCCCAAAGGTGTTCTATCAGGTTGAGGTCAGGACTCTGTGCAGGTCAGTCAAGTTCCTCCACACCAAACTCGTTCATCCTTGTCCTTATGGACCTTGTTTTGTGCACTGGTGCGCGGTCATGTTGGAACAGGAAGGGGTCATCCCCAAACTGTTCCCACAAAATTGGGAGCATGAAATTGTCCAAAATGTCTTGGTATGCTGACGCATTAAGAGTTCCTTTCACTGGAACTAAGGGGTCAAGCCCAACCCCTGAAAACCACCTGAAATCAATTATTTCAAGGGGTGTCCCAAAACTTTTGGCAATATAGTGTAGCTGCATTGCATTCTGGGACTTTTTGACTTTTATACTGGATTTCTGATTAATATGATGAACACTACTGAAAAAGGTGAGTAAAAAAAAAACATTTGCACTTTTTTTTTGTTTTCTAGGACTTTCTAAAAAAAAAAAAAAAGCCATATTAACTGCATTAGCAATGTCACCCTATGACGTCAAAGCAGCACATAACCTCTTATTTTTCACAGGAACAACAAAAATACACCCAACCCACACACACAGCATACAAATCACTATGCACGTCCAAAATATTTCATGATAGTTACAGCTAATGCAGTATAACATCATCATACAAGACGATGTGCATTAAAAAAAACAACAAAAAAAACCCCGCCTGTCTGGAAAATTGGTTGCCAGATTGTTTGTTTCCGGATAATTTAGGCTCAACTCTTCTCATGCTCTATCTACAGCCTCTGTAAGGGTTTACGTGAATCTGGCAACCCGTGATGTCTAGAACCGTGATGGGAAAATTTCTCGCTTAAAGTTTTTTATTAGCAAACGTTACTCAGCATTTTGATTCAAATTAAGCTAAAGGTATGTGTTTTTTTGGCTCAAGGGTCTGGTGGTTAATTTTTGGTCATAAATCTGACGATATTGGAAGGCTGAAATTCGTGTAAATCAATAATATGTCGTTGATTGACAGTTTTTCCTAGCTTGATTCGCCGTCATTAAACATATTAATTCAGCAAGATTCAGTATTTCTTTTTAGCACAGATTTTTAGATTGCTGAATTAATATATTTAAATATTTAAGTTCAGTCAAAAGATTTCACTCATACTATATATACTTATTTATTATTTTTAGGATATAATATGACTAATTAGCCAAACTTATTCACATGCTCCAAGTCACACACTAATACTAAATACTACTGTACTACACAGTATGTGTGTTATATTAATTCATACATAATGGAGGCGCACTGCGTAGTACGGTAGTATGCTAGTCTGGATGTAGCCCTAGCAACCGCCCCGTATCACGTGACCTTTAGCGATCCTACAAAGGATTAGCATGCTAATTAGCGTGCATTGTTAGATAAATAATCTAGCATGCTAATTAGCGTGGATAAGCATGCTAACTAGCATGGATCATTCGATAAATAATCTAGCATGCTAATTAGCGTGGATTAGCATGCTAATTAGCATGCTAGATTATTTATCTAATCGCGTGGATTAGCATGCTAATTAGCAGGCATTACTTCTCTTCGTTTTCAATACCTCTTATTATATTCTTTCTTTCTTTCTTTCTTTCTTTCTTTCTTTCTTTCTTTCTTTCTATTTTCAGAAATATGGATGATTTTACTTCAAATTATGAAATATTAGCCGAAATTGGCAAAGGCGCCTACGGAAAAGTGTACAAAGCGAGGGAGGTTGGTCACAAACAGCGCCTCCTAGCGGTGAAGAAGCTCAACATCAGCTCAGACCCGGACGCAGGAATCCCTCAGTTCATGATCCGCGAGGTGGCGCTATTGCGAAAACTAGGCTATTTCAACCACCCAAATGTAGTGAAGTAAGTAAAGATTTTTTTTTTAAGTAAAACGTAATTACTTTCAATATTCATTATTAAAAAAAATACCTTTCATTTACTACTAATGACCACAAAAGGGCGCTTTGTGTCAGCTTTAAACTGACAGATTGGCCTGGATCATAGGCTTTAATAATAATAATGGTGCAGGTGGATGCCATGTTGTCCTTGAAACTTTTTGTTCGGTTAATAAAGTGTCTTAACTCTAATAAAGTGTAATAAACTCTAGCAGACCTCACAATAACAAGCTCTACATGAAGATTCCCTAATGATAGACCAGTGATCAAAGAAATTGACTGTGCTCATGTTCGTGGTATAAGAGCATTAAGGACATTCTAATGAGTTACTTAAAACAGAATTAATACATTATTTTCATGCTATAAGTTTGCGTAGCATGGTTGTGCTTTCCAACTGACCTCACCAATCGTGTAATGATACAGCTTTTACTGTATCTGATAAAAAATCCTATGAGACATTTTCTTTCCGCAGGTTGTTGGACGTGTCAGCTAGTTTGAAGAAACCAGGTTTGGACCTGACGCTGGTGTTTGAGTACATCGACCAGGATCTGTCCTCTTTCCTCAGCACAGTGCCTGAAGACGGTCTTAGCAGAGACAAAATAAAGGTGAGAGAACCTCCTTTACTGATGTGTTAATCTTTTATTTGTCAGACGAGTCTTATGTGTGTGCATGGCTTCATTTCACCTAAAATCTACTAAAACTATTTCTAATTAATTTTGTCCTTCTTAGTTTTATCCTAAGGCAATGAATGGAATGGGAGCGCTTATATTAACTCTCATGTAGTATCTTTTCCTCCTGTCCTTTTGTACATTAGGACATAATGCTGCAGCTGCTGAAAGGGCCTGGACTTCCTTCACACTAACACCGTCATACACCGTGACCTGAAGCCCTGTAACGTGTTGCTGAGCAGCCGTGGAGAAGTGAAGATCGCAGACTTCGGCTTGGCGAGGATCTACACTAACCGCATCGCCCTGACACCCTGCGTGCGTACATCCTGTATCCTTCGGCAGTATTACAGCGTACAGCAGTGACCCTGAACGCTATAACGGTCTTGTTTCCGTGTGTGTAGGTAGTGACTCTGTGGTACAGGGCTCCTGAGGTGCTTCTCCATTCAGGCTACATGTCCTCTGTGGATATCTGGAGCGCTGGCTGCATCTTCGCGGAGCTCTTCCTGCTAAAGTGGGTGCACATAGTAACGCACAGCGCCTCTTGTTGTGTTATTCTTGTGTTGATGCTTTCTTCCTTTTTTTTGCTGTACAGTCCATTGTTCCAGGGTCACACAGAAGTCCAGCAGCTTCAAAAGATCTTTGAGTCAGTACAGATGTCATCTTTCATCCAGTTAGTGAATTGAGGATAAAATCAATTTCTTTTTCCATTCTGAATCTTGTCTTTGTGCCATATCGTGTATATTTAAAGGGTGATTGGGTTACCTGCTAAAGAGGACTGGCCCAAAGAAAGCCCTATCCACTATAATCCAGCCTGGGGTAGACAAGATGTCAGCACACAGCTGCTGCCGAGTCTGACCGCAGAGGAGAACAACCTGCTCAGTGTGAGTGTTTCCTCATAGTCGTATCTAATATCCACATAATCTATTGTATTTGATCAACAATGACTATAACAGGCTATTAAGGGATGGCTGCCCACTGGGTTGTGTAGCTGTCTTACAGCTTCAGGGTCTGTGTGCCACATGTTTTTCCCTCATATGCACAGCTTTCTGACAAAAAACAATGCAGATTCTAAATTACCCCTTAGTGTGTGAATGTGTGTGTGTGTTTTATGTGTGCATGCGTAGATGACCTGAAATGCACTGATGTGAAATTCATGGCTCTAGATGTACCATCATCCTGACATATGCATGAATGAATAAAATTTGCTTGGGGGCATGGTGGCTTGGTTAATTGGCATCTCTAAATTGTCTGTAGTGAATGAGAGTGTGTGTGCGCCCTGTGATGGGTTGTACACTGGGTCCAGGGTGTATCCTGCCTTGATCCCCAATGATGCCTGAGATAGGCACAGGCTCCCTGTGACCTGAGAATAGATCAGATAAGCAGTAGACAATGAGTGAATGAATGAATTAATGAATGCTTCTCTCCTCCATGCAGCAATGTCTGGCCTTCAGTCCATCCCAGCGCATCTCTGCTTTTAGAGCTTTAGACCATCCTTTCTTGGCTGGTCCTTAGCTTTAAAACACAATGGTTGACATGAAGCTGACATGAAGAAACATTAAGAAGAAGGGGCCTGATAGAGGGATGACTTGGGATCCTCGGAGACACATACCCGGGAAATGAAGTAAGGAATAACATACTTGGGGGTGTGCTGTTATAGCAAAGCAATCAACGACAAGGTGGTGTGATAGGAAGTTGTTGGGTTTCATATAACAGCATGTCCTAAAGTGTTTTATTCCTCTTATACTGCAGCAATAATTATGTTTTTTTTTTTTATTAACAAACTACAACATTTTGTCCATTTATAGATACATTTAATGTTATGGATCAAGTTCCTCCATGTTATCACTTAGGTTATAGCAGCTATAAACCGTCTTCTCTTGAAGTTCAAGTAATTGTCTGTCATACAAGTCAACAATAACGTATAAGATGTACATTAATTCAACCCCTGCACTGTTTTCAGAGCTGCTCCTATCGAAATTAAATAAACTTCTGAGCAAATCAGAATCAAGCACAGCGCTGTGGTTTGGACGAAGTGGTGTTTAAAGCACAGGTGTAAAAACCACAGTCTGTCGTGTCTTATTATGTGGGAAGATAAAAAGGTTGGCGCATCAGGGTTTTTTTTCATCAGCAAACAGAAACACAGACTTTGAAGAAACTTGGTGAATTTTCTTTTGTTCCAGCACTGGGAATTTTTTTATACAGCTGTGGTAAAAAATGTTTTCACAAGGTGTGTTATATGATGACATAATTTCAGGTTATAGTTCACTTTGCATTTACACTCGCATTAATTAAAAAGAGAAGTGATAAAATGTTAATAAACTGTTATATAATAGTCAGATATTTGACTCAAGTTCCTATTCAATAGCTGTTTTTCTTTGTACCTCATTCTGACATGTGGTGTTACAGGATTTTCACACTCATTACTGAAATTAAGTACAGAACGGAAATGCGAAATTATTGGCACTATACTCTAAACTGTGTACTGATAATGAATATTGCATTCTTT
Source organism: Hemibagrus guttatus (assembly GCA_033459395.1). Taxonomy (NCBI): domain Eukaryota; kingdom Metazoa; phylum Chordata; class Actinopteri; order Siluriformes; family Bagridae; genus Hemibagrus; species Hemibagrus guttatus. The sequence continues at coordinate 5,430,784 of JAUCMX010000016.1, read as the reverse complement.
AAGGTTGCTTACTGTACACAATAAGGCCTGAAAAAGTGAAATATATACATAAAGGGAAATATAACAAGGCTGTAGTAGAAAGCCAGAACATTAGGCAGTCATAAAGGTTTGTGTTTGTTTTGTGTTATCAACAGCTCAGGTCATGCTTGCTCAGCTAAAGTTTCCACTGAACTGTAAACAACTACAGAGCTCATATCTTTTACTAACTGTCAGAAAGTAACTCTGCGTAGGGATGAAACTGATTGTTCAACAGCACAGTTCGGTTTGTTGTTTTCATTTTCATGTGTTTCCATGAGAGGTTTCGCTTCCAGTCTTTGCCGGATTCGATGCTGAACTGTTACAGCCGATTCTGAAAAAACAACAAAAACCCCGTCTTTATGGTTTTGCGGGTTGTCTAGGATCAGTGCCTGTGTCTTTGTAGATTTCTAATGTGTCTTTGTTGTTACTTTACCCCCCCCAAGCAATTAAAACATTTAACCGTTTTTTTAGAGTATTGTATTTTGTTGATTTTCTTCTCGTTATGTGATGCTTTTTGCATTGTCCTTCAATGCACCAGAAAAAATGTGATGTGAGTAAAGTATGTTTAATCCCAAGTGGCTCACTATATAAAGCCTGTTATCACAGCAGGACACTCAGTGCGCACATACGTAGAATATGTCTAAAAAAATCGGCTTTATCTCAGGGCTAGTGTGTGTATGACGTGTACAGGTTCCCAACCCTGGTCCTGGAGAACCGTTTGTGCTGTATGTTTTTCTTGCTTAACTCACTTGTTTTATTAACTAATTAGTTGAATCAGGTGCATTGGGAAACACTAATATGTGTAGGACAGTGGTACTTCAGGAGCAGGGTTGGGAACCACTAGCCATGGGGTTTCTGAATTCAATGTAGCTCCTCAGGTATCCATCAATGAGCCACTTGGGCCTCAGGTGTGCAAATATATAGACTTATGACATGCACATTTTCACATATAGGGTTTGGTTAAATAACTTTATATTAAAATTAACATCACTTTATGAAAGACTGGGTTGACAAAATAAAATCTGAAGTCTGATAAGTCCACACACTTGACAATACTCTTAACAAGCCAATGGGCAAAGAAAATGGCGGTGCCTGACTGGTTGTCATGGAAACAGTGTCCCGTCAGGCCTGCTTGTCATGTCTGACTTCAGATATACATAAACGTTTCTTAGGTATATTAGTATATTAAATTAAAACTATTAATGTGTTTAATGCGTTAATGTGTTTAATTAACGTATCGAGTTAAGGGGATTACGTGGGGATGTGACGTAAGCAGTAGTTAGCGCCTCAGGTAGGTTTTAATGAAGTGGTTGGTTTCTATAAATAAGATGGCAGAAACCCGTTGAGTAATTACCTGAGAAATGTTTGATTTAGTGTTTATAGAAAAAAAGGCTTCTCTGAGATAAAATCTGAAGGATATGCTTAAAACATCTTTTATACAAAGCTAAAAAACGAGCCTTAACCAGTGTTGGCTGTGGGAGTTAGCCTATAGTTGACCACATCATAAGCCATTATTATGGCATTTATTGAAAGAAAAGTAACGACGTGACTTTTCAATAAGTTTTAAATTATGTTGGCATTGGGTTTGTTTTAAGGAAACCACTGGGTAGTGTGAGTTACACCTACAATAACTTAAAAGCCTTTGTATAGATCTGTCCCATTCTCATCGGGTTTGTTGTTGATCTGGTAAGTAAATAAGGTCAACTCATCAAACAAGCTCATAAAATGGTTGGTTAGGTTTGCTGCTTTTATTTCCCCGCAACCTTGACCTCTTCAGATGGAAAGCCGCAAACCCGCAGCCTCAGAGGGGTATTTTTATCCTCCTCCTCTCATACACGCGTGTATATTTAACACACACACTTAAAAGGGCTTTTCTCCGCCTCTAACCGAGGTGTCGTGCGCATGCGCAAATGCCGCATGGCTGACCTGGCACAGCTGAGCTGACCCGTCGGAAGAGCATGTAAGTACTCCTCTGCCGATTAAAAAAACAAACAAACTAAACAAAACAAAAGCTGTATGTATGCTTTTTTTAAATGAGAACTAGACATTATTATTAAATCATCAATTTTCTCTCTAGTTATTCATACATATGCAACATTTAGAAATGTAGTTCGTTTTTATGCAAGGACGCATATAATTTTTGTCACAAAAATATCAGTTTTACGACTTTACATGACTTTACGAAATGCTTGTAATGGTATATATCTTGCACGGATAGCACTAGCTGCAATATAAACCGCTTGTTTCTGTGTGTGTGTGTGTGTGTGTGTGCGCGCGCACCTGTTGCCAAAGCGCGCACCCGTGGAATTTCGGCTCATAATTCACTCCTCAGCACAATGCCATACTGTAGATACAGACTCTGCATACAAATTTGATATACTTGTTATTTTGAAATAGTTGGTGTTTGGTTCATGACAGATTTTTGGCAGAATAAGTCCTCAAGTCCATGGATTTGCCACTTTGTCTTTGGATATATTTCCTGCTATAGAGATTCACACTAACTTTACCTAACATACATACATTATACTAACCTACATCTACAATATGATGGATATTTAGGAAAACAGTTGAACACCAAGACAAAGCAGGAAGGGTTTTTATGCAGTGGGGGAGTTAGGGAGTTTTACATACATGTGTATTTGCATAGAACTCTGTTAAAAGTGTATTTTCCTAAGAAGGTTATATTTCAGTCATTTGTTTAAATGACATAGAAGAGTTGAAAGGGGGATTTTGGGGATGGTGCAACCGGCCATGACTTTTCCCCTGAACGTTCTTTGCAGTTTGTGTCCAAAAAAGCAGTTTAAACTCGTCTCAGCCTCGTACACTCCACAGACTATAGGTCACTGTGCTGAGCAGATATTAGGAGTGTGTGTGTGCATGCTCCCACCCATGTCTATGTATGATGTAGTTCCTGGATTAGTGTCGTGAGTTTAACTGATCACAGACTGAACAAATAACATACTCTAATTTTACCTACACTTAAACATTTAAATGTTGTCTATAAGATGCTACATCGGAGTGTTTCAGTATCAGAAAGCATTAACAGTAGAGCACTTAATTATCCAACGAACCCTTGAAGATTCATTAAGGAACTCCTTAAGAGTGTATCTTGATGTCTTCAAAGTAACATCATCCTTCACACCCGCAGGCCAAGAACTTTTCATACTTAATGTGCACTTTTTTCGTCATATTATTCATCTCATTGTGCATTTATGGATATTCTGCCAGGCAACCAAACAGACTTTTCCTGTGAACGATACCAAAAATGCCAACGGTAGAAGCCTGTTTTATAATGTAACATAATGTAATGTCATTTTTATATCCTGAAGTCAATTGATCTAATTATAGAGGAAGATATATTTGTGTCTTTTATTGACAAGCGTCTTAGAGCTGACCTTAGCCTACAAAATAGCGCCTTAAAATAAGCTAAGGATCAAAACAAAAGTCCTACCTCTTTAGTAAAAAAGAGACAATCAACTTCTTGGTTAAGACATTAACGAAATAGATTAACAAAAACCACCTGGTTTATGAGATTCTTACAGTGATGTGAGAAATTTAGATGCGCAGTTACTGCATCAATTTTTTTTTTAGTTTTTTTAAATAGCCACATTGAAAATATTATGTCAGTCCATATCTGACATGATTCCCTCCTCATTCAATAGTGCATCGCCATGATGGCTACCGAGTAGACAGACTTTACTAGTAAGACTTTGTTAGTTACATTCTGGCCCTGACTCCTGCATATTGCCAGCAAATGCTCAGAACAAGTCCGTGTGTTGGCCCGTCATGCAGAGGCAGAATCCTGATAATCATTTTGGGATTGACTTTTAATCTTTACCAAAGGGTGGCAATCATTCTGGAGCTGACTGTATTGTATATCGTAGTGTAGTACTAGACAACAGGGACTTGAACATGAAGCTGTTGGTGTTTATGTAAAGCTTCCTAAATCCATGATGATGTGTGGTTAGCAACATAGCCTCTTACTTACTGCTGGATAACTATAGGGCAATGTGCTGAGCAGATATAAGGAGTGTGTGTGTGTGTGTGTGTGTGTGTGTGTGCATGCTCCCGCCCATGTCTATGTATGATGTAGTTCCTGGATAAGTGTCGTGGGTTTAACTGATCACAGACTAACCAAAAAATAACATACTCTAATTTTACCCATACTTTACCCTCTGGTTAAACATTTAAAGCTTCTCTATAGGATGCTACATCGGAGTGTTTCAATATGAGAAAGCATCAACAGCAGAACACTTAATTATCCAACGAACCCTTGAAGAATCATTAAGGAACACCCCTGTCTTGAGGTCTTCAAAGTAACATCATCCATCACACTCCTTTCTCTCTCTCCATCTCTCTGATTTTAACACAGAGTAGATACCTAATGGGATGTGCACTTATAGGACATTAATTAAGTCTGTTGTCTGTTGAGCAACATCACACCACCCCTATTGATTTATTTTCCTAGAACAGCATGTTCCCAAGCTTTTTATTCTTCTTATAACCTATCAGCATGGCAATGGTTACTATTACATGAATAATAAAAAAAACTTTCTGACTGCTACAAAAAAACACTGACCCCAGAGATTAAACTCCTTCCTACAGAAAGCTTCACGGTCATCTGTTTGCTTTTAGACTTTTGTGGATTATGTGGAGAACCTCTGAAATCATTCTTAGTGTAAAAAGTAAAACACTACAGCTTAGACTATTATCTGAGCTGCTGTTTATTAAAAAAAAAAAATCAGTAACTTCTGACCAATCAGATTTTAGTTATTCATCAGCTCTGTGCTGTAATAATAATAACTTTGAGAATAAATATAACTATACTGGAACTTTTTAAATCTCTTGTCAAAGGGCTTAACCAAGTGATGGACCTGGTTTTGCTTACAGGGTGCTAAAAGTTCTGTAAAAACCTGCCTTTCCTGTCCGTGAGCGCCCCCGGCTCTGTGTTTTATTGTCAGATAAAGTGTATTGTGCTTTGACTCGGAGCTTGGAAGGCCTGGAATGCTGACGTTAACAGTTTAGGTGTTTGGGAGAAGCTGAAACCTTGTGCCTCCGCACCCAATGTTAAACAACACACACACACACACACACACACACACACACACACACACACACACACACACACACACACACACACAAACTATATCTGATTTTAAGATAGATCACATTAATATTAAGATATGAATTCAGTACTTATTGTGTTTTAACATCCGTCTTGCTCGTGCTCGGCCAATGCTACTGCCTCTCTGATAAGGTCATGATGTCATTATTTATTCACGGTTCCTGGAGCTCAGCTTTGTTTGTGTCTTGGTTGTGGCCTGGAGACCAGGTAGCCATGGGAAACTCTGTGTGTGTGTGTGTCTGTGAGCTGAATATATCTCTGGCTACTCCAGTCCTGTTTTAGGCAGCATCAGTTGTAGTGAAATATTTCCGCCAGTGAAAAAGTAGGAATTTTAAAGACCATGATTTAGAGAAAGATTTAGGGAGATCTGATGATTTGATGGATATCTATCTATCTATCTATCTATCTATCTATCTATCTATCTATCTATCTATCAATAAATGAACTCTGAAAAGAGGGGAGATTTTTCTTTTTCTTCTTTTTTATTAGATAAAAGTATAATTAAACTATTTATTTATGTATGTATTTATTTATTTTATTAATTAAAACAAATTCTTTTCTTTTTTGAGGTAACACTCAAATCCATTAAAATTTGTTTTTCTTTGCTAAATTTTTTTTTTTAATAAAAATTGAGCTTGTTATTTAATGCAAGAAAACCAATCTATGATAAAGATGATGTGGATTATGATACTTTTTTATGAGCAAACGCTGCAGCCTAAAAATCACTAATTTTAATTTTAAAACAAATTTTATGCATTAGTTACACACTGTTTTGGTTTTGTGCATAATTATCAGTCATATATTAAAGTTTGATGATTTCTGGATTTCTTTATTATTCACTGTATAGTACGAATGTTACAGACATATTCACTGAAGGATTTTTTTTCCTTTTTTTTTTTTTTGCACAGTGGGAAACAAAAAAAGGAATTCTGTACTTAAATATCAGGATCTATTTTTATTTATTTATTTATTTATTTATTTATTTATTTAATGTTTGGATAATGACTCTGAGGCTTATTTTAACAAATGAAAAACAATATAACAATATAAAGAGCTCAAAAAAGTTTTCCAAAAATATCTTTACTATTCATCTGATGACCTCATAGTATATTATAATAACCCAAATAGTAGCATTTATAATAACCCAGAGTGTGGTTTTGTAACTAGAATTAACACTGTTTGTTATAGAACACTCAAGTATAAATCCTGCTTTAGTTAAAATAGCTTTTTCTTAAGAAGGATCATATGCTGTGTGACGTTTAGCAACACTACAGTGACAGTTACTGGTCCTGTACCTAACTGCTGTATTGTATGGAAATAGTTTGTGTGGACAGGAAAGAGTCCACATAAGACTCGAGTATAAAAACACTCAGTATTATTTAGTAAAATGTTGTTGAAGCGCTGGGTTTATAGAGTGCATGGTGCGCTGTGAAAGGTTGTCGGAGTGCTGCCGTGTGTCAAAGGTTTTGAGTTACAGTGCAAGGGGAGAATCCCAGATGCTAGAGCAGCAAATCAAACCAGGTCATCTTACAGAGCCTGAGATGTACAGTTCTCTTAAGATGGCATGCTGGTTTGAGAATAGACTGAGGTGGGAGCTAATTTTTATAGCTGACATGTTTAACAGGTGGGCACGGTTATCTTGAGAGCTGAGTTGTGTGTTAAAGCTCGCGGTTAGGAATACAGTGAGCACAGGTTTTCTTGATGCATGTGAAAAAGTGAACATAACTCCTGTCGCTGTTGGTTAAAGGAGGTCCGATTTATTTCCAATCAGCTCTGAGTACTAGAGAATGTCGATGAATGTCAGATAACTCTGATTATTCTGATTTCTCAACAGTGCTGCGTCCTCAAAGGAGTGTCCACGATGTAAGACGGCTGTCTTATTAACAGAACCAGCTCCTCTCCCAGCTGTTGATTGGTCGAGGCGTTCTGATCTCCTGACTCCTCCCATTTCTTCCCCTCTTCGAAGTCTGAAGCATAGCTAGACCCCGGGATCAATAGAACCCCTTTTATAAATGTGTCTTCAGCCTGAGCTTACAGCAGAACCCGCTTAGGCTCCCTAGACAGGAAGTGACAAAACAGGACGATGGAAAGTTCAGCAGCAGAGTCCCGAGCCGAGAGGATTGCTCGCTACAAAGCCGAAAGGAGGCGAGAGCTGGCGGAGCGCTACGGGAACCTGGAGGAGGAGCTTCCGTCAAAGAGGGAGAGGGAAGGGCGTGGAACACACCGTGACTCCGCACGCTCTGACAGGAACCAATCACATGGAGTTAACAGAGACGTGAAGGCATGTGGCAAAGCTTCGGCTGAGGAAGAGCTTAACATCACCAATGGGTGCAATGGGGATGCTAAACCCGAGAAGACCAACCTGAACAGGTGACATCAACACACTATTTTCTTTATATTATTGAGGATTTTTATCCAAATTTCAGCTGTACCATGTACACAGGAAACTATTTCATTTCTTAACTTACACTCACTGTCCACTTTCCAATCAGCCAATCATGTGGCAGGAACCACAGTGCAAAAAATCCAACAGATGCAGGTCAATAGCTTGAGTAATGTTCACATCAAAATCTGGTTCTAGAGTTTACCCAAAATGGTGTGAAAAACAAAAGGCACAGAGATGGTTCTGTGGGTGGAAACACCTTGTTGATGAGAGAGTTCAGTAGAAAATGACCAGATTTTCTTCAGACAATGACCAGATTTTCTTCAGGCAATCTTCAGCTAGATCATGAACTGACCAGCTTTGGTGAGTCTGTGCTCAGATTCTTGGTTGTTCTTGGTTGACAGGAAGAACCTGGAACCTGATGTGGTCCCCGTTCTGTTGTAGGCCATCCACATTAAACTTGATATGTTTTTTAAATTTTGTGATGCTGTTCTGCTCACCATGGTTGTACCAAGTGCTTATTTGAGTTACTATGGACTTCCTGTCAGCTCAGACCACTCTGATCATTCTCCTTTTGATCTCTATTATCAATAAGGTGTTTCAGCTTGCAGACTTTCCACAACCTTCCACACTCAAGATGTGTGTTTTTTTTTTTTTCATCATTCTGTGTTAACTCTAAAGACTGTTGTGTGTGAAAATCCCAGAGGATTAGCAGTTTCTAGCAGCACCAGCAACCATGCTCAATCAGTGAACTCACATTTTTCCCCTTTTTTGCTGTTTGATATGAACATTAACTGAAGCTCTTGATCTTTATCTGCATGATTTTATGCATTGTGCTGCTGCCACATGATTAGCTGATTGGATAACTGCATAAATGAATGCACATACATACATATAGTCTACAGCTGTTCCTATTAAAGTGACCAGTGAATATATTTTTATATTACTGTTATTGAAGTTTCTTGGTTCAAGCATAGTGGACAGGGTTACATTTTTAAAATTCTGTTATTCAAGAACTGTGATTTGGTGTACTGCCATTTGTGCTGGATTTCAAATGATGTCTTTAATAAAAAAACATGGCCTCCATCAGCCAATCAGCATTTGGCAGGCATTTCAGAGTTTTAAGACTGAGCTACCTTCATCCTTTGACCAGTGGTCTCTTCAGTGTTTTGTGTAACTTGTCAAGACCTGGCCACCAGGGCTGCTACTCAGGAAAGGTGCTTGGACCCCACAGATCGATGCTTGTGGCTGTAATTTCTAATTTTAGTTCTTTTAGACAGAGCTGAATAACACTACCATTTCTGTGATCTCTATAATCCATTAAGGTCCAGTTTGGTATTTGTGAAGACACACCAATTTAATGGCACCTGCTCTAATAAATACAGGGTTTTGGAAATGGTGTCCATGTCCGTAATGTTGATGATCTGCTACACATGGATATGACGTCTTATTTTTCAATCCTGGTCTGCTTTCTAACAGGAAGCTCACATGACAAACTCTCTCACTGACTCTAGGCTTAAACTGGCAGATGTAAGAAAAGGAGTCCCAATCTACAGAAAAAAACCCATGTATTATTAAAAAGTGTATTATTCTCTTGCGGATTTTGCTCAGCATATCTGGATTAACGTATTTGTTCCTACTGGCTCCTGACTTTTTGGACCTTCTGTATAACTGTTTTATGTATGTTTTCCTGTTGGCCATCTTATATTATTAACATATGCTTTTTTTGTTCATTATTGAGATGCAGTTGAGTAAGAGTTACAGGAAAAGGATACTTCCTCCTCCTCTTACAAGACATTTGTCATAGTTTCCTCAACCGTCTACTGACCGACTATCACTGAAGTACTTTAAGTAACATTCGGTTAAATCTGGCATGCTGTTAGAAATGGAATGGGTCATGAATTCATGTTTTCAGCAAGGATTTGTGTCCGGAGACTTATAAATGATTATTTCAGTTCCTCCAGGATGTCAAGAATTGTGTTTATTTTTTATTTATTTATTTTTATTTTTTGTGATTTATTGCGGCCAGATAAATAAAAAAAAGAAAGAAAAGTGCAGAAAAAAATGTAATTAATTAATTAAAAAGGTAATAGCACAAAAAAAAATCTGCAAGTTACATTGCAAATTTTTGGGAATTTTTTTTTTTTGCAGATTTTTTTTGTTTGTTAGTTTAATTACATTTTTTTTGTATGTTTTCCCAAAATTTGTGATGTACCTTGCAGATTTTTTTTTATTTTTTATTAAATTTTTTTTTTTTCTGATTAATTTTTTCCCCCCAAAATTTGCGATACAACTTGCAGATTTTTTTTTTGCGCTTTTATTTTTTGTAGAAAAAAAATACTACTGGAACTGCAGAAACTGCAAGCATAGGAATCTTCTATTATTTCCTAACAGTGAAGACCTGTAATAAAGGTGTGTTATGATGACGTTACATGACACGTCTCCGTAGCAAGTCTGTGGAAAATCTGCAGTAATTTTGAAAAAAAAAAAATGAACGTGAACTCTTCAGAGAAATATAACAGAATTTGCTTGATTTTGTGTTTTTCTGCAGAATGTCGCCACATCCTGTAGGGACGGATATGATGCTTATGGGTTGTGTTAATAATTTAAAATTGA
>JAUCMX010000016.1:5348142-5418142 GCA_033459395.1 Hemibagrus guttatus | reverse complement strand
GTGGAGAAAATTATTACTCATCTTTTATTTACATTTGAACAAAAAGTGGCATGTCCAAAATTATTCATACCCTTCTCAATAATCAATAGAAAAGCCTTTATTGGCTATTACAGCAATCAAACGCTTCCTATAATTGCTGACCAGCTTTTTGCATGTCTCCACTGGTATTTTTGCCCATTCATCTTTAGCGATGAGCTCCAACTCTTTCAGGTTGGAGGGTCTCCTTGCCATCACCCTGATCTTTAGCTCCCTCCACAGATTCTCAATTGGATTTAAGTCAGGACTCTGGCTGGGCCACTGCAAAACGTTAATGTTCTTGTCTGCTAACCGTTTCTTCACCACTTTTGCTGTGTGTTTTTGTTTGTTGTTGTGCTGAAATGTCCACTGGTGCCCAAGGCCAAGTTTCTCTGCAGACTGCCTGATGTTGTTGTTGTTGTTGTTGTTGTTGTTGTTGTTGAGAATTTTGATGTATTGCTCCTTTTTCATGGTGCCGTTTACTGTGATTAGGTTCCCTGGTCCACCGGCTGAAAAACACCCAAAACATGAGGTTCCCACCACCATGTTTGACAGTGGGGATGGTGTTCTTAGGGTTGAAGGCTTCTCCTTTTTTACGCCAAATGAAGGCTACATCATTGTGGCCAAACAATTCAATTTTTGTTTCATCTGACCATAAAACAGAAGACCAGAAGTCGTCTTCTTTGTCCAGATGAGCATTTGCAAAGGCCAAGCGGGCTTTTGTGTGCCTTATCTGTAGAAGTGGTGTCCTCCTTGGTCTGCGTCCGTGGAACCCAGCGTTGTACAGTGTCCGTTGGACTGTCTGCCTTGAGTTGTTGCCACCAGCAGAGCCCAGATTCATCAGGATGGCCTTGGTGGTGATCCTTGGATTCTTTTTTACCTCTCTCACTATCCTCCTGGCCAGCACAGGTGTCACTTTTGGCTTCCAAGCACGTCCTCAGAGTTTTTACACCGTGTGGAACGTCTTGTATTTTTTAATAATACTTTGCACTGTAGGGGGCATTGGTGGCTCAGTGGTAGGTTTCTCGCCTATCATGCGAAAGGCCCGGGTTCGATTCCCAGCCAATGCCTCAACCCCAGCCACTGGATGCAGTGCCGGTCCCAAGCCCGGAAAATGTTGTGTCAGGAAGAGCATCCGGCGTAAAACATTTGCCAAGTTGTTGTGCGGACCAGTTGGTCCGCTGTGGCGACCCCGAACAGGGAGCAGCCGAAAGCTACAACAACAACTTTGCACTGTAGCCACTGGAACTTCAAAACATTTAGATATAGTCTTATAGCCCTCTCCTGACTTGTGAGCAGCCACAATGAGCAGCCGCAGGTCCTCAGTTAGTTCCTTTGTCTTAGCCATGACTGTCCACAAACCAACAGCAGAGAGCTTCTGTTTTTCACCTGGTGAGTTGATTAAAACAGCTGTTCCCAATGAATCAGGGTAATTAGGATGCTTTAGAACAGCTTGGACTATTTGGAATGGTATAGAACTTTGTATTTTCCCATAGACTGTGACAGTTTGCAAAGGGTATGAATAATTTTGGACATGCCACTTTTTGTTCAAATGTAAATAAAAGCTGAGATATTTTTTCCCACAAGGATGCCTCTTGTACATCGTCCTATTATCTTTTGGGAGAAGCCTGTGTCATTTCCGGTCAAAAAACATCTGTCTGTCTGTCTGTCTGTCTGTCTGTCTGTCTATCTATCTATGTTATTTCTTTTTCTTCTTCGTCTCTTCGTCTCTGCTATATAACTTCAGGAGGTGATGTTCTTCCCTTGTTGAATCCAAACCAAAGCCAAATTTAAAACACAGCTCCACAGTTAGTTACGTTTCAAAACGACTGACTGACTTTTCTTTGAGTTGTCTAGCCAAGATGTTAATCTCAAGGTAGGGCTGCAGCTATCGATTATTTTAGTAATCGAGTATTCTACCGATTTATTCCATCGATTAATCGGATAAGAAGTACTTTTTCATTATTAAAGAGGAATACTAAATATGTAAGAGAAAATAAGACAGGTCTCTTAAATGAACAACTAAGCTGTTTCCTCTTTAGAAAAATGAAAATAAAATCTGAACCCATTTAGTGCATTTAATTGACATATTACATTCAAAATGCAAATACGAATATATAAATGAAAAAACTTAATTACTTAAACTTAAAAATGTAAACAGTACAACCTAAAACAAAATAACAATAATAATAATAATAATAATAATAATATCTGAATATTGCATTTATGTTGTGCAACTTAACTTTCAAGTTTCAGTCTAACTACAGCTCAAGCAGGACATAAGCCTTTACTGTCTTCCTGAAAGGCTTTGTGGCTTTTGTAAGAGGCAAAAATTAGTGGACAGGAAGGTAACTTGGAACAGGAGACTATACACATAAAATTTCTTAACACATTTTTCTGTAACATGAAATTAGAGTTGTTTGGAAAATAAACCCTCTTAAATGTCTCTCTACATACTGGCGAGTGTGTGTGAGTGATGGAGAGGCTATCAACATGAGGCTATCAGAGTGAGGCTATCAACATGAATGACGCTTAGGCTTTCACAAAACGTAGCTAAATTAGAGACATCATAACTAGCCACCATATTGATTTACGGTCTTAGTCACTACATGTAGCCACAATCCACATACGTTTTTCCGGGCCTTAATTTCAACTAGCAATCATATTGATTTAAGCTAAGTGCGAATGCTAACATTAGCTTGTGTCGAATCCGTGGACTGTGTTTTCGAATGAGATATTGAAGTATGGAACTTGTACTGTTGTGGTAAACCAGTTCAATCTTACAGTAATCACACTGTACGGAGTTTTCTTTGTTTTAGTTTGAAATGATCCCAAACTTTGAAAACTTTCTGCCGTTTTCTTTGGCCTGAATCTTTTCTCCCCGGGTTTAGCGGGTTGTGCATCAGTAATAATGGTCTGTGGGGAAACACAGCGCTCTGTGTGTAGTTACAGTAAATGGACTAAACGAAGCTTCAAGGCAACTAATTTGCCTTGATGATTTTTTTGTATTCGAGTTACTCGAGGAATCGTTTCAGCCCTATTTCAATGCATAAGTAAAACCTACACACACACACATTATGATCATGTCACCCCCTAATACTCCAACTTGTTCATCCAAAAAACCGTACAACTGATAAATGTTAAGACAATCAGTCGACCTTAAAGCAATGATCTGCATGCGGCACACACGGTGTGATGAGACACTCCCATACCTGTAATTTACTAAAGAACTGTTTATTACCACAGACGTCCTCCAGCAAAGTTACTTAACCAACACCGGTGTGGTAATCTTAGTGGCAGATTTGAATTGTATTCGTTATGCAAATATTTAAGCTGTTTGTTTTTAGGTTTTTTTGGGGGGAATAGTGCAGACGAAACTCATTTACTAATGGAAGAAACCGAATCTTAACAGCTTGTCAGGTTATGTGAACAGGTACGTAGAGACTGCGTAATCTTTCCAAACCTAATGGTGATATGAGAGATGGTATATTTGGGAGGATAAAAATCCCAGAGATGCACCAATATTAAAATTGGCTAAACATAATGTAGACAGAATAGGGCTCAGGGCTTCACTCCTAAAATACTTCACTCCCGACTGGTCCGCACAACAACTTGGCAAATGTTTTATGCCGGATGCCCTTCCTGCTGCAACCCTCCCATTTTTCCAGGCTTGGGACTGGCACTGCATCCAGTGGCTGGGGTTGAGGCATTGGCTGGAATCGAACCCGGGCCTTCCGCATGATAGGCGAGCAACCTACCACTGAGCCAGCAATGCCTCTGTAAGCTGGATATTACTGATCAGGCCAAATTCTCCTTGTGGATTTTATTTATTTATTTATTTTTAATACGTTCATTTGGTATAGATGTGTGCTTGTGTACTTCAGTATTGCTTTATTTTCTGAGTTGAAGTCTTTGTTACAGTGCTGATCTTAATTTCTGGGAAATGTATCTATAAATAGGTCCTCATGACGCCCTCATTATGTTTTAATTACGCTTATTTTTCTGCAGGAGTAGCATGCCTAAAGCCACTAACAAACATACTGTACAAGTTAGAATTAGGCAAATGATATGGTGTGTGTGTGTGTGTGTGTGTGTGTTTTGCATATTTCCTCCTTGTGACTTGTAGAACAGCTTTCCAAAACAGGTCCGATTAGCTGTCTTAAATACTTTTACACTTTTAATTCGATTAATATATCACACACACTTACACTTTACATGTTACACACTTCCTGTTTGTGTGGAAGCAAATGTTATGCGAGACTCTCTCATTCCTGCTCAGTGAAAGCTCACCACTTTAAGTGTTCGACTTATGTCATGGCTTTAACCTGTACAGACGTGTGTGTGTGTGTGTGTGTGTGTGTGTGTGTGTGCACGGGTAAGCGAGAGTGAATGTGTGTCAGATCCCCTAAAGGGAAACAGCAAGGTCTTAAAATCAATATGAAATCATCTTGTCTTGTCTGGATGACGTGTGTGCCTGCATCTCCCTTATTTTGTGTGTGTGTGTGTGTGTGTGTGTGTGTGTGTGTGTGTGTGTGTGTGTGTGTGTGTGTGTGTTGCCATCCAGTTAAGTGCGTCGTTAAAACTCTGTCGTGTTTTTTTTTTTCACTCTACAGAGTCATGGATAACGCAGATCAAGAAAACTCAGGTTAGTAACGTTATAGGGAAAGTGAATGTGTGTGTGTGTGTGTGTAAAGCTGTTGGTGTGTCTGAGTTGATCACTGAGTTGAGCTGTGTGTAATTGGCATGCGTGTGTACATGGGACTCTTTGAAACCGTCACTTTCTTCTCTGTTCGATTTGGTTTTCCATGATAACAGATTTTGACCACGTTAACATCTTAAACACTGTGTAACTGTTACTGAAAAGTTTACGGATGAAAACTGATAACTGAAAAGCAAACAGAAAGTAAAAGTAGACCGTATGGAAGCAATGTAGGCAAAAACATCGATACAGTTTACTGACTCACATCAACACCATAATTAAACACAGCTTTGTTGCCTTAGCCTTACACATGGCCTCAGTTTTACAGGTAGTTTAATTTTATTGTTTTAGTATAAACTAAGAGAACGTGATTAGTAGGTCTTAGCTGATTGTGTGACAGACATCAATAGACGTTTTTTTTTCTACGTTTATTCGATATTAACATGACCAATGTACAGTCTGCTTTCTTGAAGGAAACAGAAATACCATCATTTAACCACAAGACTTTGAGTAAAATATTGTGTGACATGAATTTTGCTTCAAATAAACTACAGAAACAATTTCAAGGATGATAAACACACATGTATAAACAAATACAAAATAAATAGTTAATTATTTAAAAAAAAAGTAAATAAAATATTCTTATTTTTTTTATTATTATTATTACTTTTTTTTTTTATTATTATTATTTATTATTATTATTATTATTATTATTATTATTATTACTATTACTTTAGTGGATAGTCACAAAGTTTATTTTATTTGTACCAGGTTATTTTCCTATTTATGATTATTTTTTATTTTCCTACAGCTGCATGCGCATTAATATCTTACTTGCCCAAGTTCTACATGATGTGTATTCATCTGCATTAATATTTAAGCCTAATTAAAATTTTATGTGCTCACTATTTTTATATGTAGTCCTTTTTTCCACAAAGGCAGCAAGAGCCACAACTGGCTGAATTCCAGCTTGCATGCAGCATTCAAGTTTTTCCTCAAGATTTTATTTGAATATTTTTAGCTTTAATAGTTAGTAGTTTTATGGCATTTTTGTTATTTTGGCACCTTGTTATTTAGTACAAGCAAATATGTGTTGCTGCAAGTAAAACGTGTATGTAGTAATTTATAATAAAAATAAAAATGTCCATGGATTGTTTCTGATATCTGTAATGTAGGGTACACCTGTAGTGTAGGGTAAGAGTTTAGATATTTTATTTGTGGTGGAGTGAAGACAGTAATAAACATTTACAATACATGAGATGCAGACTGGGGTGTGTGTGTGTGTGTAGGGGTGTATGTGGGTGGTTTTTTTTTTTTTGGTCCTTTTTTTCCTTAGAGTAAGTTGTTTAAAGGCTCAATGCCAAATGATTCATATTCTAGTCAGACTGTGACATCATAGGTTTACATTAATCATAGACCTTTAGTGGGGTGTGTGTGTGTGTGTGTGTGTGAGAATAACGTTTTCTTTGTAGCAGCACTTTATTTTTATTTCTTCTCTTTCAGCGGACGTGAAGACGGACGAGAGAGCCATGATGAGTGTCGCTGCCAAGATGTCTCTGTTTAAAGTAGGTGTTTTTATATTTCATATATTTTGTTTTTGGTGGGGCGGGACGGGGCAGCTGTGAGGCTTTTTTCTTTTGTTTGTTTCATGAGGTACGTCATAAGTGTTTAGGTTCAGTTTATGGAATGCTAGCTGCGTTAGAGGAAAGAAAAAGAAATGAATACAAATGCATATAGATTTGACAGAGTTACAGATTTCCTCATCTTTCATCATCTTTTTGTCATCTGAAATGACATGAATTGATCAACCAACAGATGACTTAAGCAGATGACTCAAGAACTCGTCAGTCAGTGTTTATTGCATTTTTACACTGAACCCCACACCTCAGGATGTTTTTTGATTGTTGTCTAAAGCGGACACAGCATGAAGAACTAAAACAATCTTAATTTTCCCAAAAATTGGAAAATCTTTGGCCAAACCCAAAAAATTGGGTAAATTTTTTTTTTTTTTTTAATGGGGTTAAGAAAAAAAAAATTACCCCCCCCCTTCCCTGTTTTTTTTTTTCCCCCTTTTGGCCCCGTTTTAAAAAGGGGGAACCCAAGTAATTTCCTCCCAAAAAGGAAAAGGTTTCTCACCCCCTTTTTTTCCCCCCTCTTTTGAAGATTTCCAAGGAAAACTTTCCCCCTTAATTAGCCCATTTCATTAAAACCAAAAAAAGCCCCCCCCCAAAAGGAAATTTTTTTCTGACAAACTGGAGACTCCTTCCATAAACACCAAATAAATACCATCAGGTTAATCCATTTGGAGCGTTCACAGTGAGACTTCTGCACCGTTGTGTTATTTTTATAGTTATAAGGCCCAGCATTCATATAGGTCCTCCAAAAACTGCACGAATTGTGCACTTTGTGATATTTGCGTCGCCTTATAAAGTCAGCCTGGATAAAGCATTAGTGAAAATTACACTACAAATAATACACAGCTATAATTAGATTAACCCCATGCTCTGTGTCGCTCACTGGCTCGTGGCTGGTAATGCAACACTCAGAATATCGGGTTACCGAGCGCCTCTCGGGGATCCATCCTGTACAGCACCGTTCACCCTGCTGCTATTTTATTCATCCACCTGCTGACCCACTTCTGCTCTTTCTTTGGGAAACAAATGCAGGGAAGTCGTAGTGAAAAAATGAAAAAATTCAAATTCTGTACCATTTAAGCTTAGCAAGCTCCCTGCTATGGGCTATATATTATATCTGTCTGCTTCTGATTTGGGAATATTTGTTCATTTATTATATGTGGCATGTAAGCTGAGTAAAGTATTCAATATGAATTTTGTGTATTTGAATATTGTATATACATTAAATATATATACGTTAAAACACATTTAAATGCATTTTATATCCTGTGGTGTATTTTATGAATTTTCTGAATTTTTTTTGCCAATGCATTTTCTATGTTTTGGTAACTTGGTAAGGGTGAGATTCAGAATTATTGTATAAAAATGAGAACCCTCCTAAACACAAATCTCAAGAGTTAAAAATTCCAAAATGCAGATTTTATGTAAATTTGGCCAAAAGTGAAGCATTCAAGCTCTGATGAAAGGGTAGATGCTTTCAAGGGGGAAAAAAAAGACTGAGCTTCTTTAATTTTCTTTCATTTTTATCAAGATGAGAATGAGAAAGAGGCTGGATTAAAAGGAAGTAGGGAGGATGTGGTAGCTGAGTGGTTAAGGCATTGGACTACTGATTGGAAGGTTGTGAGTTAGAATCCCAGATCCACCAAGCTGCCACTGCTGGGCAGTGAGCAAGGCCCTTAACCATCAATAGCTCAGTTGTATAAAAAATGAAATAAAAATATAAGTAGCTCTGGATAAGGGCATCTGCTGAGTGCTGTAAATGTAAGTAGATCTCCAGTTGTTTGTATTTTTACAGTAAAAGCTGCTGTTTGAAATTAGCTTATCTGTATATTAGCATACCAGACTTTACTAATGGACAGAACATAAAAGATAATCATTGGAAAAATCTGAATGATCATCTGCTGATTCTGTACTCTCCTCTCGCATGCTTGCAGGAGATGGAGAAGACGGCAGCTCCTGAAGCTTCCTCTTTCCTGAGGCCTCGTTCCAGCGGCAGCTTCAGGGACTCTCGTGTTCGCAGAGCCCCCACTCAGCCCGTCAGCTGTGAAGAAACTGGAGTAACACACAGGTGAACGAGACTGCTTTAATATACATCTTTCTTTATAAGAAATGTATTCCGAACGTTAACCAAACCTTCTCCGTCTCTCCTGTGTGAAGTAGCTTTCGTGTTGCTGTGCCAGGTGATGCCCAGCCGGAGCAGGCGGAAGAGGTGGAGACTGAGCAGGACGACGCCAGCTCCAAGCTCTCTCTGAGTGAGAAGCTGGCACTCTTTAATAAACTCTCTCAGCCACTCATGCCTAGAGCTCCAGGGGCTCCTAGAGGGCCAGGAAGAAACAGCGGTTCAGCAGACGCTTCAGAAAGACGCAGGCAGAAGGCACGTTACCGCACTCAGCCCATCACTACAGATGAAGTAAACCTGCTCAATGTGAGTATGAGGTCTTTATCACACTCGCCTTCCTAAACACACCATTCACAACTATAGCGGCTTGTTAATGTTACTCAACAGCTATCATTATATAGGTATAACGAATTTCTAGAAATATCTAGGTTTCAGGAAGCCTGGAGAAGGATCTGTTCAAAAAGACTTAATACAAATGAATACAACAATGCAAAAAAAAAGGGAAAAAGGAAACAAACTGAAATCCCTGAGGCATATCAGTATCTGTAACAGTTTATGGATGTCTGCTCATGTGTACTGTAGAAATTTACATTTATTTGTAAGCATTCCAAGTCGTTCGTAGCTTGACTGGTTACTATATACACGAGAGAGGTTTATACACTAATATTGCATCTGGTTTCAAACTTTTTTTTGCCAAATCAAAATCTGTAGACTACACTATATTGCCAAAGGTTTTGGGACACCCCTCCAAATCATTCGAATTCAGGGGCTGGACTTGGCCTCTTAGTTCCAGTGAAAGGAACTCTTAATGCTTCAGCATATCAAGACATTTTAGACAATTTCATGCTCCCAACTTTTTGGAAGCCGGGCCTTCTCGTCCAACATCAGTGCCTGACCTCACAATTGCGCTTCTAGAGGAATGGTCAAACATGTCGAAAGCCTTTCCAGAAGAGTTAAAGCTGTTATAGTTACAAAGGGCAGGCCAACTCTATATTATATTCAGGTGCATGTAAAGGCAGACGTCCCAGTTTTGACCTGGCTCGCAGTCTCTGCTCTAATTCATCCCAAAGGCGTTCTATCGGGTGGAGGTCAGGACTCTGTGAAGTTCCTTCACACCAAACTCTCTCATCCATGTCTTTATGGACCTTGCTTTGTGCACTAGTGTGCAGTCATGTTGGAACAGGAAGGGGCCATCCCTAAACTGTTCCCACAATGTTTGGAGCATGAAATTGTCCAAAATGTCTTGGTATGCTGACGCATTAAGAGTTCCTTTCACTGGAACTAAAGGGCCGAGCCCAACCCCTGATAAACAACACCTGAATTCAATGATTTGGGGGGTGTCCCAAAACTTTTGTCAATATAGTGTATATGATCCGTTGTGGTGACCCCGAACAGGGAGCATCCAAAAGAAGAAGAATAGCAACATTTTAATAATTTAGAATAGCACAATAAACTTGCAATTTCTAGACCATGACATCTACACTTAATTTAGGTTAATTTAACCTGAATTAAAACCATGCTGGGGGCACAGTGGCTTGGTGGCTAGCACGTTTGCCTCACACCTCCAGGGTTGGGGGTTTGATTCCTGCCTCCGCAATGTGTGTGTGGAGTTTGCATGTTCTTCCTGTGCCTTGGCGGTTTCCTTCGGGTACTCCGGTTTCCTTCCTCGGTCCAAAGACATGCATTGTAGGTTGATTGGCGTCTCTAAATTGTCCGTAGTGTGCGATTGCGTGAGTGAATGAGAGAGTGTGTGTGCCCTGCGATGGGTTGGCACTCCGTCCAGGGTGTATCCTGCCTTGATGCCCAATGATGCTTGAGATAGGCACAGGCTCCCCGTGACCTGAGAATAGATCAGATAAGCGGTAGACAATGAGTGAATGAATAAAACCATGCTAAAAGGTGTGCATGGTTTAATCCTGAGCTCAGGTTCATATCTGCAGAGTTTGACATGGTCATCTCTAGACCATCTCCCACCACACAAAACCATGCAATGGGGATAGGTTATACATCCAGCATGACACTGATTTAAGTGGTTAATGAAAATGAATGAGTAAAAGAATGTAGACCATCAGAGGTTTTACTTGAAATCTCCACACCTAGTACCCAAACAGGAATCTCTTACGCCAGTGACACTGCTGCAGTCAAACTGCTCAAAAAAGCACCTTAAACACCATGGTTTTCATTTCAGCAGCCAAGATCTGAATACATCTTTCTATCTCTGTGTCCTTTTCTCTCTCTCTTTCTGTAGGTGCAGAAAGACCCTGTCCTGCTTCCTTCTCTGCATCTGCCCTCTGGTCTCTCTGAGAGGCAGCAGGCTGAATCTGTCAACCTCAAACCCAGCGAAGTGCGTCTCTCCGGCTCACAGTCCACGCCAACAGAGGATCAAACACCCAAGCCTGCCGTGCAGGTCAAGGGCATTCTGAAGAAGACCAGCTCTGAAGATGGGGGCTTTAAGGGAGGAGTCAAGACAAACAGAATCCCTACTGGACAAACATCGGTGCAGAACGGACAGCGAAGCGACAAGGTTACACTTGTTACAGCAGGAGAATTTTCGCCAGCTCCACGGTCTACTGCCCCCTGGAGGCAAAGAGCAAGGAAGGATGTGAGCACTTCATCTCAGAGATCTCGCAGGCCCATCTCTATGACTGACGACTGCCTGTCAACACCACAGAGCACGAGTCACAGGTATGATTTCCTCTTTATATAGTCCAATAATTTCGGGTCTTATAGAAAGATGAATAAAAGGTTTGGCTTTTTTTTGCAGGTTGTCTGAATTTCAGAGAGCTGCGGAAGAACATGAGCAGAGGAATGGGGTGACAGAAAGCAAGGCACCAATTCAGGTGTGTGTGTGCGTGTTTCTCTCTTGTATATCTCTCAAAAGAACCAATAATTGACGGCAGAATCCGGGCAGCTGTTAATAACAAGCCCTGTTTGTCCCTCGCTTGAACTCGGTTATGATGTTGTGTAAATGTCTTCAGCTGTGACTTGTACAGTATGTGTGTGTGTGTGTGTGTGTGTGTATGTGTGTGTGTGTGTGTGTGTTTCATCTGCTCACTTTCAGTGTGTAGAGCTCTCTTTAGACTTTCATTGAGTGTCTCCTGTTTGTCATTTTTTTCTGTATATCCTTCTGTCTTGTTCCTGTCCTGTGCTGCCTCCTGTAGGAAGAGAGCAACATTGCACAAGAGCCTCCATCTCAGTGTTGGGTAAGGGTAACCTGTGTGTGTGAGAGAGAGAGAGAGAGAATTTTCAACGTTTTTAGGTTTTTAAAACGTTCATGTTAATGACCACTAGGGGCATTGGTGGCTCAGTGGTAGGTTTCTCGCCTATCATGCGGAAGGCCTGGGTTCGATTCCCAGCCAATGCCTCAACCCCAGCCACTGGATGCAGTGCCGGTCCCAAGCCCGGAAAAATGGTAGTGTTGTGTCAGGAAGGGCATCCGGCGTAAAACATTTGCCAAGTTGTTGTGCGGACCAGTTGGTCCGCTGTGGCGACCCCGAACAGGGAGCAGCCGAAAGCAACTTCCATGTTAATGACCACTTGCCTTCCATTAGAGAAAGACAGAGTTTCCATTAGAAATATGCTTCTAAAGGCAAGTTAATGACATGGATATGCAGATTATATGTCTGAATCTATTGTTATATTTTTTAAGAGTTGTTTTTATTTTTTTAATAACACAAGTAGTTTTTACCTCAAATGAAATTTGATTTGGTGAGAAGCTTTGAAGGATCTCATTAAACTCACTGAGGAGATGCCAAGTGTGTATAAAGCTTCATAAGAAATACTGAAATATCTGTCTGTCTGTCTGTTTGTCTGTCTGTCTGTCTGTCTACCTGAAAGTCTAGTGTTAGCTAACTAGCGATCAGACTTAGCTACTGGAATATGCAATATTCTAACTTTTTCTGTATCTTGAAATGTTAGCTATCGTGCTAGTGTTGGTTTTAATTGCACGCTTTTATTAGTTAAGTAAACTTAGCCAGCTTTTTCAGTCAGATTTATTACTTGGAAATGTAACATTAGCTAAGCCAGAATAACAAACTAAACATGGATGTTGTTTCTGATACACATGCAAACTTTTAGTATTTATATGACTGTTTGCTTTTCCTCTACCTTCCCTTCTTTTTCCCCTCCTCTCTTCTCCTTTTCTCTCTAATTTCCTGTCTTCCATACCAACTTTTGTCTCTCTTTTATCATTTCCTCATCTCTCATCTTCTGTCTTTAGGAGCCTGTCTATTCCTCTGTTTACTCTCTTTCTAGCACTCCCTCTCAGTACAAGATGTTTTTTAATGAGGTGAGTGTGTGTGTGTGTGTGTGTGTGTGTGCACAGATGTGCAGGTCTGTATGGATACAGCTGTGTCAAAGCTTTAGGGTGAAGTTTTCTGCATGTTTTTGTGGGTTTTTTTTGTTTTTTTTGGATTGGGCTGATGCATTGAGCTTTGATTTGTGCGCTTTTTATTTTTAAAATATCTATTCACAGCTGTGTGTGTGTGTGTGTGTGTGTGTGTGTGTGTGTGTGTGTGTGTGTGTGTGTGTGTGTGTGTGTGTGTGTAGCATGTTTTGCAAAGACAGAAAGATGCTTTTTGCATGTGATGCCACAAGCATGTGCATTGTTGCATCAGTTGTGAGCTGCATGGTTGGAAATGAAGCACTGCTCAATTTCCTTAATCAGATCAGACAGGTTGTGGTGTTTCGTGACTTCTAATTTAGTTTGTTATGGAGTCCCAATAACTCCACAGGCAAGCTTATCCTATTACACACTTGCTTTAAACCGTATCCAGTTGTGCAGTGTGTCAGAGACTATAGATGTAAAGTTTCTGATGCTGTTTGACACACAATTATGTGTAACAATGGACAAAAAGATAATCTAGATATTAGACCAGTTGTAACAGCCATTTTGAAGTATAATCTCAACACAAAGTTTAAACTCTGGTAGGAGGCGTGGCCCAGTGTATGAAGATTAATTTGATTACTAGGATAAAAACAGTTCCAGTTACTACAACTCCAACACTAACAATTGTTTTATTTCATAAAGCCGCCACAACCCGTACATTTTATCTGTTTATTGTTGGATTGGATTTTAGATTAAACGTGCACAAAACAATAGCTTGAAGAAGCTAAATACATCACCGGTCCACCAGGTCTCTTTTTTTTTTTTCTCCCCTGTGTCAGAAAGCATAACCAAAACAAAGCTCTGACCTGGAAGACTCCTCCAGTTATTAAATAAACATGTCCTCACGGAAGACACACCTTTTTAATAACCCACTTATGTGGAACATCTGCCGTACAAGTCGCTATGTAAGATGTGTACTACAGAACTGATGAGAGATATTAGAAACAGTGCATTAATATAAACCTGTGCTTTCTTTGCATCCAGAGGGACGGTCAAATCTGCTGTTACAGAAAAAATCAACACTGACCAATCATATTCGAGAATTCAGGAGCGCTCTGGTACAAGTGTCTTTTCCTGTCTCTGTGATTTAGTTCCTTGTAGCTGAAAGTTCTCTGTTTTTCTGTAGAGAAGTCTGTCGTACGAGGCTCAGGAGGTTTCCTCACCTACTCAAACACAACCACATGCACAGTGTAGTGATAAGGTATATAACACACACACACACACACACACACACAGTGTGTGTGTATATATATATATATATATATATATATATATATATATATATATATATATATATATATATATATATATATATACACACACCCACAGATGTGTATGAGATGATTAAAGTGTGCATCTGTGCTTGTAGGAGAACTCTGAGGAATCTGAAGTTTTCGTGGAGATGGAGGATGAGACAATATCAAAGAGTTTTTACGAACCCCAGCAGCCCGTTGCCATGGAGAGAGCCAAAAAGGTTGCGACCTCTGACGATCCCTCATTCCCTGAGTGTCAGAGCAGTGCAGGAGACACAGAGCAGGACCTGAGCACTGTCTGCCAGTCTACCACGCACATGTAAGTCCTGTGTGTGTGTGTGTGTGTGTGGGGGTGTGTGTGTGAAAGTGTGTTTTATATATTTTTATATATATATATATATATATATATATATATATATATATATATATATATATATATATACACACACATACATGAGAGAGTGCAGATTAGTGCAGGACTTCAGGTAACAGCCTCCAGGTACATCAGTTTTGTCCTGAATCTCTGTATATAAATTTAGTTGCAGATATAAAAATTTGAAAGTGTTAAGTATTACTCACTTATATTTGTGCAGATGTAATATTTAAGGAGTAAAATATGATGAGATGTACTGAAAATGATCAGCTCCTCAGTGGTGTGATGTGGCTCAACCCTGATACGCATCTAGCAAAGTTAATTATTTTCCTGTAACAGCAGACCTGAACTGTTTCATTCCTCTTGTTACCACAGCAAATTTGCAATAACTAAACTTCTTATTTATTAAAGAATGACACATCACTGTGAAGCTTTACCACTGATGTAAATGCTAAATAAGCACTAATAAGATATTTTTATGCAATACCATATATAGCCATTTTTGTTGTAGTATACTGTTATGACATTTATGATGAAAAGCAAGTGATTTTTTGTGTGTGTGTGTTTGCGCGCATAGATTAAGCTCTGCAGTAACAGAGCATCGCCGCTCGGTCCGGCCGTCCCGCCGTACTCAGGGTTCGAGGAATCCCTTGCGTGCTCTCGCAGCCCGCAACGACATCATGCAGGACTTCATGCAGGCCCAGGGCGACCCTGCTGCCATGGAAACCAACAAAGGTGAGTCACGTGACCCTAAGTGTGTAGCCATCAGTTTTTCTAAATAAAACAGTTTAGTCTTCC
Source organism: Hemibagrus guttatus (assembly GCA_033459395.1). Lineage (NCBI taxonomy): Eukaryota > Metazoa > Chordata > Actinopteri > Siluriformes > Bagridae > Hemibagrus > Hemibagrus guttatus. Next base: position 5,402,864 of record JAUCMX010000016.1, on the reverse strand, counting down.
TTTTCATCTTTACTCTATCTAAAGTGTTTTAATTAGATGAGTAGTTGATGAGTACAATTTATCTTTCCTTTTCTCACTCAGCTGAAAAGAATCACAGCTCCACTAACGCTTCAACTGCCAAGTCTGTCCCAAACACTGTACCCTACAGCAACCTGATGCTAATCCTTGTAAAAGGTAACGTCTTCTCCGTCTTAGAGAATTGAAAGAAATGCAGATCAACTCTTTTTTTTTTTAACTTGTATTGTATTCTATTTCCAGGTTTTTCTTTCATTGTATATTTATTGCTTTTATACCTTTTTTGTGCTATTCAACCTGCCAAGAGGTTTTTCAGTAGACCTTTGTTCGAGGATTGTGGGTAATATAGTTTTTGCTCTGTGTCAGGATGCAGACGAGTGCAGGTGCGCTTGGTGGAGCCGGTAGCTCGCTCGCTGAACAGTGGGGACTGCTTCCTACTGGTCACCCCATCACTGTGCTTCCTGTGGACAGGGCAGCTGTCCAACACCTGCGAGAGAGAGAAGGTGTACACACACACACACTTTTATTAGTGTAGAATTTAGACACCCTCTTTGATAAACCCTACAGAATACTCTCCTCCTACAGAGCCCTCCAGAGTTCTTCTTCTTCGTCTTCTTCAAATTACGCTTTAAAAATGCCTCCTTTTTTTTTTTTTATGTCTTGTTACTAACACAAGTACTAAGACTTTTGTTCATATTGACTGCTTATACATTACTAATTCTGTATTATTGATTGGTGTTTTGTTTAAGGCCTCTGCCTTGGCCTCAGTGGTCGTGTCCCAGCGGGATCTGGGTTGCCATGCAACAGAGATCATTCACCTGGACGAGGGATTAAACACCGACAACCCACAGGCTGCAGACTTTTGGGAACTTTTGGGAGGAAAATCCTCTTACAGTGGTTAGAGATTCTCACGAAACCACCAGCATCATGTTTCACTTAAAAAGTTTTAATTATCACACAGTGTGTGTTTTATGTGTGTGTGTGTGGGGCAGGCTGTTCAGATGACGATCAACAGTATGAGACGGCCATAACGGAATCCAACTGCGTGTACAGGCTACAGGGAGACCGACTCCTCCCACATGAGCAGGGCTGGGCCTCAATGCCACGCCTCTCCCTGCTAGACTCCTCCCAGGTGATCACTCATGCATGAATGTAATGTAGATTAAACAATTTGGAACAATTTAGACCTAGAGGTTATGTTTTTTCTTTAATATCCGAGCAGACACACTCTCACATTGCTGGATGACAACCTTATTGTGAATTAAAAACAAAAATAAACATACCTCAATTCTGTAATGACAAGAGAAATAAAAAAAAAAATAGGCACCACAAACTCTAGCTGATTTGTGCACCCAGTTTGTGGAAGATTGAGCTGAAAGTGACCGGCGATATCTCTAGACACTGCTGGATTTCTGTCAGGATTGTGGTGTTATTCAGGCAAGTAATGTTGCAGCCAAGTATCAGAGAGAAATGTCACACGTGACTTATTTTCACCTCCAAATCTTCCAAATCCAACATGGGGATTGCCCGTGGGATTGAGTTTTGGTGATTCTACACATCAAAGTGACAGAGAATTTCATCATGCTGATTGGTGAAGTCACACACACACATTTAGTTAATAAAGTCCATTTCTCAGCCTGTTTACGTTGTACGATTTTTATGGGTTTTTTTGGGTGGATGTTACTTGCCTCTTTTTTTTTTTTTTTTTAGATCTTAGATGAGTAATATTCTCTAATGAATCCCCTTTTTTTTATTTTGCTTCTCAGAGCCTGCTGTTCGACTTTGGCACTGAGCTTTACTTATGGCACGGAAAAGATGTTTCCCCCAGTGACAGGAAGCTGGCACTACATTTGGCTCAGCAGGTGTGGAGCGGAGATTACGACTACAGCGACTGCAGGATGAACCCCCTCGACCCCTTCGGGAGCAACACCCAGATTCAGAGGTGTCTTTGGAAAACACCCAGACAGCTATTCCATATCATATCATAAGGAGATTATACAGTCTAACCAGACATATTTCTGTGCACGTGTGTGGATTTAGGAAAGGCGTGGGTCGGCCAGACTGGGCTCTGTTTGGCCGCATATTTGAGCAGAACGAGACCGTTCTCTTCAGTATGAAGTTTGCGGATTGGTGTAAAAAGATGGAGGATGTGACTCCTAATGGACAGGAAGCAGTCAAGCAGGTGAGCAACATCCACTGAGTAATGGTACTCAAGGAATTACTCATAGTCATTAATTATTTTAGCAGGTAATCCTACATGTAGGTCACTTTGCATGTATACAATTGAACTTTGCATCAAGCTGTGCAGACCCTCCTCTATCCACATTCCACGAATTATGCAGAGAATAAATCACTTGGAGGTGCTGTTGTAGGGGAAAAAAACAAAACATCCCTCATATTGTCCATTTATAGTTAATTAATAGTTAATTCAGCTGATTATAACATTCTCTAACTCTTTCTCTTCAGACGCCTTTTCCTGTAGACTGTCCAGCTGACAAGTGGTCATGTGACGCCAAAGCCCTGTTTGCTGGAAAGTGCGTGTCAGGGGCGGAGCCTATCATTGTACATGGTGTGGACATACAAAGAGGGCGGGACCTGGTCACTCTTGGCGATGACCAGCAGGCAAAACTCAGCACCGTTTCTGTAGAAAGTTGGCGCACTGGTATGGGAGAGGTTTGCAGAGTGGCTTCAGAGAGCTTGGGGCAGTTGCATGAGGACAACATGTATGCAATACGCTGGACATACCGTCTCAGTACTACAGGTGAGTGTGTGTGTGTGTGTGTGTGTGTGTGTGTGAGATGGTGGCTGATGGGGAAATATTTTTTACATTTACAATTTTGGTGTTGCTCACAGGCCTTGTTTACATACAAGCTTTCAAGCTCAGCTGAAAATAATTATTGTGACATTTGAATAAAAATGCTTTCATTGTAGTGTTATTGTGTCCGGGAATCTATTTGTATTTATGCATTTGTGTTGTCTGTGTGTAAATTTCATAAGGCATCTCTGAGGGTCAAAGTTTGGACCAGGAAAACTCCGCCCTTTTCATCTGGCAGGGACGGCACTCGCAGGTCAACCGACTGGACCCGTCCCTACCGTTAACCTTTGCGAATGAGCCTCAGGTGAATGTAAAGGAAGGGGAGGAGCCACCATGTTTTCTGCAGCTTTTCCAAGGAGGCCTGGTCATTCACAGAGGACACAGCAAACACACAGGTCAGTATTTATACAGAACATAGCACACTTAAAACTCATCTGCTGTATTATGCTATAAGTCAATATTATATACGATTACTATCAACAACGTAAGTAAGAAATAGGGTATGCAGTTATCAGAAAATACTTTTCATTGTTTGTAATCTGTTTATGTGGAGCATCTCCAATTTAATCAACATCTTCTGACCAATCAGAATCAAGCTTTCAACAGCAATCTGGTAAATATTTGAACATCAAATCCTTCAGGGTGTAATAACCTCAAAACACTTGCTCTGTTCTGGCTGTGTGTGTGTGTGTGTGTGTGTGTGTGTGTGTGTGTTTTTTTCAGGTGACTGGCGCCTCTTTTGTGTAAGGGGTGCTGTGCCAGTAGAAGCCAGTCTGTTGGAGGTGGAGTGCTGTACCTCCAGTCTGCGCTCTCGTGGTTCTGTGCTTCTGATATGCATTCAGCAGGCAGTGCTTTTCCTGTGGCACGGCTGCAAGGCCCACGCTAGTGCACGTCAAGTGGCCAAACACACCGTCCAGCAGCTCATACACACGTAAGAATTGTGCCTCAGAATATAAATATCCAAAGAAGTCACATGATTTCAAGGTGTCCATCACATCGGACAACATTCTGACCCTGTAGAGATGCAATAGTGATGCAATAGATCATACATTTTAACACACGGTGTGCATGGCATTTGGTTTTGGACACCATCTCTAACTGAGAACGAGTTAATCATGCAAACTAGCTAATTAGTATACTAACTACATAAATTGTGAAAATGTCTAGCTAACATTGTTATACTCTGAATGTGATGGATGTGTATTAGGCGTCCTCCTGAGATGGGATTGAGCAACAGCAATCTGAACATTCAGGAAGTAGAGGAAGGGGCGGAGCCTGCAGAGTTCTGGAATGCTATTGGGCCACAGGATAGGAAATCTTATGACTGCATGCTGCAAGGTGACACTCTGATGTATCCTAAAATCTACTATATACAGTAAGAAAAGCCCCAATTTGAAATGTCTTAATTACATTACATTAAATAATGTTTTGTTCTGTGCAGATCCTGGCAAGTACAACTTCACTCCCCGCCTCTTTCACTTGAGTGCCCAATCAGGAGTTTTTAAAGGGGAGGAGCTGGTATGCGCCTCCCGGGCAACTGGGGTCATCACAGCAATGCCTTTTTTTCAGGAATGTTTATACTCCGTGCCACAGCCAGGTGAGGGCGATGTGCAAAATGTATAGATGTACACACACGCGCGCGCACACACACACACGCACACACTGATAGAAAAGCATCAACAGAGAGACATGCAGAGGCCGAAGGAGAGAGAGGAAAGAAAGACACAGAAACTACATGAAAGACACACACAGAGACTGTAAGAGAGAGACAGATAGACAAACTGCAAGAGCAACAGACACAGAGACACTGAGAGAAAGACACACAGACTGTAAGGTGGACACAGATAATGAGAAAGAGATGCACACAGAATGTGAGAGAGAGAAACAGACTATAGATGAAAGAGAGACAGTGAAAAAGAGAGTGAGAGAGACACAGACTGCAAGACAGACAGAAAGATAGAGAAACAGACAGGCCAAGAGAGAGCGAAAGAGAGAGAGAGAGAGATGGTATCTGAAGTAGACAGTAATTTATGCTTGTCTCTTTCAGCTCTGTTCCTGTTGGATAACTTGTTGGAAGTTTATCTATGGCAGAGCAGCTCGCCTCAGAGCTCACAGCGCCCCCACTGGGACATGGAGAGGAAATGTGCCATGGAAACGGTGCTTCAGTACACCAGAGGTCAGAGAAAGTGGCTATAAGAGAAGAAATGGGTTTGATGTTGCTTGTGTTAGTGATGCTTCCAGACACTGAGTAACGGTCTGTGCATGTGTGTGATACAGAGAGAAACCCCAGACGGCCTCCTATGGCTTATTTTCTGGAGGAAGGAGCCGAGCCTCTCACCTTCACTAATATTTTCCCATCCTGGGAGAGACGAGTAACACAGGTCAGTCGGGCATCATCATCATCATCATCATCATCACAGTAGAGCTGCACAGTTGTTGTTTTTTTTTTTGTTTTTTGTTTTTTTTTTTTACTTTAATTGATGCAGGTTTTATTTCAAATGTGGAGTTTTTTTTAAACATTGATTTTAGATTTTATAATTAACAGATGTATTTACTTTTATTTCATTAAATCCTACTCAATTCTAATATGCTGTATAATGATTCACAGCCTTTTTATTCATCTGTAAACATCACAATACTTTAAATTCACAGAAATCACCCATTTCACATAAACACATCCCTTGAAAACCACACTCGATTGATTTTATCTTTTAAATGCTAAATACAGACCCAATTAAACTCCGGCACATGCTGTGTTTGCACAGGCAGCTGAAGCATGCATGGGGAGCTTTTGATTTAATGCACCAGAGGAAATTAAAAATGATCTCTAATGCCCAATAATTAGTTAACATTAGATAAGCTCACTAATGGCGCCACTGATTGTGTTTGTTTAATTAAGGCAGCTGAGGAGTGAAGTATAATTATCTGTGCAACCCTTTTGTGTTATGTAAAGTATTTCTGGTAATGCTGTTACAGGAAAATGATCAATGATACTGAAGTTGATTATTTTCCTAAAACAGCATGTCCTGAAGGTATTTCATTCTTCTAATAACACAGCAGTATTTTATTTAGTTCTTTTTTTTTAGCCATTTGTAGTTACGTTTCATGAAAGGTGAAGCAAGTTATCATTTAAGTTCTAGCAGCTATAAACAGTTATTCCCTCAACTTCTTTTTGGCAGTTACAAAATATTACAAATAGTATGGAAAAATCATTCATTCGTTCGTTGTCTACCGCTTATCCGGTCTATTCTCGGGTCACGGGGAGCCTGTGCCTATCTCAGGCATCATTGGGCATCAACCTAACCCTAACCCTAACCCAAAAGGCAGGATACACCCTGGACGGAGTGCCAACCCATCACAGGGCACACACACATACACTCATTCACTCACGCAATCACACACTACGGACAATTTAGAGATGCCAAGCAGCCTACAATGCATGTCTTTGGACCGGGGGAGGAAACCGGAGTACCCGGAGGAAACCCCCGAGGCACAGGGAGAACATGCAAACTCCACACACACATGGTGGAGGTGGGAATCGAACCCCCAACCCTGGAGGTGTGAGGCAAATGTGCTAACCACCAAGCCAGTGTGAGGCAAACGTGGCCCCGTGCCCAACAGTGTCGCTAACAGTGGCATACATTTGCATTAAGTGATGCTAGTGAATTGAATCCATGACCTGTGTGTGTGTGTGTGTGTGTGTGTGTGTGTGTTCCTGCAGGCACCCTCAGTGCACAAGAAGCTAACGTTGGTGCAGGATGCACTGGCTCTCCTCAACGGGACTCAGTTCTCTGTGCAGGATCTACTAAAGAGACCTTTACCAGACGGGGTGAACCCTCTGCACCTGGAGACTTATCTGTCTGACCACGACTTCCAGGTCAGTTACTAAGTCTTCATATGTGTTTATGCGTTCAAATGAAAGTTGAAATTGAAAAAGTTGTATGTGTTGACCTTTAAAATGTGGGGCATGTGTAGGGTTAGGGGTACGTGCAATTTACCTGTACATGAAATCTGTTATTCTTAATGAATGAGGGTATGTGTAGGTTTGTCTGTAGTGCTTCTGTTGTCTTTAGTGATATTTCTTTGTCTCGATAAATGTATTGTTTAATTTAGAAAACTTAAAAACAAGCTTTGGGAGGCATATTGTTAAACATGAGCTTTTTTTGGAAGGTGGACCCTGATGATAATGGTTACTCCCATGTGCTGCGATGTAGAGATATAAACAAATCATGAAGCATAACACAGTATGTCTTTGTCTGAAGGTGGTTTTAGGAATGAAGAGGAAAGACTACAACTCACTGCCAGAGATGCAGCAGCTAAACCTGAAAAAGAGCAAAGGCCTTTACTGAAGCTGTGTTTTGAAAGACTACTGATGCCGAACCTGAACTACTGAAGCAGTTAAAATTTCTTAAGTCTTTTGCAGTCCTTGTTTTTTCCCGCATAATCCTATTTTCTTGTAACGTCACCCCCTTTTCCATGTACAGTTTGAGTGCTAGTGTGTGTCTGTCTTTTGAGTGTTGTTACTTTAGTGCCTTACAGAAATTCATCCATCGATTTTAGCCAAAAGTCCGGGTGCCTGGGGAGGACTGCCTGCTTACATGCACTCAACAGCTTTCCACTTCCTGTCTCTTACCAGCCAAAGCTGTTCTGTTTTCTTTGTCCTTTTCTCTTTGTCCACTTGTTTCCATGTTATTTTCTCATCTCCTTCACTAACCTTTTATTCCAGGCCTGGGGAGGAGGGGATGAATAAAAAAATATCACAAGTTGTTCTACTGACCTGGAATTAAATCTGGTATCTCTTATCAGCTATAATAACAAATAAATTGGAGTTAAAATGTCTTTCTCTATGGAGTTTTAATTTAACTCTATATAATAGATTAGAAGTGGAAGAAGAAAAGCAATAAACTGATAAAAAGGGACAGGCTGCAGAAAAACACAGTGACTGAAACACAGTGGCTAGACTAGAATATAAAGGAATATTCAATCAGATTTTAATGCAAAGTTCACCACTTCTCTGGTGTGTATGTGTGTGAAAGCTTCCTGTATTGTGGCGTGAAATGGCCTGAGAGCCGTAACTTGATTCTTAGCTTGATGTTTTTGTTTTGAAACAGGAAAGCATGTCATAGGGCTTGAATGAAATCCACAATGGCCAATGGAGTCTGAAAATCTAGAGAAATCTAACAAAAAACAGATAAGTAATGGAGAATTTAGACATATCGCTAAGATCAACTAAGATTTTGGATGAGGAGAATGCGCACACACTCATACGCAAACTCCAACCATTTTTAACAAACATGGTTTGGAAAGGAAATAATGAGGAGGAAGCTGCATGATCAGAACTGCATGATTGACCCATGCTTGCAGCTAACTAGCTGCTGCTGCTGTAGTGCGCTACCTGCAGGCTGTTAGTGGGGGGGCAGGACATGCTTTCTAGAAAGTTTTATAATTGGATTCAAATTGAACAACTGCCGGATGATTTCATCAAAACTTTTTCACTGCGTTTGCAGAAATCATGAAGTGTAAAATTAAAATAAGAATACTTATAAGATATATTTGCTCTGCACACAAAAAGCTCTAAAACACCAGTTTTAGTTTCATGGCTTGTTTAATAACAATGCTATGATTGTTGCGCATGTGCTAAGTGTTAAGCTGCCAAAGACTTTTGTGTTAATGTTTAAGCTGGTTGTGGTGGCGTTTGTTAGGTGTGGGAACAGTGCAGGGAGGTTTGGGAATTAGACAGGCTTTAAACATCATGTGACTAAGGATTACAAGCCACAAAAAAGTAGTGTGTGTGTGTGTGTGAGAGAGAGAGAGATTATAACTGTTGGTGTCTGGTGTCTTTGTATTTGAACACAAATTTTTATTTGCTCCAATGTCAAAGAATATAATCATGCACTCAAGTGCTTCATTACTAAACTAACTCCACATTTTATACAACACGACTACATAACTAAACACTTACTAGTGAATACTGTGCATATTAAATCTGTACTTTTCTGTTCACTATATACAAATATTTAGCTGATTGGAGGCAGGAAGGTTTCCAGTTCCAAATATGAATACAGATAAGGAGGTTTATACTACCATTCTACGAAAAAAAGAGGTGGATAAGAATAATACAAGTGTCCATGATTGTTTCAACTCATTTACATTAGTAGTGAAAAAATAGAAAGTGATTGTAACTATCGCTGTAAGCAGTGTAACATTTAAAAAGGTGATTAAAAAAAGAAGATAAGGTGTTTGTGCAAGAAAGGGTATTACTAAGTATATGTCTGGATTGAGTGTCACAGTCCCCTGCTTGCTATGAGTGTGTAAGTGTGTGTGTGAGACTCAGATGGACTGCTCTCTTTCTGGTAGTCGTCTCTCAGGTTCTGATGCCAAGGCTGCCTCCCTGAGCACTACCATGTGATCCTCAGCGGCGTGCAGCGATTGGTCGATCCAGTCCAGGCTGCCAGACATGTGACAGGCGTTTCGCGTCACTAGCACTAAGTGACTGACGGACAGCAGCAACGCTGTAGCCCTGAAATGATATACAGACACACTGTGAGAGCAGGAAGCATGAAGACCCTCTATGCAAGCACTGGGAATATTCGGCCGAATGCTTAACTTCATTCTTGTTCACTTTCTGCTTCTGCTGAAAGTCCCTCTGCTTCTACTACCCTGAAGATTTACACTTCCCAAAACCATTTTCAAGCCTGGCAACCCCAAAGGGGAGTATTGTATGAAAAAATGCAGTACATTTCTATATTTTCCTTTCAAAATTTGCTTGTCTAGTGTATTTTACATCAATAAACCCAAAACATTTTCCATTTACCAGGACAGAAAGTACAATTTTCAGACAGGGCAATTTTTGCACACTAACCACAACATAATCAGAGATTGAGGGGAAGAGAGCAGGGCTTGTTTTGAACTCTGTAAATACGGGTTTCACTATTTCCTAAGTGAGAGTCAAACCTGTATGATGACTTAAAAACTAAACAGGAAAGACAGGTACCTGGCATCGAGGAGGATTGGGTCCAGTGGGGGATACATTGACCGAACCACATCATCCACCCTGTGAAATCAGAGATTGTTCAGAATCGGAGTATTCTCCGCAGTGTAAAAACATGCTCCTAGCTGGATAGTCCACTTCAGTTCAAACTAAAGAACCTGTCTTTAACTTGCCAAGCTATTTCTTTAATAATATTGTAAAAAGAGGTGAAGTGAAGATTATAACTAAAGACGTTTTACCTGGGGCTGATGCGTTTGGCAACCGTGATGATGTCGCTAAGGCTGGCAGGGGCTTTTACCTTTGCTCCAGAGCCCATTGTCATGGCAACAAGTTTCTCTGTGAGAGTGTGGCATATCTGTATGAAGGCAATCAATACTTGAATGAACCAATCATCAGAGAGCTGTTTTAAAGTATGAGAACTGCGTGTGATTACTGCGGACTTTGGAGAAGTGCAAAAATTACCTTCAGGATGGAGATACAATGAGACACTAGACCACTGGGGACAGAGAAAGACAGACAGAGACAATCAAAGATGTGATGGCTGATAACACAATCAAAAGAAGATGGCTGATAAGTGCGATTATTATGCTGATCTTGTGTATAAGTATCATTATGACTGCACAGAAGGACATGGTGAAGAGACCGTACGAGGCGTCTTCGATCCACTCCTCGTTCTCCAGGATGGCTTCGATGTGCGGGTTGGTGATGACCACGTCATCCAGCTCCAACTCGGACGGCTCGCTCTGAGTCTCCATCGCTCCAATCAGATCCACTGTGGGCCTGAGAGGGGAAATGAATATTAATGCTGGAGAAGTGAAAAGTGACCGTATAGCCTTGCAGACTGAGTATTGCATTTGAGGACAACTATAGCACTGTTAAATCTTGGAATAAAAAGTATGTTGAATGAAGTAGTGAACACACAGACTTTGATGGTTCTGTAATGAGATACTCAAGATCATGGCTTCCTGTGAATAATAAAGCTTGTCTGTGTCCGGAATTATGGCACTACAGACTGCATTTGATTCAGTAGCTACAGCACAGCAGTTGATAGAATATGTACTGATCAGAATATGTGTGTCATATGAATACACCGATCAGGCATAAACATTATGACCCCCTGTCTAATATTGTATTGCTCCCCCTATTGCTGACAAAACAGCCCTGACCTGTGATGCACTGTGTATTCTGACACCTTTCTATCAGAACCAGAATTAATTTATCCAGCAATTTGAGCAACAGTAGCTCGTCTGTTGGATCGGATCACACGGGCCAGCCTTCACTCCCCACGTACATCAATGAGCCTTGGCCGCCCATGACCCTGTCGCCGGTTCACCACTGTTCCTTCCTTGGACCACTTTTGATAGATACTGACCACTGCAGACCGGGAACACCCCACAAGAGCTGCAGTTTTGGAGAAAGCTCTGATCCAGTGGTCTAGCCATCACAATTTAGCCCTTCGTCAAACTCGCTCAAATCCTCACGCTTGCCCGTTTTTCCTGCTTCTAACACATCAACTTTGAGGACAAAATGTTCACTTGCTTTCCTAATATATCCCACCCACTAACAGGTGCCATGATGAGGAGATCATCAGTGTTACTTTACTCCACCTCTCACTGCTCAGAATGATATGGCTGTATAATCCAGACATACTACTTCCGTCATGCTGGCATTGTCATGTGACCCGGGGACGTCCGATTAACTGTAATTTTTTTTCGATTTAACCACAAGGAGCAACGTTTAATACGAATAGCACATACACTTAAAAGAGCTGATGTGGATTCTGTTATTTTAGATCCTGACTGTTTCTTCCTGTTGCATTATGGGATAGTGCAGTGTGCACTAGAGCCATACTGCAGAATGAACTATTTGGATATACTACTCCTTTGGTCTACTGCTTTTGGCCTACTGTCTAGTAAAGTAGGAGGGATATTCAAATGCAGCCCAAGAGAAGTTACAATAATGTTTTAAGAGAACTCTAGAATGGTCAAATTAAAGCGTTGTACTTACTTTGACTCGAAGTGATGCAGCAGGTTGGGCCGATGGCAATAACGATGGCGACAGACGACCACCAGTGCCACGAAAGATGCCAGGAAAATGGTGGCCAACACTCCGATGGCCACAATAACCACCGTCTCCATCGTGATGTGTCAGGCGCAGGAGGTGTGATCAGAGGCTTTAATCAGATGTCTGGGGTTCATCTGAGGAAACAGAGGCCATATATTTCAAGGGAGAGGAGAGGAGAAGAGAGGAGAGGAGAAGAGCGGAGAGGAGAGAAGAGGACAGAAGAGAGGATAAGAGGGGAGAGGAAAAGAGAGAAGAGGAAAAGAGAAGAGACGAGAGGAGAAGAGGGGAGAGGAAAAGAGGAGAGGAAAAGAAGAGAGGAGAAGAGGGGAGAGGAAAAGAGGAGAGAAAGAGAGAAGAGGAAAAGAGAAGAGAAGAGGGGAGAGGAAAAGAGAGGAGAGGAGAAGAGAACAGAAGAGAAGAGGAAAGGAGAAGAGAGAAGAGGAGAAGAGAAGAAAGGAGAGGAGAGAAGAGACTAGAAGAGAGGAGAGGAGAGAAGAGGGTAGAAGAGAGAAGAGGAGAGGAAAAGAGAAGAGAGGAGAAGAGAACAGAAGAGAAGAGAGGAGAGGAAAAGAGAGGAGAAGAGAAGAAAGGAGAGGAGAGAAGAGACTAGAGGAGAGGAGAGGAAAAGAGAAGAGAGTAGAGGAGAGAAGAGGAGAGGAAAAGAGAAGAGAGGAGAAGAGAAGAAAGGAGAGGAGAGAAGAGACTAGAAGAGAGGAGAGGAGAGGAGAGAAGAGGGTAGAAGAGAGAAGAGGAGAGGAAAAGAGAAGAGAGGAAAAGAGAGTAGAGGAGAGAAGAGGGTAGAAGAGAGAAGACGAGAGGACAAGGGAAGAGAGGAGAGGAAAGGAAAAGAGAAGAGAAGAGTAAAACCTCTCCAAAAATAGTGAAACCTTCTAACCAGTACAGTGGGGCTGTTTCAGACATACTTGAAGACTCCAGCCAAAAAGTGAAGTTACACATAAACCACAATAGTGTTGTCTCACTTTTAATCACAAACCCTTCTATCTACTTAAATACACAAAAAATCTGAACTCACATTATAATGTGTGTGTGTGTGTGTGTGTGTGTGTGAGCAGCATGTATTTATCAGGACCACACCTACTGAACCTTTACCCATGAGTAGGTTGTTCATTAACTTCTCCCACATGAACTCTGCTGTGTGTACAGACTTAAACACTGTGCAGTGTGTTAGTTGATTATTATTTTCAAAAAGAAACCTTACTGTTATTGATAAAACTCAATCTTCTGAAAATAGTTGGTATTTAGTGTGTACACGGTGTGTGTGTGTGTGTGTGGGGGGGGTTTATTCTAAACGTAATTTAGATTATTCACTTCCTCAGTTTTTTGTTCAGCTAATATTTATTTATTATTGTTTTATTGTTATTTACTACAAATGATCTGAAACATATGAAGTTCATTCCAAAAGACTGACAGACGATTTTAAACACTTTTCTAAATTATTTCTGTCCTCTGTTGGCCAAGACAGATCAGAAAAGACTCTTTAATGCTGATTATTCTCGAAAACTCTGTTTTTGAGCGCTGTAATCCTTTCATCGGCTCTATTTGACTCGCTCAGACTGAATCAGGCCTCCGCAACTTCTTACAGTGTTCAGAGGGTTGCCAGATTCATCAGTTATACTCTCATATTTGAAATAGTTCAGTGTGGTTAATAATGAGCCATTTCCCAAATTATTGAAATTTGTCGGCAATTACAATCTTTATTTAGATTCAGAATCAGCTTTATTGCCAACTACTGTGGGTTTTGCACGTACGAGGAATTCGGCTTGGTGTATTGGTGAACAACAATAAAAATCTAAACATATAAAAATGTCAAGAAAAATCTAAGAATTTTACGTAAGATTAACTGTGTAGAGAATATAGATACATATATGCAATGTGTAATAGTGCAGTATTATAATGTATACAGAAAATTGCATTGTTATTTAAGGTGTACTTTTATTTATATTTATAAGTGTATATTTATTTAAGAAAGGATCGTTTATTAAAGCGTACGTCAACATCAGTTTATAATGAGATTTATGTTTGTTGTGGAATGTCTATGAAAGATATTTATTCCTCTTATCACTTATGTTGTTGTTAGAGATGCCAAAATACTATTTTTAATTCCAATTCCCATCAAAATATATATTTTTCTTAGCTACTTTAAAGCTTTCAAATTTTTTTATTTTTTTTTTAAAAACCAGAGCACTATTCAACAAAAAATATCGTATGATTATAATAATAAAAAAAAATCAATCCAAACAACAACAAAAAAACAATTACAATTAAATTAAATTGAATTTATTTGTGTAACGCTTTTAACAAAGGACATTGAGCTTTACAGAAGTATAGAAACATATAAAAAATGATATGGTTTACAGTTAAGTTACTATTTATCCCTAATGAACAAGCCTGAGGCGTCTATTAAAAAAATCCAATTCCATTTTGGACTGATGAACTTTTCATTTTTTTTTTTTTTTATAAGATCAGATCAATAAGTTTAAGATATTCAAACCATCATTTTTTTTTTTTTGCTGGTGTAAACAAATCCTGGGTATAATAGCAGATATAAACAGTTGTTTCCTCAATAGACTCTTTTTTCTTTCTGTCTTTTGAAAAGACAAAAAAATTATAGCTTGTCATATTACTAAGAATACGTTAGTCATGTTAGTTCCTTCGTCCAAAAACTTTAAAATGTTGAAAAAAAAATGTACAGCTTGACCTCTGGCTTGTAAAACACACTGACGTTGGAGAATTCTTAAAAATCATATATGGTGCAACCCTAAATTGCACTGTATTATAATGTATTAACATGTTATAATGTATTAATAACGTACAATAACCTTTTATATAAGATAGTTATATGATAAATAGTAGGCCATAATAGGCCATAATTCAGAATTAGAGCACTATTATTCTCTTTTTAGCTGTAGATGAAATGCAGTGTCAGGTCAATATAGGTTATTTGAGTCTAATATGATGCTAACATTATGTTATGCAAAAAGGTAGTGCACTTTTTGTGAAAACTTATTTAACGTGTGGATGTGATTTAGGACACAGCCTTTGTCCGGGATAAACGCCTTTACCTGTAGGCCGGGACAAACTTTTTAGAGAAAATTCCTGTTAATTGTAGCTAATATTCTATTATCTATATTAATTTCCGTCCAAAATTAAATCTATATTTTAATGCAAAAAAAATAAAAATAAAAATTAATATGTTGTCTTTAGTTAACTGACCTCCAGAAGCGCAGCGCAGCTTTTTTCACCCTCTAAATTTATGTTTAAACTCCTTATGTTGTCATTTTACAGGTCTAAGCTATAATCATTTCGCATTAAAACACAACTTTAAGAAGGAATAAAGCAGATAAATACTTTAAAGCTTCAGTAGTTAGAAGTCTTACCTGTATTCCTCCATTTTGACGCGTTTTTCTTCGCGGAAACAAAGCGGCCAGTTGGTGCCGGCTTGGAGACAGCGCGGAGAGCGCCGGTATGAGCGCTTGTAAGATACGGGTTGCCAGATTGGGTTGATGAGTTTCCTAGCAACAGTTTACCCTAAAGCTTCACAGAAATATATAACACACATTAAAAAAACCAAAACAAAAAAACTAATAATATATAAGTTATATATTAAACTATATATTGTATATTAATATATTGCCGCTTGCGTCGTCAAAGATGACTAGGTCGTGTATGTGTCGTCGTGTGAAATTATTTTATTAGCTTACTTAGAAATCACACGACAATGAAAAATGACCTGCAATGATCCTGGAAATAGATAAATGTTAAAGTGTGACTTCTAAAAGCACAAGTTGTCCGTGTTTGGGTCCCCAAGTACTATGGGCTAAAACCATTCATTTTCATTAAAAGCTATCAACTTCCGGTAACATGAAGTGGGCGTGTCCAGCGTTATGCAAATATGGAGAAACTTGGTGCATCGAATATCAATGAAGATGAAGACTGTAGCTCATATACTGCCTCTTCTTCATCTCTCATCGTATGATGAACTACTAAAGTCACTGATAAACGTTTTTACTCTGGCAACCAGTAGTAGGAATTTCTACAACAGCAATTGATGACTCTGAGTGATAAAATTGCTTTGTGTGTGAACTCATTCAAATCCAGTATTTAATATTGTTTTAACTGTTTATCTTTCCTAAAGGTTCTCTTTTCTATTTTGTGCACCTGACTTATGTGACATTTTAGCAAACCTGTATGAATAAAAGTAACTTATAGCCATTTTAGACAAACTCTGTGGTCTATAGATGCACTGACCTCGACCAAACCATTACACAAAATAGGGGAACATTAACTTGAGTTGCAAACCATGCATAGGCCTACATTTCTGAACATCATAATTTAATCAAATAGACACATTTCAGACAGGTTTGTTTGGAATTTCAGTGGATTATTAAACCCTCCTGGACCTCTGACCAGGCCTGGGTCTGAAGTCAACTTCTCTGGTTTCCCCGCTTCAGCTGGTGAGAAGGATCCAGTAAAACTCTTTCCCGTACACAGTGTGCTGGGACGATGAACCTCCTAACCCACAAACACACAAACAAAATTACGGGGTATTTAATGTCGTTGTAGGTCGAATTCTTTTTCAATATATGTATAATAAACAGAGGATTTTCCCCAAAAACTGTTTTCTGTCTGCCAGGTATTCGTTTATACACTGCTAAGAAAGTTGAAGCCCATTGTTTGTGCAAACTCATAAGTTTCTGATCAGGGTGTTACATGTTTGCTAGCAGTTACCATGTCAACTAGCTAATATGTTACCTGGATTGATGGTTATAAATGAAAAATGCACATACTGATAATAGGATGAACAAGATTCATAGGATGAATAGATTGTTGTTGAACAGACGTCTTCTCTGTCTGGGTTTTATTTCAGATTTTTCAACAATGGAAAAAAAAAAGTAAACAATTTACTATTAATCATGGATTGTATGGTTTACATGCTCAGGGTTATTTCAAGTCGCCTGCAAACATTTTGTACACTGGTGCATGAAAAGACGTTTTTTGTTTTCAAATCAGTGGCGTATTTGACACGAATGGCCTTCCATAACCGTGCCGTTCAGTTGCATACAATGCATACCACCAGGGGTCAGTATTGAGCTGGTAATAGTTTTTTTCTTTTCTCTTTTCTTTTTTCTTTTTCTTTTTTTCTGAAAGTTGACCAGCTGTGATATTTATATTATGCAGCCCACCAAAAAATGGGGGTTTTTTTTGGGTTTTTTTTGTAAATGGGTGCCACAGACAGGTTTTATTATCGGACACACCAGACAAAATTTTCCCAAAATGAGCCATCAATCGTGGACTAATGGTGGCATCAGACCAATGCTTTTGAATGTTTTCTAAAGCTTTTTAACTTGAAAGCCTGAGTGCAGCAATCGTTTTAAATGGACATTTTAGTGGTCATTTATCTTGAAGATTTAAATGGTTTCAAATGTCCACATTACAGCCACCATAGAAAACACATTCAGTGAAAGCAGTGCAGAGATTATGCTTGTGACTTGCCAAGACAACTGCTGAGTTTTTATTCGTTTTAGGGTTCAAACTGTTTCAGGAAACAAAGTACATGGGTTATACATGAGATCATTCTTTTTATATACACAATATTGCCAAAAGTTTTGGGACGTCTGCCTTTACATGCACATGAATGTAATATGGAGTTGTCCCGCCCTTTACAGCTATAACAGCTTCAGCTTCTCTGGGAAGGCTTTCCACAAGGTTTAGGAGTGTGTTTATGGGAATTTTTGACCGTTCCTCTAGAAGTGCATTTGTGAGGTCAGGCACTGATGTTGGACGAGAAGGTCTGGCTCGCAGTCTCCGCTCTAATTCATCCCAAAGGTGTTCTATCAGGTTGAGGTCAGGACTCTGTGCAGGTCAGTCAAGTTTTTCCACACCAAACTCGCTCATCCATGTCTTTATGGATCTTGCTTTGTGCACTGGTGCGCGGTCATGTTAGAACAGGTAGGGGTCATCCCCAAACTGTTCCCACAAAGCTGGGAGCATGAAATTGTCCAAAATGTCTTGGTATGCTGAAGCATTAAGAGTTCCTTTGAATTAAGGGGCCGAGCCCAACCCCTATAGTGTACATTGCTGTTTTAAGCAAGGTTCATGCATACAAGTGGTTAGTGGTTTAGAGTATTTGAAAATAAACTGACCGAAAAGAAAAATTACAAAATGCAAGAAGGGTTTAAAAAAATGCAAGAAGGGTTTCGGTCAATATAAACACACATGAAATGCATATTGTGGCCAGATTTGTTGTGATCACAGTATCATATCATCATAGCGGTCCAAAGACATGCATTGTAGGTTGATTGGCATCTCTAAATTAACCGTAGTGTGTGATTGTGTGAGTGAATGAGAGTGTGTGTGTTCCCTGCGATGGCTTGGCACTCCTTCCAGGGTGTATCCTGGCTCGATGCCCAATGAGATAGGTGACCCGAGAATAGTTTGGATAAGCAGTAGACAATGAATGAATTATTATTATTTTATTATTTCTTTTCTAGCCCGAGAAGCCAAAATCTGGATTTATAAATAACAGAAAGAGAAAAATTCAAGTGAATTTGTTCTAACAAGTGACGGCTTTATTGTTCAACTAAATTTTATATCGTTTATTATTTTGAGATTCTGATTGGTCAGGAGGTGTTGAAGTTTTCCATAAAACATAAAACTTGGGCAATAGTTCTGGCTGCAAGTGTTTATTAATGCACTTTTTAAAATATTTTTATTTCTGTAGCTTCCTCAGAGATTTATCTGGCAGAATTTCCATGTAAAAGGATGTTTAAGGAAGTGTCTGTCTGGAAATATGTGAACATTTGCATAAGGAGTCTCCAGTGTTAGCTCTTTGTAACAGCCAGAGGTAATGCTTGACTTGACATTTTCTTCTAAACTGTAAGGGAGCTAATAATTATGAGAGCGTGTATGGGGAAATAACTGTATTAGGAAATAAAATATTTGATGTATAGGAAAAACTACTGCACCATATGATTAATATCAAAACCATGATGTGTTTTGTTTTTTCTCTTGAAGGGTGCCAATCATTTTAAACCTGTCTATATTTTCACTCAGCCTCTAGGTGAGTAACTTCCCATGGTGACTCAGGTCAGTATAAATATCACATTCTATTACAGTGTAAAAAACAAACAAACAAGCAATAAGCCACAACGGCGTGAACTTTGCTGCAGAGATGGGATTCAGGTTTGGGCTTCAGATGTGTCCCAGAAGGCAAAGGGCAGATATGAGGAAGTGTACGTTCCTGCTCCCTGGACGTTTGTATGATTTATTAGTTATTCAAGCGTTTTTTGGAAACATAAATCCAAAATATTACACCTGTGACACTGTCTGTCACCTCGGTTCAGCAAACTGAGAGAAAGCTCTGTGGTTAAGCTTCAGGGCTAGTGACTGAGGTGGAGAAAAAAGTGTGTGTGTGTGTGTGTGTGTGTGTGCCATGCATGTCCTCATAATGACCTAGACATAAATCATAAATGTACATTTGTGACAGTTCAGATCTTGTAGGAAAATTTAGCACATCCTCATCAGGAAATTTAAGTTTAAGTTTATGTGTAGATTTAGGCATAGTGCAATTAAGCTGCAGTCTATGTGTGTGTGTGTGTGTGTGTGTGTGTGTGTGTGTGTGTGTGTGTGTGTGTGTGTGTGTGTGTGCGCACATTATGAAGGGTAGGCCTGAAGGATTTCCTGGAGGGACTTTGGCCTCTATTACAGCATCAGGACACAGGTGCGATGAATCCACAGGGATAATGTGTTTGTGTGTGTGTGTGTGTGTGTGTGTGTGTGTGTGTGTGTGAGCATGTGTTTTCAAGCTCATAAATACACATATGTGATGCACTGGTTATGTTGGGTGTAAATAATGACAAATAACAGAATCCCTCTCTTTCTCCTTCTCTCTCTTGCTTCTCCTCCCCCTGTCTGTGTCTCTCTCTATCTGTCTATCTGTCTGTCTGTCTCTCCACCTGTTTGTCTGTCTGACTCTCTCTCTGTCTATGCCTCTGTCTGTCTGTCTATCTATCTGTCTGTCTGTCTGTCTCTCTCTGCCTTTGTCCTTTGTCTGTCTGTCTCTGAACCTGTCTGTCTGACTCTTGCTCTGTCTAGTCTATGTCTGTCCATCTCTATCTCTTTCTGTCTATGACTCTGTCTGTCTGTCTGTCAGTCTCTCTCCCTTTCTCTCTCTCTCTCTCTCTCTCTCTCTCTCTCTCTCTCTCTCTCTCTCTCTCTCTCTCTCTCTCTCTTTGTATGACTTTGTCTGTCTGTCTGTCTCTCTCTCTCTCTCTCTCCCTCTCTCTGTCTATGACTTTTTCTGTCTGTCTCTGCACCTGTCTGTCTGACTCTTGCTCTGTCTAGTCTATGTCTGTCCAACTCTATCTCTTTCTGTCTATGACTCTGTCTGTCTGTCCGTCAGTCTCTCTCCCTCTCTCTCGCTCTCTCTCTCTCTCTCTCTCTCTCTCTCTCTCTGTCTATGACTTTTTCTGTCTGTCTCTCTCTCTCTGTCTATGACTCTGTCTGTCTGTCTACCTGTCTCTCTGTCACTTTCTCTCTCTCTCTCTCTCTCTCTCTCTCTGCCTCTGTCTGTCTCTCTCTGCCTCTGCCTGTCTGTCTCTCCACCTGTCTCTCTGTTTGACTCGCTCTCTGTCTATGCCTCTGTCTGTCTATCTGTTTATCTCTCTGCCTGCCTATCTGTCTGTCAGTCAGTCTCTCACTCTCTCTTTATCTCACCTTTCGCTCTGTGTATGCCTCTAACTGTCTGTATCTGTCTCTCTCTGTCTTTGACTCTGTCTGACTCTGACTCTCTCTCTCTCTCTCTCTCTCTCTCTCTCTCTCTCTCTCTCTCTCTCTCTCTCTCTCTCTCTCTGTGTGTGTGTGTCCATGATTCTGTCTGTCTGTCTGTCTGTCTGTCTGTCTGTCTGTCTCTCTCTCTCTCTCTCTCTCTCTCTCTCTCTCTCTCTCTCTCTCTCTCTCTCTCTCTCTGTGTGTGTGTGTCCATGATTCTGTCTGTCTGTCTGTCTGTCTGTCTGTCTGTCTCTCTCTCTCTCTCTCTCTCTCTCTCTCTCTCTCTCTCTCTCTCTCTCTCTCTCTCTCTCTCTCATCCTTTGCTGAGCAGAGACAGTCACATTCGTGTAGACACACATGCAGAAGGAGGGAGGAGGCAGGAGGTGATGGGTGATGCAAAAAATATGAAATTCCTTTGAGAGTAAAAATACCACACTTCTAATGATTTTTTTCCCAAAGAAAGAATCTTCTGTTTATTTGTTTTTTAATTTTTTGGCAATCTTTTTTCATTGTTTTGAGAACATTCTAAATGAGACAAAATTTCTGGCTATATAATACAGTATACCATAATAGTAAAATTACACCATTTGTTTTATCACTTGGTCTTTTTATGTATTTATGAACTCACACTCAAAATGCAGGCTGCATTTTCATAACTTCATCATTTTTTTTACTGTAAGCACTTTTATGAGGAAATGCAGGCGTAAGGATCGGTTTATATCACATAATATTATGCATGTCTGTAATATGAACAGCTTTCAGGTTCAATAAAAAAAAAAACATCTTTTCTTTAACACTTATAGAAACAGAAGCTTCTAAAAAAACTTATTTATACAAATTAAAGCCAAATTAAAGCCAAATTCCGGGGGGGCACGGTGGCTTGGTGGTTAGCACGTTTGCCTCACACCTCCAGGGTTGGGGGTTCGATTCCTGCCTCTGCTGTGTGTGTGTGGAGTTTGCATGTTCTCCCCGTGCCTTGGGGGTTTCCTCCGGGTACTCCGGTTTCCTCCCCCAGTCCAAAGACATGCATGGTAGGTTGATTGGCATCTCTAAATTGTCCATTTTGTGTGTGTGTGTGTGCGCCCTGCGATGGGTTGGCACTCCGTCCAGGGTGTATCCTGCCTTGATGCCCAATGACGCCTGAGATAGGTACAGGCTCCCCGTGACCCGAGTGTAGATCGGATAAGCGGTAGACAATGAATGAATGAAGCCAAATTCCATCAGATGTACTCTATTATTTTCATATCAAACATGATTCCTGATTATTAATATGTCAAAAATCCTTTAATTGTAAACATGTGTGATTTGGGCAGTGGTGGCTCAAGTGGTTAAGGCTCTGGGTTGGTGATCGGGGTTCAAGTCCCAGCACCACCAAGCTCCACTGTTGGGCAATTGAGCAAGGCCCTTAACCCTCTCTGCTCCAGGGGCGCTGTATCATAGCTACTCCTGCGCTCTGACCCCAACTTCCTCAGCTGGGATATGTGAAGAAAAATACCTGTTTAAATGTACAGATGTTCAAACATGCCATGAAACGATGTTAATAAGTCATTAAGTCATTTGGGGAACGCTTCTAATTGTTCAGTGTTTTGATAAACATTCTCATGAAATGTTGCTTTTTGTGTTTATCCAGTCAAAATGACCTTATGCAAATTTAATACCTTCCTTTCACTCATTATAAATAGAGTGCAAGTGATTTGTAGGCTGAGTAAAATTACATTACAGGGGTAACATTAATCAATGTACATTACTGATCAGCGTAGGAGGAGGGGAGGGGATTAGTCGTTAGCATGTTTGCTTCGCACCGCTGAGGTTCAGGGTTCGATTCCTGTTCGATTCCTCTGTGTGTGTGTGTTTGGAGTTTGCATGTTCTCCCTGTGCTCCAGGGGTTTCCTCTCCGGTTTTCCTTTCCCAGTCCAAAGATGTGTGCTGTAGGTTGACTGGAATGTCTAAATTGTCTGTAGTTTGTGAATGGGTGTGTGTACTGGGTTGGCACTCCATCCAGAGTCCTCTGGGATAAGTTCCAGGAACTTCCATAAACGTAAGAACAAACAAAAAAAATAGGTTTTTGTGAGACATTTCAACCAGATTTTCTCTTTTTAAGCATTTATACTAGATGGTGAGTTCAAATCCCAACATTACTTGGAAATAAAAAAGGAGCACAACTGGCTGTGCCTTCCTGTGGGTATGTGGGATAATGTTCTGCCGCTTCGCCGTCAATCACAACGACACTAGGTGATCACGAGCGTCTGTAAGGTCATGTATGTGGAAGAGGGTAGATGGAGCTTTACTGCTCTGAGCAGCAGTTCGAATGATGACCAAACTGGGGAGAAAATGGAGGCATCATTTCCCTTAAATATACAGGGAAAATATAAATATAATTAAAAAAATGATGTTTACATTTTTTCACTTGTTTTGGTGCTGAAAATATTTTTTAATAACTAGCATGCCCACCTTTTCCTTTATAACTGCCTGTCCTTTATAGGACATCCTCTGAAAAGTATTCATATCCCCTCACTTGTAATATTTAAGTAATATTTTGCACACTTGTAATATTTTCTTCTTGCAGTGTATCTCATATAACTTAAGGTCTGGACGACAAAACGTGAATGTTTTTCTTTTCCTACATTTTAAACCGTATTTTATTGATTTCTTTATTCTCTTTTGTGTTATTGCAGTATGCACTTATATATTTCACTATTGGAATTCTTTCGGTGGCTTAGTGGTTAGCACGTTCGAGTCTCGCTCCTGCTCACTGTGTGTGTGTGTGTGTGTGTGTGTGTGTGTGGAGTTTGCATGTTCTCCCCGTGCTTGGTGGGTTTCCTCTGGGTGCTCTGGTTTTCTCCCACAGTCCAAAGATATGCTTCTAGGTGGATTGTAGTCTCTAAATTGCCCGTAGTGAGTGAATGAGTGTGTGTGTGCCCTGTGATGCGTTGGCACTCCGTCCAGGGTGTATCCTGCCTTGATGCCCGATGACGCCTGAGATCCCGGGGAGCTCCCCCTCCAATTCTTTTTATTGTTAGATAGTGTAGTTTTGTCTTTTTGTACTGGAACTCTTTTTGTATTTCGACAAATGGGAACAAATACAATTGCAGACAATGTTTTTAAATAGTTCTCTAGACGGGTGGCATGTTATTCCATAAAATGTGGTAGTTTAGTGGTTAAGGTGTTGGACAACTGATCAGAAGATTGTGAGTTTGAAACCCAGGTCCACCAAGCTGCTACTGCTGGGCCCCTGAGCAAGGCCCTTAATCCTCAATTGCTCCCTTGTGAGAAATCAGATATATGGATAAGGGTGTCTGTCTAATGCTGTAAATGTAAATTAGTCAGGTTGTCCCAGGTTGGCTTTTGTATCTGCTAGTCATTATATGCACCAAGATCCTGACCAGAAAACTGTTGTTACAGGAGACGAATGAATGAATGAATGAATGAATGAATGAGTTTTTTTCTAGAGGAAAGGATATCTTGGCTTCCTACAAGGGTTTTGCACATAACCCTCACTCATAGAGAAGCTTTTTTTCCTCTTAGAGTTTATACATGTGCATAATTAACCCTTTACACCAGAGTAGAAATCGGACATTTTCAATCAGTATAAACACATGAATTATTTATAATCATAATAGAGTCATAATGTGAGTCAAAATGAGTCAGGACTCTTTTGGGTTCATGTTTGTTTTAGACGTGCGTTTTTCCCTTCCGTCCTTCCTTCCTTACACAGAATTTTAGTGGTTAGTGGTTTAGGATAAACACCTTTACATTTTAGATGCTTAAGAACAAGCACTTGGGGCATCTTAGAGAACAGAAATGGGGTTGACATCAACATTTACTTTGAAGATAGAAACATTTGTGTGGAAAAATAATCTTTTTTTTTTATATATATTGTGCCAAGTAGGCTAGGGAAAAACAGAAATACTTATGAAAAACTACAATTTTTTTTTTACAGCTAATATGAGCTTCATATCAACCACCACTGTGGAGGGAGACATGACAAAGACATACATTGCTGAACATAGACACAACAAAACAAGAGCAATTTTTTTGTCCTCTGGTAAAAAGAGTTAACTGGAGTGAAACAAAGAGAATTCTGGGTAGAATGCTAACTCCCTTGTATGGTTACACAGATATACAGTTACTCGTATGAAGTTTGCATACCCTAAAATGCTAAAAAAAAAAAAAAGTATGCTTCACCTGGTAGCTGTTACACAGATGGATATACTTGTTTGCCAGATTTTTTTTTTTTTTAGGATTGGCTCTCTCCGAATACAGCAACGGATGGTATGATTGGAACCCACTGAGACATGAAGGCAATTTAGGAAGCTGTGCAGAAAGAAGAAAGTGCTACGTCTCTCCATGTCATATGAAGACCTGGCAGAGTCTGAAATGCCATCCACCAGATGGATGATTGCAAGATTATTGTGGGGAAAAGCTGCTCGCTCTTTTTTTTTTCCCCAGTGGTTTTGAGGATGCGTGCATCTAAATCGTACACGACTGGAATATTTCTGCTATTGTCTAGCTTTCCGTGTCTGTCTTTCTCTCACTGTCTTTTTTTCTCTCTGTCTCTTTCACAACCCTGCTTTATTCAGGTTCTCTACAGGACTCTGCATGTACATCGTTAATGAAACACCTCCTTCTATCTACATGTGGGAATACCTCTGCAGGGTGTGTGTGTGTGTGTAGGATTTGTGAGGACATCCTTCTGAAAGTACAAACCGGAGATGATCTCAGGTACAAATTTTGAAGAGTCATTTTGTGTACTGATGCCTTTTTTAGAAAACTTGGGGGCATGCTGTTGTAGGAAAATAAGCAATGATGGAATAAGTGGAGTATTTTCCAATAACAGCAAGTTTTTTTTTTGCTATTATACAACCAACAGCAATTGTTATACCAACAAATATAATTTTTTTATTTATTATCAAGCACCTTTTTTAAAAAAATTCTATTTATTTATTTATTTATTTATTTATTTATTTATTTATTTATTTATTCTTCTATTTTATTATGTGACCTCCTACTTCCTATAAAGACTTACTTTCCAGCAGTTATTAGCAGTTGTTCCCCCCCCCCCCAGCCTCTCTTCTTTCTCTATTATGGAGTTAATAAAACATTAAATTGCATTGTGTCGTGTAAAGTCGATAACCGAGCACATAAAAACCCGGGCTAAAAAGGGCACGTGCTTCCGACATTCCCAACAAATTAGCACAGCTCTGACACGCTGCTCCGACAGCAGCCGGGCCGTGCTTCCATGTTCTTCCGTCCTTGTTACGTTTTGTTGATTTGCTGCAACGTTTTGCGGTATGTTTACTCGTAGAGGCGGGAGACCCGAGGCATCTTTCGTTGTTAGAACCCGAGCCGCTTCAGATCCTTCCACATCCGAAGAACACCGAGAGACATGCAGGAGGTTAAGTGTAGAGAAAAAAAGAGACAGGCAGACACATGAGCAGATGGATGGAGAAAAGAAAAAGAAAAAAGAAAGAAGAAATCTGTTTGAAACATTTCGATCTGTGCCTGGGCTCGGTGTGTCCTGCTGTGTGTAGTGTTCGCACGTCTGAGACGACGTATCCTTCAAATGGACCGCCGCGGGGTCAGATGGGAACCTGGTGAGAAGATGAAAACAAGCCATGATTTTTTTTTTTTAGGACAACATATTGAATCGTATTTCCTTAATTTACCATCTGCCTCTCTTATTTCTTCACACACACACACACACACACACACACACTCACTGGTTAAACAGTCGATTGTTATGGAGGATAGATTTGCTTTGATGACACTCCGACAGCTGCTTGTGTTTTGCACTCCGCTTCGGTACGTTCTGCTCTCTCATTATCGGTTATTTTCCTAATGGATGCTGCAGTTTGTCTCGTGCAGAAGGTGATGATCACAACCTCTATTATTACTGTTGACTAACAGAATCAGCATGCAAGGATCTTTTAATTAAGAAATTAAATCTTCCATCTTCCCCAGGCAGTAATAAGATAAAATTGCTTGTTTTCATTAAAACAACTTTATTTATGTATGTATTTATTTATTTATTTTCACAGTTATTGGTCGTGGTGTTGTTTTCTCTTTTTCCTAGTTTTCTGAAATTGGTCATTATCATGATTACGGTTAATAAGACCTACTAAGATAATTATATAAGCAGTGATTATTTGTGATGTAAGTTTTAAAAACATATAAAGAGACAAAAGAAAATAGTTCAAACCCAAGAGTAAAAATCGATCAGACTCAGTGCACAAACAGTGAGTATAGTCAGTACAACAATTCAGAATGTCCTGAGTATGAACTGAGCAAGCAGACACGCAACAGGATAACTGAGGAAAGGAAAAGAACAACAACTGATAACAAACACTGGATAAAAGAAAAAGACAGATAGAAAGATTATAAGTAATTAGGAAAGAAAGAAAAAAAGAAAGAAAGAAAGAAAGATGGAAAGAAAGAAAGAAAGAAAGAAAGAAAGGCAGGATGGCAGAGAGAAAGGATGAAACAAAGAAACCTGAAGTAACTAAGAAATAAATAAATAAAGAAAGAAAGAAAGAAAGAAAGAAAGAAAGAAAGAAAGAAAGAAAGAGGGAAAGAAAGGCAGGATGGCAGAGAGAAAGGATGAAACAAAGAAACCTGAAGTGACTAAGAAATAAATAAAGAAAGAAAGAAAGAAAGAAAAAAAGAAAGAAGGAAAGAAAGAAAGAAAGAAAGAAAGAAAGAATGGCAGGATGGCAGAGAGAAAGGATGAAACAAAGAAACCTGAAGTGACTAAGAAATAAATAAATAAAGAAAGAAAGAAAGAAAAAAAGAAAGAAATAAAGAAAGAAAAAAAGAAAGAAAAAAAGATGAAACAAAGAAACAGGAAGTAACTAAGAAAGAAAGAAAGAAAGATGGAAAGAAAGAAAGATGGAAGGAAAGAAAGAAAGAAAGAAAGAAAGAAAGAAAGAAAGAAAGAAAGAAAGAAAGAAAGAAGAAAGAAAGAAAAAGAAAGAAAGACAGATATAAAGTTTGTAAGTAATTAGGAAAGAATTCATTCATTCATTCATTCACTTCTTCTAGAAAGATCTTCATCCAGGTCAGCGTCTCTGCAGAGCTGGGGAACACCAAGCAGATGGACCTGAACCCCCAATAAACCTCCTGGCTGGACTGAGGGACTGATGTCATGCTTAAAGATGCATGAGCACTTAATAAAGAGCAGGATATGAGAATTGATGAGTACAAATGCAGCCATAATTCCAAGCTACTCATGCTGAAAGTACACACAAGTATCACCTGGATGTATCACCTGGGTTCTGTCGTGCTTTATTAAGTCACATGACTGAACCTGGCATAAGGCGGCAGATGGACGCCGGTCTATAGTACAAGGGTTTTCCCCAATAACTAATTAGCACTGCAAGTTTTTTTTTTTTTTTTTTTTTTATTACAGCCAGATTTATTAATAAAGTCCTGCAAGAAATGATACTATTTCCTTTATTATCTTTATTTCAATCAAGGTTTAAATATACTTTTACTTTTATAGGATATTAAATATCCTATACTCTCATTAGCGAAGTGCATAATAATGCTATTCATGACTACAGGCCATAGACAGCCTGGAAAATCCATTCATCAGACAGCATTATGTTACCCTATTATAAATAGTCATGCTGAAATCTAAACTCTGATTGGTCAGAAGGTGATGATTCATTTTCTGTAGCATCATCTGTCACTTAAATCTCAGGTTTATATTAACACGCTCAATCTGATATTCTCATTCAGTATCATTTCTAGAGCAACAGCTCATTTACAAGGGCTATGATGAAAACCCAGGATGATAAACAGGTTAAATATTCATGAAAAAATCACTGACATTAAAAATCACTGACATGGTGAAAGATTGGCAAAAAAACCTCACTTTCTAGGTCCTTAGAATCATGACACTATTTGAAAAAACTTATTAACTTTCATTTATAGCTGTTTATAGCTGCTGTAACATAAGGGATAACAGGAACAGATTAAAAGTTTTTAGCTTGAGAAAAAACTGTTGTGGTGTGAAAGGAACAAAAGAGCTCTTTATATATGGAATACTGAATCTGTTGATTTTAAATCCTTGTTAAAAACAAAGAGCCCCAAAATAATAATAAAAAATATGTCTGTCACGGTTTGATTTCTGCCTCACATGACAGCTTCTTTATATAAAAGAAAGATCTTTGAAGGGTAGAAATGTAATTTAATGGGAATACAAACAACCAGTTTCTTTTCACGAGGTTTCTTAAGCAACACTTTTTTAAGCTTGAAAGATTCAGAGAGTAAACGTTGATCAATGAAGCTGAACACAAACAAAGAAAGCTTTCCATAATGTTTCACAGATAACCTGGGAAAGGGAGGGGAGGAAGGAAGGAAGGAAGGAAGGATGGAAGGAAGGAAAGAAAGAAAGAAACACGAGAGGAAGGCAGGAAGGAAGGAAGGATGGATAGAAGGATGAATGGAAGGAAAGAAAGGAAGCACAACAGGAAGGAAGGAAGGAAGGATGGAAAGAAGGAAGGAATTAAAAAAGGAAGGAATGAAGGAAGGGAGGAAGGGAGGAAGGGAGGGAGGGAGGAAGGGAGGAAGGGAGGGAGGGAGGGAGGGAGGGAGGGAGGGAGGGAAGGAAGGAAGGATGGAAGGAAGGAAGGAAACACAAGAGGAAGTCAAGAAGGAAGGATGGAAGGAAGGATGGATAAAAGGAAGAATGGAAGGAATGAAAGGAAGCACAACAGGAAGGATGGAAGGAAGGAAGGAAAGAATTAAAAAAGGAAGGAATGAAGGGAGGGAGGGAGGAAGGAAGGAATGAAGGAAGGAAGGAAGGAAACACAAGAGGATGTCAAGAAGGAAGGATGGAAGGAAGGATGGATAAAAGGAAGAATGGAAGGAATGAAAGGAAGCACAACAGGAAGGATGGAAGGAAGGAAGGAAGGAAGATGAAAGAAGGAAAGAATTAAAAAAGGAAGGAATGAAGGTAGGGAGGGAGGAAGGAAGGAATGAAGGAAGGAAGGAAGTAAGGACGGAAGGAAGGAAGTAAGGACGGAAGGAAGGAAGGAAGGAAGGAAGGAAGGAAGGAAACAAGAGGAAGTCAAGAAGGAAGGATGGAAGGAAGGATGGATAAAAGGAAGAATGGAAGGAATGAAAGGAAGCACAACAGGAAGGATGGAAGGAAGGAAGGAAGGAAGGAAGATGAAAGAAGGAAAGAATTAAAAAAGGAAGGAATGAAGGTAGGGAGGGAGGAAGGAAGGAATGAAGGAAGGAAGGAAGTAAGGACGGAAGGAAGGAAGGAAGGAAGGAAGGAGGGAGGGAGGGATGGAGAAAGGAAGGAGGAAATTGTATGTCTTGTATGCCACTCCCAGTGATTTAGTGCTTAATGTCCTAGGTTGAATCCTGGTCATGTCAGAATTCTTGAGATTGTGTCTCGGGCTTGTGTTCACACTGAATCCTTTCCTGATTCATTTCTCCATTAAAAAGCGCTTGTGAAGTTAGTAACACGTTTTGAGGCTCCATGGGACAAAGCCGAATAAGAGTGCAGAGACCTGTAAACAAACCTCATAGGCCTGGACAGACACGGACGTCTTACAGCACAGAGTGTAGATGCTCAGCGGCGTCTTTTCCAACATCGTCACATTCGATTTTCACAAAGCGTCAAATGACCTTTCGCTTTAGACTCCACTGGGCTTCTCAAGACCATCCAAGCCTGTCTGATCCATTAGTGCACAAACACAGATTCACAGCAAGCACAAGTCTGTATATGCACTCAACACACACACACACACACACACACACAGTTGGCTGTTGGTTTCTTTGATGAGGAAACTGAACACCTGTGTGATGGAAGAAGGGATGAGTAGAAGAATAGAATAGAGGGATTGTGCTAATCAGCATGTAACAACGGCTTAACCTTTGCAGAATCCAGAGCTGCATCCCAAATGATGTACACTAATGTTTTGGGTTTTTTTTTAATCAAAAGTATAAGCCGTGTCCCAGTCGATGGCTTAAACGCTCGTGAGATGACATCGCTATCTTTAGCAGAAACCTGGTAGCCCTGCCCCTTTTCCACTGTGTAAGCAAGGTTGCGAGTGTCGAGTCGAGTGGATGAAGTACATCACATTTCACACTTCGTTTTTATCGCTTGAATAAGTGCATCATCTGGGCACTTCTTATTCTTCTTCTTGGAATTTACTTCTTCTTGGAATTTTTCTTAAGTCGCACCTTAAAATCCCCCCACAGTAACTATAATTTCTCAACAATTTTACATTTACATTTATGGCATTACTCTGGCACCTGCACTAATCCATCCTATTAAAGTCTTCTTAAAATAAAGCAGCAGGCACAAACTTTTGCAGCATCTCTTTTTTCTCTCTTTCGGATATATCAACTATTACATACTTTTCTTCCCATCAAACAAAGACACTTTTATTTACATTTGGTTTATTACTGGGTTTAGATATGGCTTCCACCATATCTGTGGGTTTTGCATGTGGGTTAGCTTTTACCATGGAAACGATAATGTGGAATTTGAATGACATCCAGCGATGGACTTAATGAAGGAACTTTCTGACCAATCAGAATCAAGAATAGAAGAGTGCTGTGGTATAGAGTGCAGTGAAGTGTGTGTGTGTGTGTGTGTGTGTGTGTGTGTGTGTGTGTGTGTGCACTTGTTGAGGTGTAATTGTAATTTGCATTTCAGTCCACGTTAACCTAGCGAACCTGTGAAACGTTTGAGTGTGTGTGTGTGTGTGTGTGTGTGTGTGTGTATACACCATGGTGTGTTTGCCCACTTCGCTCTTCCGCCTGGCTCGGCTCTCACACCTTGTGTTCTTTACCTTTTATTGATGCCAGTCCGTGCCCCGTTGCTTAGGAACCATATCAGATAAACGTCCAGTCTTATTTCCTCACCCGCTTCATTTCCTGCAGCTGCTCTCCTGGAGTGAGAAGGGAAGAGAGATGGCAAAGAGAGAGAGAGAGAGAGAAAGAGAGAGAGAGAGAGAGAGAGAGAGAGAGAGAGAGAGAGAGAGAGAAGACTATAATCATTCTGCTAAACAAACTGTAAAACATATGGCACATTCGCTCTGATTGGCTCAGACTAAATCCATTAATATGCTATCAGTATGCTCTCTCGCTTGCAATTAGCTCGTCTAAATCTAGGCTCTTGACTTGACTTTGCTCTCACAGAAAACATTTGTGCAATCTATCTGAAGACTCCTTTGGCTCTCCATCTCTTAGAATAAACTTTTAATAACAGTGACTGTGTTTGAGGAGATAAAAATGGACTTGCACAAAGTGATAAGACACCCTGTTTGCTTTTTTCTTTTTCTTTTTTTTAGCTAACGGGGACAATAAGGAAAGATAAGACATGTGAAGTCTTCATCTTCTTTAACATTTCTGCCAGTAATGTGTGTATGAGCGAGACCTGTTGCGTTATTTAATATTTTAATTTACTTGAACCCTCATACTTAAATTATAGTGTTTCTTTGGCCTCCATTAAGTTAATTTAACTGTGAGAAAGTTGTAACATTTCTCTAAGATAGGATAGTATAAATTGGTAGAAATGTAACAGTTTAACAGCTGAGCAAAATAGTTAAGGCAAGTAATGTAATAGGTTGATTCCTGTCTCCACCCTGTGTGTGCGGAGTTCATGTTCTTCCTGTGCTTCAGGGGTTTCCTCCAGGTACTCCAGTTTCCTCCCCCAGTCCCAAGACATGCGTCCTGTTTGGCATCTCTAAATTGTCCCTAGTGTGTGAATGTGTGACTGTCCAGGATGTCCCATGCCTCATTCCCTGAGTCCCTTGTGATAGACAAGTGCTACAGGAAATAGATGAACATTACTTCTTGCAAAGCTACTGAACATGCAGGCATAGAGTTTAGGAGATTAATTTAGTTTAGGTGCACATTTAAAGTGAAGGGCCATGAAGTTCCTGAGATAAAAATGTAGTTAGAAATCACTTAACATCACTAATCATTTTCTGCCTTGACTGTCTGAGGCTCTGTCAAGCCCCAAGGAATCATCCACCCATCCATTTCTCTAGACTTCTTTTATTACAGGTTCTCACAGGAAACCTGGAGACTATCCCAGGAAACTTGGGGCACAAGGCTGGGGATACCCTGGACAGGATGCCAGTAGGGGCAGTGATGGCTCAAGTGGTTAAGACTCTGGGTTGTTGATCAGAAGCTCAGGGTTCAAGGTGCCCCTGTTTGGCCCCTGAGCATGGCTTCTAACCCTCCCTGCTCCAGGGGTACTGTATCATGACTGACCCTGAGTACTGACCCCAGTTGTTGCTATTTATTTGACAGAAATAAAGGGTTCTTCTTACATTTACATTTACAGAATTTTGGCAGATGTCCTTATAAATGGTGACTTACAATTTATCTCATTTTATACAACTGGGCAGTTGATGGTTAAGGATGGTTAACATACACTACTGACAAATTTAAAGATGCTAATCATCCTGCAACACATGTCTCTGGACTTTTCTCAACTGGAGAACCTGGAGGAAATCCCCGAGGCACAGGGAGAACATGCAAACTCTACATACATGGCAGAGGTCAGAATCAAGCCCACTATTCTGGAGGTATGAGGCAAAGGTGCAAGAAATAAAACACCAGAACATTTACTGTTACCAAAGTTGTTTATTTTCCAGTAACAGCATGTAACCAAGTTGCTCATATGCTACATCTATTTGTTATTGCTAAAAAATAATTTATTAAAGAACTTTAGTTTAGCTGCAGGTTTTCATTGCTACGTTTGGACACCCCTGTCCTATCAGATGAAGATTATCAGTGAAGAAGTGTGAAGGTGTAAGATGTGTGAAACGTCCTTGCTATGGATCCTGACCTCAGGCTAAACACGTTACCTGCTGTGTAGTTGTATCTGGTCTCAGTTTTCAAAAGAGCCATTTTGCAGCTTGGTGTTTCAGAGCAGCCTTTATAAAAGCTGTAAATGTTGGAGATGGTGTGGGGTAGTGGTGGAGAAGTGTAAAAGAGGCCAAGGAGGCAGATGGTCAGTCATACGTAGTACACATAGTACAGAGACAGCCAATGTGTTTGATTTAGCTACACAGAAAAGTACTACTACTCTCTAGAATTCTTTCTCTCTTTTTTTGACTCTTTCTCATGTATTTTGCTTTCACACAAAAACACACACTATAATATGAGAAACTTCCATTAGTAATAGAAAACACCTCACACACACAAATAAGAGGCTTTCACACAGGACAAAAAAAAAAGTTAGTCTGAAACAGAGCACACTTAGCATGGAAAACTGATCATGTGAAAGCAGTCACATGGATAGGGAAGCAACCCTGTAGGAGACTTGCGATTCCCGAGAACCAGAACACAGATCGCATTTGGGTCTGTATTTGTTCAGGAAGTAAATGAACTGGTTAGTGTGTTTTATCTGATAATGACGTCATAAGTTTCCATGACTTGTGTACAGTGAGTAGCAGGGGGACGTTGTGGGATATAGAAGAGACAGATGAGCTGCATTACCGCACATAATAGCACCAAAATAATAAAAAAAACAGAGTCGTCTTGTGTTCCACATGATGACCTAAGTTTGTGATGAACACAAATGCACCGGGGTTCGATAGACTCAAGTGAGTCTGAAACCAGACCAATATTTTTACTATTCCATATGATTTTAGAGCACAAAGGTTTCCAAAATGGTCACCATTATGTTTACAGTGGAACCTCAGCATAGAAATTTAATTAGTTCTGGAGGTGAGTTCTTAAGGTGAAAATTTGCATTGCAGAATGAATTTTCCAATAAGAAATAATGTAAATGCAGATAATCCGTTCCAGCCACCCAAAAATATTACCAAAATTTCCCATACGAAGCGTATGTAAACTGTATGGCTGCTTACAAAGAACTGACCCAAGCCAAGCATTCCATGTCAAGGCTCCTCACAGGAAGTCGTGCCACCAAGCTTGGGCTAAAAAAAACAGATCACCCACGCCACCGATCTGTCAACAAAAAAACGCTGAAAAATCACGCAGCTTTTAAACGCATGCCGAAGGCAGTGTTGGTATCGTGGGTTGACTCTTCTGAAACAGCTTTCACTGACTAAAAAAAGAATTTGTAAAATTCGGAAACTTGCCTCGGTTGGCTTTGCTTGGTTTTCCCCTGACGCAAACAAGTTTTGAATGGCTCCTGGATGTACTTGCAACTTAGCGTTCGGTTCGGTTAGTTTGTATGCCAAAAATGCTTCGTATGCCGATGCAAATTTCTTACAAAATATCAATTCTTAAGGCGAAAATTCGTAAGGGAGGGCATTCGTATGCTGAGGTTCCACTGTATCAGTTTGTTTGTTTAAATTTAATTTCCTTTGATTACTCATGTGTTAAGCTTTACTTACATTTCAGTCCTTAGCTCTGTGTTATATGTAGCACCAGGGTCCTGGAGAAATGTTGTTCCATTTCACTATGTACTGTGTCAGCTATATATAGTTGAAATGACAATAAAGCTTCTTGACTTGACCTGAGCCGTTTTTGAATGTGTGGCATGGAATCAAGTAGGAATATCTGCATCTGATGAGTTGCTGCAGACCTGCATGACATATTTTCAGGATGTTCTCAGTGCTTACACTCCAAAGTTGATTGCTTCAGTCATATGAAAGTCTTGCATGGAGTTCCTCCACTGACCAGATCTCCATCATGAAGCTTGAAACTCAAAGTGACATGTTAGGTCGAACCGCTTATCATGTTACTCAGCATGTGGCACAGAGTACAGATATCTTCCACACCTGATGTGGACTGTACCACCACCTGGGGGTGTATTCCATCCAGTGATCAACTTGCCGGACTGCTCCTGGGCTCCAAAACAGCTTTCACACTTCATCAGATGTACCAAACTCTCAGCGAATATGGCCTCGAGTATGGGAAAAAAGTATGTGCAAAAAAGTATCCTAAATTGTGCAGGACAGGTTTGTGACTAGAGTTAGGAGCCTGTGACATAAACAACCTTCTGCAAAGCTTTATAAACCTGCACCTCAGACACACACACACACACACACACACACACACACACACACACACGCACACTCTCTCTCTGGAAAACCCCACAGAAACTGTATGTAATTGAAGGCAGTTTGACTTGTCATCAGTTGTTTTCTGGAAATTGTACTGAAGGTTATGAGGAGTTGATTAAGATGATTAAGATCTATTACGAATCAGAAAATCAGAAACAAGGCCTCTTAATTAGCGAGTCAGTGTTTCCCTGCAATGTTAAACTGTACATGAAAGCCTCTGCCCTCCTTCACTGTAGCCCTGATTAAACATGAATCATGAAGCTCTTTGCGTGGAGAGTCGGTTCAATGCTAATCATGTGTATGTGTGTGCATGTTTTCATGTCCGTGCGACTCTTGGAGTGTATGAATGGCTCTCGTTTTCCCCACTACTTAACAAGTCTGTGTTTGGAGTTGGTAGTTTTTGTGCCCTGACAAACAGCTTAATTAAATCAACACCTCACAGCCGCTGCATTCGCAATTAGCTATAGTGCCTGCAGTGATGGCTACTGATTAGCGTCTTTTCTCTCTCTTTCTCTGTGTGTGTGTGTGTGTGTGTGTGTGTTTAGCTGTTTAGTCTGTTTTCAGACTGTGAATGCTCTTTACATATTCACTGATGTGCTTGTGCGCTGCTCTGAAAGTGTTTAATGGTTTAGTTGCTGTTCCTTTGCTAGCATGACGAAGCACTTATCACTGGTCTGCCAGCAACACTTGGCCAACGCTAATGAGGCACTTATGATCCCGGCAATGTTCCTATGAAAATTCAAGCATCACCACATGTGAAGATGTTCGCGTTGAATTTATAATGTGTTAATGGAATATCTGAATGCATCAGTGTTCTGTAGTTCTCGATCTGTAAAGCTTTAAAGTAATTGTTTAACCGATAATAAAAATTATACATGTAGCTATGTGGGTTTGTGTTCATTCAGTGGAAAGCATTAATGAAATCAGATACTGATGTTGTGGTGAGAAGATTCTGGGTCCAGGCGGTGTTCCAGTTCATCCCAATGGTGTTGAGTGGGGTTGTGGTCAGGAATTCAGGACAATCAAATTCATCTACACAAGCATTGGCAAGCCATGTCCTACAAACCATATTCCTGGGTGTGGTAGCTTAGTAGTTAAGATGTTGGGCAAATGATTGGAAGGTTGTGAGATCAACTCCTAGGTCCAGCAAGCTGCCACTGCTTGGCTTCTGAGCAAGGCCCTTAACCCTCAATCTCTTGTATTTTGCAGCAACAGCTTAGAAGAAGAACCACATTAGAGTGTTAGGTGATGGTCAGGTGCTCACAAACTGTTTACAATATCCATGAAGAACATCCATTATATGAATGAACAAATTTGTGTGTGGGACAAACAACAGTGATCAGTGATTGTTTGTTGGGGAAAAATAGGGGTCAGTGATTGGTTCATGGGAACATCAGCATGGACAATCACAACTCTGTCTCATGTGTGCAGGATAATTGATTTTTCCCCCACTAATAAACTAAAGGACACTAAACACAAAGCTAATATTTTCCTATACTATCATGTCGTGGAATCTTTTATTACTCTTAAAACAATGTAGTAAAGATAAATTATAAAAATGAAGGCATTACTATAAACCTGTGAGCTACTATTATTGAAATGTACTCAACACCTTCTGACCAATCAGAAACAAGAATTCTTTCTAATGCTTTGCACCTTCAAGGAAAGTAGTTTGCTTCCTGTTTTGGATAAGAGTTTGAATGGATGGAGCTGCTTCTAGAAAAATCTCAGGAGATTCAATAGAGATTCCATGATGGCCAATAAGCCAGTGAATTCCAGTTTTTGGGTCACTGAATCTTCTGATCAACTTCAATTGAAAATTATGTGAGTTTGAGTGCTGATCTTTATAGTTGGTGGAAAATAAGCACTTCTTTAAATCTGTTAAGGTGCGTTAACAGCCCCGCTAATGTTCTGTTGCCAGCTTAAACACGCCTGAGACGATGCTCAGTGGACCAACCAATGCAACCACAGCACAGCACAGCACAGCAGCACACCCGCTGACAGATGTGGGCTGGTGAGGGGCTGATGTAATATCATCTTATTGGCATGCCTGTGGACACATCTGTGTGTGTCTGTGTGTGTGTGTCGCCTGCGTCATTGATCACCTCGCCTGAACCGACTCCTACAGGGAAATCAGATCAGCGTCATGATCAACACACTGACTCGAGGATGTTTCATATGTAGCACTTCTTCAGTTCCAGTTCACTCTTACGAAGACAGTTTAACCAAATTATTTACCCAAGTTGTACACGTGTGACTTAAATATCATGAGGAAATCTGCTGATTGGTTAATGATGCCATCTTTATACAGGTTGCTTCCAGGCTCATAACTGAACTGAACTGAACTGAACTGAAACGTGGTGCTGTGATGCACTTCAAACACAAAGCTAATATTTTCCTATAATATCATGTCCTGAAATCTTTTATTACTCTTAAAACATTGCGATTTGCTAGTAAAGATAACATAAAAATGAAGGCATTAATATAGACATGTGAGCTACTATTATTGAAATGTACTCAACACCTTCTGACCAATCAGAAACAAGAATTCTGTCTAATGCCTTGCACCTTTGAGGTAAGAAGTTCACTTCCTAGCATAAGAGTTTGGATGGATGGAGGTGCTTCTAGAAAAGCCCCAGGAGATTCAGTGGAGCTTCCATGCTGGCCCAGGAGCTTCACCAGTGAATTCCAGTGGGAATAGGAATTTTCCAAAAGCATTTTTGCAAAAAGGAACATTTTACTTCATACTTGTCATCTTCCCAAACTCACCAGGTCATATGACCACTAATTCAGTGCTAGCTTGTTTCACCACTACAAAGTGCTCAGGCTCTATGGAATGCAGGTTCAATCTGTCTACATGAAGATGGTAGTGATGTGTCATTTGTGACCGAGTCTTTGAAATTGCTCTTTTATGTGATGAGTCTGGGTTTTCCATGCACTGTGGGTTATAAAATAGTTCATGAAATATGATTTATCTGCTAAGAGACTGGACACAACAATATGACCGGCACACTAAATACTGGTGGAATAATTCCGACATGGTTTATGTATGCAGCATGTGATGCTTGTTAAGGAAATTGAGTTGAGCTGCTCTATTCCAGATAGGACCAGAGTTCATTTCTGGGTGAAAAAACTGAAATGAAAAAACTGGTCAAAGCCATTTATGACAATATTGCAAATTGCGTTCTTTTTATTGAGTAGGGATGTAATATGAATACATTATCAGGACTGGACAGTGTATTTTCAATGGATAGTAATGCAGATATGAATAGAAGAAGCACTATTAGTTGGTTTTTTTTTTACCAATATGTAATTGCGAGGAAGCTTTAATGGCAAAAAAGAGCATGATGCCAGATGCATTTACAGCATTCAATTATTCATCCATCCATCCATCCATTAATACATTCCTTTTTATATTTTGTATTTTTATGTATTCATTCATTCATTCATTCATAGATTCCTATCTTCATTCATTCATTCATCCATCCATTCCTTTTTTATGTATTCATTCATTCATTCACAGATTCCTTTCTTCATTCATTCGTCCATCCATCCGTTCATTCATCCATCCATTAATACATTCCTTTTTCATTCATTCATTCATTCATTCATTCATTCATTCATTCATTCATTCATTCATCTGTTGGTTTAAATTAGGCTACTAATTTGTGTACATTTTGGGAACTAGTTGAGACAAGATTTGAGAGATATTGTTGAGGTGGAGCATCTTTAATTTACAAAAATTCTGGTTTAGGCCACGCCTACTTTGGGTTGAACTCCAAACACAAGAGAAAACATGTATATGTTCAGCACCAAACAGACATGCAAATACGTGCATTTTGTTTTAACCTTACACATACAGTATATGTGAGTAGATTACTCTAGATTGCAGATCAAGAAACACTTTTAAAAATTGCATACTGCACTTTTAAATTGTTAAATTATTATTATTATTATTATTATTATTATTATTTATTTTGTATTTAATTTTTTTAAATATTTTTTTCTCATCATGGTTGCTTGTTTTTATCATCACTGTCTGTGTCTTGTGTCTCTCATATAGGTGTATAGTGTGTGTGTGTGTGTGTGTGTGTGTGTGTGTTTCTCCTCAGTCAGACTTTTGATGCAGCAAGCGATTACCTCTGTGTCTTTCTGTCAGTCACAGAAGTCACAATATGCTCCATCTGTACCCTGTGATCATGTGTGGATTTATCACTGTCTAAGTGCAGGTTTGCTGCCACCCATGGTTGATTACCTGTCTGTCCTCTGACCCTCTTCACTTCCTCTCAGATGCTGAGTGCTGCTATTACTGCTGCTGTATCTATTCATATGCTAATGACTGAGGGATAGCGGATGAGAAAGTGCGTCGAAGATTTAAAAAAAAAAGGCTAGAAATGTTCATGAGCAGCATGGAAATAAACAAATAAATAACACGTCTCTTTATTTTACTTTGTTATGGTGTAGTTATGCTTAATTCATCAGTAATTTAAACAAAATTGTGAATAAATATTAGTTTTTTCCAGCATCCATGTCACTAAGAGTAATTAAATGGAAAGCCTTCCTCGTGCAAAATCAATAAAAAAAAGTTAAATCAATAGCATCATTTCGTTCTGCATTTATCATGTAATGATTTTTTGTCAGGGCTTTGTTTTTGTCCAATACAATCATGTCTTATCCAAAAAAAATAAATACAATTATTGTGAATCCTCACCACATTCAGCTGTTCCTGAACCAGAGCCATCGATGTACAGGTTATTCAGTACTGGGGACTGTGATAGACATAGTGTATGATTTACATCAATTTTCATCAAATCAGTCAATGAGCCTTTGTGTGGATGGGGGTGGAGTCATTCAAGATGAGACCACACCCATCAGGATATAACAGATTCATTGTGGAGATCAGTCTAAACAAAGAAACAAAAAAACAAAAACCCACAGTATTTTCATTTACAGTGATTCTTCCATCTAAGACAACTGGATTAAAATCATGCAGGCAAAATAAATAAATAAATAAATAAATAAATTCCCCCCACAGGTCAACAGAGCCACCATAAGAGTCTTCCTTAATTTGTCACATTTATGGGCAGTACTGGATTTTTTGTAGGATAGAAATATATCAGATTGAACAGTAATATTTTGCAGTAAATGCTAATTTGTGACCTCACATTGTGACCTCAAAAGATTTCTTCAATTCTGTTGATTTAAACCACAGTGACCTCTAAAAGCTTGGTCTGTTCCCTGTAGTAAAATAGAGATGACCTATGATAAACCTGAGTGGCCTCTAGTGACTCCACTTCCACTAATTTTAATGAAAGAGATGTGTGATGGCTCCGCCTCTTATGCTAATTTAAGTGGCAACAACTTCCTATATAGCTCTGCTCCTTTCTAATCATTTAAATAGCAGTGAAAACTAGATCTTTCACTAACCTAAACAGCTAGTGACATCTAATGGCTCCGCCCATCATGCTAATTTAAACTGCTAAGATGGCTCCGCATCTTCTAGTTGAACTTCAGTTACCTTAAATGGCTTCATCTCTTCCGCTAAATTAGATGGGAGCAGGCTATAATAGCTCTGCATTTTAGTCTAATTTAAGCGGCAACAACTTCTGATGGCTCGGCAACTGCAGCATGCTCTTTCCCTTCTGCCAATTTAAACTTCAGCAACCTCTGATGGCTACCGGTTACACCTCAGTGACCTATAATGTCTCTTCAATTAATTTAAATAGCATCAACCTCTGATGTCTCCACCCCTTCTGATAAGTTCAATTCCAGTATCCTCTGTTGGCTCCGCCCCTTCTCATAAACAAAAATTGGTAATCTATGATGGCTCTGCCCATTCTGATAATTTAAAGCTCACTGACCTCTCATGGCTCTGCCCCTTTTGATAAATAACATTTAATTTACCCCTGATGGCTCCACCCCTTCTGATATAAAGTATAATTGACATCTAATGGCTCTGCTACTACATATAAATTCAATTTAATTGACATCTTCTAAAGTCAAATTGTGAAACTCGTGTATTAAATAAATTCAATGCACACAGACTGAAGTAGTTTAAGTCTTTGGTTCTTTTAATTGTGATGATTTTGGCTCACATTTAACAAAAAACCACCAATTCACTCTCTCTTCTAACAAATTAGAATACTTCATAAGACCAATAAAAAAAACATTTTTAGTGAATTGTTGGCCTTCTGGAAAGTATGTTCATTTACTGTACATGTACTCAATACTTGGTAGGGGCTCCTTTTGTTTTAATTACTGCCTCAATTGGGCGTGGCACGGAAGTGATCAGTTTGTGGCACTGCTGAGGTGGTATGGAAGCCCAGGTTTCTTTGACAGTGGCCTTCAGCTCATCTGCATTTTTTGGTCTCTTGTTTCTCATTTTCCTCTTGACAATACCCCATAGATTCTCTATGGGGTTCAGGTCTGGTGAGTTTGCTGGCCAGTCAAGCACACCAACACCATGGTCATTTAACCAACTTTTGGTGCTTTTGGCAGTGTGGGCAGGGGCCAAATCCTGCTGGAAAATTAAATCAGCATCTTCAAAAAGCTGGTCAGCAGAAGGAAGCATGAAGTGCAAAAAACACAATGGACCAACACCAGCAGATGACATTGCACCCCAAACAATCACAGACTGCGGAAACTTAACACTGGACTTCAAGCAACTTGGGCTATGAGCTTCTCCACCCTTCCTCCAGACTCTAGGACCTTGGTTTCCAAATGAAATACAAAACTTGCTCTCATATGAAAAGAGGACTTTGGACCACTGGGCAACAGTCCAGTTCTTCTTCTCCTTAGCCCAGGTAAGACACCTCTGACGTTGTCTGTGGTTCAGGAGTGGCTTAACAAGAGGAATACGACAACTGTAGCCAAATTCCTTGACACGTCTGTGCGTGGTGGCTCTTGATACCTTGACCCCAGCCTCAGTCCATTCCTTGTGAAGTTCACTCAAATTCTTGAATGGATTTTGCTTGACAATCCTCATAAGGCTGCGGTTCTCTCGCTTGGTTGTGCATCTTTTTCTTCCACACTATTTCCTTCCACTCAACGTTCTGTTAACATGCTTGTATACAGCACTCTGTGAACAGCCAGCTTCTTTGGCAATGAATGTTTGTGGCTTACCCTCCTTGTGAAGGGTGTCAATGATCGTCTTCTGGACAACTGTCAGATCAGCAGTCTTCCCCATGATTGTGTAGCTTAGTGAACCAAACTGAGAGACCATTTTGAAGGCTCAGGAAACCCTTGCAGGTGTTTTGAGTTGATTAGCTGATTGGCATGTCACCATATTCTAATTTGTTGAGATTGTTTCATTGATTTGTTGGGTTTTTGTTAAATGTGAGCCAAAATCATCACAATTAAAAGAACCAAAGACTTAAACTACTTCAGTCTGTGTGCACTGAATTTATTTAATACACGAGTTTCACAATTTGAGTTGAATTACTGAAATAAATGAACTTTTCCACAACATTCTAATTTATTGAGATGCACCTGTACATTGACCTATGATAGCTCTGCCCCTTCTGATCATTTAAAGACCAGTGACCTCTGATGGCTCCACCCCTTCTGATAAATTAGATTTAATTGACTTCTGATGGCTCCTCTCTTTCTGATATATAAAATTTCACTGACCTCTTGTGGCTCCGCCCCTTCTGAAAAAATTACATTTCAGTGACTGCTGATGGCTCCACCCCTTCTGATAAGTTTAATTCCAGTGATGTCTGATGGCTCCGCCCCTTCTGTTGAATTCAATTGCAGTAACTTCTTATGTCTCCACCTCTTCGGAGCCTC
Organism: Hemibagrus guttatus; assembly: GCA_033459395.1. Classification (NCBI taxonomy): domain Eukaryota; kingdom Metazoa; phylum Chordata; class Actinopteri; order Siluriformes; family Bagridae; genus Hemibagrus; species Hemibagrus guttatus. The sequence continues at coordinate 5,359,390 of JAUCMX010000016.1, read as the reverse complement.
AGTGTCCTCTGATGGCTCTGCCCCTTTCACTAATTAAAACATTTTTTTAAGTGTTGACAGTGCACTACATCGTATGGTAGTCAAACTACTCACAATAAAATGGCACAAAGAACGATATTTCTACAAGTGTTTCCTAAAGATAAGGGATCTGTATGAAAATTATCTTTTTTGTTTGCAGGAAACTAATGAGATTTGCTCCAGGGTGGTGTTGAAATGTGTGCTTTCCGCTGAAAGAGAGCTGCGTCGCGTAATACAGACTCACAAAAAACTGGATGAAAATTGATTTTGTCCGCTTGCATTCTTTGCCCTTTCGCCTTAGCCTCATTTTAATTGGAAATTTGTGAGATTTATTTAGTGTGAACGCTCTCTGCCGAACACAATGCAAGGCTGTGCGTCTGCGCGTGTTTGTAAAGCGTTTCACACATAATTGAAGGCGGCATAGCTCGCTTCACACTTCAAAAGGCTTCAGTTTGGCTAGCATCGTCCCGACAGCTGGCAGATAAAACAGATTCATGAAGACACACACAACACACACATATGTTTATGGGTAATGAGTGGACACAAAAGTGGAAAGACACAACAATACACACTCCACACAGCACAACTCGTGAACAATCTGGAGTCTTTGGCTGTCTGACAAGACAAAGTCTAATGTCCTCTTGCTTAGATTTTGTTTCTTTAGAACTGACAACGTTTATGAATAGCATGCATTTTCCCAGACACCACGTTTTGGAGAATGTAGCAGGAGAGATGAAACAGTAAAGCAGAGGTCACGCACAAGCTGTTTTAATTACATCTACCACTCCTGAGATAAAAAAAAACACACGCTTATATGTTGAAAGTAGTGATGAGATAATATAACCATGGTTTAATGACACTAAACAGGCTGTCTAATAGGATCCGTCATTACGTTTGCCCTTCACGGAGACACCCAGATGAACACGCTCACACGCTAACAACAAGCAAAGGTCAATTCCGGAAAGAATTTCACTGAAGAGATGTACCAGCGGTTATGTGGGTGATATGAGTTAGGGGTTGACGTAACGTATCATGGAAGAACTTGTGATCTGTGAGCTGTAGTGTCCCACCATGCTCATTTAACTTTGTGTGGGCAGTGGGAACTCACTGGTTGAAGTTCATTGCTAAAGAATGGAAATTGTTGATATGAAGGTCAGGGTTCAAGTACTGCCAAGCTGCCACTGTTGGGCTCTTGAGCAAAACCCTTAACCCTCTCTGCTCCAGGGGTGTTGTATCATGGCTGACCCTGCGGCTCTGACCCCAACTTTCAAGCTGGGATATGCAAAGCAAGAATTTCTGTGCTTTAATGTATATGAGACAAAAATAAAGGCTTCTAAATTAAAACATCTCAACCCTGATTCCCTAATTTAAATCTGAGTGACCTACAATCCCAATTCCAAAAAAGTTGGGACACTGTAGAAATTGTGAATAAAAACAGAATGCAATGATGTGGAAGTTTTTAATTTCAATATTTTATTCAGAATACAACATAGATGACGTATCAAATGTTTAAACTGAGAAAATGGATCATTTTAAGGGAAAAATAAGTTGATTTTAAATTTCATGGCATCAACACATCTCAAAAAAGTTGGGACAAGCTTCTTTTTATAACAGTCTGCACACGTCTGGGGACTGAGGAGACAAGTTGCTCAAGTTTAGGAATAGGAATGTTGTCCCATTCTTGTCTAATACAGGCTTCTAGTTGCTCAACTGTCTTAGGTCTTCTTTGTCGCATCTTCCTCTTTATGATGTGCCAAATGTTTTCTATGGGTGAAAGATCTGGACTGCAGGCTGGCTATTTCAGTACCCGGATCCTTCTTCTACACAGCCATGATGTTGTAATTGATGCAGTATGTGGTCTGGCATTGTCATGTTGGAAAATGCAAGGTCTTCCCTGAAAGAGATGACGTCTGGATGGGAGCATATGTTGTTCTAGAACTTGGATATACCTTTCAGCATTGATGGTGCCTTTCCAGATGTGTAAGCTGCCCATGCCACACGCACTCATGCAACCCCATACCATCAGAGATGCAGGCTTCTGAACTGAGCGCTGATAACAACTTGGGTTGTCCTTGTCCTCTTTAGTCCGGATGACATGGCGTCCCAGTTTTCCAAAAAGAACTTCAAATTTTGATTCGTCTGACCACAGAACAGTTTTCCACTTTGCCACAGTTCATTTTAAATGAGCCTTGGCCCAGAGAAAACTCCTGCGCTTCTGGATCATGTTTAGATATGGCTTCTTTTTTGACCTATAGAGTTTTAACCGGCAACGGCGAATGGCACGGTGGATTGTGTTCACCGACAATGTTTTCTGGAAGTATTCCTGAGCCCATGTTGTGATTTCCATTACAGTAGCATTCCTGTATGTGATGCAGTGCCGTCTAAGGGCCCGAAGATCACGGACATCCAGTATGGTTTTCCGGCCTTGACCCTTACGCACAGAGATTGTTCCAGATTCTCTGAATCTTTGGATGATATTATGCACTGTAGATGATGATAACTTCAAACTCTTTGCAATTTTTCTCTGAGAAACTCCTTTCTGATATTGCTCCACTATTTTTCATTGGGGGAATTGGTGATCCTCTGCCCATCTTGACTTCTGAGAGACACTGCCACTCTGAGAGGCTCTTTTTATACCCAATCATGTTGCCAATTGACCAAATAAGTTGCAAATTGGTCCTCCAGCTGTTCCTTATATGTACATTTAACTTTTCCGGCCTCTTATTGCTACCTGTCCCAACTTTTTTGGAATGTGTAGCTCTCATGAAATCCAAAATGAGCCAATATTTGGCATGACATTTCAAAATGTCTCACTTTCAACATTTGATATGTTATCTATATTCTATTGTGAATAAAATATTAGTTTATGAGATTTGTAAATTATTGCATTCCTTTTTTATTCACAATTTGTACAGTGTCCCAACTTTTTTGGAATTGGGTTTGTATGATGGCTCTGCCTCTTTTACTAGTTAAAACGTGTGATCTCTGATGGCTCCACCTCTTCTGACTAAACCTCAATCACTTCTGATAGCTCTACCTTTTTCGTTAATTTGGACCTGAGTAATCTCTAATGGCATTACCTCTTTCACTAATCTAAACTTCAGCAATCTCTGATGGCTCCGCCTCTTCCACCAATTTAAACAAGTGACCTCTGATGGCTCCGCCTCTTCCACTAATTTAAACAAGTGACCTCTGATGACTCTGCCTCTTCTACTAATATAAACAAGTGACATCTGATGTATCCGCCTCTTCCACTAATTTAAAGAAGTGACCTCTGATGGCTCCGCCCCTTTTACTAGTTTAAAACTTCAGTCACCTCTGATGGCTCCATCTCTTTTGCTAATTTGAACCTGAGTAACCTCTAATGACTCCGCCTCCTTCATTAATCTTAACCTCAGCAATCTCTGATGGCTCCGCCTCTTTCACTAATACAAAGTGTCCTCTGATGGCTCCGCCTCTTCTACTAATTTTAATCTGATTGACCTCTGATGGCTCCGCCTCTTCCACTAATTTAAACAAGTGAGCTTTGAGGGCTCCGCCTCTTCCACTATTGTAAACAAGTGACATTTGATGGCTCCGCCTCTTTCATTAATTTAAAACTTCAGTGACCTCTGATGGCTTGATCTTTTTGCGGCAAAACTTAATGACCTAATATTTATAAATTAAACACATCATTTGTTAACAGCTCTACAAGGGGAGGAGCTAAAACATAACATTTTGTGAGTTGCTGTTTTGTTTCAAAAGGGGTCAAAATTTGTAAGTGTTACAACTAAGCCATAGACATTTGGACATAGATCCAAGCTCTAAGAAACTGTTTAATACTTACTAAATATTTAAAGTTGCTCCATTATGTATGTAACAAAAGCATCCTTTTATACAGGTAAGAAGATCAACAGAAAAATCGGTTCTACATTTTTGATCATTTTCATATCCCGGGTTTATTAGGCCGCCTCTATAAATGATCCTTTGTCTGTGTTAGAGCACAGGTGCCACATTGGCTCATACCCTCAGCACTGAGAGAAACTTCAGCCAATTGCTTTGCAGCGTCCCCTGGCCATGGGCTGCATGTGGCACTGATGGGATTCAAACATCAGTCCTGCCAACAGGCCTTGCCTTCACACCACCCAGCTTTTATACAGGCACACAGAGGCTGGAGGACAGAGAGGGAATGAAAATGACACTGTATGACCGTGTACCAAAAGCACATACATTTGAAATGCCAATATGCTAATGCTAACATTTAGCCTTTTGCTCTGGGGTTTGGTTGTTCAAACATGTGACGGTGGCCATGAGGTCAACGATGAGATTATGCATTCAGGGGATGTGTATGTATCTGTCCTCGAGTGTCATCGCTTCTTTCACTCGCATGCCGTTTCCCTGTGCATTATTCACGCGTTGCCTTTCTCCCCGCATTTCCCCGTTTTCAATTAGCGTTACTGGCAAGATGGTATATAATTATACGATTCAAACAGCTGCCAGTTCAATCTAATGAAAATGATGTGCTACGCAATCCAAGCCTTGCATTTAGGCATTTGCCTGATTTAGGTCTCATTTGCTTCCATGTTTGCTCCATATGTGCTTCTAAGAGAGGAAGCAGGAGATCTAATTGATTGATTGTTATGTCTATTAAACTGAGGAGGCCGTTTTCATATCTGTATATATCTTGAATGTGAAATGTCAGTAGTCTTGCTATTACGGCTAGATTAGGTACAGCCATTCCTTTCAGATATAAATAAATGAACAAAATTACATTACAACATCATTATGTGATTTCAGCAGTTATCAGATTATGTCTTGGATCATCCAAAAAATAAAAATAAAAAATCTGGATCTTAGCCAATTAAGCAATTTAGCAAAGTAGTTAAATACTGTTAACTGTTAATATCTTTTGTTTGTGTGTAACAACAAAATCCCACACAGAAAAGACATGAACAGGAGTCTATAGTAAAGCACCGCTATGTTTATGTACCCCATGAGTCATTTTAAACTATTAACAGCAAAGCAGCAATCTCCCTCAAGGTTCTGCAAGTTATACAAGCATTCTGAGATGCTTTTCTGCTCACCACAGTTGTAAAGAGTGACTATTTGATTTACTGTCACTCCTACAGAAGTCTTTCTGCCTGCAGATACACTGCTTACTGTATTATTCTAGTTAAAACATGAGCGACCTCTGATGGCCCCGCCTCTTCTGATTAAACCTCAGTCACCTCTAATGGCTCCACCTTTTTCTCAGGTTTGAACCTGAGTAACCTCTAATGATTTCACCTCTTTTACTAATCTAAACCATAGCAATCTCTGATGTCTCCGCCTCTTCCACTAATTTAAACAAGTAATTTCTGATGGCTCCACCTCTTCCACTAATTTAAACAAGTGATCTCTGATGGCTCCACCTCTTCCACTAATTTAAACAAGTGATCTCTGATGGCTCCACCTCTTCCACTAATTTAAACAAGTGATCTCTGATGGCTCCACCTCTTCCACTAATTTAAACAAGTGATCTCTGATGGCTCCACCTCTTCCACTAATTTAAACAAGTGATCTCTGATGGCTCCACCTCTTCCACTAATTTAAACAAGTGATCTCTGATGGCTCCACCTCTTCCACTAATTTAAACAAGTGATCTCTGATGGCTCCACCTCTTCCACTAATTTAAACAAGTGATCTCTGATGGCTCCACCTCTTCCACTAATTTAAACAAGTGATCTCTGATGACTCCACTTCTTCCACTAATTTAAACAAGTGATCTCTGATGGCTCCACCTCTTCCACTAATTTAAACAAGTGATCTCTGATGGCTCCGCCTCTTCCATTAATTTAAATGTTATGCAAGCATTCTGAGATGCTTTTCTGCTCACCACAGTTGTAAAGAGTGACTATTTGATTTACTGTCACTCCTACAGAAGTCTTTCTGCCTGCAGATACACTGCTTACTGTATTTTTGCTCTGTGCACCACTCTGTGTAATCTCTGGAGATTATTCTGTGTAAAAATCCAACATAATCTGGTATTTTCTGGGAAAACAACCTGACATAATCCACATGATTCTGATGTTTCACGATTGGTTGATTGGATTGTTGCAAGTGCACACAACATTATTTAATTACTCAGTGCAAATTACTTATTACTTAAATTATCACCAATAATTGGATATCAGACCACTTCGGATGTATAAACATACCCCTAGTGACTATTGATTGATCTAAATGTGTTTGTATATACAGTCAGAGCTCTTATTTCTTGCTTACGGTTAAACTGGATGGCCAGGATGTTTGCACATTTTATATTGGGTTTTTTCATGTTTGTGTGTGTCAACTGTTGCAGGAAGACAGTTACACACTAGTTGCATCAGCTCTGTCTCAGGGTAAAGTTAAATGAGCATGGTGGGAAGCTTTGAGAAGTTTAGAACTGTATTTCACATCATCCATTTCTTTCCACCTTCATGGTGTGAACAGGATTCATCTACTCATCTACTCATTATGCCCCATCCCCAGGGGTCACTCCTGAGAGATCGGGGTCAAAGGTTGCATCTCCTAATTCAGTACCCGTGAAAGTCGTCCTAGGCGTTTTCTTTTTTCATAATTGCAGTTCATTCTCACAGCCTCTGACTGTGAGCTCTGTTTTTTTTACTCTGTATATCTGTGTTGTCATTTTTTACCTCAGGATGAAATTTTGCTCCTGAAGGTGCATTAAAATATGATAACGTAACCTCATCTCTTTGGGGGTGAAAGATCAGCCATGCTTCAGGCATCCACAGATTTAAGGATAAGTCTGTACTTATTTGAATTAATTTCCAGAAATATTTATCAGAGTGAAATCTGAGACTAAAAAAAAAAAGAGACTAAGAAATTGTCACAGTTTAATGGGTTTATGTGAAATGGCTTGTTGCTGTGTAGCTTTAATCCACAGTATGTAACTCTGGTCATTCTTTTCTCCTGCGGCAATAATGCCATCTTTTCACACTCCCTTCTCACAACACAGGCCATGTGACCACATAATAAAACAACCACATTTTAACAGAGCAATTCCTCTCTTTCCAGAATCAGCTAACTTTACCCTACAGGAATCCCTGATATGAACAGGGCTACAAAAGCACACCTGCAGCATCCTAACCCATCATAACATGTCATTTTTTCCTCCCTAACAGCTCATCACCCTCAGGTTCTTGGCTCCCCTCTAAGCCCCAACGGGCAGCCAAGGGCATTCCTGATTGCAAAAGTGCTAAGCTGACCTTTAGAAGGCTAATTAAGGATGGTGTGACGTGCTCGGACAGATGGCCTTGCCGCAGGGTTTAAGAGCCCCTAAAATCCAAACAGCCATCATCACACAACCACTTCATGGACAAGCGTAGAGATAGCATGTGTAGCAGTCACTTGGAAGAATCCGTCTCTCCAGTGTTCCCATGAGGACAGCACGAGCGTCTGCTCTTCCTCTCCAATTGTCACAAGAGGGTCATCAGGGGCCCAAGCATGTGTTAGCTTGCCGGTCTATCATTTTTTTCCTGGCATCACTTATTCCTTTTCCTTTCTCACCTTGCTGAGGTGTGAATTGGATAGATAAACTACATGCACCTCTGCAAATTGTAAATGCCTGATGCTTTTCTAGAAAAAAACAGAACTACTGGCTCATTTGAGACCATGAAACCAGGCCTCTCTTCAGTGGGAAACCTGCTGTTTTTGCACAGAGGTGTACATGCTAGTGAACATTTCTCCAAGTAACCCTCAGTTCACCTTATCAAGTGACAAAACAACAAGAGACCATTCATTTCCTTACATGCTGAGTCATGATTTTAGTGACAGTGGCAAGTGACAAAAAAAGAGCACATAAAGTATCTAAGCCTGGGGTAGGGGGGTATTTGAAACCCCATCGGAAATATTTTAGAACCATTCTAAATGCTTATTTGTGGGAATTTAATATAAACAGTTGGTTATACAGTGTATGTGTCAAATAATGTGCTGATCAGTAAACACTCTTGGCCATTGAATTTATCATTTCAAGTCCACATTTAACTGCCCCAGATGTCAAATAAACATTGTCTCTTAGTTTGTTTAATCGCATCTTATTGACTACTGGCTGCTATGGTGAGAAACCCGTCTATCCTTTTTGACCCAGTACCATTTATCCTACACAGGGTCATGGGGAACCTAATCTAGCCATGGGGGTCACAGTCCAGTGACTTCTGTGCCGGTCCCAAGCCCGGATAAATAGAGAGGGTTGCGTCAGGAAGGGCATCCGGCGTAAAACATTGCCAAATTTAACCATGCGAATCGTCAGTACGAATTTCATACCGGATCGGTCGAGGCCCGGGTTAACAACGACCGCCATCGGCGCCGTTGACCTACAGGGCGCCGGTGGAAATTGGGCTACTGTTGGTCGAAGAAGTAGAGGAGGGAGGAGAGTGCGCAGACAGAGAGAGAACGGGAAAGGTAAGAGTGTAGGACTGAGAATAGGAACTCTGAATGTTGGTACTATGACAGGGAAAGGTAGAGAGCTGGCTGATGTGATGGAGAGAAGGAAGGTGGATATACTGTGTGTACAGGAGACCAGGTGGAAGGGTAGCAAGGCTCGTAGTATAGGAGCAGGATTCAAGCTGTTTTATTATGGTGTGGATAGTAAGAGAAATGGGGTAGGTGTGGTCCTGAAGGAGGAGTTTGTGAGGAATGTCCTGGAGGTAAAGAGAGTGTCAGACAGGGTGATGAGTCTGAAGTTAGAGATTGAAGGGGTGATGTTGAATGTTGTTAGTGGTTATGCCCCACAGGTAGGCTGTGAGTTAGAGGAGAAAGAGAGATTCTGGAGTGAATTAGATGAGGTGATGGAGAGTATTCCCACGGGTGAGAGAGTAGTGATAGGAGCGGATTTTAATGGACATGTTGGCGAGGGGAACACAGGTGATGAGGAGGTGATGGGCAAGTTTGGAGTTAAGGAAAGGAACCTTGAAGGACAGATGGTAGTGGACTTTGCTAAGAGGATGGACATGGGTGTGGTTAACACTTATTTTCAGAAGAGGGAGGAGCATAGAGTGACTTACAAGAGTGGAGGTAGGAGAACACAGGTAGACTACATCCTATGTAGAAGAGGCAATCTGAAAGAGATTAGTGACTGTAAAGTGGTAGTGGGAGAGAGTGTAGCCAGACAGCATAGGATGGTGGTGTGTAGGATGACTTTGATGGTCTGTAAGACGAAGAGGTCAAAGATAGAGAAGAAAACCAAGTGGTGGAAGCTGAAAAAGGAGGAATGTTGTGAGGAATTTAGACAGAAGTTGAGGCAGGCTCTGGGTGGTCAGGTAGTGCTGCCAGATGACTGGGAAACTACAGCAGAAGTGATCAGGGAGACAGGGAGAAAGGTGCTGGGTGTGTCATCTGGAAGGAGGAAAGAAGATAAGGAGACTTGGTGGTGGAATGAGGAAGTTCAGGATAGTATCCAGAGGAAGAGGTTAGCCAAGAAGAAGTGGGACATGGACAGGACTGAAGAGAATAGACAGGAATACAAGGAGTTACAGCGCAGAGTGAAGAGGGAGGTGTCTAAGGCCAAGCAGAAGGCATATGAAGAGTTGTACACTAGGTTAGACACTAGAGAAGGAGAGAAGGACTTGTACAGGTTAGCTAGGCAGAGGGATCGAGATGGGAAGGATATGCAGCAAGTTAGAGTTATTAAGGATAGAGATGGAAGGGTGCTCACAAGTGAGGAGAGTGTACAGAGGAGATGGAAGGAATACTTTGAGGAGCTGATGAATGAGGACAATGAGAGGGAAAAAAGAGTAGAAGGGGTGAACTCTGTGGAACAGAAAGTAGATAAGATTAGAAAGGATGAAGTCAGGAAGGCTTTGAAGAGGATGAAAAGTGGGAAGGCAGTTGGTCCTGATGACATTCCGGTGGAGGTCTGGAAGTGTCTGGGAGAGGCAGCAGTGGAATTTTTAGCTAATTTGTTCAACAGGGTTGTAGAGAGTGAGAGGATGCCTGAGGAATGGAGAAGAAGTGTGTTAGTGCCGATCTTTAAGAATAAGGGTGACGTGCAGAGTTGCAGTAACTATAGGGGGATAAAGTTGATGAGCCATACAATGAAGGTATGGGAAAGAGTAGTGGAAGCTAGGTTAAGGAAGGTAGTGGAAATTTGTGAGCAGCAGTATGGCTTCATGCCCAGAAAGAGCACAACGGATGCAATTTTTGCTCTGAGGATTTTGATGGAGAAGTATAGGGATGGTCAGAAGGAGTTGCACTGTGTGTTTGTAGACTTGGAGAAAGCGTATGACAGGGTGCCAAGAGAAGAGCTGTGGTACTGTATGAGGAAGTCAGGAGTAGCGGAGAAGTATGTCAGAGTGGTGCAGGACATGTATGAGAGGAGCAGAACAGTGGTGAGGTGTGCTGTAGGTCAGACAGAGGAGTTCAATGTGGAGGTGGGACTGCATCAGGGATCGGCTCTGAGCCCCTTCCTGTTTGCTATGGTGATGGACCAGTTGTCAGAGGAGGTCAGACAGGAGTCTCCTTGGACAATGATGTTTGCAGATGACATTGTGATCTGTAGTGAGAGCAGGGAGCAGGTGGAGGAAAACCTGGAGAGGTGGAGGTTTGCGCTGGAGAGAAGAGGAATGAAGGTCAGTCGTAGTAAGACTGAGTACATGTGTGTGAATGAAAGGGAGGGAAGTGGAACAGTAAGGTTACAGGGTGAAGAGGTGAAGAAGGTACAGGAGTTTAAGTACTTGGGGTCAACAGTCCAGAGTAATGGAGAGTGTGGGAAAGAGGTAAAGAAGCGAGTGCAGGCAGGTTGGAATGGGTGGAGAAAGGTGTCGGGAGTTCTGTGTGATCAGAAAATATCAGCGAGAATCAAGGGGAAGGTGTACAGGACAGTGGTGAGACCGGCCATGCTGTATGGTTTAGAGACAGTGTCACTGAGGAAGAGACAGGAGTCAGAGCTAGAGGTAGCAGAGCTGAAGATGTTGAGGTTCTCTTTGGGAGTGACAAGATTGGACAGGATTAGGAATGAGTACATCAGAGGGACAGCTCATGTTGGACGTTTGGGGGACAAAGTTAGGGAGGCCAGATTAAGATGGTTTGGACATGTTCAGAGGAGGGACAGTGAGTATATTGGTAGGAGAATGTTGGACATGGGGCTGCCAGGCAGGAGGCAAAGAGGAAGGCCAAAGAGGAGGTATATGGATGTAATAAATGAGGATATGAAGCTAGTGGGTGCAAGGGTTGAGGATGCAGAAGATAGGGATAGGTGGAGAGAGATGATTCG
>JAUCMX010000016.1:5313142-5343142 GCA_033459395.1 Hemibagrus guttatus | reverse complement strand
TTGGAGATGCTCTGATCCAGTGGTCTAGCCATCACAATTTGGCCCTTCATCAAACTTTCTCAAATCCTTACACTTACCGATTTTCCTGCTTCTAACACATCAACTTTGAGGACAAAATGTTCACTTGCTGCCTAATATATCCCACCCACTAACAGGTGCCATGATGAGGAGATAATCAGTGTTATTCACTTCACCTGTCACTGCTCATAATGTTATGCCTGATCAGTGTATAGTCACCTTCTACAGGAAAATGGCAGAACTGGCAACCAAAATGCCTTCTTACTTCCCCATCACTCTCTCCACTTCTATAACTAATAAATGATTATAATTAAGCTTTTGTCCTTCAGTCCCTTTGATATTGCCCGGTGGCAAATTGCCCAGATCCATGCCTAGAGGGCATTACATTCTCAACAGTTGCAAAATAACTCTCATCCTAACTAAAGCAAATATGCATTCACAGTAAACAAATTCTGCCTGAATTTAACATTTCAAAAATGTCAAAAACTGTATTAAAAGGTTATGCTCTGAGTAAACAACCGTTAGCGGATAATGTTGTAGTGAACATCATGACAATTAGGTGTAAAAGGTGTTGTTCAGGGGCCAGCAGCTTGGTGGACCCGGGAACTCGCAACCACCTGATCATTAGTCCAACACCTTAACCACTGAGCCACCACATCCCCACCACATCATTTCACACTGTAAATGTTCAGCAACACAATGTCGGGTTAATACTGCGGGGTTAATACGAAAGTGGTGCTTTTTAAATTTCCAGTGTGAAACGTTGCTTTAGAGGAAAATCTAGTATTAAGCACATTCTTAAAAGAAGAAGAAGAAGAAGAACTGAGGGCAAAGCCTTTATTATCTCCATACATACATTACAGCACAGTGGAATTCTTTTCCTCGCATATCTCAGCTGAGGAAGTTGGGGTCAGAGCACAGGGGCAGCTATAATACAGCACCACTGGAGTAGGGAGGATTAAAGGCCTTGAGAGTGCCCAAGAGTGGAGCTTGGTGATGCTGGGGCTTGAACCCTGATCAACAACCCAGAGCCTTAACCACTTGAACCACCACTGCCCCCTTTAAATAGTGCCCTTAAATACTGTGTATCATCTAGTGTACAAGTGTGTTGACAAGAACAAAGTCGATGAAGCACAAAGACAGAAGGCATGATAGACTATTTTAATCATTTTAATACCTTATGTTGCATACAGTGCATGAATAATTCCTGTAGTTTCCCTTCTTCCTCCTGAAAAACATCCAGTTCTACTTCCAGAGCCAGGGTTATTGGAGTTAAAAGGATTTTTTTTAGGCATGGCTCTTGTTTACTTTTAAGATAGTAGAGAAAATGTGAGGGATGTCGCTTTCATCACTGTTTAGGAGAACGCATTTCAAAGCCAATTCAATGTGAAATAATTAGAGGATTTTAAAGCACCCAGCTGATCTCTCTCTCACTTTCTCTCTCATCTCTCTGTGGCTTTGTGATAAAGCCATGTATGTAAGGGAAATGTTTGATCCTGCAGAGGAAAGCAGATGTCACAATCTCTTTGTTCGAGAGTGTTCTGCTTTACAACGCATAGTCATGCAGATAGCCGAGCTGCCTCCATGGGAAAACACAGGTGTGTGTTTGTGGGTGTAGACAAACACAAAAATGAGACAGAGGCTAAGAGTCGTGTAGATGGCAAATATCAGCTGAAATCAAGTCAACTCCTCAAGGGGCGGGAGGGCGGGAGCCAGGTACTGCCGAAACTCTCCTCCGCTAGCAAGCATTGGGGCAGCGCCCCCCACGGAAGCTACATCGTGGGGTGACGCCCCCCACCGGAACCTAGGCAGAGTGAGAGCCAGAAACAAAAACTTAGAACTCTGACTCTTGGCCGGAGCTCTCCTCCGCTGGATAAAAGCGGGGCCACGCCCCCCACGGAAGCTACATCGTGGGGCGACACCCCCCACGGGAACGGGGCGGAGCGAGAGAAAAATAAAAAAATCCACACTTAAACCGGGCCGGAACTCCCCTCCGCTGGATAAAAATGGGGCCACGCCCCCCACGGAAGCTACATTGTGGGGCGACGCCCTCCATAGGAACATGGACAAAGCGGGAGCCAGTTCTCCTTTCCTTAACCACGGGCGGAGAGAGGGGCGGAATAAAAAAAAAAAAAACCCCAAAAACACTCCGGCCCGGAGCGCAAACTAAAAACGAGCAAAACAATAAAACCCAGAAACGAAAAACTAACCTTCTCGCAGAAGCTTCGCGCTGGATCTGTTCGGTTGGGGCTAGTCCTTCTGTTACGGCCGGTAGTGTCCGGCAGGATATAACAGACCCAACGCGAAGCTTAACACAAACATGGGGTTTATTTAACATAAAACATGAAACACGCAACAAGGACAGAGAACAAAAACTGCGACACTACATCGGCCTACACACGAACGAGGACTAGCAACTAATGAAGACAAAGACAGGACTATAAATAGAGAACATAATCAGGGAACAATCATGACACATTGGGGACAGGTGCGCAGGGGTAGGAACACACATTAGGCTAGGGCGGGGCTTAAACACGCACATGGCCAAAAACATAAACATAAACAGACATGACAGGATAAACCCCTACTGAGAGCCCCCTAGTGGTCCAACCACAGCCCTGCCACCCGTAACACACAGCATGTGAAAAATTGGAGTTTGCTTCTCAGAGCAGTTACTTTTACATTGTGCCAACTTTAACTATTTGAACTTGGACCTGTGAATTCATGAACCTTGGTCTTGGTGAGGCAATAGAAAAAAAGATGCTGGGACTCTGGGCTATTTGGTGCTGCAAATTATTAAGTAGCAGTTTGACCAAATTTTATCAAATTTGACTATCTATCTGTCTGTCTGTCTGTCTGTCTGTCTGTCTGTCTGTCTATCTATCTATCTATCTATCTATCTATCTATCTATCTATTAGCTACTATTACTAATTATCTATTATGCTACATTCTCTCCATTGTATCTATCCGATCTATCATCGGGTCACGGGGAGTCTGTGCCTATCTCAGGCATCAACGGGCATCAAGGCAGGATACACCCTGGACGGAGTGCCAACCATCGCAGGGCACACACACTCATTCATGCAAGCAATGACACACTATGGACAATTTAGCATTAGTATAGGAGTGTTACGGGTGGTAGGCCCTGTGTTGGGCCACTAGGGGGGTTTCCAGCAGGGGTTGTGTTATGTCTTTGTTTATGTTTGTGTTCATGCCATGTGTTTTGTTTTAGCCCCGCCTTAGTCCTATTGTCTCTTGATTAATGTTCACCTGTCCCCAGTGTCACTCCTAATTATGTTTTGTATTTATAGCGGCCTTTTGCCAGGGTTCGGGGCTGGTCTTCATCATTGTTATGTCGTCTTTATTCTCCGTGTTAGTGTGGCGTCATGTATGTTTGTCTATGTCAATTTTTGAGTTAAATAAAACCCCTGTCTGCTGTCTATCTCCGCTCTGGGTCTGTTTCTTCATGCCTTGAATACCGGACCCGTGACAGAACGACCAGCCAACACCGAACAGACCCAGCGCGATGGCCCATGCAAGGTTTTTTTTTTTCCGGTCATAATTTTTTGCCGGGTTTTGGATTATGCTCCGGCCTGGATTGTGGGATTTTGGTTTTTTTTTTTTGATTCCGGCCCGTGCCCCGTTCATATTCTCGTGGGGGATGTCGTTCCACGACGAGGTTTTCCGTGGGGGACATCGCCTCACTCTTGGATAACGGAGGAGGGTTCCAGCTATGGATTTTTGGATTTTTGGGGGATTTTTGTTGGTTCGGCCCCGGCTCCGCTCCACGACGAGGATTTCTGTGGGAGATGTTGCCTCACTCCTCGATAGCGGGGGGGGGTTTCAGGTCAGGATTTTTGGACTTTCCCTTTGGGGGGTTTTTGTTGGGTTTGAGTTTTGGTTCCGGTTTCTGTGAGGGACGCTGCTTTACTTTGGGTTGGCGGGGGAGATCATTTGGATGTAGCTGTCTCCCACCCGCCCGCCTCTTGGGGAGTTTCCAGCTTCAGGGGGGGACGGGGGTCATCACTCGGCGCTGTCATTCGGCGGTGGACGTCGTTCGGCGCCGTGGCTCGGCGGTGGACGTCGCTCGGCCCTGCAGCTCGGCGGTGGACGTCGCTCGGCCCTGCAGCTCGGCGGTGGACGTCTCTCAGCGCCTCCGCTCGGTTGTGGACGTCGCGTGGGACCCTTTGGCCTTGCCGTCAGGCCCCGTGCCCCCCCCCACTTGTCTCGCTCCTGCTCCCCCCATTTGCCTCGCCTTGATCCTCGCTTTCCCCCACTTGCCTTGCCTTTGCTCCTCGCCCCCCCCCCATTTGCCTTGCCATGCTTCTCACTCCCCCCTACCTGCCTCTCTATGCTCCTCGCTCCTGTTTGGAACCTACAGACTGCCCAGACTCTCGGGGAGGGTTATGGTTTGGCGCGTCGGGAGCCGCGCCTTTGAGAGGGGGGAGATGTTACGGGTGGTAGGCCCTGTGTTGGGCCACTGGGGGGGTTTCCAGCAGGGTTGTGTTATGTCTTTGTTTATGTTTGTGTTCATGCCATGTGTTTTGTTTTAGCCCCGCCTTAGTCCTATTGTCTCTTGATTAATGTTCACCTGTCCCCAAATGTCACTCCTAATTATGTTTTGTATTTATAGCGGCCTTTTGCCAGGGTTCAGGGCTGGTCTTCGTCGTTGTTTTGTCGTCTTTATTTTCCGTGTTTAGTGTGGCGTCATGTATGTTTGTCTATGTCAGTTTTTGAGTTAAATAAAACCCCTGTCTGCTGTCTATCTCCGCGCTGGGTCTGTTTCTTCATGCCTTGGATACCGGACACGTGACAAGAAGCATGTCTTTGGACTGTGGGAGGAAACCGGAGCACCTGGAGGAAACCCACCAAGCGCGGGGAGAACATGCAAACTCTACACACACGGTGAGCGGGAGCAAGACTTGAGCCCAGGACACTGGAGGTGTGAGGCAAACGTGATACTGTGCCAATAATAATAATAATAATAATAATTATTATTTTTAATTATATTATATTATATTATATATTATTATTATTATAAAAAATAATAATACACTTTATTTAAGGTCACCATACAAATTCAAGCAAGTAATAAATAATAAAATAGCAGTAAACAACAATAAAACAATATTTTACAAAAATCCTCATAAATAGTCATGTTTTGAATGTGGTGAGTCTGTGTTACAGATCTTTTCCGGGAGAGAATTCCAGAGATGAGGAGCAGTATGACTAAATGCTATAGCACCCATGGTGGTTAAACAGGCAGAGGGGGGTGATGAGAAGCCTTGATGAGGAAGAGCGGAGAGTACGGGAGGGAGCATAGAACTTAATTGCTCCTTAATCCAACGCTGCTCGTTAATCTAAGCAACATCGTGTATACAATTATAAAGTAATGTAGAAAATGTTTGTAAATGTAGTGAGTAAAAAGTAGAGATTAGGTGAAGGAAAAACCCCAAAGTAAAGTACGGATACTTTAATAAAAAGCAGACTTGAGTAATAAACACCATAAATGTGCTTTGTTGCTTCTCACCTCTGGAGTTTGTGATAGAGAGAAGGAAAAAAAAAACAAAAAGCCCACCAATTTCTATAGTGAGACAATCAAACCAGGTAGCATTATTGCTTTTTTCAACTGAGATGTGCAGGCAATCTTAACCATTAACCACCATAATGCTCTGAGAGAGAATTGGGACATTCATTTTCTCCTAATCGTTAAGCTTTTATTTTCTTTCCTACTAATGCAAGGCAAATTTGTCTATTGTGTGTCGCTGCCTGTGCATTGAGCTTCCTTTTACCAGTCTAGCCACAGCTCTGCTCTACAAACCCGCACGAGGCTGCCAGCGTAACATACCGAAAGCGGTTCTGATCCATAATTCATTTGCGTGAAAGACGTTTTTCATTAAAAAAGAGCCAAGGAATAGCCCCAGATCTGAAGCCATTTGCACTCCGAGTCCAGGCCAGGCTCAGATTAGGCGGGAGGTTATTATGAGCAGAGAACCCGTGGGCAATGGTGAATGCCTCTTGGAATAAAAAACAGAATGTCGGCTCGGCTCACATAGGAAAGCAGTGTGCTTCTCTTTTTTCCAGGTTTTTTCCTTTTCACACATGTGCTTTCCCCACTCTATTTTTTCCCATCCGTCTACGAAAGGCACAATGGCAGCTGTCATTTAGGCTCGATGGAGAGATTGCAGTTTGGTTTTGCTTCTACTTTCCATAATGAAACTCTGTGAATGTGTTACACAGTGCAGAAAAAAAAATGGATAGAAGGAGTGGGTTGGGGACAAGAACAAAGGCTGAGTAGGTAGCCATACTGTTTTTGAAGAGGACACTCAGGCTGGTGTGTCGTCCTGAAAGGATTCCCATCACAAGGAACAATGGCTCTAAAGCACCTGCCATTCTCTTGGTGTGGTGTGGTGTGTAAGGAGAGAGAGAGAGAGAGAGAGAGAGAGAGAGAGAGAGAGAGAGAGAGAGAGAGAGAGAGAGAGAGAGAGAGAGAGAGAGAGAGAGAGAGAGAGAGAGAGAGAGAGAGAGAGAGAGAGAGAGAGAGAGACTTTATAGCTGTGGGCATTTTTGAGTTGGAGTGTGATAGATTTTATTTGTGTGTGTATTCATGTTCTGGGGTGTGTGTCTGGCTGTGTGTTCAGCTTTTCCCACATGTCTGGTCACGAACAATAGAACTTGACAGACAATTCTGAAAAAAAAAAACAACAACAACATTTTCTGATCTGACAGAAATTCCTATATGCGCTCCGTGGTCACGACTTTCTGTTCTGTCAGAAACTCAAATGAATACAACAATCCTTCCATTTTATTTTATCACGCATCTTCCAATCCCACCTTCCCGAGGTAAACACTCCACTCTTTTCCTTCCTGCATGAGTCCAGGCTTGATTGTGGATTGCACTAGGTCTGACAGCTGCCATTTTTCACCTGTGTTTCTGTTGATTATTGGGTCAGTAAGTTGTTGTGATGTTTGGCTTTTGCAGATATTTGTCAAACTGTGAGCGTCCTGATTGTTAAAAGTGACTGTGGCAGCAGCAGGAGACACTTTGCACTTCGGCTGATAAATGGGCCGGCGACTGTATAGTATAGCTACATGCTGTGCTTTATCACTTCACAGTAAACACTATAAACTTTAAAGGGATAACTCTGAGACTCTTCCCTAGCCTTCTGGTGGTCCAGCGGCAGGATCACGCGCTCTCATTGCCACGGCACAATTCGATTCCCAGGCAGGGAGCTAAACCAATCACTGAAGTGTAAACTCTCAGTGCCGCTCCCAAACCCGGAGTAAATGGGAGGGTTGTGTCAGGAAGGGCATCCAGCATAAAACCAGTGCCAAATCGAAACATGCAGACCAAATGATCCACTGTGGCGACACCGAACAGGGAGCAGCCTAAAGAACAACAACTGAGACTCTTCTCTGTTCTGGTACCTAAGTGGTTGAATGACATTCCTCTAGTTTTCTAAAATCTTCCAACAATATTACCTCTGCAACTGAGTTTTTAATCTATGATACTCTTATTCCATGATCTAGCAAACCAGTATAAGCTCACTCTGGATAAATGTGAGTGTGTGTCTGCCATAAATGTAAGTGTATTATATTATTGTAATTAATTAATTAATTAATTAATGAATACAGTCACATCTATGTAATTAAAGCCCAATACGTACATTTCAGAGACTTAATTCTGCACCTCGCTTGAGCTGATATATTAAAAAAACCTCTTTCTCCGCCGCTAGCAACAAGACCGCAAGCATAACAGATCCATCCTCATGCTTAAGAGTAACCAAGGTGCTCCTTATTTTTCTCCAAACACACTTCTGGTAATTGTGGCCAAAGCGATCCATTTTCGACTTCAGATAAGTTTTCCTTCTGATGACTCTTCCATGCAGATCATGTTAGTGCAAGCAACACTGCACCATCCCAATGGAGGATTTGCTCTACCTCTCTGTCCACTATTCCTGCAGTTCTACTTCAAAGTTTTCTTAGTCCCCCAGGTCTTGCCTGAACTTCCACAGTTCCTCTGACTTGCATATCTTTATAAGATTTAATGGAGCTTGTGAGCTGGAAGTGCTTTGATATTATTTTTAATCCTTCCCCTGCTTAGAGGAGTCCATGTTTGTTGATTTGAAGAGTCAGAGACTTTATTATGTGTTGAAGGTCAATTCTTAACTTGTCTTAATCAGTTTATTAAACTCAGAGGGTGTCCAAATATGTGCACATGGCACAATCACAGTGTTCATTTTTTATTTTTAAGTTCAACAAATACAAAATAACGGTTTGTGTACTCGTCTGAAGCTTTGACTTACTGTGTTTGTTATTCTTTTGCTTGCCTCGTCTTCTGCCTGAACCCTGGTTATCCTGTTTGTGCTTCACCTGCCCTAGTTTGTGGTTCTGACCCTCATCTCGTCTTACATTTTGGATCTTTTTGGTCTGGTGTTTAACTTTAAATGCATTTGTTTCAGCCTCCTATCTTATGAGAGCATACGACTGCAATTCATATGTAGTCTTGTGTACAGTCTGTAGTAATGACTGAGATCTAAACAGGATTCACAGTCCATCTCAGGGAACCAAACATAAACATTCACACAGTTTCAAGTAGACAAAGCATTTAGTGTTTTTTTTTCTTTCACTTTTTTTACTGAAGTAACTTCACACAGACAGCAACCTGAACTCAGGATTGATCAGGCATCCTGGAGCTGTGAGGCAGCATCACGATCTTTTGTATGACTGTGCCACAATTTACTAAAAAAAAAAACAGAAAAAACAAACCTTTTCCTTACTTTTACACCTTTTAAGTACTTCTAAGCACAAAACCGGTAAAAATCCTGAGTCAAAACTTGATGTCTTGGTCCGTGAAATGCTCAGTCTTTGTGCCTAAACTTCATTGAAAGCTCAAAGAAATGACTTATGTGATTGAATTTCTTTTTATTTCAGTCAAATGAAAAAAAAAATGAAATGAAATGAAAAAAACAAACAAACATGAATACTAAAATAGAATTCTATTCTAACGCAGATGGTCCATCAGACATTATTATGCTAATGATAATATGGCCTACATGAGCAACTGGAGCAATAAATGTCACAACTGGATCTAATGAATGAATTAACCTAATTAATGAGAGTTGTGTGCATCTTGTATCTCTGATTAGTGTGTTGCACTTAATGCAAATCAGCTCATAACACTTGACAACTTCCTGTGACGCTCTTTAGTCTTTATTTTGTGTGATGATTGGAAGATGGATACAGCATCGCAAAATAAAATTTTATTTTCTCTAAATAAATCTTTAAATATATATAATACTGTGCATTTCAATGATCACAGACACTTGTGGATGCAACTGAGGGATGCTTTAATCACATAAATCTTAACTAAGGGAAACAGTTCACAAAATTAGGAGCAGTTAGCAAAAAGGTGTTGTTTTTCAGGGGTTGGGCTCGGCCCCTTAGTTCCAGTGAAAAGAACTCTTAATGCTTCAGCATACCAAGACATTTTGGACAATTTCATGCTCCCAACTTTGTGGGAACAGTTTGGGGATGACCCCTTCCTGTTCCAACATGACTGCACACCAGTGCACAAAGCAAGGTCCATAAAGACATGGATGAGCGAGTTTGGTGTGGAGAAACTTGACTGGCCTGCACAGAGTCCTGACCTCAACCTGATAGAACACCTTTGGGATGAATTAGAGCGGAGACTGCGAGCCAGGCCTTCTTGTCTAATATTAGTGTCTGACCTCACAAATGCACTTCTAGAGGAATGGTCAAAAATTCCCATAAACACACTCCTAAACCTTGTGGAAATCCTTACCAAAAGAGTTGAAGCTGTTATAGCTGCAAAGGGTGGGACAAGTCCATATTACATTCATGTGCATGTAAAGGTGACATCCCAAAACTTTTGCCAATATTGTCTATCTATCTATCTATCTATCTATCTATCTATCTATCTATCTATCTGTCTGTCTGTCTGTCTGTCTGTCTGTCTGTCTGTCTGTCTGTCTGTCTGTCTGTCTGTCTGTGCATGCATGAAGTTTTTACTATACATTTCAAATTATACTTTATATTACACTTATTATGATTCTTTTATATTTATACCTAATGAAATAATATGCATGATAGGAAATAAATAATAAAATAAAAACAATAAATTAGTGTGCTCAACCATTGTGAGCTGCCAGAAGCATTTCCCTGGACAACATACGTTTGATTTGATACTAAAAGGAATGTTTCTGTGAATATCCAAAAAATTTCTGTAATCCTACCGCATAGCTTGTATCTGTTACGGGGGCAAGTGCCCCCGATGGACCACTAGGGGGCCTTCAGCAGGGGTTTTGTTCATTTAGCCATGTGTTTGTTCTAGCCACGCCTTTCCCTAATGTGTTCATGCCTGTCACCTGTTCCTAATGTGTGTGTAACCATGTTCCTTATTTATAGTGGCCGTCTGTCTTCGTTACTTTGCCAGTCCTCGTCTTTGTGTTACGTCTGTGTGTTGTATGTTCCTTTGTTTAATAAAACCCCTGTCCGCCGTCTAACTCCGCGTTGGGTCTGATTCCTTTACACCGGCTCCATCACCTCCACTCATCATCAGCAGCGCTCTGTGACAGTATCTTAATGAGAGGTTTGAAGAGAGAAGTCATTTGCAAAAATTAATCCATGAATGGATCAGGTTCAGGAGATCTTACTGATTTCTCCTGCCTCATTAAAAGTTCTCTTGACACTTCAGCAGTTATTCCTTTCAGTATACCTTGACTAATGAGCAGGAGAAAGAAAGACAGACTGTCTAAGGTACCACAAATTGGCACAATAACTTCTACACAAGTCATAAGAAAACTAAACAAAACCATTCGAAACTATTAACCATTCATTGAATTCATTTGTTCCAGCACTAGAAAAAAAGCGCTGTAATTTTATTATTAAAGCTAAGACCTCCTTATGAGGTCTTATAAAATGTGCATCCTGGTAGACTAGGGACTTTAAATGAGTCTTTAGTTATATCTTTTACGACCCATTCTCTGTGGTTACTTCTCATTAGCCAGACAACACGCTTAATTTGGCTTTCAGTCTAGAGAAAATAGCTGCTGATTAAAGTTATCCAGATCTACAAAAACACATTGGAACCTAAATACAGGCTTCTGCCAGACAACACACTTATTTTGGCTTTCAGTCTAAAGAGAAAATAGCTGTGGGATAAAGTTCTCCAAAGCTACAAAAATGTGCTGGAACCTAAACGCCCCCTTTTGCTAGTTAATCGGTTATCATAAACCTTTTCTAAAGATCGAGGAATCTACAGAATGACCCTTCCTCAAAAAATAAATCTTTTGCCCTTTTCTAAAACAGGCAAAAATCTCTGTTTATATAATCTATTCAGTGGAGTCCTGGCATTTGAAGGCATTGCAAATGCTTCCTGTTTTTTTCCTTTTCTTTTGAATTCAAGGTCAAAAAACATAGAAAATGTGAATCACAATCACAGCATTGTATTTCCTACTGTGATATGAATATTCCTAAAAGGAAATAGGAAGATAAGTAATTAAAAATAGTGCCATATACTAGATAAGTTAGGATTTATTTAGGGCTCCTGGTGCTAGCCTGACTTCTTTTTACTGTCTGCACGAAGGTTCACATGTTGTGTTGATATGGGTTTCTTTCTATTTCTTCAAGTTATTCTGGTTCCTCCTACCCTTACCTCCCAATGACATACCTGCAGATGGATTATATATGGTGTAATATGTGTGGTGCACATCTAGGGTGAATTCTCACAGCCATTGCTCCAGGGATAAGTCTCTGATCCACCATGAAGCGCTTACTGAAGATAAATGTATGAATTTCTTAAAGGTGAAGGTCTGAAATTTTACCTTATTTTTTATACAACTCAGCAATTGAGGGCTAAGGGCCTCTCTCAGGGGCCCAGAAGCAGTGGTAGCTTGGTGGACCTGGGGTTTGAATTCACAACCTTCCGATCAGTAGTCCACTAAGCTACCATACCCCCACTAAGCCGCTAACTACTAAGCTACCACATCCCCTTTGGCATCAAACACAGTTGGAAATTTCTCTATCTGGTCCAATTTAATTATCAGTTTTGCTGATTTTTAACATCTGTATGACCTCATCTGGATTACAGATGAGATAATTGGATGTCCAATTGCTCCTTGGGGGTATAATAGGAAGTGGTAGGACCAACTGCTGCTGGGCTCTTGAGCAAGGCCCTTTAACCCTCAGTTGTATAAATAAGATAAATGTAAGTCATTCTGGATAAGGGCGTCTGCCAAATGCCATGAATGTAAATGTAGTGATTAGAATGATTGCCCTGTACCTCCAGGATTGGGGGTTTGATATGTATCCCTCCATCATGCTTCAGAGGTGTCCTCCTGGCACTACAGTTTCCTCCTCAAGTCCAAAGATATTAGCATCTCTAAATTGTGCAGAAATGTCTTGAGTCCCATGAAAAGGGTTCCCAGTGCCCCTGTGTAAGATAAGTAAAATGGATGGCTGGTCTACTCTTTTGGCATAAATCTTTCCCATAGTCTATTTTATCCAATCACTATGCACACTTTTATTTAATTTAATTGCACAATTTTGTAATTGCTCAGAATGTGATTGACCTGTTTACTGACTTCACATATGAATCCATATGAGCCTTGATTTATACTCAAATTGAGACAAGAAAGAGACATTGTAAAGGACAAAACTGAAATCTGAAAAGGCAAACAGACAGATGGACAGAGACGGGTGCAGACAGCGCTGGACTAGCCAGCGGCGTCTGACAGAGATGCTGAGTGACAAAAAAAGTGTTGCGTAGCCTGCTGGCACAATGAGACAGCTACCAGATGTCCAAACAGAGCCCGGTGTGAACTGTGTGTGGATGTGGTTGAGTGGCCTGGAGTGTTTAAAGCAAACCCAGTATATCAGCTGATCCTAAAAAAATACTGAAATACCACCAGATTGGTTGAGCACCAGGTCTGCTGAGATGCACAGGGACTTGCAGATGTGTTAGGTATGACATTTTTGCTGGTTGTGTAATTTAATTGCTTGTCAGAAATACTACGTAGACCAACACTAACCTTGGGTGGATTTCAATTCAAGAGAGTTTATTTGTATAATGCTTTTAACAAGGGACATTGTCTCAAAGCAGCTTTATGGAAATATAGAAATGTAGAAAAAATTATAAAGTTTAAAGTTAAGTTACTATTTATCCATAATATCTATCCCTAATGAGCAAGCCTGAGGTGACGGTGGTGAGGAAAAACTCGCAGAGATGATATGAGGAAGACACATTGAGAGGAACCAGGCTCAGGAGGGAAACCTCATCCTCATTTTGGTGACACTAGACAGTAAATAATGTAAATGTTGATAATGTCCTTTCTTCAACAGTTTATAGTCATGAAGAATTGTGCAACCAAGAGCTCTTGAATTTGTGGAATTTGTTGTGTTAGTGGTGAATTAGTAGTATAAAAATGATAAAAAAAAAAAGCCATGATGTCCATGTTACGTCTTAATAACGTTGTCATTGTCGTGACTTCCCTCGGTTAGTGTCTAGCACATTTTCTAGCATCACAAGTATATATACAGTGGAACCTTACGAATTTTCACCTTAAGAATTGAAATTTTGCAAGAATTTTTCATTGCATACAAAGCATTTCTTGTTTTGAAAGAGTCAACCCACGATACCAATGTTACCTTTGGCATGTGTTCAAAAGCTAGGTGATTTTCGGGCTTTTTTTATGGACAGATAGGTGGTGTGGGTGGTCTGTTCTATGTTTAGCCCAAGCTTGGTGGCACGACTTCCTGTGAGGAGCCTTGACATGGAATGCTTGGCTTGGGTCAGTTCTTTGTAAGCAGCCATACAGTTTACATACGCTTCGTATTGGTCATATTGGTCATATTTTTGGGTGACTGGAACAGATTAGATTTTACAGTTACTTCATGTGCTTTTTCTATAGACGTTTTGACTTCTATAATGTTCTTACTCCCACCTTTCCCCCTGCTTTGGCATTGGTTTATTACTCTAATGTGTTCACCTGTTTTCTGTCTTGATTATCTTCTGCTGTTATTCCGTTGCTTCACCCTTTTCGATAGTGTGATTATAAACAGTTACTCTTCTTGACTGTAAAATCAAACAGTGCACTGAAAGGAAGTTCAGTAAGAGCAGATTGCGAATACGAGTCCAATAACAGCGACGGTTGTTTATCTTCCAACAAGGTTTATCTTCCTCCCTGGGATGCAACATACACACACACACGCACACATCCAAGTATACAATCTCAGCCAAGCTTGTATGTGTGTGGTTTCAAAAATGAGGGATTAGAAAGAAAGGGCCATTTTCGCCATTCTATAAATCAATAGTTTGTCATTTAGCCTGGGTTAAAGGTTTCCTCCAGTGGAATAACACCTTCTGCTTTGAGTACATCTGAGTTTGGGTGTAATGGCAGTTTATTCTTCAATCAAACACAACTTTACATCAACGACTCCACTCGTCCAGCATTGCAACTCTTCCAAGACCGATACATCAAAGATCATTAAAGGAAGTCGTCCCGACAATCAGAGGTGAAATGATATGCCTTCGTTCTTCACAATGGAGAACGCTGTGCCATGGAAAATGAGCATAATATATTCACACTTACTACATGAAGCCGCGTTCTGCTTTCCCGCTGTTTCATCCAGATGCTGCTTTTGTGCTTCGTTCTGATAAGCTGGAAGAGAAGTTGAAAGCATTTTTTGGCTTTTTGTAAAGGACCCTTTTGTAAAAAAGGCTCTTTCTTCCAGAGATAACTTGCATTTTTCTACATTTGCTGGACCAGTTTCACCCAATCTTCCACTTCGCATTTGCATAATCAATTGTTCCATAGTTTGGGATGTGAGAGGGGAAAAAAACAGACTAATGCCCATATTTTGAGGAGAAGTTTTTTAACATTTGTTACAAGCAACCATTCCTACATGATCTTTGTGTACACTCTCAAATAAAAACAAGGATTGAAATTTGTTCCGATTCTTTTGCTCAAGGGGGAGGAATAAAACACTCGGGGTTGTGCTGAATAAATACATAAATAAATAGAGTATGGTGGAGTTACCATGCCAAAGCTGATTACAGCATGTCCCCAATAGTCTATCAGTCTTATATGACTGTTTTTTTCCGAAAGATAAAATTTACTTTCTTAACTTTTGTCCATTTACAGCTACATTTGTTATCACTTACCTGTTCAGCGTTTCATCTAAAGTGATCAATGTAGGATGTTATGCGTACAGCAAGATGAAGGAGTTTCTTATTACAAGCGATTGTGAGCGTATCAGCATTTCTCTTTTAGAAGCAGGCGTTCTAAACCCTTGCCTTGATTGTGAGAGAACAGTAAATCCACATAATAACATATCCCGAATTAATCCTATTGTTCCTCTAAGCCGTAATGGGCCATGGTGACACTCTGCATTATTTATATCTCGTTATTTATAGCATCGTGTTATAATGGAGCAAAGCAGGCAATAACAACACTTGACACCAAAAAGTCTCTCCATGATGAACCTCCTTAGTATACTGCAGAAGCTTTCACTCACACATTATTCAAGAATCGGGTTATTCGTTTCTGCTAAAATAAAGCAAAGTGGTTTTCTAGAAATAATTATGGCTCGGATGAAAACGCTAATGGAAAACAATAAGGAAGGAAACATCAGGGGTCTGCTGAAGCAGGAGGCTCGAACTCAAAAGGAAACTGGACATTTCATGCTTCTCTGAAAGCGTTTATGTTGTTCATGGTTTTTTTTTTTTTTTTGCCACTTCAGGGTCAGCGATCACAGTCGGTGATATTCATGTAATCTTACAGTGTGCAGTCAGGAGGAAGTCCAGCTTTAACATTCCTCTCTAGAGAAAAATATGAGATGTGAAGCAGAGCACAGGATGCTGGTGAACTCCAGTCGTCGACTAAATGGACTCGTAATCTAAGGGTAATTGGTTCAAATCCCAGTAGCACATAAGCTACTGCTGTTGAGGCCTGTAGGAAAAAAGCTGAACTTAAATAACTGCTGGAAGATGAAGAGAAAGGAGCTGATAAAACGAATGAATGTTAAACATGTACGATAAATGTCTTCTCTTATCGTAGGACCAGCACGTACTTTCCTTCTTTCCCTCTAAAAAAGACCACCAGCAGAAGCTCTTATTACAATTTAATAAAAACTGTTATGATGGAAAGATTTGTAAAAAGCCGTGCTGTTTGGCTCGGGTAGCTTAGGGATGTAACCAAACACAAATACATTATAGATTCATTACAGATACAAATGCAAAAGGCTTACACCGGGCCCCAAGTGTCAGGGTTTTACCCTTACTACAGTGACAGGTCAGAGGTGAAGCTCACGGGCACAAGCAAATGCTCACGTGCCAGTGAATGATTGTTCAACTGCCTCATCAGGATTCTACTAGTTTGTTTATTTTTTGTGAAATAAAACCTACACAATGTCATGGCAAGGGACAAAGAAATATATTAACCACATAATAACAGGAGAAAAAAAACATCCTTGTGCACATCTCTATATACTCTTTCCTCTTTAGGCCACACCCACTTTGGATTTAAATCAGTTTTAAACACTGAACAAATTTATTGTTTAGTAACGATTCATGTCACATGGCAAACCTGTGGAGTGTGTATAAATATATAGTAAAGCCATGATTTGAAACAGTTTGTTTGTGTCTGTGTGTGTGTGTGTGTGTGTGTGTGTGTGTGTGTGTGTGTCTGTTTAATTGGCTATGTGATGGATCAGTCTGGTGATGGTGGAAATGGATTTTGTTTTTATAGACGAGGCCATCAAAGCAAACCTTGTGTCTCTTCTATGCTTCGCAGGCTTGCTTGCTGGTAGGTTTGTTTTTGGAGACAAAGTGTATTACTTACACACTTAACACGAGTGTATTACTTACACACTTAATTACATATGCAGCTAAATAATGTAAATGAAATGATCTTTAAATGTAAACAAGAATGCTGATGAATTATATGGTCTTTTGATGAAACAAAAGTGTACCTCAGGGGTTAATTCTCGGTCCTATATCAAGGATTTACTATTAGAACTTGTAACGGTCCAGCAACATAAATCTCTGGATGAAAAGGTCCGGATAAGCACGTAGACACCATTACCTTCTATTGAATAGGAGTGTGACTCTTCTTCTTGCAGACAATATGATACACCTATTGATACATAGCGTATGATATAATGAAACAAAAGCCATATAGTTCGCATTTAATGATTCAATACACCTAAGTTCATCACATATCTGATACACAATTAGTTTCAGGTTAAATTTGAATCCGTTGAAACTGAATGAGTTGAATGAGTTAAATTTTCAATCAGTTTAATCCTATTTGATTCAATTGAAGTTGAGTCAGTTGAATTTGAATGAGGTGAATCAGTTGAATCATATTTGAATCAGCTGAATTTGAATCCGTCGAATTTAAAACAGATGAATCAGCTGAATCCTATTTGAATGAATTGAATTTGAATCAGCTGAATCGGTCGAATCCTATTTACATCAGTTGAAGTTGAATCAGTTGAATTTGAATCAGGTGAATCAGTCGAATCCTATTTGAATCACTTAAATTTGAATCAGCTGTATCAGTTGAATCCTATTTACATCAGTTGAAGTTGAATCAGTTGAATTTGAATCAGGTGAATCAGTTGAATCATATTTGAATCAGTTGAATTTGAATCCATCGAATTTAAAACAGATGAATCAGCTGAATCCTATTTGAATTAATTGAATTTGAATCAGCTGAATCGGTTGAATCCTATTTACATCAGTTGAAATTGAATCAGTTGAATTTAAAACATGAATCAGCTGAATCCTATTTGAATGAATTGGATTTGAATCAGCTGAATCGGTTGAATCCTATTTACATCAGTTGAAGTTGAATCAGTTGAATTTGAATCAGGTGAATCAGTTGAATCCTATTTGAATTACTTAAATTTGAATCAGCTGAATCAGTTGGATTTGAATCAAGTGAATCAGTTGAATCCTATTTGAATCAGTTGTATCAGTTGAATCCTATTTGAATCAGATTAGTTGCTGCAAGATTAGAGGCTGCTTTGTTTAGCACGGATTATGTGCTTGTAACATTGATTTCCAGCTTTTATCTGTCAGTTACATTATATACCATTTTAGTGTCTTTTTTACTATGCCTTTTTCAAATCCCAGAAACTCTCACACTCATAGCACAATTCTCTGGCAAGTGAAATGTGTGAAATGATCATTGTAGCAGCACAAAAAGCTTGATTTAGCAAAGGAATTGAATAAGAGATCAAATCCCCAGAGCATTATATACACACCCATGATCTGCTGTAACCCTGTGACCCTAGTGTCACTGGTCTTGTAGCTCAAAAAAAGCTTCCAAAAATGAACCTACATATCTGGGTTTATTCTTTTCTGATCCATGACTTTAACGAAAAGGTTCTTTAGTAGAGACGATGAGGAAATATACTGAATAAAAACAGAACACACTCAGGTATAGCGTGCTGCAGGAATGAGTCAAATCTTTGTACTTCCTGTTCCATCTTGCTGAAGTCAAGGTCATTTTTAAATGAATGCCTCAACACCAGCTCAAGATTTTTACATGTTTATTCAACATAAAATACATCAGCAATACCCCACTCATGATTTTGTAAGCTTATATGTATCTTGAAAAACACGGGTGCTGAATAGTGGTTAAATGGGACTACAGAGGTCGACTGGGACACTAAGCATCATTATGCGAATAGGAAAACTCATCTACTACTACAGCTGTGATGTGTTTATACACATAACACACTCTTACAAACTTCCAACTTCATTCATCCAGAAAAAGAGCACAGTGATTCGTCAGCATGTTCTTTAAAGAAAGACTGAAAGGACTGAAACTTAGCGGTGATGACTTTGAAGTCATGTGACTATATGTGGTTTGGTTTGTTTATTCTTCACACACTTCAGCTTCTTAATTCTGCTGATTGTATTTAGGCTTCAAAATTCATAAAAGTCGTACTCGTTTATGTTGATGATCTTGCTGAAGGAACCGAAAGGATGCTAACTTCTGAGTCAGCCTGCAAAAATCCCTCAACCCTGCAGCACTCTACTGCTGTTGGATGTCAGATAGTAGTAGATTTTTAATGATTTATGACATGGTCCTTAAGAGGCATAGGAAATATAGTACTTTTATGTTAGTTCCACTGAATATTATTAATATAACATGTTAGGAAAAGTGGGAAATAGCAGCAGAGGGTTCAAACACGTCATGGTGCTTGTGTTATCTCTGGAGATCTTGTCTTGAGCAGAGTTCAAAGCAGGATGGTTATCGCTACGAGTGACGTAATGCCTGTTCCTACACACACACACACACACACACACACACACACACTTACTTGCTCAAAGCCTTGACATGCTGTCCTCCTCAACCTTCTTATATACTTTAATGAATCATGTGTGTGTGTGTGTGTGTGTGTGTGTGTGTGAGAGTCATCTTGTGTTTTTAACCATCAGTTTTAATTATGCTGCATTTTTTTTTACCATTATTTTCTCTCAATTATAGTAATAATTTTAACACAAATGTCACAAATGTCTTTCTTTTATTGCATAAGGTTCAGTCCAAACCTGAATCTGAAGTGTTCCTTATTCCCGCTTTCCTACAGAAAAAAAGGTTTAGAACATTTATACTTCTTCACTCTGTCCCTTTGAAGGATTCCTTATGGATTTTATATACAGCCCTACAGCTTAGTGCTTCCTTATTGCTTTTTGAACCCTTATAGATAGCTGAAAGCTTTTCACTGTGCAAAGAGCCTGTGGAGAACCCTTGACGAACACTTTCCATAAGCGCACAAACCTACACATGGATTACATAGAGAATAGGAAAAGACTAGATATCCTCCTATTCTCCTAAGATAAACTTCCCTAACCAGTGCACTATATAGTGAATACAGTGCGATTTTAGACACAATCCAAAGGTTTCCTCAGGACACTAGTTTACAGTTAGATAAATCACAGAAACTTTCACGCTGTGGATGTGTCGAATGGCCAATTTACTAATTTAATTACACCATGTGGTTGCGTCGAGCTCTTATCATTTCCCCTGAGAGACTTTCTGATTAACGTAATGGGTTCCAGTGCTGGAGATCTCTGTCAGACCATCCAGACTGTTCATTTCAATAAAGACTGAGTAGAGGTAATGTGACTGCTCTTGAATTTAATGTGGCATTCCCATCTTCTGTTACTGAATTTTTAACAATGGCTATATTTTTGTACCTTGATCGCTCTGGTTGCTTCGAGTAACCGATGATAGCAATCGGCCGAAGGGTACTGTCATTCCTGAGACTCCGTAAAAAATCAGTGAAAAGGAAATGAGACGTGCTGGAACTTTGAAGCTGGGGTATATTTAGAGGATGTTCTGATTGATGATGGAGTAAGCTATATCTGGAATCAGATCCATCAGAAGTGTCCAGAGTTATCTGCAATGAAAGGGCCAGAATTAAGTTCATCCTTCATAGTGTCTGGGTGCAAAAAAAGGATTTCTTTTCTTTTCTTTTTTTCCCCAAACAGTCAAGCAGTGATTTCATCCTGGTTTGCTCTTCTGGTGTTTCCATCTGAGTCATTTTGATTGTGTAATTTGATACCCAAATCGATTCATTTGTCTTTCTCATCTTTCTACCCTGATTTTCTTTTTCATTGTGTTTCATCGAGGTGCTAAACCATAGCTCTTTGGTTTCGTTTGAGGTGCAGATGCTTCCAACATGCTTTCAGGTTAATCCAAGTCGCCTATTACACCAGACTGTGTGACTGATGTGTGCATCAAGCTTCTTTAAAGATTTTTTCTGGCAGTGGTGTATTTTATAGCTATACAACTGAGGGCAAGAAGCCTTTATTATCGCCACGCATACATTACAGCACAGTGGAATTCTTTTCTTCGCGTATCCCAGCTGAAGAAGTTGGGGTCAGAGTGCAGGGGAAGATATGGTACAGCGCCCCTGGAGCAGGGAGGGTTAAGGGTCTTGCTCAATTACCCAACAGTGGAGCTTGGTGGCGCTTTCAATCCTGAGGCTATTACACTTGGCTTGTGTTGTAAGTGGTTATTATCTCCTGAATTCACCTTGAAATAAGCAAAACCCAGTCATCCAGCCTACATTTCAGCTTGTTTTGGAATATTTTTCACTGTATCTTGTTTGTGTTTCACACAGCAGGACTGTTTCCTGTCACCTGCAAAGCGCACACAATGAGCGAATATCATTAACACGGGTTGCCAGGTTTCAGCGAAACTTCCAGCATAAGTACCTTTCAAAAACAGCACAAATGACTAGCTAAAAACTCAAGAAATCTCCTTTTTTCCCCTTCTTTTCTCAGCCATCACATTTCTAATGAACAGCATCATCCTCTACTGCAGTTAGTTTTTCCCAAGCAATTTTTGTAAATATATCCTCAAATGAAAATTGAGACACACTGCCTTTTTTCGTAAATGCATTAGATTTAATTCCGCTTAAGCCTGATCAACAAGATCAAAAGAAAATGTTCTTCACTTATATCTGCTGAACTGCAACTTTTATTTCCATCATCTACGGTATATATAAAACGCATAACGGATTAAATAATTCAATTCCTGACGTTTTGTTTATTCTGTAAATAAGAAGACCATTTATAACATTCCATGGATGGTGAATTTTACATTGATGTAATGGGAATGTTGAAAGTAGCAGCTCTGTGATTTTACTTAGGAACATGATTTATTTGTTGATAAATGAATTGATTAATTAATTCATATGAACGGGAGATGTCTGAATTGTGGGATGTTTATATGCTGTGCCTGTGTTCATGGTGCTAAAGTAGTGGTTTAGCTTTTAAGTAAAGGTCAGACCAAATCCCTGGACTTTGAGAAAGACACTTAATTTTTAACTATACTACATGCATGCACTGAATTCTTTCCTATACGCCACTTTAGATAAAAGCCAGATATCTAAATGATTCATAATCATGAATAAACGTATGAAAAAACTGATTTTTATCCTGTTCTCTCTCTGACCTTCTCCTTTATTCTCTCCTCTCATTTCTTTCCGATGTTGTATTTTGCTTGAGTGTGTGTTTATGTATGATTGTTTGTATATCCCCTAGGCATGATGTCTGTAGCATGCGTCAGCTGTGTTTTTGTTTTTCCTCACCCTCTAGCCTTAAGATGTCTCCCACAGCAGTAATCACCATTTTTTCTCTCCAATCAGATGCCCTCAATTACCACCAGAGCATCCAGGGGTTAAACTCTGATCCAATCAAGCTGCACAAACTTACAGCCTCATTGTGGTGTAAGAGAGGCAGGAAACGCTTTCTATTACTCAGTGGGTGATGATTAGGTCCCTAGCATTTTCCTGGCTATGAGAAAACAGTTGAATAAATATGAGATAGATCAGAATGCGTTTCAATTGTAGATGTTTTCCGGCGTGCCACAAAACCGAGTGCGTCAGTGTATCATGTAGATTAAAACAATTTTATTTCTCCCTGATCTCTGCATCTATTCTAATGAATAATATCTAAATTGCCTCCAGTTCCATCATTGCATTGGGTCTGCAATCACTGTCTGTATGATAATGTGTAGGAAATCTAAATAACTCACAGGTTCTTGTGGGGTAAAGGCTTTATACCTTTCTAAAACTGTTTTATTTCTTTATCCTCTCCGTTTTATATGATTCTACATACAGCCTTTAAAGGTTTAAACAGATTTCTTTTTACCATTAAATGTTTTAGACAAAAACATTTTAGTCTAAAAAAGTAACTACCATTTTTTCCCATAATGGTCTGATGATGGCACTATAGCCATTTTATGTAATATCTACAGTCAAAAGAAGAATTGCAAGAATTATTTCTTAACTAAAAGCACACAATATGATTCATTTAGTTGTTCAGGAGAAACACAATAATTTCCACTGTAATTTGGTGCTTGGACCCCAAAGATGACCGCTTGCAACTCTAGCTTTGAAAAAAAAATTCGCCAAAATCCTGGCTGTTTTGAGGTCCACATTAATAAAGCCTACTTTTTGTAAACTAATCCACGATGTAGTAAATCCCACCATGGCACCATGTCAGGAATCCCACGTTCACACCGAGCGCTGCGATCCGAACTGCACTCCAGCGCTCGCTTGTGTATTTTTATAGTTCTGTGTTTGTTTTGTTATGGTTCATGTCATGTCATGACCCTGTTTTGTCACTGGTTGTTACCTTCACATGCCTCCCTCGATTACATTGTCTATTTAAACCCTTGTTCTTTGCGCATTATTGCTCAATGTCTTGTCAAGCTGTTGATGTGTTAACTGGATTTCGATAATATCATGCATAGTGCTTAAACATGTGCATTTTGAGTTCTTGAGCTTCGTAGACTCCAAATATTCTTTATAGGGTTCTATAAAAAACCCTAAAAAAAGGTTTTCTCTTTTTTTTTTTTTTAGAAAAGTTTCCAAGAAGGAAAACAGCCAAAGAAACCTTAAATATATTTGTTGTCTGTAATAATGAGATATCTTAGGTCTTATTGATTAAAGTACTCTTTAGAGAAAGGAGTTTTTAATATGGCTCTGTTGTTAAATGTTACTTTTAATTGCTGCAATACATTTTGCAATGCTAGTTATTGCTTTCGGCTGCTCGGGGTTGCCACAGCGGACCAACTGGTCCGCACAACAACTTGGCACAGGTTTTTTTTACGCCGGATGCCCTTCCTGACACAACCCTCCCATTATTCCGGGCTTGGGACCGGCACTGCATCCAGTGGCTAGGGTTGAGGCATTGGCTGGGAATCGAACCCGGGCCTTCCGCATGATAGGCGAGAAACCTACCACTGAGCCACCAATGCCTCACAATGCTAGTCATGATACTAGACTTTAAAAGCAGGGCTCTGATACTACTACATAAGTCAAAAATAAGCAACAAAATGGTTTAGTGAATAAGATTCTTAATTAGCATCACTTCAAAATTCTATTGCCTACACGCTAACCGGATTTTATCCGGATAGCTAAGTCGCATAAAGCAAATCTGTAGAATTCTTCTGCTAATCTTCTTAACATCTTTGACTCAGAGACAGAAATGTTTTCCATCGTCCTCATCCTCGTCCTGCTCGCAGGTTTTGGACCAGTTTGCCTGTTTTTTCTGATGTTGATTCACGTTTTTGGAAATGTTTGCTGTTCCTAATAAACTGCTTGTGCTCTTCTCAGCCTCCTTATGTGCCGGCCACCATTTTTACTTCTTTCTAAGCCAAAGAGTCACAGAGAAATCAATGAGGATTTCACTTAACCTGGTTAATTTTTTTCAATGTTACACTCATATTGTTTAGCTATTATTCAGAATTATAGTTGATCTACCTTTGCTAATTTATAATGAGTCTCATTGACCTGTCCATGATGTGGGCAGTGCTACATTAACAATTCCAGGCATGACATTACTTTTCTAGGCATGGTTGCAGCTCTGCTCAGCGCAGCTTCCTTCCTGGAACCCGAGTGTGAAAAATACAGTTTATTCCAAGGACATTTGAATCTCATATGTCTAATTGGGCTGGAACTCAAAATAATAATTGTTTCCCAACATTGTTTTATTCATGCAACATCGGCTCAGTCTTGATATTACATGAATAAAACATCTGCCGTGCATGAATAAACGGTGAAAGGAAATGATGTCGAACGCAACCCAACATCTATGGATAATGCACCTGCACATCAAAAGTGTGGCAATACGGTCATTTGGATCACAAATTCAGTGTCATTACAGAGTGTTAACCCCTTAATGACCCAGGAGCCTGATGAACCCAGATTTACATTTCTCACGCTCGTTACTACACCCCACAGTAGATGCTGAATAATGCATAGGAGTTAATATGGCTTTATAGCACAGAAGTGCTGATGAATTCTTGATTCTGATTGGTTGGAAGGTTTTCGTTCCAACCAATCATTCATTCATTCATTCATTCATTCATTCATTCATTCATTCATTCTCTAGAGCAGCAACTCAGACAACATTTCAGGCAAAAAACAAACAAAGACAAATCAAAGGTTTATATTAACACATCATTTGAATATGGTGCCGTTTCCATAGTAACAACTTTCAATCTTCGGAGTTGAATAAATGTATTGTTATTTATTGATATAGTAAAGATTTCTTTAAGGAGAGGTGTATTCAGTGTTTAAGGAAGGAGTCTCTGATGTAAGCACTTTGAACAAGCTGTGTATGTTCAAACTGTTTTTTTCCTGTTATAATATGTGATTTTCATTCATTCATTCATTCATTCATTCATTGTCTACCGCTTATTCGATCTATTCTCGGGTCACGGGGAGCCTGTGCCTATCTCAGGCGTCATTGGGCATCAAGGCAGGATACACCCTGGACGGCGTGCCAATCCATCGCAGGGCACACACACACACTCATTCATTCACACAATCACACACTACAGACTACAGACAATTTAGAGATGCCAAGCAACCTACAATGCATGTCTTTGGACCGGGGGAGGAAACCGGGGTACCCGGAGGACACCCCCGAGGCACGGGGAGAACATGCAAATTCCACACACACATGGCGGAGGCGGGAATCAAACCCCCAACCCTGGAGGTGTGAGGCAAACGTGCTAACCACCAAGCCACCGTGCCCCGAATATGTGATTTTAATAAGATATAATATTTGAAGAGGAACTCTCTTGTTTCGTAGATGATAAATGGTTAAAAAGTATGATGTTGATTAAGAATTTAAAAAAGATCGTCACGGAATGGTCACAATTGCTGTAATTTAAAAAGGAATTAATAACAGAATCTGCATCACAGCATCCTCTTGTTGATTCTTTGCCTATAACCGCATGCCTTATTGTGTTTTATTCCTTAAAGAATGCAGAAAGATGCCACATTAGTTTATTAAACCATGACCTGATGCTTAATTATAATAATAACCACAAACGAAGCCTCTTAAATATAATTTATTCATATCCAAACTAATGGACTATGATGAGAGACAGTGCTACACAGAGATGGTGAAGTGTAACTGCATGCACACGTGGCTTGTGAGTGTGTGTATATGTGTGTGTGTGCTAGAGTGCTAGGGGTCCGTTGCACCAACAAGTTAATAGCTTTCTGGGTGGAAATTCAATCTGCTACATCAACTATATTATATTATATTTTTTGTTACTAGTTTTACACAGGTATTATAAGCCATAAGCTGTTGCCATGGTAACCACCTTAAAGAGCAGATCGTTTATCTGTTCAATCTGTCATATTCGTAATGAACTTGCGTTGACGTCAGCATAATCAGATGGCGACTAATGTGATTTGGAGGAATTTTCCAAACGTATATTTCCTTTCTTGTGTCACTCAAACGGTCTTATTTGTTCTTATTTCTGGACACTGTAGAGCAGCAGAAACATTTTGCATTCATTCCTGCTTCCTGCACTAGAACAGGGCAGCAGTTATTACTCAGAAGCAGCATTATATTGAAAGAAGAATATAATAAACCATTCATGATATGCAGCTCGTGATAATGAGGACCTTCAGTGATGAAGGTAAAATTAGTTTTGTGTGAGATATTTGCCGCAAATTCACACGTCCAATAACAAGAATATTCAAAATGGTTTTATTCAAATACCTTACTCATATCTAGACTATGTTCAATAGCTATTTTAATGTTTTACTGGCATTCGCTGGGTCTTAAATGGATATTAAGGGACCGTTGACAAATTGTTCACGGTTCAATGCGTGTTTCAGTGAAATTCTGCTCATATTATTTCCTGAAAACGTGTGACATTTATGCTGCATTTGATTGGGCTAGGTAGGCTGGGCTGCTTTGGTTATAATTTATCTAATTATTTACAGATGTAGTCATTAATAACAAAGGTTTGGCATTTTCACAGAACATGAATTTTAATTCCGTGCACTTTGTTGACGGTCCCATACGTTCAGAGCTGATTAACAGCAAGATTTTCCAGGTGTGTCATTTTCTCATTGATTTACTTAGATGCATGTTTGCTATACTGAAATCTGATATCTATCTATACATTATATGGCCAAAACTATGTGAACGCCTGGACATGATGGCCATATGTGCTGAATGAGGATCTTATGACGTTAATAATACTGGGTTTAACCGGGTTGAGGCCCAGGTTCTGTGTCAGACAATTGTGTTATTCCTTTCCAACTTTGGCGAACCATGTCTTCATGGAGCTCGCTTTGTGCACAGGGGCATTGTCATGCTGGAACAGTGTTTGCTCCAGAAGGGAAATCTTATAGCTACATCATATAAGCACATTCTGTACAACCGAGTGCTTCCAACTTTGTTGCAAATGTTTGGTCCAATATATGGCTGTAATGTCAGGTGTCCACATACTTATGGCTATATAGTGCACTAATTGTGCTTAAACATGTACGATTTGAGATTTTGAGCTCCGTAGACTTTGCAAATTCTTTAGTGTGTCCATCTGTGAGTTCTAGATAAAACCCTAAAACAGAGCTTTTCCCTTTTTAGAAAAGTTTCCAAGAAGAAAAACAGCCAAAGAAACCTTAAATATATTTGTTTTCTGTAATAATGAGATACCTTAGGTCTTATTGATTAAAGTACTCTTTAGAGAAAGGAGTTTTTAATACGGCTCTGTTGTTAAATGTTACTTTTAATTGTTGCAATACATTTTGCAATGCTAGCCATGATACTGGACTTTAAAAGCAGGGCTCTGGTGTTACTACATAAGTCAAAAATAAGCAACAATATGGTTTGTGGACTAAGATTCTTAATTAGCATGCCAGTGGTGACATTATTTAACATGATCTTAACCCTATAGCACCCAATCACTTCAAAATTCCATTGTCTACATGCTAACTGGATTTTAGCCAGGTCAGCAGTATTTGAGGTGCAAACAAATGTCGTTGCTAAGCGGCACGAAGCAAATCTGTGGAATTTTTCTGCTAAACTTCTGAACATCTTTGACTCAGAGATAGAAATGTCTGCAATCGTACAACACTTTTATGCTTTTTAGTCATTTATGCTAAGGACTTTACCTGGGGCATTGGTGGCTCAGTGGTAGGTTTCTTGCCTACCATGTGGAAGGCCTGGGTTCAATTCACAGACAATGCCCAAACCCTGACCACTGGGTGCAGTGCCGGTCCCAAGCCTGGAAAAATGGGAGGGTTGTGTCAGGAAGGGCATCTGGTGTAAAACCTGTGCCAAGTTGGTGTGTGGACCCGTTGGTCTGCTGTGGGGACCTTGAGCAGCTGAAAGCTTATTTTATATAATGCTAATGAATTTGCTAATGCAATTTGCCTGGCTCAGATGTAAACTAAAAATGTTTACAACTTGATTAGTGCAGAGAGAGAGAGAGAGAGAGAGAGAGAGGGGAGAGAGAGAGAAGAGAGAGAGAGGGGAGAGAGAGGGGAGAGAGAGGGGAAAAGAAGAGAGAGAGAGAGGGGAGAGAGAGAGAGAGAGAGAGATTTTGTTTTCTTTCAGGAGCTTCTGTCTTTTCTGTAGGCTGTTTTTTTTTTTGCATGCAGTATTTTCCAGCCTGTATGCCTGATACAGGGTTTAAAAGTGACATATTTAAAATTTTGGAAGTGGGAGACATTTTGTTTTTTTGACAATTTGACTATTTTGTCTTGTAGACATCCCTGGACACTGAGGTGCATCAAGTAACGATATGATATAAGTGAAAAATAAGTGTGTTGAATGTAGAAATGTGAGCGAGTTCTGTATGAATGTAGTAACTAGCAACTTTTCTTGGTACCTTTGGATGACGTAACCAGAGTAAAGTGCTGTCTTTCTTATCTTTAATGGTTCTGACCTGTTGGTGCAAACGGACCAAAATAACAGGAGTCCCATCTAGAGCCCAGTAGTGTGTGAAACGGATACAAACAAACACGCATCCAGACGACTAAATACCCCCCCACCCCCGGCTGTTCATACATAGATCAGTCCATTCACTTCTCCATCTCTCTGTCAGGATTTTATCTGCAGTTCATCCATGACCTCTGACCTCTCTTATATATGCTCTATGTATGTTAGAAGAAGTTGTTCTTTCATGCTGATGCAGGACCCAAATCGTGTCAAATCCCGCATCAGCAACAAAGAACTACAAAGTCGCTGTGACCTCAGCGGTCTGCGTTCATCCTCCTCAGTTTAGCAGGCAGCTTATCCTCCATTCTGGTGTGTGGAGGGGCGTGAGTGTGTGGCAGGGCGATGGGTGATGGCATCGGGGGCAGGCTCCTCTGCTGGAGGTCTCCGGTGGACATGGTCATGGGTTCAAAGCCCACCTTGAGGGCTTTGAGATGGGAAATTGTCTGATTGGCCGGGACCGGAGCCCATGCGCTGCAGTTTGAGGGGCAAGTCGCCTGTGCTGGATGCCTTCTCCGGGGCCTGGGAGCTCAAACGCAGAACCTTCTTGGGCAGCTCCTCTTTCCCGGAAGAGCTCATCCTCTGGAGCTTGCTGGGCAGCCTGCAGGAGGAGTTGCCTCCAAGGCTGGGCTGCTCTTCCCACAGCTCCAAGCAGTTGACGGGAAAAAACGCGTTCGCGGTGTGGCACAGCGAGTGGAGAAGGAAGCGAACCTTTTTCCTCATGCTCTTTCACGCTGTAGGGTGGCGTGGGAACCTCGAACGTACTGTGAAACTGCGAGTAGTCCACGCGGAAGAAGCCCTCCTCTAGAGACATGACGGGTAAGAAGCGGTGACCCCACAACACCTCGTCCTCGGTGTAGGAAGTCCGTGCTTGGCATGTCATACCTAAAAGACATGGACAAGCAGAGAAAATTAACCTTCATGTTCAGTTCACTACTTATCTAATAAGGGGGGTGAAAACCTTTTCACACATACTCTAAGCCATACCTTTTCTTTAGTAATGGTAATAAATTTTAAATATGCTGTGTATATACACATATCAAGTTACTAGTATAGTTGAGTACAAAAGTTTCCACACCCTTACTTTTAAATTACTAGAAATTTATCAAATAAAAAAAGGGTATGTTGAGATATTAATTGTGAAAGAATATAATAATAATAATAATAATAATAAAAATAA
>JAUCMX010000016.1:5195528-5312642 GCA_033459395.1 Hemibagrus guttatus | reverse complement strand
CCTCCTTCACTGAGACTGACAGACACACAGACCACACTTCCTTCACTCAGACTGACAGATAGACAGACCACACCTCCTTCACTCAGACTGACAGATACACAGGCCAAACCTCCTTCACTGAGACTGACAGATACACAGACCACACCTCCTTCACTGAGACTGACAGATACACAGACCACACCTCCTTCACTGAGACTGACAGATACACAGGCCACACCTCCTTCACTGAGACTGACAGATACACAGGCCACACCTCCTTCACTGAGACTGACAGATACACAGGCCACACCTCCTCATATTTTTTGTGTATTTTGCTCATAGTGGAACAATTTCAGCATGTGTTTAAGAAACCTAGTAAAAACTTCAGGCCATAACAGGGACTAAATCATGTTCCAGCATTTCAGTCGAAGCTGTGGGAGATTATCAGCACCCCTCTGTTCTTTAGTGACTGACTCTGTGAGACTAAATGCTGCTTTCTTCTGTTGGGTTTAATCTGTCCGCGGCCCGTGGCTAACCCGCTGCTTCACTCCTGTCTGCTCGCCTTAAGATTAGTAAAACAGATGAATGTATACGGGACACAGACGCACAAATTCTCTTCCACAGAGAGAGCTGCAGGACACGCCATGGTTCACACACTGCTTCTGAAGAGACAACACAGACTGATGTCTTATATAGCGAGATTAACCACTGTCCTGCTGAATGAAAGCCTGCATGACTTTGGGGATTATTAGCAGAACCTTTATATAGCTAACTAACACAGTTCTTGGATTGATTATCGATGAATATGTACATTAAAATCCAGACATTTGTGCTAAGTAATACTTTCATTTCTGTATATGTTTGTGCATCGTTTATGGGTACACATCGTGTGCAAAGAATTTTTTGTTGTTCTCATCTACAATGTGATGTGTCAACTAACTGTTTACTCATCATGTATTCCTGAGTAATCTCCCAATTACACAGCTTTTAATTAAGAATTTTTGCAGCCTTAGCTATGCTTTAGCATAAATCTGTTTAAGAGGAATTCTCAGCAGCTTTGTACACACCGTTCCTAAACGCTAAAATCCTAACCTAGCTTCAGTGGTCATTTTACCTGAACCTTTAGGAATTTCTTTCATTTATTTAAGTATTTTTATGGTTTCCGTTCTCACTCTAGCTAGAATATGAAGATTTACTTGTGAAATGACATATTATATTATTAGCATTAGTTATATTAGTGCTTGGAGGAGAGCTGTACAGAACTGCTCTGTTCTGTACTCCTAAATTAACAGATACCCGGGATTCTTCCCAAGCTCAATCCTTTCCACCCAAACTGGCCACACCTCCTTCACTGAGAGTAACAGATACACAGGCCACACCTCCTTCACTGAGACTGACAGATACACAGACCACACCTCCTTCACTGAGACTGACAGATAC
Source organism: Hemibagrus guttatus (assembly GCA_033459395.1). NCBI lineage: Eukaryota > Metazoa > Chordata > Actinopteri > Siluriformes > Bagridae > Hemibagrus > Hemibagrus guttatus. The sequence continues at coordinate 5,311,223 of JAUCMX010000016.1, read as the reverse complement.
ACAGGCCACACCTCCTTCACTGAGAGTAACAGATACACAGGCCACACCTCCTTCACTGAGGCTGACACATACACAGGCCACACCTCGTTCACAAAAACTGACATATACACAGGCCACACCTCCTTCACTGAGACTGACAGATACACGGGCCACACCTCCTTCACTGAGAGTAACAGATACACAGATCACACCTCCTTCACTGAGACTGACAGAAACATGGGCCACACCTCCTTCACTAAGAGTAACAGATACACAGACCACACCTCCTTCACTGAGACTGACAGATACACAGGCCACACCTCCTTCACTGAGAGTAACAGATACACAGGCCACACCTCCTTCACTGAGACTGACAGATACAGAGGCCACACCTCCTTCACTGAGACTAACAGATACACAGGCCATACCTGGATTATTCCCAAGCCCAATCCTACCCACCTAAACTGTCTATGGCCGACTGTTTCAGCATCCGAATCTGAAACCTGAAACCTGTAAAGCCTATCCAGCTGTGTGACCCAGGAGCGGTCACTACAGCGCCGCAGAATATAGGAAGCTTTAAAATGGAAAATTTCTGATGTTCAATCTCTGACCAGATGCTAAAACAATGATTCATGTATTGTTTTTTTCCCTTCGCTTGTTTTTATGACCCTGTTCCACCCACATGCAATGACATGATGCGTGTTTGGAGTAATTCAGAATCCACGATTCCTAGAAATGAGTGATTTGGATGATTTTGTATATTGTACTGTAACTATAAAGATGAAACATATTATAGTTGGAACTGTATTAGATGTTGAAACACTCACATGTCTCTTAATCTTGCATGTGCACGTATTTTTAACGAAACGAACTGGTTCTTTCAATCATATTGATGAACGAGCGTCATGCTAACAAGTACAACCAGACACCATCTCATCTAGGACAGCGTCTGGGATTCTTTTCTACTTTTATTGTGCTTTCTACAACATGATTAAACTGCATATGGCTGTCATGAGTGATACGTTCTGCAGGAAAACACAACTTTAACTTTTTAGTATTGCTAAATAATAATAATAAAACAAACCTAATCATTCTGACCAGATTCTGAGACAGACATCTGACTCCACATCCCAAAATGCTTTTATTTAATCAGCTTTACTATAAAAGCACCATCTTTTAGTCCAGCTGTATTTCTCAAGCACATGCACAAGGCACCGTGTGGGTTATTTATTCTCAACCCTTCCTCAGTAGTGATTTCCAGCCACATCCCTGCTGCTGGATGGATATTTTACTAGGTGACTGTTTTTCAACTCAGCAGTCATACTGAGGTGATTGGAATCGCAAGAGGCACTCGATCCAACACCTAAATATCTGGCCAATAGTGGTCCGGTGGTCTGTGTCCACTGACAGATGGAGTAGAGGAAGATAAATTGAGCACATAGTCAGTCAGTAATCATACATCAACGTGTAGCAGGTTTCATTGGGAAATAAAAAGGTTTTGGTGGTGCTGTGATCTTAAAGTAAGTGAGCACTTAAGAGTCTAGTCTCAGAGATGGAGTGCATTTTATCTCCTCCAAGACACAGAGAGAGAGAGAGAGAGAGAGAGAGAGAGAGAGAGAGAGAGACAGGTAGAGGTTGGGTAAAGTAGTAAAAATGAAGGAATTCAGCCATTACAGCAAGAAAATACTAAGGAGGGAAAGGGCAACTTTGGTCGCAGCAACCATCAGTCCTACTTAGTCTAATGCGTGGTTCAATTAGAGGTGGGATTTTTCAGTTTTCTGTAAAAAGTGACGCAGACCGGCTCTGCCAGCTGAGCTACAGGAGAAACACACTGTTCCATTTGCATGGTGCCTTTATCAATTTGCGTGCTGCAAATTCGACTCCTACATAAACACGTCTCCCTTCATTTAATGGATGACTGCATTTAGATTTAGATTGGGTTGTAGACTTATATAGGGAAACCAGATTGCAGTAAAGATTTCTCGTGTATGTGGGGGGCATGGTGTGTGTGTGTGTGTGTGTGTGTGTGTTTGTGTGTGTGTGGGGGGTGTTATGCTGAAGGTACACCGCTGCTCTCTTCTCATTACAGTTCTGTTCTTTATTGCACAAATGTAGTCTATACACAGTGAGACATGCCATCTAGGTGCTTCCTGTGTCTTACCCAATCCAAACCGCATACATTAATAAACAACAGTGTCGGATGATATGTAGTGTTCACCCAGAACACCCTCACGAGTACCCGATAAACAGCGTGGATCTGTGGGGTGGAACCTCCTCCATTGCACTTGCCGTTTTAACAGCCTCTAAAATACAACCATGGCTAGCACTAGGAGAAGCTTTCCTCTACTTGAACCCATAATAATTGCCATGTCAGCCTGTAGCACCCCCGGAAATTACACCCCATTATCTCATTGACTGTACTGTGCCCTCAGAGACATTGCTATTGTGCTGCTGTGAGACGCTTTTTTTCCCCCCCTGCTGCTACACTTTTTTTTTCTTTCATCCTGTTGCTAATTCTACCCAGATTTCACTCTGTAGATTAAATATGAGAAACTGCACTGGTTTCTGTCTTGTCTGGTTGTCAGAATTGACTCATGGAGGCAGATGCAAGTGCGGGTGGAAAAGCTTTCCATGCAAACAGTCCAAATTGTGAATCTGAAAACAGGCAAAGGTAGGGATGGTCGACGAACATAGTGATATCACATGCAGTGACTAAAATACAGGAAAACATGAAACAGGAAGTGTGGTCTGAACCAGGAATAGATGCTCGGCTTGATACGTGGCATAAATTGGATGAATACTTCACACCAAACACTAGAGGGTTTAAATACACACACACAAATCAGGTCAAACACATGGCAATGCAAAGAAAAAAAACAGACAAATGCACAGGTATGAGCAAGAGGGTGGTTTGTGACACTAGTAAGTGTGCACTTGTCTTGTGTATCTATTTCACTCTCCTGTGTTTTTATTACAGTTGAAGTATTAAAACATCACCTGGTCCTTTTTCCAGTTTAGGTGACCCTCTGCCCTGTGTAGTCTCAGATTTCTGTTCTTGGATGATGTGAGCAGAATCTGAGATGCTTTTCTGCTCACCATGGCTGTACCGAGTGCTTATCTGAGCCCCCAAAGCTCTCCTGTTATAGCTCGAACCAGTCTGACTCTTCTTCTCTGAGCTCTCATCAAGAAGACATCTGCACAACTAGTGCTTACTGGATGATTTGAAGTTTTCTTTCACTGTTCTGTATAAAAAATCAAGATAATCCCAGGAGATCAGCAGTTTCTAAAAAAGGAACCTGCGTTCATTTTTCTGGTTCTTTGATTTCCTTCAACCTCTCTCTCTCTCTCTCTCTCTCTCTATATATATATATATCTTCTTCTTCTTTCGGCTTCTCCCTTCAGGGGTCGCCACAGCGAATCATCTCTCTCCACCTATCCCTATCTTCTGCATCCTCAACCCTTGCACCCACTAGCTTCATATCCTCATTAATTACATCCATATACCTCCTCTTTGGCCTTCCTCTTTGCCTCCTGCCTGGCAGCTTCATGTCCAACATTCTCCTACCAATATACTCACTCTCCCTCCTCTGAACATGTCCAAACCATCTTAATCTGGCCTCCCTAACTTTGTCCCCCAAACGTCCAACATGAGCTGTCCCTCTGATGTACTCGTTCCTAATCCTGTCCAACCTTGTCACTCCCAAAGAGAACCTCAACATCTTCAGCTCTGCTACCTCTAGCTCTGACTCCTGTCTCTTCCTCAGTGACACTGTCTCTAAACCATACAGCATAGCCGGTCTCACCACTGTCCTGTACACCTTCCCCTTGATTCTCGCTGATATTTTCTGATCACACAGAACTTCCGACACCTTTCTCCACCCATTCCAAACTGCCTGCACTCGCTTCTTTACCTCTTTCCCACACTCTCCATTACTCTGGACTGTTGACCCCAAGTACTTAAACTCCTGTACCTTCTTCACCTCTTCACCCTGTAACCTTACTGTTCCACTTCCCTCCCTTTCATTCACACACATGTACTCAGTCTTACTACGACTGACTTTCATCCCTCTTCTCTCCAGCGCAAACCTCCACCTCTCCAGGTTTTCCTTCACCTGCTCCCTGCTCTCACTACAGATCACAATGTCATCTGCAAACATCATTGTCCAAGGAGACTCCTGTCTGACCTCCTCTGACAACTGGTCCATCACTATAGCAAACAGGAAGGGGCTCAGAGCCGATCCCTGATGCAGTCCCACCTTCACATTGAACTCCTCTGTCTGACCTACAGCACACCTCACCACTGTCCTGCTGACCATCAGAGTCATCCTACACACCACCATCCTATGCTGTCTGGCTACACTCTCTCCCACTACCACTTTACAGTCACTAATCTCTTTCAGATTGCCTCTTCTACATAGGATGTAGTCTACCTGTGTGCTCCTACCTCCACTCTTGTAAGTCACTCTATGCTCCTCCCTCTTCTGAAAATAAGTGTTAACCACACCCATATCCATCCTCTTAGCAAAGTCCACTACCATCTGTCCTTCAAGGTTCCTTTCCTTAACTCCAAACTTGCCCATCACCTCCTCATCACCTGTGTTCCCCTCACCAACATGTCCATTAAAATCCGCTCCTATCACCACTCTCTCACCCGGGGGGAATACTCTCCATCACCTCATCTAATTCACTCCAGAATCTCTCTTTCTCCTCCAACTCACAACCTACCTGTGGGGCATAACCACTAACAACATTCAACATCACCCCTTCAATCTCTAACTTCAGACTCATCACCCTGTCTGACACTCTCTTCACCTCCAGGACATTCCTCACAAACTCCTCCTTCAGGACCACACCTACCCCATTTCTCTTACTATCCACACCATAATAAAACAGCTTGAATCCTGCTCCTATACTACGAGCCTTGCTACCCTTCCACCTGGTCTCCTGTACACACAGTATATCCACCTTCCTTCTCTCCATCACATCAGCCAGCTCTCTACCTTTCCCTGTCATAGTACCAACATTCAGAGTTCCTATTCTCAGTCCTACACTCTTACCTTTCCTCTTCTCTCTCTGTCTGCGCACTCTCCTCCCTCCTCTACTTCTTCGACCAACAGTAGCCCAATTTCCACCGGCGCCCTGTAGGTCAACGGCGCCGATGGCGGTCGTTGTTAACCCGGGCCTCGACCGATCCGGTATGAAATTCGTACTGACGATTCGCATGGTTAAATTTGCCAATGTTTTACGCCGGGTGCCCTTCCTGACGCAATCCTCTCTATTTATCCGGGCTTGGGACCGGCACAGAAGTCACTGGACTGTGACCCCCATGGCTAGATTCTCTCTCTCTCTCTCTCTCTCTCTCTCTCTCTCTTATATATATATATATATATATATATATATATATATATATATATATATATATATATATATATATATATATATATATATATATATATATATATATATATATATATATATATATATACCCCTCCTTGAACCGCCACCTTATTGTGGTGGAGGGGTTTGAGTACCCGAATGAACCTAGGAGCCATGTTATCAGGGGCCTAGTGCTCCTGGTAGGGTCTCCCAAGGCAAACAGGTTCTAGGTGACGGGTCAGACTAAGAGCGGTTCTTATGGACTCTTATGGAAGTAAAATCGAGGACCGTTATGTCGCCCGGACTGGCGTCACCGGGGTCCCACCCTGGAGCCAGGCCTGGGGTTGGGGCATGCAGACGAGCGCCTGGTGGCCGAGTCTTTGCCTGTGGGACTCGGCCGGGCACAGCCCGAAGAAAACGACGTAGGCCCACCTTCCCGTAGGCCCACCACCCGCAGGAAGGAGCATAAGGGTCCGGTGCAATGTGTTTTGGGTAGCGGTCATGGGTGGGGGCACCGGCGACCCAAACCCTGGACAAAGAATCTGGCTTTTGGGACATGGAATGTCACCTCACTGGGGGCGAAGGAGCCCGAGCTGGTGAGGGAGGTTGAGCGGGGACCAGCTAGAGATAGTCGGGCTTGCCTCCACACACAGCCTGGGCTCTAGAACCCAACTCCTTGAGAGAGGTTGGACTCTCTTCTTCTCTAGAGTGCCCCATGGTGAGAGGTGTCGGGCTGGGGTGGGCTTGCTTATAGCCCCCCAGCTCAGCCGCCATGTGCTGGAGTTTTCCCCGGTAAACGAGAGGGTTGTTTCCCTGCGCCTTCGGGCCGGGGATAGGTGTCTCACTGTTGTTTCGGCTTATGGGCCGAATGGCAGTGTGGAGTACCCAACCTTTTTGGAGACCCTGAGAGGGGTGCTGGAAGGTGCTCCGACTGGGGACTCCATAGTTTTGCTGGGGGACTTCAACGCCCATGTGGGCAATGACAGTGATACCTGGAGGGGCGTGATTGGGAGGAACGGCCCACCTGATCTGAACTCGAGTGGTGTCCTGTTACTGGACTTCTGTGCTAGTCACAGCCTGTCCATAACAAACACCATGTTCAAGCATAAGGGTGTCCATCAGTACACGTGGTACCAGGACACCCTAGGCTGGAGATCAATGATCGACCTTGTGATCGTGTCATCTGACCTTCGGCCGCATGTCTTGGACACTCGGGTGAAGAGAGGGGCGGAGCTGTCAACCGATCACCACCTGGTAGTGAGTTGGATCCGCTTGCGGAGGGGGATGCCGGACAGACTTGGCAGGCCCAAACGTATTGTGAGGGTCTGTTGGGAACGTCTTGCTGATCCCTCTGTTGGGGGGGTCTTCAACTCCCACCTCCGGGAGAGTTTCAACCAGATCCCGAGGGAGGTTGGAGACATTGAGTCCGAGTGGACCATGTTCTCCACCTCCATTGTTGACGCAGCCATCCGGAGTTGTGGCCGTAAGGTCTCTGGTGCCAGTTGCGGCGGCAACCCCCCGAACACAGTGGTGGACACTGGAAGTAAGGGATGCCGTCAAGCTGAAGAAGGAGTCCTATCGAGCCTGGTTGGCTGGGGGGACTCCGGAGGCAGCTTAGGCATACCGGCAGGCCAAGCGGACTACAGCTGTGGTGGTCTCGGAAGCAAAAACTCGGGTCTGGGAGGAGTTCGGTGAGGCCATGGAGAAGGACTATCGGACGGCCTCAGGGAAATTCTGGCAGACCGTTCGGCGCCTCAGAAGGGGTAAGCAGCTCTCTGCCAACACTGTTTATGGTGGAGATGGAGAGTTGCTGGTCTCGACTGGGGATATTGTCGGACGGTGGAAGGAATACTTCGAGGATCTCCTCAACCCTACTGACACGCCTTCTGTAGAGGAACCAGAGGCCAGGGACTCAGAGGTAGATTCATTCATCACCCAAGCTGAGATCACTGAGGTAGTTCAGCAGCTCCTTGGTGGCAAGGCACCGGGGGTGGATGAGATTCGCTCTGAGTACCTTAAGTCTCTGGATGTTGTGGGGCTGTCTTGGCTGACACGTCTCTGCAACATAGCGTGGCGGTCAGGGACAGTGCCTCTGGACTGGGCAACCGGGGTGGTGGTCCCTCTTTTTAAGAAGGGGGACCGGAGGGTGTGTTCCAACTATAGAAGGATCACACTCCTCAGCCTCCCAGGGAAAGTCTATTCCAGAGTACTGGAGAGGAGAGTCCGACCATTAGTCGAACCTCGGATACAGGAGGAGCAATGCGGTTTCGACCTAGTCGTGGAACACTGGACCAGCTCTATACCCTCCACAGGGTGCTCGAGGGTTCGTGGGAGTTTGCCCAACCAGTCCACATGTGTTTTGTGGACTTGGAGAAGGCTTTCGACCGTGTCCCTCGTGGCATTCTGTGGGAGGTGCTCTGGGAGTATGGGGTCCGTGGCCCTCTGTTAAGGGCTGTTCGGTCTCTATATAACCGGAGCAGGAGCTTGGTTCGCATTGCCAGCTGTAAGACAGATCTGTTCCCAGTGCATGTTGGGCTCCGACAGGGCTGTCCTTTGTCACCGGTTCTGTTCATTGTTTTTATGGACAGAATTTCTAGGCGCAGCCAGGGGCTGGAGGGAGTCCGGTTTGGGGACCACAGGATTTCATCGCTGATTTTTGCAGATGATGTTGTCCTGTTGGCCTCTTCAGGCCTGGACTGACAGCATGCACTGGGGTGTTTTGCAGCTGATTGTGAAGCGGCTGGGATGAGGGTCAGCACCTCCAAATCCGAGGCCATGGTTCTCGACCAGAAAAAGGTGGCTTGCACCCTTCAGGTTGGAGGGGAGGTCCTTCCTCAAGTGGAGGAGTTTAAGTATCTCGGGGTCTTGTTCACGAGTGAGAGAAGGATGGATCGTGAGATTGACAGATGGATCGGTGCAGCGGCAGCAGTAATGCGGTCTATGTACCGGTCTGTTGTGGTGAAGAAGGAGCTGAGCCGGAAGGCGAAGCTCTCGATTTACCAGTCAATCTACGCTCCTACTCTCACCTATGGCCATGAGCTCTGGGTCATGACCGAAAGGGTAAGATCCCGGATACAAGCGGCCGAAATGAGCTTCCTCCGTAGGGTGGCAGGGCGCTCCCTTAGAGATAGGGTAAGGAGCTCTGTCACCCGGGAGGAGCTCGGAGTAGAGCCGCTGCTCCTCCACATCGAAAGGGGGCAGTTGAGGTGGCTCGGGCATCTGTTTCGGGGATGCCCCACTGGGAAGAGGCCCTGGGGAAGACCCAGGACATGCTGGAGAGACTATGTCTTTCGGCTGGCCTGGGACCGCCTTGCGGAAGAGCTGGAGGAAGTGGCTAGGGAGAGGGAGGTCTGGGCATCCCTACTTAGACTGCTGCCCCCACGACCCGGCTCCGGATAAGCGGAAGACAACGAATGAATGAATGAATGAATGAATGAAATATATATATATATATATATATAGGCATATCAGGCATATCATTATGACCACCTGCCTAATATTGTGTTGTGTTTTGCTGCCAAAACAGCCCTGACCCGTTGAGGCATGGACTCCACTAGATCCCTGAAGGAGTGCTGTGGTATCTGGCACCAAGATGTTATCAGCAGATCCTTTAATTCCTGTAAGTTGCGAAGTGGGGCCTCCATAGATCAGACTTGTTTGTCCAACACATCCCACACATGCTGTATTGGATTGGGATCTGGAGAATTTGGAGGCCAAGAAGTCAACACCTCAAACTTGTTGTGCTCATCAAACCATTTCTGAACTATTTTTGCTTTGTAGCACGGTGCATTATCCTGCTGAAAGAGGCCACAGCCATCAGGGAATACTATTTCCATGAAAGGGTGTACATGGTCTGCAACATTGCTTAGGTATGTGGTATGTGTCAAAGTAACATCCACATGAATGGCAGGACCCAAGGTTTCCCAGCAGAAAATTGCCCAAAGTATGACACTGCCTCCATCGGCTTGCCTTCTTCCCATAGTGCATCCTGGTGCCATGTGTTCCCCAGGCAAGCAATGCACACGCAGCTGCCCATCCACGTGATGTAAAAGAAAACGTGATTCATCAGACCAGGCCACCTTCTTCCATTGCTCCATGGTCCAGTTCTGATACTCACATGCCCATTGTTGCCATTTTTGGCGGTGCACAGGGTCAGCATGGGCACCCTGTCTGGTCTGTGGCTATGCAGCCCCATACGCAACAAACTGTGATGTACTGTGTATTTTGAGACCTTTCTATCAGAACCAGCATTAACTTCTTCAGCAGTTTGAATAACAGAAGCTTGTTTGTTGGATCGGATCACACGGGCCAGCCTTCGCTCCCCACGTGCATCAATGAGCCTTGGCCAGCCATGACCCTGTCACCGGTTCACCACTGTTCCTTCCTTGGACCACTTTTGATAGATACTGACCACTGCAGACCGGGAACACCCCACAAGAGCTGCAGTTTTGGAGATGCTCTGATCCAGTGGTCTAGCCATCACAATTTGGCCCTTCATCAAACTCGCTCAAATCCTTACTCTTGCCCATTTTTCCTGCTTCTAACACATCAACTTTGAGGACAAAATGTTCATCCAGTGCATTACATAAGTAATTAATTTAGAAGCAGTATCTATTATTTTTATGTTTTTTATATAGTTTTACCATTATCAGCAATTAAACAAGGGAAAATGTAGACAAGTGTTCCACTTGAGAGAAAGTGACGACGGGGGAGAGAGAGAGAGAGAGAGAGAGAGAGAGAGAGAGAGAGAGAGAGAGAGAGAGAGAGAGAGAGAGAGGCAGAAAGAGAGACAGAGATAGAGAGACTGAGATAGAGAGACTGAGAGAGAGAGAGAGAGAGAGAGAGAGAGAGAGAGAGAGAGAGATTAGAAGCAATAGATGCACTTAGTATAATCAAGCATCCATACAGAGAGCAGCCGTATTCTGTCTCAGACACACACACACACACACACACACACACACACACTGTGTTGGCTGAGTTCTGACTCATACCTCCTACGTAACCCTAATTAGCGTTAATTAATGCAGTTCATCACTTTATCCCAGTCTCTGTCAGAAACACAGACAACACAAAACCAGCAACAATAAAGACAACATTTCCCTCTGGCTTTTCTCTAACAGTTATTGATGTTTGTGTGTGTGTGTGTGTGTGTGTGTGTGTGTGTGTGTGTGTGTGTGTGTGTGTGTGTGTGTGTGTGTGTGTGTGTAATTGCGTGCTACCTCTAGGCCAGTGGCTCAGTGGGAGAAAAAACAACTTTGATAATTACTCCCAATATGTCACCACATCTGAAAGTGTAACGCTACCCAATTAGCAAACATTTCACAAGTCACACAACACAACACAACACAACACAACACAAGCTTATTTATTTCTTTTTTTGCAGCAGAGAGTGCTGTTTCTTCACAGCTCCAGGGTCATCGGTGTCACAAGCTCATGTGCCAATTCCACGCCACATTATCAGCAGAATCCTACCTCTCTCACCTTTATGGAATCACTTCACAGATAAAGCCTAGCTTTTTTCTGAGTTTCATTTATATGATCTTTCTGGAATGTTTGCTACTGATGTATTTATTCTGCTTCGCTAGATGTGTGTGTGTGGTTGTGTGTGTGTGTTAAAACCAGTTTGATCCTGTCTGTTTATTCATTCATTCATTGTCTACCGCTTATCCAATCTATACTCGGGTCACAGGGAGCCTGTGCCTATCTCAGGTGTCATTGGGCATCAAGGCAGGATACACCCTGGACGGAGTGCCAGAATACACATCCCCCCACCCCCCCAACCCCATGGGTTCTACGGTTTCTTGCCAGAACCCAAAAACAACAGTAGGTGAGTTCTAATATTGTCAGCTCCCTGTAAGTGTGATCTCTGTGCATGATGCTCTGCGATGGGGTAAAGCATTGCTGAAAATGGATGAACGATCTTTTTTTAATATAAACTACACGATATAGTCGGAATATCTTTACAACGTAGCAACCAACGTGGCCAACGTAGCAACCTCTTGGATCCGAAAGCCTTGTCTGATGCATAAGGTTTCTTTCAAATTTAGAAGCCTTTATTATCACCACACATACATTGCAGGACAGTGGAATTCGTTTCTTCGCATATCCCAGCTGAGGAAGTTGGGGTCAAGGCACAGGGGTGGCTATGATACAGCGCTCCTGGAGCATAGAGGGTTAAGGGCTTTGCTCGATTGCCCAACAGTGGAGCCTTGGCTTCAACCCTGACCTTCAAATCAACATCCCAGAACCTTAACCACTTGAGCTACCACTGCCCCACAACAATGAGAAGTCAGAAATCATTGGTGTTCAGTAAAGTGATACAGCTCAGCAGATCAGATAAGATCCGAGATCCCCTTGTGTTAATTTCCTTTAAAACAGGAAAAGGGGTCATACAAGTTCACTGGGTTGTACAGTGACCGTTTGCAAGAAGTTGTGGCTCAGTGGGAGCTGGAATAAACTGGGCTACAAGCCCATATAAACTGGGTTTTTAAATGATAAACAGACATCAGGATAAGGTTTGATTGCTTCGGACATCCACGTCAGATTGGCTGATGTTAGTTCATGTCTTAAAGCAAATGATTCAGGAGTTTTGTGGAACCCGAGTGCAACAGCACCTTGTAGTGATTATATCGATTGATCGGCCATAATGATTAAAACCAGTCACAGGTCTAATTAATTGTCTGATTATTTCAATATAAATGTAAATGTCATTACAGTGGCTCCTGTGAAGGGGTGGGTTATATTACTCAGCAAGTGAGCTGTTAAAATCTTTGGGTTCGCTCGGGTTCACTTGGCTTTTTCCCAAAGAACCACACAGAGATTCTTCGAAATTTATTGAAATGAACAGGGAGTATTTATACAGAAGAACGTCCTTGAAATTGATGTGATTGATTGAGCGCTGGAAAAATGGGTAAGGATCCTGAGTGACTTTGAGAAGAGGAAAGATGGCACCAGGATGCAATTTGGGAAGAAAGCGAGCTGGCAGATACAGTGTGATGCTGAGAAACCTTGAATCCTGGCATCTCCTGGTAACGTTATGCTACTTTTTTTACACCTCTTCCTGGCAACGGTACTCTCTAATAGCAGTGCCATTTTTTTAGCAGGATAACGCTCCTACAAAATCATTCAGGAATGGTTTGACCGCTGAATCAAGCGTCTGTGGGATGTGCCGGACAAACAAGTCTGAACCATGGAGGCTCAACGTCACAACTTACAGGGCTTGCTGCTAACATCTTGGTGCCAGATACCACAGCACACCTTCAGAGAGGTCTTGAAAAATTTCCATGTCTCGACAGGTCAGAGTTGTGTCTGTGGCAAAACAATTTGGATCCACGGGTTCTGCAAGTTTTTTGAAGTGTGTCTATCTCTGATTTCAGTGAAATCAAGGACAGATATTGGTCCACAATATTGACCACAACGTTTCAATTCATCCCAAAGGTGTTCATTGGGGTTGAGGTCAAGGCTCTGTGCAGGACACTTGAGTTCCTCCAGATCTTATGTTGAAATGTCACTAAATTTGGAGCTGTTGCAGGAAATCATGACATCATCAGGTCAATGATGTAAATGTCTAAGCTATATTGTCTAACAATTATGAAAAATGACATGAATTGCAAATACAGCCCTTTTGTCTAAAAGTTCCCCCCCCCCTTTCCCTCAACACACACACACACACACGCGCACAGCTCATAAAGAACACACACTAAAAAACCCTTCATCTTTGAGAATTTTCCTGTCAACATCGTCATCTACAGCCCTTCCTGTAAATGTGTGTCAGTAAATAGAAAAGGATTTAATTTCTGGGCTGGTGGCGACTGAACCACCTTTACTCTCTCTCTCTCTCTCTCTCTCTCTCTCTCTCTCTCCCCCCCACACACAAAAAGCACACACACACACACACACACACACACACCAAACTGTTCTGGTACTGGAGAGAAAATCACCCACATTTTGTGTTCTTGTGAAGACATGGAGACACTCTTGACAAAGCTCTCTGTCTCCTTTCATGTTTTCTGCCCTTTTCATCTGCACTCATCCCTCTCTCCTCATTCTCTGCTCCCAAAAACCCCAAACACACACACACACACACACACACACCCCCCTCATATACTAGAAAGCACACAAGGCATGTGAAAGAAAGGGTACAGTATGCTTCCGGAGGTGAGAGAGTGGGAAAGAAAAAATAAGGATGGTTGCCTGGTAAATGTGGGGGAAATGGAGGGGAAAAAGGGGGGCCTCTCTCTCTCTCTCTCTCTCTCTCTCTCTCTCTCTCTCTCTCCTCCTCTCTCTCTCTCTCTCTCTCCCCTCCCTTTCTCTCTCTTTCTCACCCCCTCTCTCTCTCCCTCTCTTTTTCATCTCTCTTTCTCTCTCCCCTCTCTCTCTCTCTCTCTCTCTCTCTCTCTCCCCTCTCTCTCTCTCTCTCTCTCTCTCTCCCCTCTCTCTCCCCTCCCTTTCTCTCTCTTTCTCCCACCCTCTCTCTCTCCCTCTCCCCTTTCTATCTCTCTTTCCTCTCCTCTCTCCCCTCCCCTCTCTCTCTCCCCTCTTTTTTCTCTTTTTCTCACCCACCCCCAACACACACACCCCCCCCCCCCCCTCGAAAACCAAGTTTTTTTCCAAAAGTTTTTCCCTCCACACACAAACCCCCCCCCCCCACCATGTTTTCTCTTTACACAAAACACACAATTGTGCTTTTCTTTCCTTTTCCCTCCTTTAAACCCAAAACCAAAAACCAACCACATATTATAATTTTATTTTTTTGCCTTGTGATAACCATCTGATGTAAATTTATTCAACATGCACAAAACAAACAACACACACAACTTATTATTCACCATCAATGCTCCCATTAACAGCCGTGGTGGGAGAAAAGAAAGCGAACTCAACGATACACAACATATCCAACATGGCTTCCTCCCTGATTATACAGCAGCTTATAGAACAGCGCATGATCCAGCAAGTCATATTGATTTGTATTTATTTCTTATAGATCTTTTGATAGCACCCACAGGGTTCTGTATATTCAGACCAAAAATCTCTCTATTCTCAGGTTTTAAATGAATAATCTGCAGAATTCCAGGACCTGGTCAATTTCTCTGATTAGCTGTAAATCCGTTACTTACTGTGCCTCACTTAAAACATCTTTCATACTCTGACATGAAAAAGCATTTCATTCGTGTTATATAACCTGACTAACGTGAGTCACAGATTCTCTTCGTCCAATTGTTCCCAAAACTATTTTAGAATTGCCGATCGGATGAACTGTTCGGCATGCGGGGGGTCTTTCAAGATAAAAACCCCTGCCCTTTTTAAAAGCCAGAAAGTAGAACAAAATACTACAGAGATTAGAGTGTAGGCAGTGAGGGAGAGAGAGAGAGAGAGGAAGAGGGGGGGGTTTTGCCTTACTCTCTAGATTTTGTACAAAATCAGCTTTTCTGCTGTTCTGTTTTATTTGTACATTTCTTTCTCTCTCTTGCAGGATTATTTGTCTTCCTTTTATACATTACAATGAATGATTTATTCCTTATTTTATGTATCCGGGGGGGGGCTTGGTGGTTAGCACGTTTACCTCACACCTCCAGGGTTCGGGGTTCGATTCCCGCCTCCGCTGTGTGTATGTGGAGTTTGCATGTTCTCCCTTTTGGGGCCTCCCGGGGGTTTCCTCCCCCGGTCCAAAGACATGCATTGTTGGTTGATTGGCATCTCTAAACTGTGCGTGTGTGCCCTGTGATGGGTTGGAACTCCGTCCAGAGTGTATCCTGCCTTGATGCCTTGGGGCTCCCCGTGACCCAAGAATAGAAGCGGGAGACAATGAATGAATTATATGTATCCCTTTCTTTCGCTCTCATTTTCCTTTTCAATGCCTTTGGTGTTCCCATTTTCTCCTTTGTTTTTTTGTTTTGATTGCTGCAACCAAAAATGCTTGATTTTGCTGCAGACATTTTTTCCAAGATTTGCTCAAATTGCTGAAATCACAGGATTCTGCAAGCACAGGATTCTTCTTTTACACTCCTGCTGGTGAAGACACATATGTAATGACTTTCTATTAGAGCTGTACTCGTGTTCGAAAAAGAAAAGGAATGGAAAAGGACTAGCTGAATGTGTGTTGGGATGATGTCACACGACGCGTCTCCCCCGGGGTCTCGGCCCAAATCCCTCCCAAAGAGATTGTCTTTTTCCTTGTTTCTACACTATATTGCCAAAAATTTTGGGACGTCTGCCTTTACATGCACATGAATGTAATATGGAGTTGGCCCGCCCTTTACAGCTATAACAGCTTCAACTCTTCTGGGAAGGCTTTCCACAAGGTTTAGGAGTGTGTTTATGGGAATTTTTCACCATTCCTCTAGAAGTGCATTTGTGAGGTCAGACACTGATGTTGGACGAGAAGACCTGGCTCGCAGTCTCTGCTCTAATTCATCCCAAAAGTGTTCTCAGGTTGAGGTCAGGACTCTGTACAGGCCAGTCAAGTTTCTCCACACCAAACTCGCTCATCCATGTCTTTATGGACCTTGCTTTGTGCACTGGTGTGCAGTCATGTTGGAACAGGAAGGGGTCATCCCCAAACTGTTCCCACAAAGTTAAAGCATGAAATTGTCCAAAATGTCTTGGTATGCTGAAGCATTAAGAGTTCCTTTCACTGGAACTAAGGGGCCGAGCCCAACCCCTGATAAACAACACCTGAATTCAATAATTTGGAGGGGTGTCCCAAAACTTTTGGCAAAAACTCTCTGCCTCTCTCTCTCTCTTGCTCTCTTTTGGTGTCTCTTTTGTTGTCTCTCTTATCTTTTTTTTTATTTCTCTTTCTTTGCTTGAATGTCTCTTACAAACTTTCTCTCTTAGTTTTTGTCTTTGTCTTTCTCTTGCTTAGAGTCATTTGTCCCTCTCTATTATTCAATCGCTCTTTCTTTGTCTCTTTCTGTTTAACAGTCCAAGCACCAAAATTGATCAAACTGTATAGATTTTATTAGAATTCTTATACAATGTGACATGTATATATATATATATATTTTTAGCAAATTTGGTTAAATGGTGGAATATCCTAACTGCTACTCAGAAAAGCAAGAGGATCCAAATTGGCTTTATGTTGGTGCAGTAATACAGCATTTTATTTCATTTTATTTTATTGATTAGTTATTAAAGTAATTGCTGAAACGATCTGAAATCGAAACGTTTTCTTGTATCTTTCTAATCTGTCCGTTTCGTTCTGGCTGAGAAGTGGTTCTGCAGCTCTTCATCTCAAAAACATGGCACAGTATTAAATGCAATAAATCTATCACCAGTTTTTAATCGCACTTGTCTTTTGTCGTTATGTGATCGATAAATCGGATCACTATGCTCTGCTGGAACCTCAGCAGAGGCTGACTATCTGTCTTTTTTTTTCCACTACTGTGTCCTGTTGCTCATGTTATTGCACATTTCATCTTCCAGTTTCAATTGTGATAAAAAAGAAAGTTTAACATTCAAGTAAGGGGGCACGGTGGCTTGGGGGTTTTTAGCACGTTTGCCTCACACCTCCAGGGTTGGGGGTTCGATTCCTGCCTCCGCAATGTGTGTGTGTGTGGAGTTTGCATGTTCTCCCCGTGTCCTGGGGGTTTCCTCCGGGTACTCCGGTTTCCTCCCCCGGTCCAAAGACATGCATTGTAGGTTGATTGGCATCTCTAAATTGTCCGTAGTGTGTGATTGAGTGAGTGAATGAGAGTGTGTGTGTACCCTGCAATGGGTTGGCACTCCGTCCAAGGTGTATCCTGCCTTGTGCCCAATGACCCCTGAGATAGGCACAGGCTCCCTGGGACCCGAGAATAGATCAGATAAGCGGTAGACAATGAATGAATGAATAACATTCAAGTAAAACACCTGCAATCACTGTAAATCCAATGGTGCTTGGACCCTGATAATCACAACAAGATACAGAAAATAATGAACAATACATAGATATATTAATGCATATATTGGTTTATGCAGTAGATATAATATTCACACTAAAGGCACTGCTATACCTTTTTAATTAATTATCATTGCCTGCTATATTCTCTCTCTCTGGTGATTTCTAACTGACAAGCCACACTGAGTTAATTCCCTCGCTCTTGACCCTCAATGGAGGACTGGTTAATTCTTCCTTCTGGATAATTTTTCCCGTCTGATCCTTGTTAACCTTCTGCTGTCACCAAAGCAGGCGTGAACGCTACATGCATCTGATGGGATCCACAGGATCCCCAATGAGATCCGGCTTTGATTTATACCCATCTCACGTCTGTTATATGCTTAAAGCATCACTACTATTTATACCAAAATGAATCCCGGTTCTGTTGTTTCTGAATCTGAATGTGTTTTGTTTTTTTCCGTTTGCTCAGTATGGCTCGTTTTGAATGGCTTATCACTGTTTAAAGAGGGGTTGTGTTCTAGTCAACCCAAGTGTGCAGCGCTCTGTGTGTGTGTCTATTCAATGTCCTCATCCACGTGGAATATGTTATGCGTCATTAAGCTATATCTCTGTTTGCTCAATGTACTGTGTGTGAGAAAGAGAGAGAGAGAGCGCACACACACACACACACACACACACACACACACAGCAAATGTTTTTAAACCCCGCAAAAGAACTAGCACATTTGTATATTTCAGATTTCTTTGTTTTGCTTACTGATACAAACCTGACACAATTACATTACATTACACAGTGGAACTTTGGCATATGAATTGAATTTGTTCTGGAGGCAAGCTCTTAAAGTTAAAATGTGTATTGCGAAACAAATTTTCCCATTAGAAATAATGTAAATGCAAATAATCCTTTCCAGACGCACAAAATTATGACCAATATTACCAATATGAAGCGTATGTAAACTGTATGGCTGCTTACAAAGAACTGACCCAAGCCAAGTTTTCCATGCCAAGGCTCCTCACAGGAAGTCGTGCCACCAAGCTTGGGCTAAAAATAGAACAGACCACCCACGCCACGTGTCAACAAACGCCACGTGTCACGTGTCAATCTGTCAACAAAAAATGCCCGAAAAATCACAGAGCTTTTGAACGCATGCCGAAGGCAATGTTGGTATCGTGGGTTGATTCTTTCAAAACAGCTTTCGCTGACTGAAAAAAAAAAGTCTTAAAATTCGTAAACTCGCTTTGGTTGGATTCGCTTGGCTAGCCACTGACGTGAAGTTGTGAACGACTCCCAGACATATGCTCGACTTAGGTTGGAAACTTGGTTCGTTTGTATGCCGAAAATGCTTCGGATGCCAAAGCAAATTTTTGCCAAAATTTTAATTCTTAAAGCGAAAATCTGTAAAGGAAGGGCATTCGTATGCCAAGGTTCCACTGTATAAATATATAAATATATACTTAGCCAGCTATAAGCTGTGTGTTCAAATAGAGGAATCATTTTCTGTGTTTCCATATAAACAACCTAATCTTATGGTGTTTACTCTGTTTACTTCACTTCTAATAGCTTGATCCTAGGTGTAATTACAGGGTATTTTGTCATGAAGAATCTGTTCTAAGTCATTTCTGAGGAAAATGTAAATATTCCTGATTGTTTTGAATCATTTTTACTCTCTCTATAACCTTCACAGTATACAGTAGACTTCAATCTTTAACTAGCCTATTCTCAGGGTCCATTTTTCCAAGTTGACTAGAAACAAAGACACAATTTAGCAATATTTCTGAGGTAAATCTTGATATTCCCGATAGTTCTGGCTCATTTATATTGTCACAATACATTTACATTGTCCAGTATTAAGTTAGCCTCAGTCATTAATGTAGAGCATTCATTTTCAAGTTTACTTAAACAAAAGCTCTATTGCCCACCATAACTGAGGTAAATGTTTTTATTCCTGAGTATGTTATACCGTCACAGTGTCCAGTAGTCTCAGTTAGTTGCAGTTATTAACTAGCCTATTCTCATTTTCCATATTTACCAATTGACTCTAAAGAAAGACACAACTTATCAACTCAACAAGGTAAATGTGGAAATTCCTGATGGTGCTGACTCATTGTTACTGTCACTATGCCTTCACATTGTCCAATAGTTTCATTTAGCCTCAATCATTAACGTACAGCCTCCACTTCCAAGCCGACTAAAAAAAGAGACTATTTACCAACATAACTGAGGTGAATGTTGATATTTCTGATTATGTCTCACTTTTACTGTCACTATGCCTTCTCATCGTCCAGCAGACTCAGTTCATTGTAGTTATTGACTAACCTATTCTTAGCATCCAGTTTACCAAAACAACTTGAAATGTTGAATGGTGTTAACTTATTGTTACTTTCACTATATCTTTGCATTGTCCAATAGTTTCAGTTAGCCTCAATCATTAATGTACTGCCTCTATTTCCTAGCCAAATGAAAAAAGAGACTATTTACCAACATAATCGATGTAAATGTTGATATTTCTGATTGTTATGTCTCATGTTTACTGTCACTATGCCTTCACATTTTCCAGTAGTCTCAGTTTTAGGTCAGAAATGAACTAGCCTATTGTCATCATACATATTTACCAGCTGACGCAAACCAAAGACACAATTTACCAAAGCAACTTGATGTAAATGTGGAAATTCCTGATGGTGTTGACTCATTGTTACTGTCACTATGCCTTTACATTATCCGATAGTCTCAATCAGCCTCAACCATTAATGTACAGCCTCCATTTCTGTACTGACTAAACAAAGAGACAATTTACCAACATAACTGAGGTAAATGTTGATATTCCTGAGGGTTTTGTCTCATTTTTACTCTCACTATACCTTCACATTGTCCAGTAGTCTCAGTTTTACCTCAGTAATTAACTAGCCTATTGTCATCATCCATATTTACCAGCTAACGCGAATCAAAGACAATTAACCAAAACATCTTGAGGTAAATGTTGATATTCCTGATAGTTTTGACTGACTGCTACTGTCATTATACCTTTACATTGTCCAATAGTCTCAGCAAGCAGTGAGTTCGCCTTCCTATGCTGAAAGAATGACTTCAAATTAAAAATACTTAACAAGATTTAGGAAGAAAATCTCCTAAAATCAAATGCAGTTTTAAATGGCGCTGGCCATAAGGGTGTATCACTATATAAATTCTCAGTAGCATATCATTACATGACCTTCTCCTAGTTTTAGCCACATTTTCACAGATATAATCGACACATCAGGCCTGCCCACTCTCCTGCAATAAAACAACACACATTCCTCAAGAGCTGTGCCCTACAAAACAATCGTGTTTCAGAAGCACGGATTAGCCGATGTGGCTGTGACCATAAACTCAGCTCTGGTAGGAGGCTTAGAGAGGCTCTGGAATTCAAAGCTTCAACAGATCTCATCTCATCTCGTCATGTCATGTTTCAGGTTGCTAGAGTGGCTCAACCAAGCAGCTTTTAAAGCATAAGACTCTTCACTGACTGATAGAAAAGCTCACACACACACACACACACACACACACACACACTGTGAGTACAGAATTCCTTCAATGGTATAGGTTGGGCCACATGTTGCTTCTCAGCATGAACAGAAGTGTGTAGGTGTGTTTGGCTAGCACTGAAGTCTGGTTTATTATTTGTTAGAAGTGCTTTTGAGAGACGCCCAAAATGAATGCTTGTGTTATTTATTTATTTATTTATTTATTTATTTTCACAACAGTTGGCACGTCTTAGTTGTCCATCAAGTAGACAGCATAGTAAACAGCAATATGTGAAAGTGCACATTTTATTCTTGTCAACTAAAATAAAACAGCGGTGATTCAACTGAAAAAATTTTTTCAGCCTTATCTGAGGAAAACAATACAGAACAGCGGTCTAATGTAGAATGTAGTGAATAAATAATCATCCCTGCATGTGTCTAGGCTTTTGAGTTATACTCAGAGATTGTTTGAAGTGGAACGCTTGTAAAACGGATCGAACTTATATATGCAGCCGATTTTACGATACAAAAAGGTTTCTATAAGCTAAATTTGATAAGAAACCGCTCCAGAACATTCTTACATTTTTTGTTTGACATAGTCTAAACTGGGGGCACGGTGGCTTGGTGGTTAGCACGTTTGCCTCACACCTCCAGGGTTGGGGGCTCGATAAGCGGTAGACAATGAATGAATGAATGAATGAATGAATGAATGAATAGTGTAAACTATGTTTCAATCACTGAGTCAAAAAAAAGGAAGAGTGAGGAACAATGATGCATTTAAGAATAAGATAAATCTTTATACCTAATTTTTTGTTTGTGCCAAGATTTTATGACAAATATTGTTTGTTGCATTTCTGAAAATATACAAAACAATATATTAGTCATTTAAACCAAAGTAACCCTAACCAGGATAAAGCAGCTACCAGTGATGACTAAATGAATGTAGTAAGCGCATCATGCAGCACTGTGCATGTGTGTTCATGAACATGACATTTCTTTGTTCTTTGTTTTCCAGCTTCATACCTGACCTCCTGCTCCCATCCTCAGGGAAATAAATAAAATACTCCCTCTCCTGTAATTATTTTTTTTTTGTTTGGTCCTGTGGGATTGGGACTGCAATTTCCCTCAGGATCAATAATGTTTTTCTTTCTATCTATCTCTCTATTCTATATTCCTGACATACATCTCTAGCTGCTGGAAGCATGCTTGGAAAGAAAGTATACAAAAAGGTTTAAAGAAGGAAAAAAAAGGAAAGTTTAAACTCCTGGCCTTTTCATTTGACACACTCAATCAGAAATCTGAGACGTTCAAATCCCATGGAGAGCCCTCGAGCAAACCCCTTTTCCCCTCGGCGGCTCGGCTCAGTGATTAGATCGGACTGTGTCTCATTTGTAATTCGGCCAAATGAATCGATATAAAATGCATTCTTTCCCTTTTTTGGTTCTCCACTATGAACAATCTAGCTTGTTTAAATCTTGAAATGGACATACAGTTAGAGATTAAATAGTTCATGCATGACAGTTGCTATTTTCACTGAAAGCGAGAAATTTGCTGACTAATCATAATGAGTTCAGGCTGATGTAAGTAGATATAGAGATATAGAGCTAGATCATGTGAAACATCATGTCATGTGTAGATCTAGAGATAGGTCATATGAAAGTGATACACTGCAATAGCACCTTCAAAGCGCTCCATAGAAGTTGCTGAAACAGCACCATGGTTGCACTCAACTAAACCTGAGTATGTGGCAGATTGTGCGCTCCAGTGGGTGTGCTGCTGTTATGCAAAGCCTTTGGTTGTCAGGCTCCTTATTTTTCCTTTATCCTGCATTGCTTTCCCTGTTTCTGCTGCAGGATCCTGGTATTGATTGGAGTGTCAGGGGTCAACAGAATGATTTAATATAAGCAGGACCACAGCAGTTACATCTGGCAATCTCACGTCAGCCCTGACGGACTGCTAACCCCTAATCACTGTGCCTCCCATTTTTTCACTTCTCACTACATGATTCATGTGTGAATTATTTTTTTTGGTCTTAATAATACTATATAACATGCATGCATGGGAATACGTCTGTGTGTGTGTGAGTGTGAGTGCACTGGAGTGCGAGTGTGTGTCCATGCGCAAGCGTGCGTGTACCCATGCATGCATTTGGGTATGTAAGGGTGCATGCATAGAGTGCATGCATAGAGTGCATGTATGTGTATGCGTTCCTGCGTGATTGTGCAAGTGTGCCTAAACATGTATGTGTGTGTGTGTGTGTGCACTGGAGTGCGAATGTGTGTCCATGCGCAAGCGCGAGTGTACCCATGCATGCATTTGGGTATGTAAGGGTGCATGCATAGAGTGCATGTATGTGTATGCGTTCCTGAGTGATTGTGCAAGTGTGCCTAAACATGTATGTGTGTGTGTGTGTGTGTGCACTGGAGTGCGAATGTGTGTCCATGCGCAAGCGCGAGTGTACCCATGCATGCATTTGGGTATGTAAGGGTGCATGCATAGAGTGCATGTATGTGTATGCGTTCCTGAGTGATTGTGCAGGTGTGCCTAAACAAGTATGTGTGTGTGTGTGCGCTTGTAAGTTTGCGCGCGCGCACCCACCTTGATGAGTTTGCACCGGATCTGCGCCGACACCATGTGGCTGTTCCGCAGGTTGCCCACGCGGAACATGAGGCAGAGTTTGCCGTCGCGCTGCGAGATCACGGCGTCCTGGCTGAACATGAGCGTCTCAGCGCGTTTTTTCGGCTGCGACATCTTAATGAACATGCAGCCGATGAGGAAGGCGTCCACGATGGAGCCGAGCAGCGACTGGAACAGGAACAGGATGATGCCCTCGGGGCACTTCTCCGTGATGTAGCGGTAGCCGTAGCCGATGGTCGCCTCGGTCTCGATGAAGAAGAGGAAAGCCGACGGGAAATTGTATACGTTGGCCACGCACGGCGTGTAGGCCGAGTCGCGCGCGCGCTCTAGGTCGCCGCGCACGTATGCGATCAGCCACCACATGAACGCCATGACCAGCCAGGCCACCGTGTAGGTCAGGATGAAGATAAGCAAGTTCCAGCGCCACTTCAGGTCCACCAGCGTGGTGAAGAGGTCGGACAAGTAGCGGCTCGTCTCGCCGCCGAGGTTGCCGTGCTGCACGTTACAGCGGCCGTTTTTCTCTACGAAGCGCTGCCGCTTTTTCTTCACCGGAGCTGCGAACGCGCCTCCGCGGGCCGGGTTCACCACCTGGTGATAATCCTCGCCGAACTTCCGCCGGAGAGCTGCCATGGCCAACTTTGCGCAGATGTCTTTACGCGCTGGTCTCCTTCACAGAGCCGGCGTCATTTTTACCCCCGTAAGCACTCAGCTTCACGAACGCGCCTTTACGTGAAACATAATTAAAGCAGACTTAACAGGGCTGAATAACTGCCTTGAACGCAGTCCTGACTGTCCACTGTGCTTTAAAATATACGAGGTGGATTTCAAGCAAAAAGAGTCAGAGACAAGTGTGCAGCTTTTCTTGGAGACGTGGACAAATGTTAGTTACTCGAGACAAAGTGATGCACAGGCGAGTTGGTTGTGGAAGAGGAGAGAGGAAGGAGGGAGGAGGGACACTGGGTGGGCTCGAATCAGCTGTAGTATTCTCTCTCTCTCTCTCTCTCTCTCTCTCTCTCTCTCTTCCTCTTTCTCCTCTCACACCATTTCCCTCTCTCACTTTTCACATCTCTGCTTCTCTCAGTAGATCACAGAATCTATGGCACATTTAGGATCATACTAAATGTGAACTTGATGCTTGTGGTTTATGGTGTAATTAATCTTTTAACACAAAATGGTCTGAAACTCATTCATTTTTAACAGTGCCGGCCATTCCACACTTTATGGTCAAATATTTGTGGATGCCAAATCTATAATCTTCACACCCATATGTGGTTCTTCCACAAACTGTTGTGTTTCCATATGTAGTTCTTCCTCAAACAACACAAAGTTGGAAACTCACCATCGCATAGTATGTGTGTGTATGTTGGAGCATTAACATTTCCCTTCACTGGAACTAAGAGATTGAAACCTCTTCCAGCATAACAATGTGCACAAAGTTGACTCAATCCCACTGAACACCTTTTGGGATGAACTGGAAATCTAACTGCACCCCAAACTTCCTCACCTTACATCAGGGTCTGATTTCACTAATGTTCTTCTATCTTAATGGACACAAATCCCCATCATCTAGTGGAAATCCACTAGCTGGGACAACATCTGGAATGGGATGTTCAACAAGCATTTATGGATAGTGATGGTTAAGTATCCACACCTTTTAATAGTATATATTCACTATCAGAAATAAAGTACTTTCCTTGTTGCTGGGATAGTACCATCAAGTGTACATCTTTTGCACATTTAGAATGCAAAATACAACCTTCATTCCCTTTCCCTTCCTTTTCTGAGTATGTATGAAATCTAATGGTTTGAAATCTAATTGGTTTTTGTTCCTCTGGTTCCTCTGTACTCGTAAGAAGGTTCCAGGTGGATCAGCAAGAACCTCTGATTATCAATGAGTTTTGAGAAACACTTTTTCATGCATCAAGATAAGGTGACAAAAGAACAGTGTTTAGATTGTTGATGATGATGATGATGATGATGAAGAGTTTTTGCTGATGGTCCAGAGAGAACCATATGTTTTTTCTAAGAATAAATGAATCTATCTATCTATCTATCTATCTATCTATCTATCTATCTAGCTATCTGTCTGTCTGTCTGTCTGTTTGTCAGTCCGTCCATCCGTCCGTCCGTCCATCCATAAACATTGCAAACATGCAGTGGTGTACACCAGTTTGTGCTGAACATGATTGCTTTGGAATTCTGGGTAATGTTTTTCATAGTCTATAAGCTAGCAGACCCCAACATGTCCTGTAAGAATCATTTATTGTTCAAGCCTCACCTTGTATGATGTCCATTACTGTAATTACTGCAGTCCTGCCTGTCATGAAGCGCACAGGTGATGAGTCTATATGGTTGCTTTATTTTCAGCATCTATAGGCTACTATAATGAGGCATTGGTGGCTCAGTGGTAGGTTGCTCGCCTATCATGCGGAAGGCCCGGGTTCGATACCCAGCCAATGCCTCAACCCCAGCCACTGGTTGCAGTGCCGGTCCCAAGCCCGGAAAAATGGGAGGGTTGCGGCAGGAAGGGCATCCGGCGTAAAACATTTGCCAAGTTGTTGTGCGGACCAGTTGGTACGCTGTGGCGACCCCGAACAGGGAGCAGCCGAAAGCAACTTCTTCTATAGGCTACTATAATATGGCCTAATTACTCTCACCCTCAGCTTTCTCTCTCTCTCACACACACACACACACACCACAGAGCTTTCTCCCTGTTCGCTCGCGGAGAGCAGATGAATGAGCGCCCTCTACCGGACGGAACGCGCATGCGCACGTTTAATGAGCCTTTCTATTGAGGGGTGTACCATTTTTCCCTCCTTCCACACCAGTACAAACACACACTAAACGCCAGAAGGTTCAGCCTCGCATCGGAAAGCTAATTAAACTTCATCGATCCCATGCGTTATTGCTGAAGCTCTGTTTTATTGTTGAGAGATCTTGCTATAAATTCAGTTGTGGTTGTTTGGGTGTGTCTCAAATCGACCCCCGAATGTTGTGCATGAATCCTGATTAGCTCATAAAGTGGACTTGATATATAAACACTGTGACACTTTAGCTACACCGATCAGGTATAACGTTATGAGCAGTGAGAGGTGAAGTGAATAAGACTGATTATCTCCTCCTCATGGCACCTGTTAGTGGGTGGGATATATTAGGCAGCAAGTGAACATTTTGTCCTCAAAGTTGATGTGTTAGAAGCAGGAAAAATGGACAAGCGTAAGGATTTGAGCGAGTTTGACATCACAAATTGTGATAGCTAGACCACTGGATCAGAACATCTCCAAAACTGCAGCTCTTGTGAGGTGTTCCAGGTCTGCAGTGGTCAGTATCTATCAAAAGTGGTCCAAGTAAGGAACAGTGGTGAACTGGTGACAGGGTCATGGGCGGCCAAGGCTCATCGATGCATGTGGAGAGCGAAGGCTGGCCAGTGTGGTTCGATCCAACAGACGAGCTACTGTTGCTCAAATTGCTGAAGAAGTTAATGCTGGTTCTGATAGAAAGGTGTCAGAATACACAGTGCACGATGGGTCAGGGCTGTTTTGGCAGCAAAAAGGGGACCAGCACAATATTAGACAGGTGGTCATAATGTTATGCCTGGTCGGTGTATATTCGAGGCATTGTTAGTATACATTAAGAATCCACTTTCATATAGGTTTCTATTATTATTATTAGTAGTAGTAGTAGTAGTAGTAGTAGTAGTGAGATGTTCAAAATAGGCATAATGCCAGTGCTCTGTTGTTTATTCTTTATTGTTAAATGGCTTTCAGTTTACAACCACTTGCAATATTTATCTTGCTACAAGGGAAAGAAGGGGCCTGCTGATTTTGCTCTTATCTGTCTTTCAGTTCTTTTGGTTTTTAATATACAATATATTAAAACATTTCATTATCATACTAAGCCTACACCAATTCTTAGCATTTACCTATATGCATCATATTTATATTTAGATATTTATATTTATACACTATACATTTCTTTGGAAGATCCTGAAGAAGGCATTGTCCAGTGTGATGAATTTCAGGAACACTGTAATAATGCAAGCCACACAAAACAAACCAATTAAAACTGTTAGTTATGTTAATAATCAAGCTCAGGCTAAAAATTATTTTGTGCACTCAGACTTTTGATCACTATCCACATGATGTACTAATAAAAAATGAAGAAGGTTTGGCTTTAGTGATCGTAGCCTGTATTCCGTAGCAGAATGGAGCCACCAGAGGGCGCTGTGTTATAATGCTTTGCTATACTCTGTAACGGATACTATTTACGGCCCACTTTGCAGTTTGTACTATTCGGTAAGAAACAAAAACAATGTTTTGCAGTAAATTAATTGTATGAGTTGCTAAAAACTCACGTCAAAGGACTGAAACAAAACAGCCTCAAGTGAAGGGAAAGAGCTCATTTTAAATTCCTTTAAAAAAAAAAAAAACAACCCTTGGCATCCATTAGATGTGTCGGTAGCGAATGACTCATTGAATCGGCTCTTTGATTCGGATCTTTTGGGAACTGTTTTGCATTACTAAAGACAAATGAACCAAAATGAAAACATTCATACTACCTTGCTGATTTAATCAACACTTTAAAAACAATTGTAGGTTTAATCTAAAATATTCAATTCATATTTAGAAGGTAGATCTGTCTTATGGTCAAGAACACTGGTTTAGAAAAAATGGCAGTGAGCCATTTGGGAGTACACAGCTCATACTGGTGAGCTGAGCCAAATGATGTGACTCAGTGAGAAGTGCAGAAATTCCCAAACTAATCCATGGAGTTTGACCTATTAGCCAAATATAAACCACAGCATTCTCCTTTAGTTACATGGAGAAGGCCTTATCTGCTGAAATAGTGCTCTGCAAACGGTGTTTTTGATGGTCTTAGTAATCATCCAGGTATTTTTAGTGCACTACAGCCTTCTAAATTTTCCACACACAACATAACACAACAATCACATTAATACACAAAGAGCACACCATTTTTGACACAACAGTAGACTGAGACACAGCTATAGAGTATAGTATATAGTGTATAGTGCTCCATTAGAGACACAGCTATAGTGTACAGTATATAGTGAATAGTGCTCCATTAGAGACACAGCTATAGTGTATAGTATATAGTGAATAGTGCTCCATTAGAGACACAGCTATAGTGTACAGTATATAGTGAATAGTGCTCCATTAGAGACACAGCTATAGTGTATAGTATATAGTGAATAGTGCTCCATTAGAGACACAGCTATAGTGTACAGTATATAGTGAATAGTGCTCCATTAGAGACACAGCTATAGTGTACAGTATATAGTGAATAGTGCTCCATTAGAGACACAGCTATAGTGTACAGTATATAGTGAATAGTGCTCCATTAGAGACACAGCTATAGTGTATAGTATATAGTGAATAGTGCTCCATTAGAGACACAGCTATAGTTTACAGTATATAGTGAATAGTGCTCCATTAGAGACACAGCTATAGTGTATATATATAGTGAATAGTGCTCCATTAGAGACACAGCTATAGTGTATAGTATATAGTGAATAGTGCTCCATTAGAGACACAGCTATAGTTTACAGTATATAGTGAATAGTGCTCCATTAGAGACACAGCTATAGTATGGTGAATAGTGCTCCATTAGAGACACAGCTATAGTTTACAGTATATAGTGAATAGTGCTCCATTAGAGACACAGCTATAGTGTATAGTATATAGTGAATAGTGCTCCATTAGAGACACAGCTATAGTGTATAGTATATAGTGAATAGTGCTCCATTAGAGACACAGCTATAGTTTACAGTATATAGTGAATAGTGCTCCATTAGAGACACAGCTATAGTATGGTGAATAGTGCTCCATTAGAGACACAGCTATAGTGTACAGTATATAGTGAATAGTGCTTCATTAGAGACACAGCTATAGTTTACAGTATATAGTGAATAGTGCTTCATTAGAGACACAGCTATAGTGTACAGTATATAGTGAATAGTGCTTCATTAGAGACACAGCTATAGTGTACAGTATATAGTGAATAGTGCTCCATTAGAGACACAGCTATAGTGTATAGTATATAGTGAATAGTGCTTCATTAGAGACACAGCTATAGTTTACAGTATATAGTGAATAGTGCTTCATTAGAGACACAGCTATAGTTTACAGTATATAGTGAATAGTGCTTCATTAGAGACACAGCTATAGTTTACAGTATATAGTGAATAGTGCTTCATTAGAGACACAGCTATAGTTTACAGTATATAGTGAATAGTGCTTCATTAGAGACACAGCTATTGTGTATAGTATATAGTGAATAGTGCTCCATTAGAGACACAGCTATAGTTTACAGTATATAGTGAATAGTGCTTCATTAGAGACACAGCTATTGTGTATAGTATATAGTGAATAGTGCTTCATTAGAGACACAGCTATTGTGTATAGTATATAGTGAATAGTGCTCCATTAGAGACACAGCTATAGTGTACAGTATATAGTGAATAGTGCTCCATTAGAGACACAGCTATAGTTTACAGTATATAGTGAATAGTGCTTCATTAGAGACACAGCTATTGTGTATAGTATATAGTGAATAGTGCTCCATTTGAGACACAGCTATAGAGTGTAGTATATAATGAATAGTGCTCCATTAGAGACACAGCTATCGTATGGTGAATTGTGCACTATTTGAGACACATTAGTGTAGAGTATATAGTAAATAGTCCACCATTAAAAAGGCAGATCTGTCCTATCTGATCTTGTTAACTGTTTAAAACCTTCCCTAATCAGCCAGTTTGTTTTCAGCTCTATTCATTAAACCTCTTGAAGGTGATTACAAAGTATTTTGAATAAAGCTCTGATTCCAAGCTGCTGTAATTTAATTGCTCAATCAGTCCTGCTCAGTGCTTACGTTCATTTTCTGACCCCTGGCTGATTATAAAAAACCCCATGATAAAGATAATGCCTAGTCTACGTATTCTCTGTGCCTGGTTATGATCTTTCCTTTGCTTCTAGAGTTAACCCCCAAATAACGAGGCACATGCATCCTGCCTCCTCCCTGTTTTTTCATCTCTTCTCAATCTTTATGGATTTTTGTTTTATTAAACTGTAGTTATACCTGCCAACTGACAAATGGTAAACATATCTGACTTTTTTTCCCCTTATCCCGCAGAGGCTTTGCTGAATTATGGGCAAATCACATAAATAAAATGAAGTATCTTTACAAGGAGCTTTCTGTATAGACAGGAGCATGTTAGGTTAAATTGCACGCATCCATCAGCAGAAGCGGCTGTAAGTGATTATTGGAATGATAAAATGTGTGTGTGTGTGTGTGTGTGTGTGTGTGTGTGTGATGAAACAGATATGAAAACCAATAGAGTGACTTTAAAGAAATGAAAGCCTTATTTGATGTTTGCTTATCATCCGTTTTATTGCAAATGTGAATATTTGCAGATGGTTGAACAATTATTACAGAATGGAGAATGAAACAAATATCAATTGTTTTTCTTGGTGTTTTTTAATGAATCCTGGGTGATTTTGTGTTCTGCATTAAATTTGTTCTAAATGACCTGTCTATAGCTGCCATAATCAAATTCATCACACCACCAACACAGCTATACGGTTTAACTTAAAGCAGCATTTGATGAAAGTGAGGGTCATGTTTTGTCACACTTGGTGAACTAAATAGCAGTAATACTTATATACCTCCTCACTGTGTGTAAAGTTTACATGTTCTTCCTATGGTTCAGGGGTTTCCTCCTGGTACTCTGGTTTCCTCCGCCAGTCCAGAAACATTGTTCAGTATAGGAATTTCAGCATAGGAATTGAATTCGTTCTGGAGGCGAGTTCTTAAGGCGAACTTTTGTATTGCGAAATGAATTTTCCCATAAGAAATAATACAAATGCAGATAATCCATTCCAGCCACCCAAAAATATTAGCAATATTACCAATAGGAAGCGTATGTAAACTGTATGGCTGCTTACAAAGAACTGACCCAAGCATTCCATGTCAAGGCTCCTCACAGGAAGTTGTGCCACCAAGCTTGGGCTAAAAATAGACCAGACCACCCACGCCACCGATCTGTCAACAAAAAAAACCTACGAAAAATCACCTAGCTTTTGAACGCATGCCGAAGGCAACATTGGTATCGTGGGTTGACTCTTTCCAAACAGACTTCGCTGACTGAAAAAAAAATTCAGAAAATTCATAAACTCGCTTCAGTTGGCTCCTAAACTTAGCTGGTGTTCGGTTCGGTTCAGTTTGTTCGTATGCTGAAAATGCTTCATAGGGCATTCGTATGCCGAGGTTCCACTATATTTTCTAGGCTGATTGACATTTCTAAATTGTCCCTAGGGGGTGAATGAGTGTGTTTGATTGTGCCCTGTGATGGGTTAGCAGCCCATCCAGGGTGTCCCCCACTTTGTGTCCCGAATCCCCTGAGATAGACTTCAGGTTTCATGCAGCCTTTTGTATGGTAAGCAAGACAAAAAATGGATGGATGAATGGATGGATGGATGGAATAGCTATATTATTTTAAAATTGTAATTAAGCTAGTATCACCACTAATAACTACCTACACCACAGTATATCTGAATATGTTTATACAACTTGTGTATTGTGTATCACAAATACATCCAGTTTCTGTACTGTTTCAACAGAACGTTACAGGCTTACGGCTTCGGTCCTGTATTTCTGGCTATGTCCAGAATGACACACTACAGAATTATTGGCAAATTTGGTTTTTAGAAAATGCACAAAAGTATTGTAGAAAATAAATACTACACACACACACACACAAAAAAAAAAAAATCACTGCTACAAAAACCTCTTTAAAAAACGTATGGGCTTTTTTATTAAATTATATAGGATATTTATCTTTTTGTATTACATTTTTTTTAATCAAATTAAATTGCTCTCGGTTTCCAGGAAATCTGTTGCTTCCTTTAATCAAATTATCAGTGAAAAAAGAAGTGGAAATTTCTTTTCCAAGATTCCTTTCCTGAAATTTCTAAACACAGAGATGTTTGTTGACTGCACACGCCAAGGATATAATGGATACAACAATCCTAGAGAATACCGAAATACAAAAATAAATACTAGTAAACACAACGTGGGTATAAAAAAATGTTTCAAAAGGAAAGGGTGCAGGAAGTATTAAAAAATTGGAGAAGAACAAATAAAGAAATAAACGGACCGTAAGCTGGAGATAGAATTTTGTTTATATATATATATAAATCATATGATGTGTTCATGACAGATGGTTAGGCTTTTTGGATTATCCAAATAAACTATTAACAAAAAATGTAAAAATAATTATTTATTTAATAAAAAATTTCATTTCTTGTCTTTGTCCATGAAGCTACATATTTCTGCAATAATCTGTGCAAATTAAGACACAATACAGACAGAGTCTCTGTCGTAGTCGTAATAGTTTATTAAACTGATACACAAAATGAGCAGTGTATTTTTTTTAATGCAAAAATCAAAATTTTCACCAAGCTGTTAATCTTTCTCTCACGGTAGAAGAATAAACACGAAAAGATGACAGACCCCCTCCCTCTCTCCCTCCCTCCCTCCCTCCCTCCATCCCTCCCTCCCCAGATGGACTCATATGTAAAAGAATCTGAATTTAAGTATCATTCAGTCATTCTCTTTTTCTGTTTTTTCACAGCATGAACACCAACATTTACAAATAAACACCCTGGGTCTTGATAATCACTGAAATTTGTTCACAACGTCCTCGGCAACCATTGTCAGGGCGGCAGATTGATCCTAATCCATATTAAAGCACTCTGTCTGGGGGAATGATTTGAAGAACGTGCCTGTTGGGTGGATGTACGTTTTCTTCCTGCTGCTGAGAGAGAGGAAAAAAATGGGCGGGGGGGGGGGGGGGGGGGGGGGGGGTGACGACTGGTGCTTGCAAAAAAGAAGAGAACAACACAGAGAAGATCAAAACCAGACTCACCCTGCATGCCCAGCGGGCATTGCATGATTAAAACCAGCTTCTGCGTGTCTTTTCACACCCCCTTTAGCCTGAATTAATTGGGTCATTAGTTGGGCAATTAAGAAAAGCCAGCCACATCTGAAAGACGGGAGTGTTTCTTTTTAGAGTAGATCTACAAAGAAAGCTTGTCATTCAAAATGTATCTGTAACAGATATTTGAAACTGAATGTAGTCCAGCTGCTCCCAGCACTTTGCTTTCATATTCCTGCTTTTCAGGATTTACTTTTAGTTAAAAAAAAAAAAAAATTAGACCAGCAAGACTCCAATATAATGAACAGGGTGTATATACGGTTTGTGATATTTTTCAGACTTCTAAATAATTTTCTTCACAAATTCTGGAGTATTCCCGTGCTTGCTGTGTCACACTTTTGTCATTAATTTTGCTTTTATTACATTTACACCTCCAAATATGTGTGAATATATTACTAATCTTGCTATAGTGCCCTTAGAATAGACAGTTGGTCTGCAGTACAATGCTGATAATGATGCACGATGCTCACAGGCTATGTGAAGCCTGGTGACTCTTCATTATCCTTCCTCTTACAGAAAGCAAAGTGAACAGCAGACACAGTTGCCATGCCTCCTAAGGAGGAACAAAGTAAGCTCCTTTGCTGGAACTAAAATACGCCAGAGGTTTGGCTGTTCAGTCCCCTGCTGAGGAAAGGGTGAGTGCTGTTGCTGTGCTGTGGAATTAAGAGAATTTAGCAGTGGATGTGGGTCGTGTTAGCCATGCAGAACTTTGGGAAGCCTTAGAGAACGGCCACTGTGCAACCAGAGACAGACCCTGATGTATTCCCAGGTGGTTTGCTCTGGTCTGAATCTGAGTGCGTTGCTTGCTGGTCCCTGCTGCATGCATTGCATGGGTCACTTAATTCCATCAAACCCCGGTGCATATGTGTTTATCTTACCTCATCACAAACACACATGGAGAACACAACATTATTCAACATATATTTCATGCAAAAGTGTCTGTATTCTTGTGAGTTTTGATTAACTGCTGCTTATCTTCTCCTCATATCGGAATAAGGCACCTCACCTCTTCTGTGTCCTACAATGTACCCTTGCAACTCCTGGTAAATACGTGTTGTGGAAAATAATGATGAGAAAACTCATGTGCAAGTTTACTTTACTTTCTGAAGAAGTGCAGTACGAGTTCACAAGATTCATGAGAATTTAGCCACAGTTTCAGTGGCACTAAGACATTTAAGCTTGTTTTCACAAATAAGTTTCTGTCCTATTTCTAACTGTTTTAGTCACAGAATTGATTTTTTCAACTCTGAAATTATTGGAGTGAAACATCACATAATATCCTGTTGCTTTTAATACAAGATGATAGCAAAAACGGGTTGTATAGTGTACTCCGACCTTCCTGATAAACACTGGATACTGGCTATGCTAAGTTGCTTGTGAGTGGTGCTCTGAGATGAACTGGTGTCTCATTCATGGTGTATCCTTGCCTCCCACCTCTCACCCATTGTTCCTGAGATATACTCCAGATCCACCACAATCCTGAAGACGAAGTGTAAATACTCAAGACAAATGAATACTGGTTAAAGCTGAAATGTTTTTGCAAAGGTGCTGTGTTTGTGTGACTCGGCTTGCTAGCCATGGAGCTTGTTAGATTCTAACTTTAATGGTTTATTTCCAGTCCACTATGTGATTATTTGTCTGTGTAGGCATCTAAGCTGAAGCTAATGTATTAGCTAGAGTGTTATACAGAATCCTAGCAGGTTTTGGAATATGGTGTTTATGTGTAGACTGCTGTTTACATGAATACCTGGTTAAGATTTGGCTAATCCACAACAAACTGTATATCCTCATGTATCAGGCTTTTGGTATGGGGAGAAAACTAGACATTGTTGTCTCTGATATGAGTAATTTGTTGAATGATGTTAGTCAAAAACTTGTCAATACTGTCTTAATATTTAATATACAGCGATCAGGTATAACATTCTGAGCAGTGAGAGGTGAAGTGAATAACACTGATGATCTCCTCATCACGGCACCTGTTAGTGGGTGGGATATATTAGGCAGCAAGTGAACATTTTGCCCTCAAAGTTGATGTGTTAGAAGCAGGAAAAATGGACAAGAGTAAGGATTTGAGCGAGTTTGATGAAGGGCCAAATTGTGATGGCTAGACCACTGGATCAGAGCATCTCCAAAACTGCAGTTCTTGTGGGGTGTTCCCAGTCTGTAGTAGTCAGTATCTATCAAAAGTGGTCCAAGGAAGGAACAGTGGTGAACCGGTGACAGGGTCATGGGCGGCCAAGGCTCATTGATGCACGTGGGTAGTGAAGGCTGGCCCGTGTGATCCGATCCAACAGACGAGCTACTGTTGCTCAAATTGCTGAAGAAGTTAATGCTGGTTCTGATAGAAAGGGGTCAGAAAACACAGTGCATGACGGGTCAGGGCTGTCTTGGCAGCAAAAGGGGGACCAACACAATATCAGACAGGTGGTCATAATGTTATGCCTGATCAGTATAAGTAAAGTTATATCACATGCGATCCTGTTTGTATAGTATTTCTTTAATATTTTATATCCTTCAGCCTACCGTGTTCTCAAAGTCATTTGTTACACCTGAAAAGAATTATACATGAGCACTTAGCATAGAAATTCTGAATGCTTTTACTTATGTATTAATTCTTTGCCCATACTCTAGATATTTTCATCATCCATTCGAGGACTTTATCATGGTTAGGGTTATGGTGGAACCAAATATAGAATGGAATACACTCAGGATGGGATGGGAGTACATTACAACACACACACACACATACATACATACATTCATTCATTGTCTACCGCTTATCCGATCTATTCTTGGGTCACAGGGAGCCTGTGCCTATCTCAGGCATCATTGGGCATCAAGGCAGGATACACCCTGGACGGAGTGCCAACCCATCGCAGGGCACACACACACTCTCATTCACTCACACAATCACACATTACGGACAATTTAGAGATGCCAATCAACCTACAATGCATCTCTTTAGACCGGGGGAGGAAACCGGGGTACCCAGAGGAAACCTCCAAGGACCCCCCAGGATTTGGGCAATGGTAAGAAACCAAAGAATGTTGAGGAAACCGAGAGAATATATGAAACTCCACCTTTAGTATTAATTTATTATGACAGTGAACAAAATAGGCAGATAGGCAAACAGACAGACAGGAAAGAAAGAAAGAAGGAAGGAAGGAAGGAAGGAAGGAAGGAAGGAAGGAAGGAAGGAAATGAAGGAAAAAAAAGAAAGAAAGAAAGAAAGAGAAATTCTTGGATTTGTATTAATTATAGTTTCTGGTAGACTCTAATCAATCTAATACACCTTATTATTTAAAGAAATATGTAATTGCAGCATGCAGCAGATTTATCAGCTTTATCAGCTTTATCAGTTTTATCAGATTTATCAGATTCAGTTTTATCAGATTTATCAGATTTATCAGATTTAACAGCTTTATGAGGCATTGGTGACTCAGTGGTAGGTTTCTCACCTATCATGCGGAAGGCCCGGGTTCGATTCCCAGCCAATGCCTCAACCCCAGCCACTGGATGCAGTGCCGGTCCCAAGCCCGGAATAATGGAAGGGTTGCGTCAGGAAGGGCATCCGGCGTAAAACCTGTGCCAAGTTGTTGTGCAGACCAGTCGGTCCGCTGTGGTGACCCCGAACAGGGAGCAGCCGAAAGCAACTTCATCAGATTTATCAGCTTTATCAGATTTATCAGATTTAACAGCTTTATCAGATTTATCAGATTTATCAGATTTATCAGCTTTATCAGATTTATCAGTTTTATCAGATTTATCAGCTTTATCAGCTTTATCAGTTTTATCAGATTTATCAGATTTATCAGCTTTATCAGATTTAACAGCTTTATCAGTTTTATCAGATTTATCAGATTTATCAGATTTATCAGTTTTATCAGATTTATCAGATTTAACAGCTTTATCAGTTTTATCAGATTCATCAGATTTATCAGTTTTATCAGATTTATCAGATTTATCAGATTTAACAGCTTTATCAGTTTTATCAGTTTTATCAGATTTAACAGCTTTATCAGTTTTATCAGATTTATCAGATTTATCAGCTTTATCAGATTTATCAGTTTTATCAGATTTATCAGATTTATCAGCTTTATCAGATTTATCAGATTTATCAGTTTTAGCAGATTTATCAGATTTAACAGCTTTATCAGTTTTATCAGATTTATCAGATTTATCAGATTTATCAGTTTTATCAGATTTATCAGATTTAACAGCTTTATCAGTTTTATCAGATTTATCAGATTTATCAGATTTATCAGTTTTATCAAATTCATCAGATTTATCAGTTTTATCAGATTTATCAGATTTAACAGCTTTATCAGTTTTATCAGATTTATCAGATTTATCAGATTTATCAGTTTTATCAGATTTATCAGATTTAACAGCTTTATCAGTTTTATCAGATTCATCAGATTTATCAGTTTTATCAGATTTATCAGATTTAACAGATTCATCAGATTTATCAGTTTTATCAAATTCATCAGATTTATCAGTTTTATCAGTTTTATCAGATTTAACAGCTTTATCAGATTTAACAGCTTTATCAGTTTTATCAGATTCATCAGATTTATCAGTTTTATCAGATTTAATCTAGCCATGGGGGTCACAGTCCAGTGACTTCTGTGCCGGTCCCAAGCCCGGATAAATAGAGAGGGTTGCGTCAGGAAGGGCATCCGGCGTAAAACATTGCCAAATTTAACCATGCGAATCGTCAGTACGAATTTCATACCGGATCGGTCGAGGCCCGGGTTAACAACGACCGCCATCGGCGCCGTTGACCTACAGGGCGCCGGTGGAAATTGGGCTACTGTTGGTCGAAGAAGTAGAGGAGGGAGGAGAGTGCACAGACAGAGAGAGAAGAGGAAAGGTAAGAGTGTAGGACTGAGAATAGGAACTCTGAATGTTGGTACTATGACAGGGAAAGGTAGAGAGCTGGCTGATATGATGGAGAGAAGGAAGGTGGATATACTGTGTGTACAGGAGACCAGGTGGAAGGGTAGCAAGGCTCGTAGTATAGGAGCAGGATTCAAGCTGTTTTATTATGGTGTGGATAGTAAGAGAAATGGGGTAGGTGTGGTCCTGAAGGAGGAGTTTGTGAGGAATGTTCTGGAGGTGAAGAGAGTGTCAGACAGGGTGATGAGTCTGAAGTTAGAGATTGAAGGGGTGATGTTGAATGTTGTTAGTGGTTATGCCCCACAGGTAGGTTGTGAGTTAGAGGAGAAAGAGAGATTCTGGAGTGAATTAGATGAGGTGATGGAGAGTATTCCCACGGGTGAGAGAGTGGTGATAGGAGCGGATTTTAATGGACATGTTGGTGAGGGGAACAGAGGTGATGGGCAAGTTTGGAGTTAAGGAAAGGAACCTTGAAGGACAGATGGTAGTGGACTTTGCTAAGAGGATGGACATGGGTGTGGTTAACACTTATTTTCAGAAGAGGGAGGAGCATAGAGTGACTTACAAGAGTGGAGGTAGGAGAACACAGGTAGACTACATTCTATGTAGAAGAGGCAATCTGAAAGAGATTAGTGACTGTAAAGTGGTAGTGGGAGAGAGTGTATCCAGACAGCATAGGATGGTGGTGTGTAGGATGACTTTGATGGTCTGTAAGACGAAGAGGTCAAAGATAGAGATAGAGAAGAAAACCAAGTGGTGGAAGCTGAAAAAGGAGGAATGTTGTGAGGAATTTAGACAGAAGTTGAGGCAGGCTCTGGGTGGTCAGGTAGTGCTGCCAGATGACTGGGAAACTACAGCAGAAGTAATCAGGGAGACAGGGAGAAAGGTGCTGGGTGTGTCATCTGGAAGGAGGAAAGAAGATAAGGAGACTTGGTGGTGGAATGAGGAAGTTCAGGATAGTATCCAGAGGAAGAGGTTAGCCAAGAAGAAGTGGGACATGGACAGGACTGAAGAGAACAGACAGGAATACAAGGAGTTACAGCGCAGAGTGAAGAGGGAGGTGTCTAAGGCCAAGCAGAAGGCATATGACGAGTTGTACACTAGGTTAGACACTAGAGAAGGAGAGAAGGACTTGTACAGGTTAGCTAGGCAGAGGGATCGAGATGGGAAGGATGTGCAGCAAGTTAGAGTTATTAAGGATAGAGATGGAAGGGTGCTCACAAGCGAGGAGAGTGTACAGAGGAGATGGAAGGAATACTTTGAGGAGCTGATGAATGAGGAAAATGAGAGGGAAAAAAGAGTAGAAGGGGTGAACTCTGTGGAACAGAAAGTAGATAAGATTAGAAAGGATGAAGTCAGGAAGGCTTTGAAGAGGATGAAAAGTGGGAAGGCAGTTGGTCCTGATGACATCCCGGTGGAGGTCTGGAAGTGTCTGGGAGAGGCAGCAGTGGAATTTTTAACTAGTTTGTTCAACAAGGTTTTAGAGATTAAGAGGATGCCTGAGGAATGGAGAAGAAGTGTGTTAGTGCCGATCTTTAAGAATAAGGGTGACGTGCAGAGTTGCAGCAACTATAGGGGGATAAAGTTGATAAGCCATACAATGAAGCTATGAGAAAGAGTAGTGGAAGCTAGGTTAAGGAAGGTAGTGGAAATTTGTGAGCAGCAGTATGGCTTCATGCCCAGAAAGAGCACAACAGATGCAATTTTTGCTCTGAGAATTTTGATGGAGAAGTATAGGGATGGTCAGAGGGAGTTGCACTGTGTGTTTGTAGACTTGGAGAAAGCGTATGACAGGGTGCCAAGAGAAGAGCTGTGGTACTGTATGAGGAAGTCAGGAGTAGCAGAGAAGTATGTCAGAGTGGTGCAGGACATGTATGAGAGGAGCAGGACAGTGGTGAGGTGTGCTGTAGGTCAGACAGAGGAGTTCAAAGTGGAGGTGGGACGGAGAACAATGTTTAGACGCTGAAGATAGAAACAAACGACCGAGCTGGGAGTTAAAAAAGCCCCAAAACAAACAAAACAAGCACGGCCAGAGCGAGCGGTGGCCATGAGCTGGTAAGCGAAAGGAAAGAAAAGCGAGGCTTGTGTGGGAGTTTTTAGTTTAAAAGGCATGGCGGATTTAGCTATAGAGCATCTGTAAAGCTGATAATTGTACAGAAATACGTTACGGGTGAATATTTGATGTAAAATGAAACGGAAAAATATGAGGATATGAAGCTAGTGGGTGCAAGTGTTGAGGATGCAGAAGATAGGGATAGGTGGAGAGAGATGATTCGCTGTGGCGACCCCTGAAGGGAAAAGCCGAAAGAAGAAGAAGAAGAAGATCAGTTTTATCAGATTTATCAGTTTTATCAGATTTATCAGATTCATCAGATTTATCAGATTTATCAGTTTTATCAGATTTATCAGATTGATCAGGTTTATCAGTTTTATCAGATTTATCAGATTGATCAGGTTTATCAGTTTTATCAGTTTTATCAGATTTATCAGATTCATCAGATTTATCAGATTTATCAGTTTTATCAGATTTATCAGATTGATCAGGTTTATCAGTTTTATCAGATTTATCAGATTGATCAGATTGATCAGGTTTATCAGTTTTATCAGTTTTATCAGATTTATCAGATTGATCAGGTTTATCAGTTTTATCAGATTTATCAGATTGATCAGATTGATCAGGTTTATCAGATTTATCAGTTTTATCAGATTTATCAGATTTATCAGGTTTATCAGATTGATCAGATTTATCAGATTTATCAGCTTTATCAGGTTTATCAGATTTATCAGATTTATCAGATTTATCAGGTTTATCAGGTTTATCAGTTTTATCAGGTTTATCAGATTGATCAGATTTATCAGATTTATCAGCTTTATCAGGTTTATCAGATTTATCAGATTTATCAGATTTATCAGATTTATCAGGTTTATCAGGTTTATCAGTTTTATCAGTTTTATCAGGTTTATCAGATTGATCAGGTTTATCAGATTTATCAGATTTATCAGATTTATCAGATTGATCAGGTTTATCAGATTTATCAGGTTTATCAGATTTATCAGGTTTATCAGGTTTATCAGGTTTATCAGATTGATCAGGTTTATCAGTTTTATCAGTTTTATCAGATTTATCAGATTTATCAGCTTTATCAGGTTTATCAGTTTTATCAGGTTTATCAGATTGATCAGGTTTATCAGTTTTATCAGTTTTATCAGATTTATCAGATTTATCAGCTTTATCAGGTTTATCAGTTTTATCAGGTTTATCAGATTGATCAGGTTTATCAGATTTATCAGTTTTATCAGATTTATCGGATTTATCAGGTTTATCAGATTGATCAGATTTATCAGATTTATCAGCTTTATCAGGTTTATCAGATTTATCAGATTTATCAGATTTATCAGCTTTATCAGGTTTATCAGTTTTATCAGGTTTATCAGATTGATCAGGTTTATCAGATTTATCAGTTTTATCAGATTTATCAGATTTATCAGATTTATCAGATTGATCAGGTTTATCAGATTTATCAGGTTTATCAGATTTATCAGGTTTATCAGTTTTATCAGGTTTATCAGGTTTATCAGGTTTAGTCACAGCAGCGCGGTACTCTTCATGCCTCAGCTCCTCACCATGGCAACGCGCGTGCCTGTCGTGCGCGTGTCTGTCTCCTCGCAGGACCCGTCCAGCCTTCTTTTTACCCACAGTGCACCGCGCTGAGTCAAGATGGAGGAGCGCAGTGGCCGCGGGAGAACAATGTTTAGACGCTGAAGATAGAAACAAACGACCGAGCTGGGAGGTAAAAAAAACCCCAAAACAAACAAAACAAGCACGGCCAGAGCGAGCGGTGGCCATGAGCTGGTAAGCGAAAGGAAAGAAAAGCGAGGCTTGTGTGGGAGTTTTTAGTTTAAAAGGCATGGCGGAGTGAAGAAGCGGTCCTGGGGTCAGACAACAAAGCGCAAGCGGGTCTGGCTACGCTAGGTTAGCATTAGCAGCTTAGCATGCGCGCGGAGCATCAATTGTTCAGAGAGGGAGAGAAGGAGAGAGAGAGGGATAGAAAGAGAGAGAGAGAGAGAGAGGCGCGAGTGGGCCGGTTTATTATGAGCAGCTTAAATAATACAAGGTTTGGGTCATTTTGGATTTTTTCAAACAGATTTTTGGACGTGACCGCGTATTACGTGTGAGTTGTTTACAGAGAAATTTGTTTGTTTATTTCGGTGAGAGAATTGTGAACTCTACGCCGTTATGGTGAGCTATTAATAACAAGCAGACGCTCTATTATGGCATATTAAAGGGCTTTAGCTGTTTATCAGCCTGGGTTTAGCTTAGTTGGAGTTCAACTCTGATCATGACTTCGCAGTGTGACTTTGTCTGTGATTGGTGTTAGTCATATTCCCGGCCACATTACAGATTCTCATCATCATCATCATCATCATCATGATGCAATCGACGCTGCTATAAACCTTTTTGAGACCTTCATCACCTTTAAATCTATTAAAAGTCTCCTCTCTCCCTCTCCTCTCTCTCACAGCATGATTTCATCTAGTTTCTTAAGCTTTCTGTTCTCAGAAAAAAAGCATCCCTTTCTGGTGTTTTTGTACCATCTTTTGTACCTTTTTTTTTTTTTTTTTTTTTTTCTTCAATGA
Source organism: Hemibagrus guttatus (assembly GCA_033459395.1). Taxonomy (NCBI): domain Eukaryota; kingdom Metazoa; phylum Chordata; class Actinopteri; order Siluriformes; family Bagridae; genus Hemibagrus; species Hemibagrus guttatus. The sequence continues at coordinate 5,268,304 of JAUCMX010000016.1, read as the reverse complement.
AGTGTACCATATGAAAATATATAAAGTACATCAGTGGAGCGTAATGGCTTATTAGGGACTGGAGTTAAAAGATACACCATAACAATGACGATGAGAAATACTGTTTCGATTTCAGGGGTGTCAAAAGATATATCACAGTCATGATGTAACATGTGGCGATGGATAAAATGTTCAGGATTTAGCTATAGAGCATCTGTAAAGCTGATAATTGTGCAGAAATACGTTACGGGTGAATATTTGATGTAAAATGAAACGGAAAAATAATGCAGCTGTATATCGAGTAAAAATAATCTGAACACATTTTCAGAAAAGTATTTCAGTGTTGCGTATTATTATGAATATCATTTTGGGATCATCATAATTGTTGTCCAGCCCTGCCTCAAATGTTTTTATTCCTTCTCCCCCCCCCCTTTTTTTCTCAAAAATTGCTTATTAATAATATTAGTGTGTCTTCTATTAGTGCTTTCCTTTTCTTTATGCATTGTAATTGCTGGTCACTTTGTATCACAAAGAATCGAGGTTATTAAGTGTGGCTTCTTGAACGTGGAAAATGTGGCAGATTGTGGTCATTATGCAGATCCTTTCAGTCCACATTTGCACATGGTCCTGATTTGAATCTTGTTTTGAACATATTTCATTACTGTGCTGTTGTGGTTAAAAATCTGGGTCTTCTTTTTACATTTTGTTAATATGAGGTTTTTTTTTTCTCCCCCAGCTGGTGATATTTCAAGTAAAATCCTTTGCATTCGCTGTTAATAAAAGGCAGGATTCCCAGTCGGAGTGTAGGTCAGCCTGCGCAGCTGAGACTCCCAGACATGCGGCTGCTTCAATTTGCATAGGTGAAAGTACCGTGCCCAGCCGTTGTAGTAAACAAAGCATGTCGAGCCTGCGTGCAGCCGCATGAATAATTAACGCAGCGCTGAGAAAAAGCCCGATCCTGCACACATTACGCCACCATTCATTCCGCTGATACATGTGAATCCTTTTCTCACACATCACCTCGGCTCGTGCTATCGGTTCGCTGGAACAGTAGCTTTTTCCCAGTTATACATTCGGTTAATTGCTTAGATTGGATGCAGCGTGTTTGAAATGGGATAAGCATCTTTGTTTGTGTTGACAACACCTGCTCAGTCGTTGCTGGTCAAATGCTCTAGAGCCTATAGGGGGAAAAGAAAAGAAATAAACACGGACCAGTTCTTCATCACACTTTAGTCAATGGTGTTTTTGCATTGTTAACATGACCATAAATTAGGCTTAAGAAATTCAGTTCTCGATTGTTCAGGAGGTGTTGATTAGTTTTCTATAACAGCAGCTCAGACAGTAATGCTGACTAATTAAAATCACACCTTTTGTATTAACACGATTAGTTCTATGTAATCGTTTCTGTAGTAATAACTCCTTATAAAAGCTCCTTTTGAAGGTGCTTCACGTAATATTTGACTTATAATAAATTGATTTGACGGCATCTTTTTTTTTTGTAGGTTTTCCTCCACGTGAAAGTCTTCAGGTTGGAGGAATTTGGTGCTTTCCAATAGCCGTTTTTTGTCTTTGTGCTTAAAAAAGCTCATTTGAAGGTGCTTTATGTAATTGACCTACAATAAATTGATTTGAATGCATCTTTTTTCATGTAATAGTAGGTTTTCCTCCACATGAAAGTCTTCAGGTCGAAGGGATTTTTGTGCTTTCTAATAGAGGTTATTTGTCTTATTAACTTTTGGACACAATGAGCTTTAAATAAGCAAATGTATTCACTGGATTGAAAAGAGTTCTGTTTCTGTAGTAATAACTCCTTAAAAACAAGCTCAATTGAAGGTGCTTCTTACTTAATATTTCTACTAAGCTACTTAATATTTGACTTGTAATAAATTGATTTGAATGCATCTTTTTTAGTAGGTTTTCCTCCACATGAAAGTCTTCAGGTCGGAGGATAGTTAGTGCCTTCCGATAGAAGTTATTTGTCTCCTTAACTTTTGGACATAACGAGCTTTGTATGAGCAAATGTAGTCCCTGGATTGGAAAGAGTTTATGGCATCACTTCTTTAAAAGTTTTTGAAGTTGGCTTTAAAACAGTTACAGGGTTCCTGTGAAATGAAAATCTGAGGTTGAGTGACAAAACGTACACAAGTAATCTGGCTGCTGCAGTCATTTGTTTATCTTCAATAACTGCTTTTTTCATGCTTAGGGTCAGGATGGATCCAGAGAATATCCCAGGAACACTGTGGGTGTAAGATGGAAGACTTGACCCCTGATGGGACGCCGACTCAGGGTTTAGGATCTCTTCTAGTTAGTGCGTACTGGGTTCTTGCAGTATGTAGCAACCAGGGTGCCAATAGTTCTGGATGCTTACAGATGCAGTGTAATAGCAGGGCCGCTAAAGGTCACTTTTCACTAAAACACATCTACGAACTACGTACACCCTGTTCTGCATCTGTAAGCATTCAGAATTATTGGCACCCTGTTTAAAGACCAGCAGTACAGCACCGAGCTTTTTCCTTTAATGCTTGATGAGACGGAGCAAGAAGTCTGAGACTTCTCGTTAATACATGATCTCTACAAGCCTTCTAGGGTCTCTTTTATTGGCCATATTTGTCTCACATCACATGTTGTACAGTTCAGGTCATGGATGACCATGTCAGAAACTCCATTTTGTCCTGCTGGAAGATCCCGCCAAGATCCAGTTGTAACCTCTGCGCAGAAGTAGATATATTTTTACGTGAAATTTGTGATGCCATGTATTTAAACTGGCTTGCCAGGTTATTTGAAGGCCAAACAGCTGCATAATTATAAGGATTTTCTTCTTTTTACACCGAATCCGTTTTTTGTTTTGTTTCTGAAGCTCCGTTTTGTTCGGCGCTCATGTATGTGATTGGATGAACAAAATGGCTTTCTTGAAGCTCACCTTCTTAATAGTTTGTTGGCATGGACGTGGCATGCAGTTAGAGACTTCGTTGCATCTTCAACCCCTTTCTCACTGCGTGTGGGGGCAAATACATGTGCCTTCATCCTATCAGGTTCTGGTGAACTGGTGCTTGGGGAATGACTAGGGGAATTCAGCCTCTGTCAATCTTATTTATAAATCACTCAGATTAATTCAAAGGTGCATTTGGTAAGATTAGTTCATTTTTATTTAAATCTAGATTACATCTTGAACAGTTATGTAAGTGAGTTTAATGTTTGAATTATTTTTTCCCCCTTCCATAAGTATTCCTCTCCGTTCCTGCTCATGTCCCCAAATGTCTGCCCACAGGATCTAAGGTGGCTCGTAGAGCGTCTATAAAATGACTGACAGGAGGCCCGTTCAAACATAAACAAGCATTCTAGACCCAAATCAGTTTTCCAAATGGTTTTTCTCAGCCCTTAGTTCACTTATGTTGAGGTCAAAGCTTAAACCGATATTTTTTTCTTTTTAGCATGTTCTAACTATCTACTGACATATTTGTACAAATAAGAAAAAAATCAACTATTGCACCTTAACGATGCAAAATACAAATGCAAACATGCTTCAGTGACATTTTTTGAATTATTTTTTTTATGGGTTCAATAACTAAATTTTACTAAATTTTTAAATATAATCCAAAATGATTTTTAATAATTAATGTAATTATATTTTTTTTTACATAATTTTATTTATATATATATATATATATATATATATATATATATATATATATATATATATATATATATATATATATATATATATATGTGTGTGTGTGTATGTGTATGTATGTGTGTATATATACATACATATATATAATATATATATATGTGTGTGTGTATGTATGTATGTGTATGTGTATATATATATATATATATATATATATATATATATATATATGTGTATGTGTATATATATATATGTGTATATATATATATGTATGTGTATATATATATATGTATGTGTATATATATATATATATATATATATATATATATATATATATATATATATATATATGTATGTGTATATATATATATGTATGTGTATATATATATATGTATGTGTATATATATATATATATATATATATATATATATATATATATATATATATAATGTGTGTGTGTATATGTTTATATATTTCTAAAACATTTTTTAGGGTTAATATGATTTTGATTTAATTTAATTAACCCCCCCTCATTTTTCCTACATAATAATAATAATAATTTATAATAAATGTCATATAGTTTTTTTTTTTTTAAATGCTCCGGATGCTGATACTTCTGGATCTGACTCTCCATTCATTCTGTGCACTTTAGAGAGCAAGAAATTTGCATAGATTTCCTTATTGACTGATTTGTAATGAAATGTAAGGTTGTGCTTATTTTTTTTACTGGCCTTCTAATCCTCTGCCCTGTTACTTTAATGATTATCAGGCTTTTGTTTATTTACTATTGCTGGAGATGAGTTAGTTAGTCTGTGGTTCGCAGAAGTGTTTTTTTTTTTTTTTTTAAGTTCAATTCAATTCAATTCAATTTTATTTGTATAGCGCTTTTAACAAAGAGCATTGTCTCAAAGCAGCTTTACAGAACATAAAAAAAACAATAAACATACAAACAAACAGTCCTAGATGTTAGACAAAATTTTCCCTAGTGAGCGAGCCTGAGGTGACTCAGGCGACTGTGGCAAGGAAAAACTCCCTCAGATGGTATTAGGAAGAAACCTTGAGAGGAACCAGACTCAAAAGGGAACCCATCCTCATCTGGGTGACACACGGAGAGTGTGATATGAACAATGTCCTTTCTGCATTAGTTGTGTGATGCAGATACAGCATGTGTAGAATGTTATGTGTAAAATGTCCACATAGGGTTGGCAGTGCTGCTTTGAATACTCCAGTCCTCAGAAAGCAGAACCCGGCTGGAGCTGGTCCATCTCTGGATGCCACCGGAGCTGGCACAATCTCTGTGTGACTCGGGGATGGGTAGAAGAAGGGAAACAAATGGAAAGGGATTAGCGTAGCTGCTATTCATGATATTAGGAGGCACTAGATGATGATGTGCATCTAATCGGATGTATTGGAGTACAAAGTTATGGGATGTATTAGGTGTATGCCTGGCTAAAGAGATATGTCTTTAGTCTATGTTTGAACTGGGAGACTGTGTCTGAGCCCCGAACACTGTCAGGAAGACTGTTCCAAAGTTTAGGAGCTAAATACGAAAAAGCTCTACCCCCTTTTGTAGACTTTGATATTCTGGGAACTACCAGAAGTCCGGAGTTTCGAGATCTTAGGGAGCGTGATGGATTGTAATGTGTTAGAAGACTGGCTAGATACGTGGGAGCTAAACCATTTAGAGTCTTGTATGTAAGAAGTGCTAGTTTATAATCAATTCTAAACTTAACAGGTAGCCAGTGCAGGGATGATAATATTGGGGTTATATGGTCATACTTTCTTGACCTGGTAAGGACTCTAGCAGCTGCATTCTGGACTAACTGTAGCTTGTTTATTGAGGATGCTGCACTCTCTTCAAGTGCAGATGAAGAGAGCGAGAGCTTGCGAACAGACTCCCTCGTTCTCTGGCCGAGCCATCAGATGGTGTGATTAATGCAGCTAAGTACTTAATGGCTGGATCAAAGAGCTCACGCCCGTCGTCTCTAAGGAGCAGCACGGCCCTCTCACGCAATCTGTTCTCTCTCTAACACACACACACACACGCACACACACACACACACCCCACATATAGTATTCTCTATAATTATGCAGGTCTATTATTAAAAGTTCACAGGTCCTAAAGCCTTTCAAATCCCAATTATAGAAGTGAGTATTCCAATTTAGGAATGTTTGCCACAATTAGACAGAATGATAATTTATCATGTTAAATAGAGATAGGAATTCGAAGATACCTTTTCATTCAATAATAATTACATTTACTATAAGCAATAAATAAATTAAATTCTATTACTAAGCATAATGTATAATATCAAACGTTGCACTTCATTTCTGTCGAATCCAGATTGCTGTGAATTTTTCTTTTACTTGTAGAAATATCTTGGAGGATATAACGCATAATAATGATTAAATAAATATATAAAAACCTGTTTAATCTGAAAATCATAATCGGAAAACTGGCTTTCAGTCCACATCCTAATTCGCTTACTTAGACTACGCACTAAACTTATGTTTTTATTTATTTATTAATTTTTTTTTGGCGAAGGAAAATCGCATACTTTTTGAGTGTGTAGCCGAAGGGTACTGGGACACACTGACATATCATGTTACGAAAAAGAACGTTGTTTCACCTTGTCTTCACTTATTATACTTTATATAAATTATAATTTAATATAAAAATTTTCCCTTGATATTTTTTTTTTTCCCTCCATCACATTTCATTTATAACTCTACAATGCATCTAAAACCATCACAACACTCCTCCCTTGTGCCAGGAGTTGTGGGTCGTATTGGCTGAAAAAAGTGTCCACGGATCCGCACCGGAAACGGTAGACCATCTTGGACCTTTACGATACTCGTCTCATTATACTGTGTCTCGGAACACACTAACTCTAATCTCGGGTGCTATTTAGGGTGCATCGTAGGGTAGGCAAATTAGGACGCAGCACTTGTTTCTGTTTACAGGTCATTGAAGAATCTGGGGGCGGAGTTTTGGGAACGTGTGGGACAGGGATGGGCGCAAGGAGTGAAAAATTGTTTAGGAAACATTTTAATGTTTAGAAATAAAAAAAAAAAAAACTGTTAGAGATGTAAAATAAAAGAGGTTGCTTTCGGCTGCTCCCAGTTCGAGGTCGCCACAGCAGACCAACTGGTCCGCACAACAACTTGGCACAGGTTTAACGCCGGATGCCCTTCCTGGCGCAACTCTCCCATTTTTCCGGGCTTGGGACCGGCACTGCATCCAGTGGCTGGGGTTTGGGCATTGGCTGGGAACTGAACCCGGGCCTTCCGCATGGTAGGCGAGAAACCTACCACTGAGCCACCAGCGCCCACTCTAGAGATTCTAAAATAAAAAAGATCTAATTTTACCTTTAAGTATAAGACTTCATGATTGAATGTAATCCAAAATAGGAGGCACCAAAGACCAAACCCATAAAACATTTGATTTTATTACTAATATTATTAGCATTATAACCGTAAACCATCTATTTAGCATTTTATTCTTCTGCAAATCTAGCCACACTGAGTGAAAGTAATGCAAACAGAAGTGAAGCAAGAATAATAACCGCTGAATAAATATTATGTTTTCCATTTTAAATTCATTCCAATATTGATAAGTTCAATAATTATAAAATAACTTCATCATGACAGTGTAAATGTCGCCCATTCAACACAGAAGGAGTTTAATGAAACGTCAGTTAGCTGCATTAGATTGTGGGAAATAGATGTAGATGTATAGACACGGTGCGGGACTCACAAGAGGGGCGTTTGCAATCTGTTAGAAATATATGTTTATGATTGGTGAGACTGGGAAAAAAACAATGCTAATATTATGCAAACTGGCTGTAACGTAATTCCGTGACCGTCATATTTCTCCAGCGTTTGCTTTTATTTCCTGAGTGAAAAATGAAGAACATTAATTTGTAAGCAGTAATTTGGCTACTGCTGAATGAAAGGGTCACAATCTAAAATTTCTTTTAATATTTCATAGCTAACCATGTATAGTTATAGATGAACAGTCAGTGTCAATATTAACTAAAGTCACACACAGCCGGTAGAATTCCTCTAAATATGTCTTTATATGCAGGCAGTGTGTCGAGGCTATGAAACTGTCCAGTTCCTTGTTTTATCAATAGAAACCCGAAACATGTATATATTTTTTATTCCTGTGTCTTTGGGAAAGGTTCGATTTGTATTGTACGTGAATGTGTGGTTTGTGTATGAATGTCTGCATCTGTTATTGTCTAAAGGATTAATTGGTGGAAAGATTTGTTTAAATACACACCGATCAGGCATAACATTGTGAGCAGTGAGAGGTGAAGTGAATAACACTGGTTATCTCCTCATCATGGCACCTGTTAGTGGGTGGGATATATTAGACAGCAAGTGAACATTTTGTCCTCAAAGTTGATGTGTTAGAAGCAGGAAAAATGGACAAGCGTAAGGGTTTGAGCGAGTTTGATGAAGGGCCAAATTGTGATGGCTAGACCACTGGATCAGAACATCTCCAAAACTGCAGCTCTTGTGGGGTGTTCCCGGTCTGCAGTGGTCAGTATCTATCAAAAGTGGTCCAAGGAAGGAACAGTGGTGAACCGGTGACAGGGTCATGGACGGCCAAGGCTCACTGATGCGCACATAGGGAGCGAAGGCTGGCCCGTGTGATCCGATCCAACAGACGAGCTACTGTTGCTCAAATTTCTGAAGACATTAATGCTGGTTCTGATAGAAAGGTGTCAGAATACACAGTGCATGACGGGTCAGGGCTGTTTTGGCAGCAAAAGGGAGACCAACACAATATTAGGCAGGTGGTCATAATGTTATGCCTGATCGGTGTATATAGTACTTTGGTCAACAGAAGTTGTTTAAAATGTGTTTTATTAATAAAGTGTGCTTGCATAGGAATATTAACTGTTTGTAGAAGATTTTAAAACTGTATTAAAGGATCTAATTAAATGGAAATATTTATAAATGCTATAGTCACTATTTGTGGCTTATGTACATCTGGGATATAAAGAGAGACAGATATTTTGTAAGAATGTTCCTTTTTTTTTTGTATTTCTTTTAGGATGAAAGCGGTGGCCATCTTTTAAAGACCCTATCATTTCAGCGTCACTCCGCTCTGTCCAAGCGCTTCCACCATGAGCCTCATCCAGGACAAGCTGGGAAGTGAGTTCCTGCGGCCAGGTGGGGGCATGGAGGCCGGCTTCAGCACGGGCATGCTGATGTTCAGCCACCTGCCGCCCGTCACCAGCTTCACCCGCCTGGCCGGACAGAGTGTCATGGCCGAGCTGCAGCCACACGATTTCGTCCTGAAAAAGGAGCGCCACTCGCCTGACTGCCACAGCTCAGGAGGAGGAGGAGGAGGAGGAGGAGGAGGAGGACTGGTGTCCGGAGTGGGGATGATGCCAGGGATGGGCGAGTACATGCCTGCTATGGGCATTAAGCAGGAGAAGATTTCCGAGCTGGACTACAGGCAGCCCATGTATCCGTGTGACGGGGGGCGTGGTGGCACCGAGATGCTGGAGATGACCCTCAGCAACCATCAGAACCTGCTGATACACGACCTCAGCATGGGGAACGTAAGTGTACACCGACAAGCAGCTCCTGAGAGCTCTTACCATGACTCAGTCTGGGGGATTTTTTACTAAAAATATCAGATGAAAGAAAAAACTGTGTGTGTGTCTTTGTGAGTGTGTGTGTGTGTGTGTGTCTTTGTGAGTGTGTGTGTGTGTGTGTCTTTGTGAGTGTGTGTGTGTGTGTGTCTTTGTGAGTGTGTGTGTGTGTGTGTGTCTTTGTGAGTGTGTGTGTGTGTGTGTCTTTGTGAGTGTGTGTGTGTGTGTGTCTTTGTGAGTGTGTGTGTGTGTGTGTCTTTGTGAGTGTGTGTGTGTGTGTCTTTGTGAGTGTGTGTGTGTGTGTGTCTTTGTGAGTGTGTGTGTGTGTATGTCTTTGTGAGTGTGTGTGTGTGTCTTTGTGAGTGTGTGTGTGTGTGTGTGTGTGTGTCTGTGTGTGTGTGTGTGTGTGTGTCTTTGTGAGTGTGTGTGTGTGTGTGTGTGTCTTTGTGAGTGTGTGTGTGTGTGTGTCTTTGTGAGTGTGTGTGTGTGTGTGTCTTTGTGAGTGTGTGTGTGTGTGTGTGTCTTTGTGAGTGTGTGTGTGTGTGTGTCTTTGTGAGTGTGTGTGTGTGTGTGTCTTTGTGAGTGTGTGTGTGTGTGTCTTTGTGAGTGTGTGTGTGTGTGTGTCTTTGTGAGTGTGTGTGTGTGTATGTCTTTGTGAGTGTGTGTGTGTGTGTGTGTGTGTGTGTCTGTGTGTGTGTGTGTGTGTGTGTCTTTGTGAGTGTGTGTGTGTGTGTCTTTGTGAGTGTGTGTGTGTGTGTGTCTTTGTGTGTGTGTGTGTGTCTTTGTGAGTGTGTGTGTGTGTGTCTTTGTGAGTGTGTGTGTGTGTCTTTGTGAGTGTGTGTGTGTGTCTTTGTGAGTGTGTGTGTGTGTCTTTGTGAGTGTGTGTGTGTCTTTGTGAGTGTGTCTTTGTGAGTGTGTCTTTGTGAGTGTGTGTGTGTGTGTCTTTGTGAGTGTGTGTGTCTTTGTGAGTGTGTCTTTGTGAGTGTGAGTGTGTGTGTCTTTGTGAGTGTGTGTGTGTCTTTGTGAGTGTGTGTGTGTCTTTGTGAGTGTGTGTGTCTTTGTGAGTGTGTGTGTGTCTTTGTGAGTGTGTGTGTCTTTGTGAGTGTGTGTGTGTCTTTGTGAGTGTGTGTGTGTCTTTGTGAGTGTGTGTGTGTGTGTCTTTGTGAGTGTGTGTGTGTGTGTCTTTGTGAGTGTGTGTGTCTTTGTGAGTGTGTGTGTGTGTGTCTTTGTGAGTGTGTGTGTGTGTGTGTCTTTGTGAGTGTGTGTGTGTGTCTTTGTGAGTGTGTGTGTGTGTGTGTCTTTGTGAGTGTGTGTGTGTGTGTCTTTGTGAGTGTGTGAGTGTGTCTTTGTGTGAGTGTGTCTTTGTGAGTGTGTCTTTGTGAGTGTGTGTCTTTGTGAGTGTGTGTGTCTTTGTGAGTGTGTGTGTCTTTGTGAGTGTGTGTGTCTTTGAGTGTGTGTCTTTGTGAGTGTGTGTGTCTTTGAGTGTGTGTCTTTGTGAGTGTGTGTGTCTTTGAGTGTGTGTCTTTGAGTGTGTGTCTTTGAGTGTGTGTCTGAGTGTGTGTGTGTCTGAGTGTGTGTGTGTCTGAGTGTGTGTGTGTCTGAGTGTGTGTGTGTCTGAGTGTGTGTGTGTCTTTGAGTGTGTGTCTTTGAGTGTGTGTGTGTGTGTGTCTTTGTGAGTGTGTGTCTTTGTGAGTGTGTGTCTTTGTGAGTGTGTGTCTTTGTGAGTGTGTCTGTGAGTGTGTGTCTTTGTGAGTGTGTGTCTTTGTGAGTGTGTGTCTTTGTGAGTGTGTCTGTGAGTGTGTGTCTTTGTGAGTGTGTGTGTCTTTGTGAGTGTGTGTGTCTTTGTGAGTGTGTGTGTCTTTGAGTGTGTGTCTTTGAGTGTGTGTCTTTGAGTGTGTGTCTTTGAGTGTGTGTGTGTCTGAGTGTGTGTGTGTCTTTGTGAATGTGTGTGTGTGTCTTTGTGAATGTGTGTGTGTCTTTGTGAGTGTGTGTGAGTGTGTGTCTTTGTGAGTGTGTGTCTTTGTGAGTGTGTGTCTTTGTGAGTGTGTGTCTTTGTGAGTGTGTGTCTTTGTGAGTGTGTGTGTGTGTCTTTGTGAGTGTGTGTCTTTGTGAGTGTGTGTCTTTGTGAGTGTGTCTTTGTGAGTGTGTCTTTGAGTGTGTGTCTTTGAGAGTGTCTTTGGAGTGTGTGTCTTTGTGAGTGTGTGTCTTTGTGAGTGTGTGTGTGTGTGTGTGTGTCTTTGTGAGTGTGTGTGTGTGTGTCTTTGTGAGTGTGTGTCTTTGAGTGTGTGTCTTTGAGTGTGTGTGTTTCTTTGTGAATGTGTGTGTGTCTTTGTGAATGTGTGTGTGTGTCTTTGTGAATGTGTGTGTGTGTCTTTGTGAATGTGTGTGTGTGTCTTTGTGAATGTGTGTGTGTCTTTGTGAGTGTGTGTGTGTGTGTCTTTGTGTGTGTGTGTCTTTGTGTGTGTGTGTCTTTGTGTGTGTGTGTCTTTGTGTGTGTGTGTCTTTGTGTGTGTGTGTGTCTTTGTGAGTGTGTGTCTTTGTGAGTGTGTGTCTTTGTGAGTGTGTCTTTGTGTGTGTGTCTTTGTGAGTGTGTGTCTTTGTGAGTGTGTCTTTGAGAGTGTCTTTGGAGTGTGTGTCTTTGTGAGTGTCTTTGGAGTGTGTGTCTTTGTGAGTGTGTGTCTTTGTGAGTGTGTGTGTGTGTGTCTTTGTGAGTGTGTGTGTGTGTGTGTCTTTGTGAGTGTGTGTGTGTGTCTTTGTGAATGTGTGTGTGTGTCTTTGTGAATGTGTGTGTGTCTTTGTGAGTGTGTGTGTGTGTGTCTTTGTGAGTGTGTGTGTGTGTGTCTTTGTGAGTGTGTGTGTCTTTGAGTGTGTGTCTTTGTGAGTGTGTGTCTTTGTGAGTGTGTGTCTTTGTGAGTGTGTGTGTCTGTGAGTGTGTGTCTTTGTGAGTGTGTGTGTGTGTCTTTGTGAGTGTGTGTGTGTGTCTTTGTGAGTGTGTCTTTGTGAGTGTGTTTTTGAGTGTGTGTCTTTGAGAGTGTCTTTGGAGTGTGTGTCTTTGTGAGTGTGTGTGTGTCTTTGTGAGTGTGTGTCTTTGTGAGTGTGTGTGCGTCTTTGAGTGTGTGTGTGTCTGAGTGTGCGTGTGTCTTTGTGCGTGTGTCTTTGTGCGTGTGTGTGTGTGTGTGTGTGTGTTTCTGTGTCTACATAAAATTTATATATAAACTCTACACATTTAGCCAGAAAAGGAAAAGAAAAAAAGATTAGTTGCCTCCAGTTAGTTTATTTATTTAACACTAACCTTCTCCAACCAAAAAAATTAGCCACTTGAATGTGCTTATATATACACAAACACACACCAATCAGGCATATCATTATGACCACCTGCTTAATATTGTGTTGGTCCCACTTTTACTGCCAAAACAGCCCTGACCCTCGAGGCATGGACTCCACTAGATCCCTCAAGGTGTGCTGTGGTATCTGGCACCAAGATGTTAGCAGCAGATCCTTTAAGTCTTGTAAGTTGTGAGGTGTGGCCTCCATGGATCGGACTTGTTTGTCCAGCACATCCCACAGATGCTCGATTGGATTGAGATCTGGGGAATTTGGAAGCTTTCTATCAGAACCAGCATTAACTACTTCAGCAGTTTGAGCAACAGTAGCTTGTCTATTGGATCACACGGGCCAGCCTTCGCTCCCCACGTGCATCAGTGAGCCTTGGACGCCCATGACCCTGTCACCGGTTCACCACTGTTCCTTCCTTGGTCCACTTTTGATAGATACTGACCACTGCAGACCGGGAACACCTCACAAGAGCTGCAGTTTTGGAGATGTTCTGATCCAGTGGTCTAGCCATCACAATTTGGTCCTTCATCAAACTCGCTCAAATCCTTACGCTTGTCCATTTTTCCTGCTTCTAACACATCAACTTTGAGGACAAAATGTTCACTTGCTGCCTGATATATCCCACCCACTAACAGGTGCCATGATGAGGAGATCATCAGTCTTATTCACTTCACCTGTCACTGCTCAGAATGTTATGCCTGATTGGTGTGTGTGTGTAATTACACAAGATATTGCAATATCTTGTGTAATAAGCGAGTGAATTGAACAGCTCCTCTGTTTTGTCCTGATGCTACAGGAAACATGTTCATCTGTGATGGTTATGTAAGTGCTTCATTAATCTCCTCCTCAGCTGGCAGGTGGACAGAGCTGCCAGTAACACAGCTTTAAATCGAGCGTCACTTATTAAAGAGAACAGTGACCGTTGTGTGTTGTGTTGTCGTCGAATATCAGCATGGGAGAGACACACGAATAAGACACCCGCACATTCCCAGCGAACGTCGCTTGCTTGTATTTCTCGACCGAAGCCGCAATAAACGCCGAGGTGTAACGTTGCTTCTGCTTTCCTCCTTCAGTCAGGTGGTGTTGATGAATTTTCTAGAGCAGCAGCTCTGACAGTAGCACAGCTTTATATTAATGCCCTCCTGTTGCCTTGCTGTTGCCATAGTAACGGCGCATTCAGAGAGCACATGCTGTACTGGGTTTCTTTTTTCCCCCGCTATCTTTCGCTCTTCTTTCTTTCATTCTTCCTTTCCTTTTCTCTTCCTGTCTGTCTATCTGCCTATCTATATTTATTTATTTGTCTGTTGTCTGTCTGTTCTTTCACCTTTTTTTTGTTCCTATTTTTTTATTTATTTTTTTTTTTACTTTTTCCCCCACATTTGCATTCTTTAATCCTTTATTATTTTTTTCCTTCTGCGTACATTTTTATTACTTTTATCGGCTGTGTAGCTTTTGCTCTTTCCCCTCCGCCGTGGTTAGATTTTGTGTGCTGTGGTTGGTGTGTTGTGATTTCACAGAAATGTTATTCTCACATGGAAAAGGAAGAGCTGAATTAGCCTGGTATTAACTCCAGAGCTCAGCGTCTAACAAAGCAATAAATCCACAGAGAGGATCCGGAGCTGTTAAATATAAGCCTCCTTCTCTGGGAATAGTGACGGTGATGTCACCCAGCTTCCGCTAACATCAATGAGGAGGTCTGGCCAAACCGGCAGTGACATGTAGAGGCATGTGTGCGCGTACACACACACACACACACACACACACACACACACACACACAGGGAGAGCAGAGTTCTTGGCAAGCTCATGAGAAAACAAATTGGCCGATTACGTGTTCAGTGCTGAGAGACTGGAGAGACAGATTTGCAGGAAAAGGAGTGTGAGGCATCATCTCTCTCTCTCTCCCTCCGCATCTGCTTCTTTGTGCTGCAGCCGCCGGCAGCTGACTCATTTCACATTCGCAAAGGCAGACGTTTTTGCTGCAGACTTGTGCTTCTGTCATGCAGTAAAGGGAGAGGAGGAGGATGTGAGCTGCTGTCTGTTGCGAATGCTTTCGCAAGTGCGTGACTGCGTGCGTGTGTCTGCGCAAGTGCGTGACTGCGTGCGTGTGAGTGTCTGCTTGCATGTGTGTCTGCTTGACTGAAGTGACTGAAGCTGGGTTTGTTTCAGCTGACTTTCATTTAATCCAGAACACTTCTGACGTTTCCTCCAACTTCCCTTCACTCCCTGATCTCAACTTTTCTTCTTTCACTCTTTTTTTTTTTTTTTTGCCCCTTTTGTTTCTATTTTCTATTTTCTCTCTCTTTCTTTTGCCATTTGTTTGACCTTTTCCTTCACTTTATTATCGCTCTTCTCTTCTCTTCTCTTCTCTTCTCTTCTCTTCTCTTCTCTTCTCTTCTCTTCTCTTCTCTTGTAATTTTGTTCTTTCACCCTTTTTTTCTTCACTTTTTTGCTTCCCCATGGTTATTTTTCTTTTAATTTTTTTTTTTCACGATTTCTTTTGCCTACATGGTTTCTTTCATTTGTTTTTCCTTTTTCTTTTTCCTCTCTCACTCACTTTTTCATTACTTTTACATATTTACTTTTACTTTACTTTTTTAGAGTACTTTTCTTCCTCCCTGCTTTTTTACTCAGTCATTTTCTTTCCTCAGTCTCGCTCATCATTCTTTTACTCTTGATTATTAGTTTTCTTTTTCTCCGTTTCTTTTCTCCCGTCCATTTTAGGTTTTTAGACATCTCTTTCTCTCTCTCTCTCTCTCTCTCTCTCTCTCTCTCTCTCTCTCTTTGTTTTTTTGCTTTTTAATTTTGTTTTAGCTTTGTATGTAATTAAAATATTTTCTTATGTTTTCCTTCCTGTGTCTGTACATGTCTCGGGTTGTGTGTGTGTGTGTGTGTGTGTGTCTCGGGGTCTGTGTGTGTGTGTCTGGGTCTCGGGGTGTGTGTGTTTCTCTGGGTCTCGGGGTGTGTGTGCGGGTCTCAGGGTGTGTGTGTGTGTCTTCGAGGGGGGGCGGGTCTCGGGATGTGTGTGTGTCGGTGTCTTGGGGTGGGTGTCTCGGGGTGTGTGTGTGTGTTGGGATGTTTGTGTGTCTCAGTGTGTGTGTTTTGGGATGGGTGTGTGTGTGTGTGTGTGTGTGTGTGTATTTTGCCCGAGGCATGGGTTAAGCCTGAGACTGTGAGTATATTACAGATCAGTGGTGTGAAAGACAGACTGAGATGAGCATCATTAAGTTGTGCGGCTCTTTGTTATCAGAGACGAGCTGTTTGATTATTCAGGGCTGGAGATGGAAACCTCCTCCTCCTGCTCACAGCTGCTGAATAATCCAGACGCTCTTCTCCGTACACACAGGCCAGGCTCAGGGAAGTTGCGTGTGTTCTCAGGGGAAAGATTCAAGGGCTGTAAATAAAAGTTTATTACCCTGCCTTCTGCCTCACACACACACACACCACGTAGTAATAATCTTGATGCTCGTTAGGTCTTCAGCTAATCTTTATGTGGTCACCATGAACAGTGCAATATTCCTGCAAATGAGAGTTTTTTTTTTTTTTTAATAAAGGAACAGCTCCACTGCCATCACATGCTGTATAGACATAAACAGACGTCGTCTCTCTCTTTTTCCTTCATCATGATATATGTTAATCTTTTCTTTCTGCTCCACTCCTCTCTTTTGTTATCCCGCAGCTGTCGGGGAGGCTGGGAAAGGACTCCTCAGGGAGGAAAGGTCGAAGGTCAAACGGTGACGGACAGGAGGGCAAGACGCGACGGAAACGAGGAGAATCGAAGGTTCATGTGCTTTAGAGCTGCCAATGCAGCAATATCACTACATCCTGTTTCTTTTTTCTTTTCCTTAATATGTAATACGAATTCAAAGGAAAGAAAAAATCATGAAGTTTTTTCAGTCTCATTTTACACTTCTATTTTTCATTCTCTCTCTATATTTATATATTTAGTGGTCCAAACAAACACTTGTTTCACTGTGTTTTGTTTTATACATACTACACACATATTTAGAGAATATTTTATATTAATATAAATGATATAATATCTGTTAAATAGATATTTTTGCGAATAACTAAAGCTAAGAATAATTAATTTAGTATCTCATCTCATCCCCTGCCTCATCTTGATTGTTATTAACCCCCCTTATACACACACACACACACACCCTCTCTCACGCATCTGTCAGTGCACCTGTCTTACTGACCACACAAAAGTTTATTTGCATTTCTTCTCAGTATTGATTGCAGACGAATGTTCACATCAGATTAATATTTAAATAATAAAACATGGCGTTACTATCAGAGCTCACACAATACCAGGGGTGTTTTCTTGTTTTCTTTTTTTTTTTGAGTATCTATACAGACACCCTGAATATCAGCCAGTATCAATACCCCCTTTTTTTTTTATATAGAATATACTAATCTTTAGCTGAAGTACTTCAGGAGGAAATACAGAAAATTCACAGATATACTCAAACATTATTTACCTTTGCAAGTACACATATATATATAAAAAAAAATTATATACATATAAAAACATTCACAAAATGTCAGGTCTCTATTTTAATATTTACAATAAAAAAAAATCCATCTTCAGGATATTTCCAAAACAAAAATCAATTTCTAGGATATTTCCAAAAATCCATTTTCAGAATATTTCCAAAAAATCCAAACTTCTACAAT
Organism: Hemibagrus guttatus; assembly: GCA_033459395.1. Taxonomy (NCBI): domain Eukaryota; kingdom Metazoa; phylum Chordata; class Actinopteri; order Siluriformes; family Bagridae; genus Hemibagrus; species Hemibagrus guttatus. Next base: position 5,251,070 of record JAUCMX010000016.1, on the reverse strand, counting down.
ATTTCCACAAATTCATTGCCAGATATTTCCCAAAAAAAAAAAAAGGATCCTAGAAAATCCATTTCCAGGATAGTTCCAAAAATCAATTTCTAGAATATTTCAAAAAAAACATTTCTACAATTTTCCAAAAATCCATTTCCAGAATATTTAAAAAAAATCCATTTACAGGATATTTCAAAAAAATATCCATTTCCAGGATATTTCCAAAAAAAATCCATTTCCAGGATATTTCCCAAAAAAAAATCCATTTCCAGGATATTTCCAAAAAAAATCCATTTCCAGGATATTTCCCAAAAAAAATCCATTTCCAGGATATTTCCAAAAAAAATCCATTTCAGGATATTTCCAAAAAAAAATCCATTTCCAGGATATTTCCAAAAAAAATCCATTTCAGGATATTTCCAAAAAAAAATCCATTTCTAGGTTTTTTTTCCAATATGGATGGTACAGGATCAGGTACAATTCTGTGATCACAAATGTGATTTTTTTAAAGAGTGGAAACACAGACCCTATAGCCCTAGATCTGCTATAAGAAAACATCTCGGTACAAACCAGTTTTCATGCCTCCTGTAAGAAATACTGGGTCTTTCTAGCTTTATCAGCAGGTTCGTAGCTCAAGGTTTCAGTTCTGTATCACGGCATAGTCAGTAGCAGTGCATTTATGTTGAGTTTTTATACACCACATTGAGAGGGGAAAAATAGTGCATGACTGCCAAGATCTTGTGTAGAAGTAATGAAATACAATTAATTTTATTTCAACAGCACTTTTAATAATGCACATTGTCCCAAAGCAGCTTTCAGAAATGCATCAATTTAGGGCATAATTGATGAGCAAGCCAGAGGGCGAAGGTAGTGAGGAAAATCTCCCTGAGATGATATAAGAGAGGAACCAAGTTCAAAAGGGAACCCAAAGTAACCTGTGTGACACCAGAGAGTGTGATTTATAAATCATTTCCCCTTTACATCTCTGTCCTGTATAGTCAAAAAGTGCAAGTGTGTAGCCAGGAAGTTTATTCTAATTTTAACATTTTGTTTTGTTCAAGTTCTCTATAAAACTGCTCACTGATGAAGGCTTGAGTGTGAAACCGTTGGTGTCAATTGCAGTCCAAATCTCCTAGCTTTTCGACATATGACTTCTCGGACAAATCATACTCCTCCTCACGTGCACACACATCACACAGTTTAATACACAGCTAGCATCAAGAGCGTACATGAAAGCCTTATATAAGCTTAAAACTATAAGCACAAATTGAAGTAGTTTGGAGAAAGGATATAGAAAACACATGGCACATTCAACTTGGAAGCTGCCGGGGATTCGTCAGCGTTAGCAATAAAGCTAGGATGGTGCCAAGGTAAAAGCCCTGAATGAATCTATCCTGCTGCAGGAAGATGCAGGACGATTGAGCTGTAGACATCTCTTATTAGTTCAGCCCGAGTTTCAGAGTAAAACACTGTTTAATGTTTCCCATTACACATGCAGATAGAAGAAGTTGCTTTCGGCTGCTCCCTGTTCGGGGTCGCCACAGCGGACCAACTGGTCCGCACACCAACTTGGCACAGGTTTTACGCCGGATGCCCTTCCTGACGCAACCCTCCAATTTTTCCGGGCTTGGGACCGGCACTGCATCCAGTGGCTGGGGTTTGGGCATTGGCTGGGAATTGAACCCAGGCCTTCTCGCATGGTAGGCGAGAAACCTACCACTGAGCCACCAATGCCTCCATTACACATGCAGACAAATGCCCCCATTACACATGCAGACAAATGCCTTAAAAATACCATTATTGAATCACATAAAGTCCAATACAATGTCAGGTCTCTGTTTTCAAAATTATCACCTTTAGTATCAAAGGCCCCCCACCCCCTTTTTTTTAAATACACGAAAGGAGTCCGCTTCAGTCTTGCTGGGGCCATCAGGGTATGTGCCAGGGGACTTGTAAATAACAATTTGCTGATTAATTACAGAATCCATGTGAATGAAGGAAATCTGACAATAATTGAGTTTTTAAAAAAATAATTCACACAAAAATAGCTTATTCAGCTTGGTTTGGTTTATGGCAATAAGCTATGTAAATAAATGTTACTAATAATATAACACAAGTAGCTCTTGGCCACCTTCATTTTGTCAAAGTAGCTCTCAGAGGAAAAAAGGTTGGAGACCCCTAAAATAGCACTATGCTATACCCTGTATGTTGCGAACATATAGTGAAAAGCAAGATGTTCAGGATTCTGTGTATTAAACACTAATATAAATAAAAAGGCTTGTACCGCCGTTTGTGGTGTGTGCTCTGAGCCGTGCGCGTCGCTGATTAACGCTCTCCTTCCTTCTCTAGTCTCTGATGCTGGATCCTGACGGAGGGACGGTGTCTCCCAGCTCCAAACCGCACATCTGCGAGCACTGCAGTGCAGCCTTCCGCAGCTCCTACCATCTTCGCAGACACGTTCTCATACACACAGGTCAGTGCGCACTACACTTCCTGTTCAGCTTGACAGTATTGACCTGGTGTGTTGGGTGTTATTGAAATGACCTGCTACAGGGAAAAGTCTCAGATTTGAGATTAATCACTAATAATAATGAAGTACATCGATCAGGTATAACATTATGAGCAGTGAGACTGATTATCTGATTATCTCCTCATCATGGCACCTGTTAGTGGGTGGGATATATTAGGCAGCAAGTGAACATTTTGTCCTCAAAGTTGATGTGTTAGAAGCAGGAAGAATGGGCAAGCGTAAGGATTTGAGCGAGTTTGATGAAGGGCCAAATTGTGATGGCTAGACCACTGGATCAGAACATCTCCAAAACTGCAGCACTTGTGGGGTGTTCCCAGTCTGCAGTGGTCAGTATCTATCAAAAGGTGTCAAAGGACGGAACAGTGGTGAACTGGTGACAGGGTCATGGACGGCCAAGGCTCATTGATGCATGTGGAGAGCGAAGAGCGGTTCTGATAGAAAGGTACATGACGGGTCAGGGCTGCTTTGGCAGCAAAAGGAGGACTAACACAACATTAGGCAGGTGGTCATAATGTTATGCCTGATTGTGTGTATATTATTACAGGGGGGTGCAGTTATAGGAACTTAATGCTGGTATGATGCTGTGAATTTTATATACCAGCACATCCTATAGTGCTTTATTTCTCTTATACAGCAGCAGTTTCTCAACACCATTAACAGGACTGTGTTAAATAACGACCAAGTGCATGGTTTAATTTTATTTTAATATTGTTGGACATCATTAAAACATTCAAAAACTATTTAAACTTTTGAATCTGATTACAAGCTCAGGCCTGTAACTACTGAAGATTTAATTGATATGACCATTTTTATTCCCAGTTTGACTTTATTTTCCTTAACGCATTCTGTAACAGTGTTAATGTTCCCTGACACATTTCTTATTTTTATGCAGAGTAGCTTAGTTAGGATCATTATTTACTCTGCTAAACACTTCATTAGCTGAAAGAAACTAACCGCAAATGCGCCATCCTCAAGGACCACTTTTTTTCTCTCTCCCGTGTCATCTTGCTTTCGTTTAAGAAATGAGCTGAAAATCCCATTAGAAAATTATCACACATGTGAAGAACCACTGTGTGGGAGTCTTGTCCTTTGAGGAAGTTATGTTCCAGTCGGTGGAAGTGCAAGGCATGCAACACTGCATATGAGATGTAATGAGAATATAATTTTGGAAAAACTTTATTTTTCTCATGCTTTTTAGTGTGTTCATTTACACATGAAAAGGTAAACTGATGTAAATGATCGCTTTGCTTCGAATCGTTTAATTTGCGATGTATTACAGCGCATCTGTATACACCGATCAGGGGGTAGAATTATGAGCAGTGACAGGTGGAGTGAGTAACACTGATATCTCCTCATCATGGCACCTGTTAGTGGGTGGGATATATTAGGCAGCATTTTTTCCTCAAAGTTGATGTGTTAGAAGCAGGAAAAATGTGTTTACAAGGACCAAATTGTGATGGCTAGACCACTGGATCAGAGCATCTCCAAAACTGCAGCTCTTGTGGGGTGTTCCCGGTCTGCAGTGGTCAGTATCTATCAAAAGTGGTCCAAAGAAGGAACAGTGGTGAACTGGCGACAGGGTCATGGACGGCCAAGGCTCATTGATGCACGTGGGGAGCGTAGGCTGACCCGTGTGAGCCGATCCAGCAGACGAGCTACTGTTGCTCAAATTGCTGAAAGATTTAATGAATAATTTTTAGTAGTGTTTTCAGTAGACAGTATTAATTCAATAACTCCATTATGCAGCATCTTTCTCAAATGCAAGGGTTCCCATAGTGTTACCTTTCACTGTTTTTTTTTTAATGGTAGATACTGTACATTTTTAATTAATACTAAATATTTTTCAATGATTTGTTGAGCATCATGTATTAATACCTTAATAATCTGTGTTTTAAATATGGCTAAAAATCGTAATCCTCAGTTTGTTTTGGAGGGGTCGACTCTCTTCAGAAGAATATAACCCTACATGAGTCACACGTCTGTGCTGTTCACTCCAGGTGAAAGGCCGTTCCGGTGTAACCAGTGTAACATGAGCTTCATTCAGAAATACCTCCTGCAGAGACATGAGAAAATTCACAGCGGTAAGTTCTCTACATTTTCTCACTTACTCTCAGCTTTGTGTGTGTGTGTGTGTGTGTGTGTGTGTGTGTGTGTATGTATGTATGTATATATGGAGAGAGAGAGAGCCCTGATCATCGTCTTTCTCATTTTCTGTGCAGGAGAGAAGCCTTTTAGCTGTGACCAGTGCAACATGCGCTTCATTCAGAAATACCACATGGAGAGACACAAACGAACACACAGCGGAGAAAAGCCATACAAGTGTGACACCTGTCAACAGGTAAACCTCAGCTCCAGCCAGACTGATACACAGCCAAACACAATCTCTGTCCATTCCTTTACACAGAGGAAGAGTTTCCTACTTTTCAGCTTTGTTATACTTCAGCTTTGTTGAGTTGATTCTGATTGATCAGAAGGTGGCAGACATGCTACACAAATGAATCCACAAGAGTTGTTGATTATGGTGAAGCTTTTTTCTACAAGGAGAAATTTCTGGAAGCATTTCTCTGGGGCTTTGTAACACAAAGGCCATAGGACATTCCCAACTTTCCCACTTTGGAGGTTTAGTGTGACATGACAAGCTGCAAGTTTTGTTTTGTAAACTTCAAGAAAGTAAAATTTTTACTTCTGTTATGGAAGTAATAACAGGAACTCCCTTGTTTTGCAGCTAGTTTGGAGCAAAAAGGTAACTAGAAATGGATAAAAAGTGTAACTTGTCGTTTTAGAATTACTAAAGGAATGTTAGTTTTGGAAAATTTCTTTGGTGTCATAAAAATATTCAGGCTGTGACGTTATAGGAAAATAATCAACTGGCTGTTAGTGATTTAATACACCTTTTACATACTTACATACACAATGGATATAAAAAGTTTGCATAAAAATGGCCAAGAAACCAAAATGTCAGCTTTTTTTCACACTCAACTGGAAATAAAGGCATATGAAAATTAAGTGGAAAAAATCTGAACCATTCTAGAGGGAAAATACATTAAAGATGCAATATCCCGGTTGCATAAGTGCTTCTACAAAGTATTAGTTTATGGTTGTGCGCACACACTTATGCAATCAGGTTATTGTCCCACAAAATGTGTAGACGTTTATATTCTCTGCGTGTGAATAAATATAGATATATAAATAGATATCTAAATATAAACTTGATTTAATTCTGTATTTCTTTTATATCCCTCTTAGTATTTTTCCAGGACAGACCGGTTGTTGAAGCACAAGCGAACGTGCGGAGATGGCATAAAGAAGGATTTTGATGAAATGGAGATGGAAATGGGCAGGGAGCATGGCAGCTACGCAATCACTCAGGGAAACATGACCACACCAGGCCGCAAACGAGGCAAGTCCAAAACTGGTGGCGAGGGTGGCAAACGCAAAAGGGCATCAGGGCCTTCACACAGTCAGGGGACAGAGGGGTATGGCCTGCACAATTTTAACACTGTGGACAACCATGGACTCTCTCTATCATCTTCAACATCAGCATCCCATCCAGGGCAGAGCATGCACGGAGAACCAGTGCCAGCACCCAAAATGGCATTTAAAAAGGGCCACAGGAAAGGCTTGGAGAAAAATGCCCAGTCCAAACCTGGCAACATGGAGCTGAGTGGAGATGCTGGCATGGATGACATGGGCCTCCTCCAGAGCCACAAAGCAGGCCAAAGTAGCAGCAGCAACAACAACAGTGCCAACTATGACGATGCCATGCAGTTCCTCAAGAAGCGGCGCTACCTGCCTGGGGCCAGTAACGGCGGGGTAGGGGGTGGAGCTACTGGCTATGATGTGGGGGTCAGCCACTTGCAGCCCCATCCGACAGTTGTGCAGGGCATCGTGTCTGGAGTAATGGATGAAGACTCCACGTTGGGACTCCTTGACTCATCACCTCTGACAGACATCAAACCGGACAAGTCAGGAATCCCAGATGAAGTGCTGCAAAGCCTGCTGGAGCACTATGGCCACAAGACCGACGTGACCTTTGACTTATCCGACCCGCATCATGTGGAACTGGAGCAAGGCACGGCCGAGGGAGTTGACCCGATGGGTGCCGAGAACAACCAGGGAGGTGGAGACAAGACGTCCTTGATGCACGAGTACTCTCGCTTCCTCCTGCAGGCTCTCGAGAGGACGAGTCACAGTGGTGGCTTTGTACTCGGCCCGACGCCTTCCTCCTCCTCCACGGCGTCATCCAGCACCGTAGCTTCTTTCCCCACATACACCACCTCCCCTCTGGAGTTCTCCTTCGGCCTCCCACCCTCCTCCTCCTCCTCCTCCTCCTCCTCCTCCTCAACTCTTAATTCCTCTGTGCCAAAGCCACACTTTGGCTTGCTGGGGAGCTCGTCGCCTTCGCAGGGCTTCCATCTGAGTGGCCTGGAGCCCACGGCACACTCCCAGCATTCCCAGCAGCCTCAACCGCAACAACAGCAGCAGCTCACTCCATCCCAGGAGCTGACAGAACAGCTGGAGAAACAACACAACAGCTCTCCACCTGCTCCTCCGCACACCCCCAACTCAAGCGCCTACCAGCTCCCGGCTCCAACCACTGACCTCAGCGGCCAGAAAGATGACCAAGGCTCCAAAAACGGTGCCACTGGCTTCTCAATGGTCCCTGCCAAAGGCTCGTATCAGATAGAAAACTTTGCTCAGGCTTTTGGGGGGCAGTTTAAAGGTGGCCGCAGGCCTTTGGTGTTTGGTACAGACTCGGGCACAGATGTGGAGCAATTCTCAGGGTACAGCAGCCTTCTGGCCAGCGTGAGCGACACCAAAAGCCCACAAAGCCAAAGCTACAACTGATCTGGCTGCAGAGCTTCTGCTTATTCATTTTGTCTTTTGTATCATTGTTGTTGTTGTTGTTGTTGTTGTTATTATTATTAAATTAATTATTATTATTATTATTATTATTATTATTATTATTTAGTTTTATTTTATTATTATTTTTGTAATGCTTTTTTGTGTTTTTCGTAATGATCTCGTTGCCATTTATGAAAATATGAAATAACTTCACCCCCCAATTTGGCTTGCGAAGCCAAAATGAAATGCAAATTTGTAAGTATTTTCGATTCGTTTTCTTTTTTGGAAGGAAAGGCGTATTTACTAATGACCTCCTTTCTTTTTGTAGTATCATAGAGACTGCTCTGTTCATCGATAGAATCTTGAAGCAGAAATAGAGTAGCAGCAATGAGCCTTCCACAGTTTTTTGTTTCTTTCCCCTCTCTCTACCCAGCGATGGTCATGTTTTAACAATGTAAGATAACTTCGAGGTAGGAATGGCAGGGATTACCCCGAAAAAGGAGAAGAAGGTGGAGAAAAAAAAAATCCCAAACCATTGTCTGTTACAAGATTTAAAGTATTACTCAGGTAAAATGTGTAAAGGTGTACAGGAAAATTTTATCAGAGGGGCAGCAATAATGCATTGAAGAGGTGGAAAACTTTGCAAATACAGAGAAGCTTTGATTTATTCTCTGGTTTTTTTTTTTTTGTTTTGTTTTTTTTTTTAATTATTATTTTTGTTTTTTTTTTTTGTTTTTTGAGTGCGACACGTAAAAAGAAGAAACTGCTGCCTGCTCTGTTTCACTGACAACACTTTCCACTTGGCTGTATAGAGATTATGGTACTTTTATGTAAATGTGAAGTGCTCACATTCTCTTTCAATAAGGGCCATATATATTTATAAGAATATCTATATGTACAATACCATATGTAACCTTTCTGGGGAACGGCGGGTGACACCGGGGTACACGATGGTGGTGGGGGGGAAGGGGATGTGTCTGAGCATGCTCTTTCTTTTTCTCCAAACACCAAATCCCCCACCCCAGATTTTCTTCTCTCTTTCTCTCACTCTCTCTCTCTCTCTCTCTCTCCCTCTCTCTCTCTCTCTCTCTCTTTTAAAAAAATTTTTTTTTTCACCTCTGGAGAGCAGAGCCAAGGGTTGCTCACAAGAGGGCACCGTGTGTACACGTGCGAGTGCCTCTCAGCACACACCAGCTCATAGGACTATGCTGTGCCTCTTTCACCTGTCTTCTCCCCCCCTCCTCTTCTTCATCTCGAAAAAGAGTCCAGTCGAGCACTTTGAACCTGTTTCGTTCTTTTTACGGCCCAGTCTGATCAAGTGGGGATGTCCGTTCTGTAACAGCGGACATGCTATTTTTTTAGGGAAAAATAAATCATGTCAATGTTTGAAAGAAACGCAAGGGTGGGGTTGTGGGGGGGGGGGGGGGGGTGTTAGTTTTTTTTTTTTTTTTATATAGATATGGCAAGGTCTTACATTTCTAGCATGGTTTAGTGGCTAAAAATTGAGGGTGGGATTGTATTTGTGTGCGCGTGTAAGGGAAGCTTGTTTATTTTTTTGGACTTCTGGATGTATGTAGGGCAAGCCTAGAACGAGAGGGTTGGAGTTTCAATTTGTTTTATAGCGTCGAATCTAGAGAAACTGTGTCGATTTTAAACGGACCCTCTTAAAGACGCTGTGACGTTCACCAGGCAGGCGATCCAAAAAAATGTAAAAAGGAAAAAAAAAGGAAAAAAAAAGTACAAACCGTGATTTCACAGTGCTGAAACTGTGCAAGCATGCAGGGTGAAGTATTACCTTCAACTACATTTCAGCTTTTTGGTTTGTACTGAATAGTTGAATTAAGTATTATTGTTTTTGTGTGTGTTTTTTTATTTTTTATTTTTTACAAAAAGTAAGTGCATTGTCTTCCGCCACCACTGTTGGCTGCTGTTTTTTGTTCTTAATTTTTTTTCACCACCCTTTTCCCCCACTCTAGCTCTTTCATATGCACCTACTGATTTCTTCAGACTGAACCCTCTGGAGGCAGATGTATCACGGGGAACAAAAAAGGTGACCACTAGAACCAAGTACTGTGTTTGTAGCATCCTAGGGTACTCATATGGCTGTTATCAATAATGATCCTCATAGCAGATCGCTTTATACCTCATATCACTGATGACACGCAGGGATTCAGGACAGAACGAGGCACGCATGTAGCAGGGACGATTTGGCTTTAGTAGAGAAAATCCTCACTTTTTTATTTTTGGTCTCTCGCCGTTTTCCTGTTCTTTAGCGTTTACTCAGTCTGTATAGAGACGGCCTTCAGGAGAGCGTGACCTCTCGAGTCTTGAAGTGGATTTGGGGGAAAAATCCACCCTGAACAGTTTGCATATCAACATTTATAGTTCATATTTTTTTATATAATCCAATCTTGGTTAAAACTTAACGGTTTCCTGCATTACCCATAATGCCGTTCAGCTTCCTGTCGGTGTAGTGGGGGTCAGCCATCACATCATGTCTGTCTACAGAGAGTGATGCAGCAGAGATTTAGTCCTTTCCACTCTTTCATGCTTACAGCTCCAGCATTGCAGTAGCGCTCGTCATCTTGTAGCTCGTTAATTAACCACATCCCAAGGGTCACGAGTAGCTGCATTGCATTCTGGGACCAGTGTCTGCTTCAACTTGCAGGAAAGCGGTGCATGAGAAATAAAGCTCTTGCTCTTGTATTTTTATTAGCGAACAAAACAAAGGATCCCTTGACCGTTATCCTTTATCCGTTCTGTTTGAGGTCTGTGAATCCCCCTCGTGTTAAACCCAGTCAGAACAGCACTAGAAACGTCTACCTGTGACGATGCACGCTACACGCAGCCGCTGAAATTCAGGGTGGAGCTCTCCTCGAACTGTGGCACTGAGACTGGAGCAGCTTGGCCTCTGCTCTTTTACCGGCAGTGGAGATTTGGTCCACTTGTATTTTTACACTAATCTTAAATTTGTATTTTGTGAACCCCCCCCTAAAAAAAAAATATCCCAGTTGTATGTTTATCTCAGGTGGAAATGTGGTGCGTTAATAACAGAGGAAAGGAATGTGTAAATGACGACGCGTTTAAAGTTCAAATCGATTCACCTGAAAGTGAATATAAGATATACTGAAACACAACTTTGTCTTTTTATGAAGGTTGCTGAAAATTGTGTCAGGAAAATAATCAGTTTGTAATGATTTTACAAGCATGAGCTGATGTGTTCTCTCTCTCTCTCTCTCTCTCTCTCTCTCTCTCTCTCTCTCTCTCTCATTCACACACACATACTCTCACACTCTTTCACTTGCTCTCTCGTGGTCTCTTTCACTCACTCTTTTCTCTCTCTCTCATTCACACACACACTCATACTCACAATCTTTCACTCACCCTTCTCGCTCTCTCATGGTCTTTCACTCACTCTTCTCTCTCACTCTCTCTCTTTCACTCACCCACTACTCTCTCTCTCACTCTCTCTCTGTCTCACACACACACTCTTACACTCTCTCTCTCTCTCTCTCTCTCTCTCTCTCTCTCTCTCTCTCTCTCTCGCACACTTTCTCTCACACCCTCTCACTTTTTCTCTGCCCCATCTCGATCTTTCCCAAAACTCTATTCACCTCAGCATCATTCTAATCACATACCTGCTTCTTGTCTCTTATTTAGATCTCTCTCTCTCACTCACTCACTCACTCACTCACTCACTCACTCACTCACTCACTCACTCACTCACTCACTCACTCACTCACTCACTCATCTCTTTCTGGCTGTACTCACAGTCTTTGCTGACATTGAGATTGACTGTGTGATGGTCCAGGACAATATTCATGCCTCTGTCTCTCTATTCTCCTTTCATTCTTTTTCCTTTTAGCTCATTGCTCTCCCAGTGTTCCTCCCTCTCTCCCTCCCTCTCTCCCTCTCTCTCTCTCTCCCTCCCTCCCTCCCTCCCTCCCTCCCTCCCTCCCTCTCTCCCTCTCTCTCTCTCTCTCTCTCTCTCTATCTCTCTCTCTCTCTCTCCCTCCCTCTCTCTCTCTCTCACACACACACACACACACACACACTTACACTTTCTCTCACACTCTCTCTTTCTCACACACACACTTGCTCTCACCCTCTCACTCACGCACACACACACTTGCTCTCACCCTCTCACTCACTCACACACATACGCACACACACACTTAAACTTTCTCTCACACTCTCTCTCTCTTTCTCACACACACACTTACTCTCACCCTCTCACTCACTCACACACAGACGCGCACACACACACACTCACTCACTCTCACACTCTCTCTCTCTGTGTCTCTCTCTCTTGGTGAATTTAGCTGACTGGCCCTTTACTTTGAAAAGTATAAAACAGTATAAATCCAGTCCTCTATGCCCTGGTTACCAAATTGAATTGTTCTTATTTTAACTCGTGTTATAAATGCAGGGAAAGCTTTGGCCTCTCATTCAGACTGGTAAACACCCATAAGTGTTCATTTTATTCTTTAAAAAAAAAAAAAAAGAATCGCTCGTCCTCCTCAACGTGACTTCTCCTGTTCCTCTCATCACCAAACCAAAATGATGTATTTTTATTGTTTACATACAACGTACAAGAACACTAAAATGTTTCTCTCTTTTTTTGTTGTTTGTTTTTTTTGCCCCTTTTTGTCACCACACCAAAATTTGTAGCTCCATCTGTCTGATTTTATTACAGATTCTTGTGATCTGACTCACAGGGCTATACCTGTCCCTTTGAATTTATTATTGATTAGGGGTTAAAAAAATAAAATGCTGTTATCAGTGGGTGTGTTTCTGTGCTTCTCTTCATTTATTGCTTTTCAGCAATTTTCAAGTGGTTTGCTGAACTCATTTGTTGAGCTATGATCTCAGATACGTGAGGCACACAGGGTTCAAAAGGATTTATTGCTTTTTATCGCACTTTAAGCATTTATTGCCTTTGAGAAACACCCTTACGAACCACTGGAAATTGTGACATTTTTAACGTCACGCTAGGATTAACGTCAGCACAGGATGTCACGCCTCTCGCACGCTTTCTCATAGTGCTTTCACATCTGCTGCTAGATTCAGTTATAGCTTTGTATTCTTACTGTATGTTTTGTGTTTCAGTCTCAGCAAAAAAACCCTCTGTGTTTAGATCCCCTTGCGTCGTCTGATGACTAGAGGAAGGTGACAGTGTGTAAACAGGTAAACTCGATATCTTGGACACTTTCAGTATCGGTATACAGCGTCTGATGTGTTGCTATTCACATCTGATGTAGAGAGAGGTGCTATGGTGCTTTTCACACTTGGAACGTTTGCTGAGGTCCGAATCAGAGTGCTATGGTTCCCAGAGAACAGAACGGGACATGTGGTAGCTTAGTGGTTAAGGTGTTGGACTACTGGAATGGAAGGTTGTGAGTTCAAATCCCAGGTCCACCATCCCAGGCCCTTAACCCTCAATTGCTCAGCTGTATAAAAAAAAGTCACTGGATAAGGGCGTTTGCCGAATGTAAACCCGGCCCACGATATTCATATCCCTTCTATATTGTCCAACAACATTCCTCTGCCACTGATGGTATGTGTGTTGTGGAAATTTATGATGTCGTCATCGCCCTAAAACGCACGCACAGGTTAACTTACTGCCTGAATGAGTTCAGACCCGAGTACAAGTTAACAAGAATCATGGCATGGTTCCAGTGCAACAGAACTCAGACCACCTCCTACAGGGTACAGTACCATGCAGCACTTTAAGGTCCACATGGGGCAGTGGTAGCTCAAGTGGTTAAGGCTCTGGGTTGTTGCTTTAGAAGGTCAAGGTTCAAGCGCCAGCACTGCCAAGCTGCACTGTTTGGCAATTGAACAAGACCTTTAACCTGCATCATAGTCACCCCTGTGCCCAACTTCCTCAGCTGGAACCCAGAGGAAAACCCACAAGAACCAAGCACTTTATTCAACTCTCAATACAGTTCTCAGAGGAGCGCAATGACTGCAGAGGTCATTGAAGTTCATTAATGTTTATGAGCTTATTTGTTTTTGGTAACTCGGTGCATTTGAGTGCTGGACGTAGCCATGGGTGATAACAGATAAATAATGTGTGGTGTTAAAGGGGCAAATGTGGTCAGCAACTTTTACTAAGGTGGAGGAAGTAGTAGCTCAGTGGTTAAGGCGTCAGATTACTGCTCAGAAGGTTGTGAGTTCAAATCCCATAGCCACCAAGTTGCCACCGCTGTGGCCCTGAGCAAGGCCCTTAAGTGCTCAGTTATATAAATGATAGAAATATAAGTCACTCTGGATAAAGGTGTCTACCAAATCCCAGTGAATAAATGACACTGAAGGAAAAGTCTGTGGCTTTCAGTATTGCATGATTTGGTATTAAAAGTCTAAAGACAATAACTGATTGATCAGACCAGGTATCCGGTGCAGTTTGAGTGAGTTCTGCTGTTGTAGCTCAGCAGCCACCTCGAGGTTCAATGCACTTTCTGAGATGCTTTTCTTCTCTGAATGTTTCTAAAGAGTTTCAGTTGTGGTAGCCATTAGGTGAGTGCTTAATTTCTTATTTTTTTTTTGCTTTTATCTCTAAGCATAAAAAGCAGTGAAGGATTAAGGAGCCATGCTCAGGGCTTTCTTGCAGCATCATAAAACCACTGATGCACCTCTGCTCAAATGATCCTGGTGGTAGAATAAATATAATAAAGAAAAAAGAAAATGTGTGTCCCTCGTACTTCACTGCGTCCTTTGAAATGTCGCTGTGACCTTTTGATATTTTTTGGCTGCGTGTCGGATTTCTTCTAAAAGACACATGCAGCGTTGCCGGAGATGGCTTTAGTCTCAGCAGCATCCAATTCACACTGAAAGCTTTTATAGATGCAAATATCTGAAGATGGGAATATTATCAATACAGTTTATAGTGCACATTTATCCTACTTAATCATTTCTCAAGCCTTTTCTTTTCATAGAGTACAAAGAACTTGTTTTCCTCACTTCCCCACCCAACATGGAACAGGACAGTTCCCCCATGCATGTGTGTGTGTGTGAGGAAGAAAGATATTTAATCAGCGAGATATTAAATATCAGTCTGTTTTAACCTGTGTGTGCATGTGTGTGTGTTCAGTCTCTTTCAATGCTCCGGCAGATAAATATTTGAAAGTGACTCTTTTGTTTGCGTGTCCTGAATCGGGTCACCGTTTTCGAGAAAAAGAAGTGGAACGAAATGTCGACTCTGATATTGAGGAAGTCTGATGATAATTATCAGCTTGTTGGCTCACCATTTGTCAACGCTTGCCCATTATTCTCTGTGTTTGAGAAGTGAAATGAAACGCTGTTTGGAAAAAAAACACTCTCATGGCTTCTATTGTATTTGCTTTTGTTGCATGCTATTTGTAGAAGATGGATTGCGACATGCGGTCCCGTAAGTTCCTGCACCCTGCCTTTTTTTGTAACGTAGTGTATCTGACCTCGATCCCACAATATATGCTTAGGAAGTATTTAAATTGCTCTTGACCTTTTGGTTTAATACAGTGCAAACGTTTGTACACCTTTTGTTGGGATTTCACAAAAACAGTTTTCAAAAGGTTTTTGCTACTAAAAAGGGGAAACAGTCTAGTCAGGTATTCTTCTTTTAGTATTACCCAACATGGCCAAAACTTTCTCTTGATTTTTACACTTATATGCACTACATATGCAAATTGCTGAACCTGGCTTGAGATCATGCAGATCTTTTTTTTATCAACTTGGGAAAAGCTTCCTTTAGTTGTTCATGGATTTGAGACAAAACAGAAGAAAAGTTGCACATTGGCTGGTGGCTGTTCGGGGTGCGTGTCCAGGCCAGGCATTTTTCACAAAACTTTTGGGAGTAATTAGTAAAGCCCTTGGTTGTACATCCTTCCTTTTGACACGTGGTCTCACCCATGCATAGTAAGGAAACATTTTCTTTGTCATTAGGTTCATACCCAACCCCATTTCTTACCACACGTCCTACTTTTCTCCATGCTGTTCGCTCTTCTGTTGTGGATTGCGTCTGAAGATCTTCAAGGTCAGCTGTTGGAGTATATGTTTTCAAGGTTTCTTTCCAGATTTTGCTGATATAATACGCTCCAATGTTCTCTTTTGGAGCGTCTCTGTCACCACATATGTGATCGAAGAGCATTAATGAGATCAGGTGAAGAAGACGGCGCTGCGGCGTTTCCTTAGGTTGAGGTCAGTGCTCTGTACAGGACACGAGTTCTTCAACATGTTTACATTTCTGGCATTTGACAAACACCTTTACATTTTATCTCATTATACAACTGAGCAATTGAGGATTAATGGCCTTGCAGTGACAGCTTGGATCTGGGATTCAAACTCACAACCTTTTGATCAGTAGGCCAACACCTTAACCACTAAGCTACCACATCCTCACACCAACTTTGACACAACATGTCTTCATGGAGCTGTGCTTTGGGTACAGGAACACGGTCATGGAACAGGTTCGAGTCTCTTAGTTCCAGTGAAAGGAATTCTTAATGCTCCAGCATACACACACATTCTATCCAGTTGTGTGCTTCCAACAATGTGGAACAGTTTGAGGATGACCAACACATGTCTGTGACGGTCAGGACTTCACAAAGGTTTAGCTCTTCATGCTACTAATAAATACACACCATGGTCTCTCATGCTCCTCCTGCTTGGATGTTAACACACACACCCTATTTGTTGTGTTCATGTGGGAATGCCAAGCTTAGTGGTTGAGGTGTTAGGCTACTGATCAGAAGGTTGTGAGTTTGAATCCCAGGTCCACCAAGCTGTCACTGCTGAGTCCTTGAGTACAGCCCTTAACTATCAATTGCTCAGGTGAATAAAATTAGATAAGAATGTCTGTCAAATTCCAGAAATGTAAACGTTTAACTTTTAGTTAAACAGTCAAGTTACTGAGAAAGTGAAAGCCATCAGTCATGATTTTGTCACGGATGAAAACTTTAGGTTAAAACTAAATCTGTTATAAAGTGCTAACACTAGAGACTCATCCACACATCTAGAATGATGATGGATTAGAACGAGGACATTAATATAAACCTGTGATTTTTCTTTACAAGATTTTTCTCCCCACATGCTGGATTTAGATCTGATGATGCACGGCTGTTTTAGCTTGTTTAATTTCCACCTTTCTAAAATCCCACTTTATATATAAATTGTAATCTTTGTTTTTGAATGTCAGTCTTGTCTCTAAACAACATCTTCCCAATCCATGATTATTTTTTGCATTAAGTCCAGCCCCTGTTTGCTCAAGTTGTCAAGGTTTTTTTTTTTTTTTTTTTTTTGCGTCACTCGGCACATCACACACATCACGAACGTACGTGTTATTCTTATTCCCTTGAAGGCTGAAGTCCACACACTTTGTGGACTGAATATTAGTATCTGTTTGTTTAGACTCACCCATGCGTCCCTTCAAGCCCGTAGCGTCGTAAACAAGTTACCAGAGTGTGTGGGAGCATCATTAATTTTCAACACTTGTAGATTAATAGAGTTTTTCCCTTGACATTTATGCTTAACTCTTTCCACCTTTGGAGGAATTTTTTGAAGTCATAAATCTTTAACCTGTTCACAGCATTTCTTTCTTTTTTTTTTTCTTTTTTTCTTTTTTTCTTTTTGGTTTTGGTACAGTCTCTTGTAATGATCACGAATGTATTTTCATGATTGAACTTGTGGGTTGCCAGATCTTCATTTAAAACTGTAATGTCAATGTTTTTCGAGGGGCATTGCTGGCTCAGTGGTAGGTTTCTCGCCTATCATGCGGAAGGCCCGGGTTCGATTCCCAGCCAATGCCTCAACCCCAGCCACTGGATGCAGTACCGGTCCCAAGCCCGGAAAAATGGGAGGGTTCTGTCAGGAAGGGCATCCGGCGTAAAACGTTTGCCAAGTTGTTAGTAGGGGGGCACGGTGGCTTAGTGGTTAGCACGTTTGCCTCACACCTCCAGGGTTGGGGGTTCGATTCCCGCCTCCCGCCTCCGCCTCCCGCCTCCGCCGTATGTGTGGAGTTTGCATGTTCTCCCTGGGGTTTCCAGGGGTCTCCCTCAGGGGTTTCCTCCGGGTACTCCGGTTTCCTCCCCCGGTCCAGGTTGATTGGCATCTCTAAATTGTCCGTAGTGTGTGATTGCGTGTGTGAATGAGAGTGTGTGTGCCCTGTGATGGGTTGGCACTCCGTCCAGGGTGTATCCTGCCCAATGACGCCTGAGCTAGGCACAGGCTCCCCGTGACCCGAGAATAGATCAGATAAGCGGTAGACAATGAATGAATGTTTTTAGACGTTTTGGAAAGTTTAGAAACACTGCTGCAATGTTAAAGAGCCTGTTAAATATTCTTTGAACAATGTTTCTATTAGCTGAAACAGAACTTTTAATAATAATTCATTCGGTTGTTCAAGGGATTGTATTTTCAGATCCTGGCTTCAAATCTACAAACTCTGTGCCGCTAAAAATAGATCACCCACGCATTATTATAACCCCGCTAATTTGGTTAAACATTTGTTTATCTGGATTTTGTAATGCAAGTCCCAGGGTCAATGGATCATATTTTGACTTTAGACTTCTGGTCTAAAACTAATTCATTACTCATTACATTAATGGTTTATTTCTCCTTTTTCACCTTCATGATGAATTTGACTCAGTGTAGAATGACTAGAGAACTTCTTCCACTTCCCCTCTGTTGCTCATGACATGACATGACAGGACACTTCACCACTTCCCCTATGTGTTTTTACTATATAGAGGTTCTAGAAGTCTAGTCTAGATTTTACCATACTATCTGCAAAATCTCCTACAGGTGTTGGTTTCTTCTTCAGAACTTTCATAGATGGACAGACAGACAGACAGGCAGATAGAGAGAGAGATAGGCGGATGGATGGATGGATAGGCAAGTTTTATTAATCTCATGATTGAAATTCTTGTTACAACAGCTTAGTTAGTAACAAGATACACACACACACACACACACACACACAAAAATTTTTAAATATAAATACACACAAATATAAGACTAAAAAATAATTAGTAGTGCAGATATAAAACAGTTATAGACCATATTTACCTGTTTACAAAAGTATTTACATCACAGTACATGTGCAAACTGGAAGTAGATAATGAATATGAAGGTACTTATAGTAGTTAGATCCTAAAAACTAGGATATAATTATGTTAAAGGTTGAAGTGCAGTGTGAAAGTGTTATTACCTGTCACTCCCAGGTGAGCTGTTGTGTAATGCTGTTACGTTCTGTGTGACGATGAATCTGAATGGGTCCATTGGTTCAGTAAAATGATTGGTGAGACGAGGAGGATGCAGGGTCATCCTGGAGGAGACCCGATAGAAATGTTACATTATAGTATGTAGTAAAGTGATCGGTCACGAGTGGACCTGGATCTATACCAGCAACAATACATGCACTCCACTCCACTTCACATGCATTTATCAGAGCCAGTGGACTCCCTCAGTGTAGGGACCGAGCCAAGCTTTCCATTCTCCTGGAGTACATTTACATTTCTGGCATTTTTACAGGCGTCCTTAGCCAGAGTGACTTGCATTTTATAAAACTGAGTAAGTGAGGGTTAAGGACCTTGCTCAAGGGCCTAGCAGTGGCAGCTTGTTGGACCTGGGATTCGATCTCACAACCTTCCAATCAGTAGCCCAATGCCTTAACTTACTAAGCTTCCACATCCCCCATAACACATTGCTTACCAACTTGTCAAGAACTCTTCATATTGAGACACCAGGCAGTCGAGCAGTCTTGGTGCGGTGTTTTATGCCGCAATAATAAACCCTCTCTCACAGTCATTTGGATGAAAGTCATTTGTCAACCATCTGTTGTTTGCTTTAAGCTTTAAACTCTGTGTTTACAGTTAAACATTTAAAAGTGAGTCAAGTTTGCCATGCTGGTCCTTTGGGACACTGAGGAAGTCTGAATTCAATGATTCTCATCAGCTGGGGTTAAAATGAGGGAACATTTTCTTTTTATACATTCACTGAACGGGGGCACGGTGGCTTAGTGGTTAGCATGTTTGCCTCACACCTCCAGGGTTGGGGGTTCGATTCCAGCCTCCGCCGTGTGTGTGGAGTTTGCATGTTCTCCCCGTGCCTTGTAGGTTTCCTCCCCCGGTCCAAAGACATGCATTGTAGGTTGATTGGCATCTCTAAATTGTCCGTAGTGAATGAGTGTGTGTGCCCTGTGATGGGTTGGCACTCTGTCCAGGGTGTATCCTGCCTTGATGACACCTGAGATACACAGGCTCCCCGTGACCCGAGAATAGATCAGATAAGTGGTAGACAATGAATGAATGAATGCATCACATACACCAACAATCATTCCATGGTCAGATCACTGAGATCACATTTTCCCCCCATTCGGATGGTGCAGTAATGCATGATTTTGCTCCCATACAATTGCTTGACTAGGAAATGACATGATTAGGTGTACCTAAGAGTTCCTAATACAGTGTGGATATAAAACAAGCTGATGTTTGTTTGCTAGCTAAAAAATAACATCCGACATAAACTGCTACATACTGTATGCTACATAAGTGTAATCGAAACCCATTGTTGATGGATGTCTTGTAAGTGCTGGTTCAAATGTAATAGATTAACTCTTCTATTTCTGGCTCACGGACTGTGATGAGTTACTTATTCAAGACTACCTTTTAATAGTAGTTTGAATGAACACACATGTCTACCACGTATTTGGCATGTCGGTTTAAATTACATACACTTCCAGAAGCGTGTGTGACGACCTCTTTTATTGGAAATAATCTAGATCAGATTAGACACCTGTAGCTGTCTTCTGTTTGACTCGATGACGAATTCGACTTGATTTAATTGTTTTATAGTCCTTAATTCTTTTTCTGCATATTATTTTATTATATTTTATTATTATTCCATAAATCACTCACATGAAACTTCCCACTTGGCTACATCACATATAAATGATTCACTATTCATTTCAACATCAACGTTATTTCAACATTAACTGATTTATAAGTTCAGTGTTCATTGAAACCAAACAGTAAAATAGATCGGAATGTGATATTGCTGCTGGGCAAGGCTTACTGGATCATCCAATTTCGGGGTGGGGTTCTGTAAGGCAAGTTTACTTCCACACAGTCAGTTGGTGGTTTGAATCATTCATCTGTAAACAGACAAGAAACTTTCACACAGTTAAAAGCCTATGTAATTGGCAGGAATTTTTGTTGTTTCCTACTTATTCATGGCTATAGGTCAAGTGAAGCGTCTACTTCTGGTTTTGGTGATTAAATGGCTTGGGAAGTCATTGTTCGCATTTGCCATGGTGCTCACATGTTTCTGTGGTCAACAGCACTTGGTCACTGTATACAATTCGCAGTTTATCATGTCTGCTTACCTTGTATGTGTGTAAGAGTCTCCCTGTACCCCATACTTTAATAGAACAGACCACCATTGACCAGATTATTATCATTATTTGGCTAATAGACCAATCTCATCACACTGAAGGAACATGTGGTTAGTTAGATGTAAGAAAGAAAGAAAAAATGCATATAGCTTAACTAGCTAGCAATTTTTTGTTCTGAGACCATTCATTTTTGGGTCCCAGAACTTTCCCAGAACATACATTTTAAAATTTTGTTTTTGGTTAATCAGGAAAGTTTTCTTAAGGCTTGCAGAATGTTTCCCTAATGTTCTCTCAACGTTTTGTTAACATTCTCATTTACATTTCTGGCATTTGGCTGACGCCCTTATCCAGAGCGACTTACAGTTCATCTCATTTTATACAACTGAGCAATGACAACTGAGTGGCAGCTTGGTGGACCTGGGATCCGAACTCACAACCTTCCGATCAGTCCTCCAACACCTTAACCACTAAGCTACAACATCCTCTAAATTCTCCTAGCTTTGAATTTCATCATTTATTTATAGTTTATGGTTAAAAAAAAGATAAAACCCAAGAAATAGCCATTAGAGAGCATTCTGTATAGGTTCCCTTTAGTTTATTGCAAGCAAAACCTTCCTGCAACATTCTGGAAAGGTTGCTTGTTTGTTCACAGTGCTTACATTTTTCAGGTTTGTTTTTGGTTATAGCCAGGAAAGTTTTCTTGACAGAAAAAGTGCTGTGTGTTTAGGTTTGTAGAATGTTTCCCCGTAATGTTGTCTAAGCATTATAAAAAGGTTAGTTTTTGGTCACCAAAGAACATACAGAGAACGTTCCTGATTAAACGATGTTATTATTTGGATCCCAGTAAAATAACCAAAAGGGATCCATTGAAGGGATCCAGTTGAAGCTGTTTGCAGTGTACATGAAAATATTACGTTTCTCAACAAAACGTGATTTCGTTGCCTATGCTAAACTCCATTTAAACAAGTTTCTAGATTGAATGATCTAGAGTGAGCGTGATCAGTTTATGTAGTATTAATATAAACCAGTTACATTGGGAATTCTCATGAGGATGTTGGCGCTGATTGGAACTGTAACTATACTGTTACATTTAAGAGATTAAACTATGTATGGTAGAACAGATGCTTTACCACTGCACTGTTCTTAGACACTAGAGTCATCAGAGCTTCTCCAGAACTGCAGCTCTTGTGGGGTGTTCCCGGTCTGCAGTGGTCAGTATCTATCAAAAGTGGTCCAAGGAAGGAACAGTGGTGAACCGGTGACAGGGCCTTGGGCGGCTAAGGCTCATTAATGCACGTGGAGAGAGAAGGCTGGCCTGTGCAGTCAGATGAGCTGCTGTTGCTCAAATTGCTGGAGAAGTTAATGCTGGTTCTGAAAGATAGCACTGTCAGAATACACAGTGCATGATGGGTCAGGGCTGTTTTGGCAGCAAAAGGGGGACCAGCACAATAGTAGGCAGGTGGTCATAATGTTATGCCTGATTAGTGTATATCTTCAATATCAGTATACACCTCAACACTCTCCTTGAGGTATATGTTCCCTTTTAGCTCCTTTTAAAGAACCTGAACTGTCCCTCAGCGGTGGAATGAACTTCCAACCTCAATCTGGACAGCAGAACCTGTCACTGTCCTCTTGACCCCCCCTCTTAACTAACCCTTAACTTGTCCGCACTTCAACAATAAATAAAATTAGATAACACTTCATGTATGCTAGCTCTTGCACCTCTACTCTGAGCGTCTGCTAAGCGAATAAATTTAAAAGATGCTTATTCAAACAGTGCTACAAGGAAACACTGATGTATTGCTGCTTGTTATGTACTATTGGTTCTGACTGATATTAACGTAGTGATGCTAAATACCAGCATCAACAGATTTCCTCAGCAAACTGAAGGAATCAAATCCAAACATAATTACATCATTTTATGGTCTGATAAAATGAACTGCAGCTGGGTTCAGAATATGGGTGCTGTATGTTGGCTCTAGTTATAATAAAACAATAAAACAAACATCCAGGAACGTCATGCCCTTCCTAATGCCAAAATGTCATTCATCCAAGGTTATTCACTAAATAGAGAATCACAGTGCTGGGAAATGAACAAAGAATGTGAAACCATCAAAATGTCATCTAAAGAAAGCCCAATGAAAAGTGGCACTTCCTGTGTTTGAAGCGCTTACTGCGAGGTTCTTGCCTGTGTCGGCGTTTTAATCCTAGTTTATACCGTCTTATTTTTTATTTATTTATTTATTTTGCCTGAACAATCTAGCCATGGGGGTCACAGTCCAGTGACTTCTGTGCCGGTCCCAAGCCCGGATAAATAGAGAGGGTTGCGTCAGGAAGGGCATCCGGCGTAAAACATTGCCAAATTTAACCATGCGAATCGTCAGTACGAATTTCATACCGGATCGGTCGAGGCCCGGGTTAACAACGACCGCCATCGGCGCCGTTGACCTACAGGGCGCCGGTGGAAATTGGGCTACTGTTGGTCGAAGAAGTAGAGGAGGGAGGAGAGTGCGCAGACAGAGAGAGAAGAGGAAAGGTAAGAGTGTAGGACTGAGAATAGGAACTCTGAATGTTGGTACTATGACAGGGAAAGGTAGAGAGCTGGCTGATGTGATGGAGAGAAGGAAGGTGGATATACTGTGTGTACAGGAGACCAGGTGGAAGGGTAGCAAGGCTCGTAGTATAGGAGCAGGATTCAAGCTGTTTTATTATGGTGTGGATAGTAAGAGAAATGGGGTAGGTGTGGTCCTGAAGGAGGAGTTTGTGAGGAATGTTCTGGAGGTGAAGAGAGTGTCAGACAGGGTGATGAGTCTGAAGTTAGAGATTGAAGGGGTGATGTTGAATGTTGTTAGTGGTTATGCCCCACAGGTAGGTTGTGAGTTAGAGGAGAAAGAGAGATTCTGGAGTGAATTAGATGAGGTGATGGAGAGTATTCCCACGGGTGAGAGAGTGGTGATAGGAGCGGATTTTAATGGACATGTTGGCGAGGGGAACACAGGTGATGAGGAGGTGATGGGCAAGTTTGGAGTTAAGGAAAGGAACCTGGAAGGACAGATGGTAGTGGACTTTGCTAAGAGGATGGACATGGGTGTGGTTAACACTTATTTTCAGAAGAGGGAGGAGCATAGAGTGACTTACAAGAGTGGAGGTAGGAGAACACAGGTAGACTACATTCTATGTAGAAGAGGCAATCTGAAAGAGATTAGTGACTGTAAAGTGGTAGTGGGAGAGAGTGTAGCCAGACAGCATAGGATGGTGGTGTGTAGGATGACTTTGATGGTCTGTAAGACGAAGAGGTCAAAGATAGAGAAGAAAACCAAGTGGTGGAAGCTGAAAAAGGAGGAATGTTGTGAGGAATTTAGACAGAAGTTGAGGCAGGCTCTGGGTGGTCAGGTAGTGCTGCCAGATGACTGGGAAACTACAGCAGAAGTGATCAGGGAGACGGAGAAAGGTGCTGGGTGTGTCATCTGGAAGGAGGAAAGAAGATAAGGAGACTTGGTGGTGGAATGAGGAAGTTCAGGATAGTATCCAGAGGAAGAGGTTAGCCAAGAAGAAGTGGGACATGGACAGGACTGAAGAGAATAGACAGGAATACAAGGAGTTACAGCGCAGAGTGAAGAGGGAGGTGTCTAAGGCCAAGCAGAAGGCATATGAAGAGTTGTACACTAGGTTAGACACTAGAGAAGGAGAGAAGGACTTGTACAGGTTAGCTAGGCAGAGGAATCGAGATGGGAAGGATGTGCAGCAAGTTAGAGTTATTAAGGATAGAGATGGAAGGGTGCTCACAAGTGAGGAGAGTGTACAGAGGAGATGGAAGGAATACTTTGAGGAGCTGATGAATGAGGAAAATGAGAGGGAAAAAAGAGTAGAAGGGGTGAACTCTGTGGAACAGAAAGTAGATAAGATTAGAAAGGATGAAGTCAGGAAGGCTTTGAAGAGGATGAAAAGTGGGAAGGCAGTTGGTCCTGATGACATTCCGGTGGAGGTCTGGAAGTGTCTGGGAGAGGCAGCAGTGGAATTTTTAGCTAATTTGTTCAACAGGGTTTTAGAGAGTGAGAGGATGCCTGAGGAATGGAGAAGAAGTGTGTTAGTGCCGATCTTTAAGAATAAGGGTGACGTGCAGAGTTGCAGTAACTATAGGGGGATAAAGTTGATGAGCCATACAATGAAGGTATGGGAAAGAGTAGTGGAAGCTAGGTTAAGGAAGGTAGTGGACATTTGTGAGCAACAGTATGGCTTCATGCCCAGAAAGAGCACAACGGATGCAATTTTTGCTCTGAGGATTTTGATGGAGAAGTATAGGGATGGTCAGAGGGAGTTGCACTGTGTGTTTGTAGACATGGAGAAAGCATATGACAGGGTGCCAAGAGAAGAGCTGTGGTACTGTATGAGGAAGTCAGGAGTAGCGGAGAAGTATGTCAGAGTGGTGCAGGACATGTATGGGAGGAGCAGGACAGTGGTGAGGTGTGCTGTAGGTCAGACAGAGGAGTTCAATGTGGAGGTGGGACTGCATCAGGGATCGGCTCTGAGCCCCTTCCTGTTTGCTATAGTGATGGACCAGTTGTCAGAGGAGGTCAGACAGGAGTCTCCTTGGACAATGATGTTTGCAGATGACATTGTGATCTGTAGTGAGAGCAGGGAGCAGGTGGAGGAAAACCTGGAGAGGTGGAGGTTTGCGCTGGAGAGAAGAGGAATGAAGGTCAGTCGTAGTAAGACTGAGTACATGTGTGTGAATGAAAGGGAGGGAAGTGGAACAGTAAGGTTACAGGGTGAAGAGGTGAAGAAGGTACAGGAGTTTAAGTACTTGGGGTCAACAGTCCAGAGTAATGGAGAGTGTGGGAAAGAGGTAAAGAAGCGAGTGCAGGCAGGTTGGAATGGGTGGAGAAAGGTGTCGGGAGTTCTGTGTGATCAGAAAATATCAGCGAGAATCAAGGGGAAGGTGTACAGGACAGTGGTGAGACCGGCCATGCTGTATGGTTTAGAGACAGTGTCACTGAGGAAGAGACAGGAGTCAGAGCTCAAGGTAGCAGAGCTGAAGATGTTGAGGTTCTCTTTGGGAGTGACAAGATTGGACAGGATTAGGAATGAGTACATCAGAGGGACAGCTCATGTTGGACGTTTGGGGGACAAAGTTAGGGAGGCCAGATTAAGATGGTTTGGACATGTTCAGAGGAGGGACAGTGAGTATATTGGTAGGAGAATGTTGGACATGGGGCTGCCAGGCAGGAGGCAAAGAGGAAGGCCAAAGGGGAGGTATATGGATGTAATAAATGAGGATATGAAGCTAGTGGGTGCAAGGGTTGAGGATGCAGAAGATAGGGATAGGTGGAGAGAGATGATTCGCTGTGGCGACCCCTGAAGGGAAAAGCCGAAAGAAGAAGAAAAAATTTTGCCTGAACATTTTACGATGTCAAGTTTCGTTCGAAGTTTTTTTTTATTGCAGTTGTTCTTTTTTTTTTTTTTCGGGAGAAGCTTTTCTGTTTTTTTCAGTCTTCATACAGCAATCGGAGACCCACTTGGGAGCTCTTCAATATCCAGGTTAAATTCATGAAAAACAAATAAACTATAGCAAACTTTCAGCTTGTGCAGTGTGTGAGCTGCAGGATGTTTAGTAATTCTTCTTCTGTCATCAGCGTTAATTTTACTTGTGATAAGTGTACGCTAGTTAGCTCTCTGACGGAGAAGATATTAGCTTTAGAGGTGCGCATCCAGACACTAGAGAGGGTTAGTGATCGTGAGAGCAGTGTAGTGTCTGTAGGGGGAGTTAGTAATCCCCCAACTCCAGCATTAGAGCCCTCACAGTGGGGTGAATGGGTGACGACTCTGCGGCATAGTCGCAAAGCCAAGGCTAACGCTAAGGCTTGCCCATGGGAGCACCACTCCTCTCCGCTTCACATGTCCAACAGGTTTGCTCTCCTCAGTGAAACACCCACTGAGAAACCTGAAAGAGCTTTGGTTATAGGAGACTCTATCTTGAGGCATGTGAAATTAGCTAGGCCTTTAGGGGCTCCAGCAGCACAGGTTAGGTGTATCCCGGGAGCCAGGGCACCGGACATAGCAGGTAATCTTAGGGTGCTAGGCAAGCATAGGTTCTCGAAGATAGTTTTCCATGTAGGAGCTAATGATATAAGCCTTCGTCAATCTGAGGTTACTAAGAGAAATATTGTAGAGGTGTGTAAATTAGCGAAGGCGATGTCCGATGCTGTAGTATGCTCTGGCTCCATCTCAATGTGACGTGGTGATGTAGCCTACAGCAGGTTATAGTCGCTGAACTGCTGGATGTCCAGGTGGTGCTCTGAAAACAATGTGGGCTTCATAGATAATTGGAGCTTGTTTGAGAGCAAGGCTGGCCTCTTAGGACGGGACGGTGTCCATCCCACTCGGGAAGGTGCTGCTCTCATTCCTTGCATAGCACATAGTCTTAGAGCAGATCTAGTTAATCGATGACAATCCAGGGCCAGGGAGCAGACAAGCAATCCGACCGTCTGCTAGCTGCAATGAGTCGTCACCCAGGGTTCATATCATTGAGACTGTGTCTGTTCCCTGAGCTAAACAAAAACGTTTTAACAATCAGAAAATTTGTTATGATCATAACAAATGCACATGCACAGCCAGCACCTGTTATCTGAAGCTAGGACTGTTAAATATAACATCTTTCATCTAAAGAACTTATTATTAATGAACTGATTACTGATCAGGAGTTTAGTGTTATATGTTTAACAGAAACATGGATTAAACCAAATGAGTATGTAGCATTAAATGAAGCTTGTCCACCTGGTTATAGTTATATACAAACCTGATTCCAAAAAAGTTGGGACACTGTACAAATTGTGAATAAAAACAGAATGCAATGATGTGGAAGTTTCAAATTTCAATATTTTATTCAGAATACAACATAGATGACATATCAAATGTTTAAACTGAGAAAATGGATCATTTTAAGGGAAAAATAAGTTGATTTTTAAATTTCATGGCATTAACACATCTCAAAAAAGTTGGGACAAGGCCATGTTTACCACTGTGTGGCATCCCCTCTTCTTTTTATAACAGTCTGCAAACGTCTGGGGACTGAGGAGACAAGTTGCTCAAGTTTAGGAATAGGAATGTTGTCCCATTCTTGTCTAATACAGGCTTCTAGTTGCTCAACTGTCTTAGGTCTTCTTTGTCGCATCTTCCTCTTTATGATGCACCAAATGTTTTCTATGGGTGAAAGATCTGGACTGCAGGCTGGCCATTTCAGTACCCGGATCCTTCTTCTACGCAGCCATGATGTTGTAATTGATGCAGTATGTGGTCTGGCATTGTCATGTTGGAAAATGCAAGGTCTTCCCTGAAAGAGACGACATCTGGATGGGAGCATATGTTGTTCTAGAACTTGGATATACCTTTCAGCATTGATGGTGCCTTTCCAGATGTGTAAGCTGCCCATGCCACACGCACTCATGCAACCCCATACCATCAGAGATGCAGGCTTCTGAACTGAGCGCTGATAACAACTTGGGTTGTCCTTGTCCTTTTTAGTCCGGATGACATGGCGTCCCAGTTTTCCAAAAAGAACTTCAAATTTTGATTCGTCTGACCACAGAACAGTTTTCCACTTTGCCACAGTTCATTTTAAATGAACCTTGGCCCAGAGAAAACGCCTGCGCTTCTGGATCATGTTTAGATATGGCTTCTTTTTTGACCTATAGAGTTTTAGCCGGCAACGGCGAATGGCACGGTGGATTGTGTTCACCGACAATGTTTTCTGGAAGTATTCCTGAGCCCATGTTGTGATTTCCATTACAGTAGCATTCCTGTATGTGATGCAGTGCCGTCTAAGGGCCCGAAGATCACGGGCATCCAGTATGGTTTTCAGGCCTTGACCCTTACGCACAGAGATTGTTCCAGATTCTCTGAATCTTTGGATGACATTATGCACTGTAGATGATGATAACTTCAAACTCTTTGCAATTTTTCTCTTTCTGATATTGCTCCACTATTTTTCACCGCAGCATTGGGGGAATTGGTGATCCTCTGCCCATCTTGACTTCTTGGCTCTTTTTATACCCAATCATGTTGCCAATTGACGTAATAAGTTGCAAATTGGTCCTCCAGCTGTTCCTTATATGTACATTTAACTTTTCCGGCCTCTTATTGCTACCTGTCCCAACTTTTTTGGAATGTGTAGCTCTCATGAAATCCAAAATGAGCCAATATTTGGCATGACATTTCAAAATGTCTCACTTTCAACATTTGATATGTTATCTATATTCTATTGTGAATATAGATAACATATCAATTCCTTTTTTATTCACAATTTGTACAGTGTCCCAACTTTTTTGGAATCGGGTTTGTACATCAACCACGTCTAACAGGCAGGGGAGGAGGTTATCATTATCATAATGATAAGATAGGTGCAACACAAAAACCTGGACATTTATTTAACACAGTTGAAGTTCTTTATACTAACTTAACTTATATAGCCAGATCACTATCTTGTTTCGTTTAAAATGCGTCATAGACACGAGATGCGTCATAGACACGAGATGCGTGTCTTCTCTTTAGTACTGCTAGATCAGCGTACCTCTCTGCCCTAATTGAAGACCACAAAAATAATCGTAAATTTTTATTTAGTACCGTAGCAAAACTAACTAGGAGTAAAACCGCTGCAGAAAAGCACACACCTTCTTTATGCAGCAGCAATGACTTCATGCATTTTTTCAATGGAAAGATAGAAAATTCAGGCAAAACATTCAGAATATTAATTTAAAACCAAATTATTTGATAGATAATCCTGTAGATAATATAACTGTTTCTGATCCGAGCTTATCATGCTTTACTCCTCCTTCTTTCATCTCAGAAATATTGCTAAGTAAGAAATATGTCACTTCATGATGCTGAAAAACTAGTTCATGCTTTTGTTATCTCTGGGTTGGATTATTGTAATACCTTACTGTCTGGATGTTCCAGTAGGGGCATGAACAAGCTCCAGTTAGTCCAGAACGCAGCAGCAGCGTAGAGTCCTAACTAGAACCTGACGATATGAACACGTCACTCCTATACACACTACATTGGCTCCAAGTCAAATTCCGCATTGATTACGAAATACTGTTATTAACCTATAAAGCACTAAATGGTATTGCACAACAGAACCTGAGTGTTCTTTTGGTTATATATGATTCGCTACGTCAACTCCGATCAAAGGGTGCAGGTTATCTGGTAGTACCTCAAGTAGCAAAGGCTACAGCAGGGGACAGAGCTTTTTCTTACAAAGCCCCACAGTTATGGAACAGCCTTCCAATTAGTGTTCGGGATTCAGACACAGTCTCAATGTTTAAGTCTAGGCTGAAGACACATTTGTTTAGTCAAGCCTTCAATGTATAGTTTTTCTTAGGTAAAGGAGCAGATCTGGAAGGTTCATGGGCATAGATTGTTTGGTGTACTGGGATGTTTGGATACTGTCGCCTTACCACTCTCGCAAGTCGCTCAGGTTTGCTGACGGTGAAGTGGTTGGACATTTTATGTCCCGGGAAGCCTTCATGTCTGTGACCTTATAGCGTCATAGCTAGTTCTGCTGGAGTCCCTACATTGTCCACAATCTACATTGTCTTTAAACATCACATGATCACAAGCTTACTTAATCTCTCTCTCTCTCTCTCTCTCTCTCTCTCTCTCTCTCTCTCTCTTTCTCTTTCTCTTTCTCTTTCTCTGTCAAGCTACTATACGGCCCACCCCCGAGCTTCCAGTGTTGTGAGTTCCAGTGTGACCTCTGGCTCTATTGATGCTGTGGATGGATCTGTGTGGACAGCCTGTGAGCAGGAGACAGCCGTGGACAGACCCACTTTGGGACTATAACACCGTCACCGATCTGCTGTTACATCCGTCAGCTTTTGACAGCAAAAAATTAGAGTCTATAACAAACTCAGAAGTTACATTGACCTAATAGTTACTCATGGGCCCTTGGTTGCTGTTGTAGATAGGATATTATTTACATTTACATTATTTACTGTCCAGTGTCACCCAAATGAGGATGGGTTCCCTTCTGAGTCTGGTTCCTCTCAAGGTTTCTTCCTCATATCACAGGGAGTTTTTCCTTGCCACCGTCGCCGCAGGCTTGCTCATTAGGGATAAATAGAGATAAAATAGTTTAATAATTTAATGATTCTGGGTTTTTTTCCCTCTCTTTACTAAGACATTAATAAGACATTACCATGAACATAAACTATACTGTAAGACGGTTATGTTTTTATTTCTATTATTATTGTTGTTGTTATTAGTCAGCAGTCCTATCTTCTCTAAAATCTCAATTGTTTTTTTTTTGGTTGCGGTCAGTAAAATAAACATGGTCTCTGTGGCTTCCGTTTAGTTTTGTGATGTTTCGTTAGATAGTGTGCTTCAGATAATAGGACTTCATCCCTTATGGCTTAACTATTAAAAAAATTTAACAAGCTTTGTAAATACTAAAATAGTAACAGTCCAGGAAGTAGCTGGGAAATTCCTGTGTGTAAATTGGAGAGAAGCTAGATTACACCTGTTTTCTCTGTATTGGAATGAACCTTAATGATGAAAGCCTCTGAGAACGAAACGCTCAGTACGTAGGGCAGAGGTGAAGAAAGGTTTGTAAAGGTGATACATGGTTTACTTTTCTGAAAGCTTTTCATTAGAGATGTACCTGAGAGCTAGGATGCACCTCAGTTTTGGCCTTGATGGTGACAGTCTCTGAGAAATGGAACATTCAGAAGGCCAGAAAAGTGTCCAAATGAGATATTTGGTTCTCTTTTTTGTTCTCGGCAGTAAGGTAGATTTTCATTACAGCTGCCTCTGAATCCAATAGCCGGGAATGTTCCTAAGCACAAAATTGTGACTTGGATAGTGAAGAAAGAGAGAAAATTCAGTACAATCTTGTAAGCCTGAAATATCAGAGAATTGCTTGTAGTACCACATGGTGAAGCAGGTGATAACAAGAGAAGTTAAGTAGCCTAATATTAACTGTGTGGCCAAACGTATGTGCACCCCTGGCTATCACACTCGTATTCCTATTTTTACTGTTATAATGTCCTCCACTCTTCTCTTTTTGGAAGGTTTTCCACTAGATCATGGGTTTCCAAGCTTATCCACAAAGGCTGGTGTGGGTGCAGGTTTTCATCCCAATCAAGCAGAAGCTACACCTGATTCCACATGTTTAATCAGTTGATCTTGGCTTTCAATAAACTCAGGTGTGGCTTATGCTCGGTTGGTATGAAAACCTGCACCCACACTGGCCCTTTGTGGATAACATTGGACACCCCCCCTGCACTAGATACTGGAGTGTGGCTGTGGGGATTTGTGATCATTCCATTATAAGAGCATTAGTGAGGTCAGATGCTGATGTCAGGATGGTGAGAAGGTCTGGGGTGCAGTCGGTATTCCAGTTCTTTGTGGTGTTCAGTGGGGTTGAGTCAGAGTCAGGTCTCAGTGCTGGTCATTTTTCTTGGTGATTCCAGGTTGGGAAGCGATAGCTCAGTAGTTAAAATGTAGGGTCACTGATCAGAAGGTCAGGATTTCAAATTCTGGCACTGCCACTGCTGGACCCTTGAGAAAATCCCTCAACTGCTCAGTTGTATAAATGAGATGCCTCTTCTTCTTCTTTCGGCTTTTCCCTTCAGGGGTCGCCACAGCGAATCATCTCTGTCCACCTATTCATATCCTTTTGCAGCTATAACAGCTTCAACTCTTCTGGGAAGGCTTTCCACAAGGTTTAGGAGTGTGTTTATGGGAATTTTTGACCGTTCCTCTAGAAGCGCATTTGTGAGGTCAGGCACTGATGTTGGACGGGAAGGTCTGGCTCACAGTCTCTGCTTGAATTCATCCCAAAGGTGTTCTCAGGTTGAGGTCAGGACTCTGTGCAGGTCAGTCAAGTTCCTCCACACCAAACTCACTCATCCATGTCTTTATGCACCTTGCTTTGTGCACTGGTGCGCGGTCACGTTGGAACAGGAAGGGGTCATCCCCAAACTGTTCCCACAAAGCTGGGAGCATGAAATTGTCCAAAATGTCTTGGTATGCTGAAGCATTAAGAGTTCCTTTCACTGGAACTAAGGGGCCGAGCCCAACCCCTGAAACACAACACCTAAATTCAATATTTTGGAGGGGTGTCCCAGATTGTTTGGCAATATAGTGTACAATCATGTGCTTCCAACTTTGTGGCAACAGTTCGAGGAAGAACGTGATGGTCAGGTGTTCACTAACTTTTCATATCATACTGATACTCTGTGTGTGTTCAGACCAAAAGTGTACTAAGGAGTGTGCTTCAGATCCAAGATCTACAGTCGGATGCTAAAATCATGGCACAGCTCATCGTTTACTAAAACCTCCTTTGGATAATTGATAAAATTTCAAATGAATGTCAGTTAAGCACATTCTGCAAACAAAACCAAAAGTCCATTCCTAAAAACAGCAGAGAATGAATTCATTGTGGACCCAGTGGTGTGTAATCATAAATGCTTTACATAATGTGAACCACTGATCTTCTCCCAGTTAATGAGATGAAATGTTCTAGAACTTTCCCAAACCTTAAAACCTCAAACTACAGACTAGTTACTCAGTACGCTCCATTCCAATAGTCTGTTCTGTCTAAAGCTGTCCATCACGTGCCTGCTGCCAGACTGCTATTTCACATGACTCTTTATCTTGCACATGTTGAACAGACAGGGTGACGAAATCTTTTTTTTTTTTTTTTTTTTTTATAAAAAAGTTACTTTTTAGAATTGGTGATAGTGTTATAATTCAATAGAATGTACATAGTTGTGCAATATTTATTTTTTAAAATATTTATTCATTGTAGAAAAAAGGCATTGGTGGCTCAGTGGTAGGTTTCTCACCAGTCATGTGAAAGGTCCGAGTTCAATTCCTAGCCAATGCCCAAACCCCAGCCACTGGATGCAGTGCCGGCCCCAAGCCCGGAAAAAAATGGGAGGGTTGCTTTAAGAAAGGCTATCCGGCGTAAATCCTGTGTCAAGTTGTTTTGCAGACCAGTTGGTCCACTGTGGCGACCCCGAACAGGGAGCAGCCGAAAGCCCCTATTCATTGTAGAAAAAAGTAGGTGAATTACCCTGGATGGCTGAAGTCCAGCCTTGATTCGCGTCCATGTCACGCCCTGAGCCGAGTGAAAAGCCGAAGCTGCTTTACATACTTTTGCAGATATGGAATAACTCGTTGTTATACAGCCTTCAGCTATTTGCATCTAGAGAGCCACTAATTGCCTCTGTCATGGTTCAGCCAACATGGCTGTATGAAGGTTGAATGAACAGCAAAATCTGTCAGGAATAGCAATGTCTTTTGATGTCTACCGCTAATTACTATAAAGTGGATGATTTCAGAAAACATTTTCAGGTCGAAAATAATGCTTAGGTGGACTCAGGATTAGAATAGTTTTTATTTTATTTTTTATTTTATTTTGGATACAGATCTGGAGCTATGAAATGAACATGGAAACAGATCCAGTGACGCAAAACAAACAGATTCAGAGGCGACACCACAAAAAACATCATCAGATCACGCACTGCAAAACAAACACAGTCTCATGTTCAGAGCTAGAAACGAAACCAGGAGTTCCGACCTGGCGTGAGGAATCAGATACAGTGCAACAGAAATGAACCTTAAATCAGATCTGGCTTATTATCCAGTGTTACAAACATACTTGGACTCTGATCCAATGCTCCAAAATAAACATGGACTCAGAACCGATGCTAAAAAACATACTCGGATTTAGATCGAGAGCCATAAAGTGATCGCTCGCTCACTCTGCCAGCCTGACGAAACAAAATAAAGGACGTCAGATCGTTCACTATGACATGAACATGGAATCAGATCTAGTGCTAATAAACAGCACAATATCAGATTCATTGCTCCAAAATGTAAACCGTTTCATATCCACACTACAAAATAAACAAGAAATCAGATCTGCATGAAAGCATTCTTCATGCATCCTTCTCTGAACAGGAAGCTGGATTCCCCCACTAGAACAAACATACACATGCTTTAGGCGGTAGTCAGTTGAGGAGGATTAGCCAGTTCCTGCAGCACTCCTGCACACACACTGATGACGGTGGACCAAATCCTGAAAGAAATTGGAAGAAGGTCTGGATGAAATTTGTGTCTGAGGTGTGACAGCATTTTTATTTCCTGCTCACGCTGCTTGCTAGGCTAGTTTATGAGGTTGTGAGAGCAAACCAACCAGTGGAAACAAGTGTACCTGGGAATTTTTGTCTCAGTTGACATGTTCATCCATCCATCCATCTATCTATCTATCCTTCATGCCCTCACTCACACCTTCACTCACTCTCTCTCTTTCTCTCTCTCTCTCTCTCTCTCTGTCTCTCACTCAGTCACTCACCCACTCACTCACTCCTTCTCTCACTCACTCATTCATTCACCCATTCATTCATTCATTCACTCACTCACTCACTCACTCACTCACTCACTCACTCACTCGCTCACTCACTCACTCACTCACTCACTCCTTCTCTCACTCACTCATTCATTCACCCATTCATTCATTCATTCACTCGCTCACTCGCTCACTCACTCACTCACTCACTCACTCGCTCACTCGCTCACTCGCTCACTCACTCACTCACTCACTCACTCCCCTCACTCACTCATTCATTCACCCATTCATTCATTCATTCACTCACTTTACTCACTCACTCACTCACTCCTTTCTCTCACTCACTCATTCATTCACCCATTCATTCATTCATTCACTCACTCACTCACTCACAACTTCACTCACTCACTCACTCACTCACTCCTTCTCTCACTCACTCACTCCTTCTCTCACTCAATCAACCATTAATTCACCCACTCACTCATTCATTCACACCTTCTCTCACTCACCCACTCACTCACTCCTTCTCTCACTCACTCATTCATTCACTCACTCACACACTCACTCACTCCTTCTCTCGCTCACTCACTCATTCACTCCTCCTCTCACTCACTCACTCGCTCCCTCACTCATTCACTCCTTCTCTCACTCACTCACTCACTCACTCCTCTCGCTCACTCCTCTCGCTCCTTCACTCACGCACTCACTCACTCACGCACTCACTCACTCCTTCTCTCACTCACTCCTTCTCTCAGTCCTTCTCTCTCACTCACTCCTTCACTCACTCACTCATTCATTTACTCACACACTCACTCCTTCTCTCACTCACTCATTCATTCACTCACGCACTCACTCCTTCTCTCACTCACTCCTTCTCTCAGTCCTTCTCTCTCACTCACTCCTTCACTCACTCACTCATTCATTTACTCACACACTCACTCCTTCTCTCACTCACTCATTCATTCACTCACGCACTCACTCCTTCTCTCACTCACTCCTTCTCTCAGTCCTTCTCTCTCACTCACTCCTTCACTCACTCACTCATTCATTTACTCACACACTCACTCCTTCTCTCACTCACTCATTCATTCACTCACGCACTCACTCCTTCTCTCACTCACTCCTTCTCTCACTCGCTCGCTCACTCACATGCTTCTTCACTCCCTTCATGATATCTAGACCTGAAGGCAGATGAAAAATGACACACCTATAAAAAATAGGCACAAAATGAGAATTTGCTCTCCAGACCAGATGCACAAAATATGCATTTTTTACCTAATATTTTTCCAACAAAAGAATTTGTAATTCCCGTTAAATGAGTGCTCAAGAAAAGCATTGCAGTCATAAGAAACTGGTGTGATCACAATCATAGGCAGAAGTCTGACACCGTGGACACTGAACTCCTCGAGCAGTGAGTCCAGCTCTCTGAACATGACCTGCTCATGTTTACTGTCCTCTTATCAGTCATGTTGAAACAAGAGGCTTGTTTTGCTCAGTCGTCCTTGAAAAAATCCTCACATTTCTCCTCGGCGATGTGGAAGGAGAAAGAGACCCAGAGCAGTTCTCTGATACAATGAGGAACTTTCTGGAATGCAAACCACATCATACAGAAGTGAGCTTGAAACAGCTGAAGTGACCCTTGACAATATGAGCAACTGTTGCAAAACCAGTCACAGAGGGGTTTGCTTTTTCTCCACAGAGCAGCAGCTCACAAACTTATTGATTATACACACGAAGTTTGGGTGTGAACAAAAAAAAAAAAAACCTGCTGAGGATAAGATCAACAAATTCCATCAACATTAACACAACATGTGTGTACTTGCTCTATCAACATAGCAAAAACAACCTTTTTTTTAATTGATGCTTGTTTTTATGTTTATTTATGATGACTGACATCTCATGGCACTTAACACTCGATGAAAATCAACAACGCCCTTATCCCGAGCGACTTACAATTCATCTCACTTTATACAACTAAGCAATTGAAGGTTAAGGGCCTTGCTCAGGGGCCCAGCAGTAGCAGCTTAGTGGACCTGGGATTTGAACCCACAGTCGTCCAACACCTTAACCACTAAGCTACCACATATAAGCAACAATTTTTATTAATTAGGCTTAGATTAGATGGTGACGTGCCACAAAAGTCCTTGTGCAAGTCATTAGAGAAACAATAACACATTAAAGAATATAGAGCTGTGATTTGCCTTGCATGAGCTGCTCTTGTAGGAAATTAATGAACACTTTCTGACCAATCAGATTTGAGAATTCTGCAGCACTACACTAAAAGTGTTTTTTTTTTTTTCTCGTGATCTCAAAGTAACATGATCAAGATGAGTTTGATGATAGGGATATTATGTTCTGGGTTCCTCAAAGCTTTACTGAAATTCACCTCCTGTCGTTACTGGAAACAGAAAGTGACTTCAGTTCAGATGCAGATCTGTTGTGTTAAATCTGCTTTTTATTTCCAGACACTGACCACTGACCTTGTCGGAATCATGTTGGTAGTGATGTCATGTGGGACAGATAACGTTCCTGATTGTTTGAGTGTTTGCAAATGACTGGAAGACATGTATTTAGGGTGGGATGGCTCAGTGCAGATAAGCACACCCTTTAATGATTTAATTGACTTTACTTATTAGCGTTAATAAGCTATACAGTCGTAATTATAGTAAAGCCACACGATGTGACTTTTTTTAAAAATAGACATTCTGGAAGCCAATATACCAATAAGCAATGTATCCCAGTACTAATGTACCAGTATTCATTTATCCCAGTACTAATGTACAAGTATTGTGTCCCTGTATGAATGTACCAGTTTTAATGTGTCCCAGTATGAATATACCGGTATTAATTCATCCCAGTACTAATGTACCAGTATTAATGCATCCCAGTATAAATGTACCGGCGTTAATGCCTCCCAGTATGAATACACCAATATTAATGTGTCCCAGTACAAATGTACCAGCATTAATGCATCCCAGTACTAATGTACCAGCATTAATGCATCCCAGTACTAATGTACCAGTATTAATGGATCCCAGTATAAATGTACTAGTATTAATGGATCCCAGTATAAATGTACCAGTATTAATGCATCCCAGTATGAATGTATCAGTATTAATGCATCCCAGTACTAATGTACTAGCATTAATGCATCCCAGTATAAATGTACCAGTATTAATGCATCCCAGTATGAATGTATCAGTATTAATGTGTCCCAGTACAAATGTACCAGCATTAATGCGTCCCAGTACAAATATTTCAGCATTAATGCGTCCCAGTACAATGTACTAGTATTAATGGATCCCAGTATAAATGTACCAGTATTAATGCATCCCAGTATGAATGTATCAGTATTAATGCATCCCAGTACTAATGTACTAGCATTAATGCATCCCAGTATAAATGTACCAGTATTAATGCGTCCCAGTATGAATGTATCAGTATTAATGCATCCCAGTACGACGTACCAGCATTAATGCGTCGCAGTACGAATGTACCAGCATTAATGCATCCTAGTATTACTGTACCAGCATCAATGTATGTCAGTACGTATGTACCAGCATCAACACGTCCTAGTTCGAATGTACCAGCATATAATGCATCCCAGTATGAATGTACCAGTATATAATGAGTCCCAGTATGTACGTGTTTCACTACTAATCACCAGTGTGTTTCATGTTTGGAGTTCTCTTACATCTCCTACTTTTATGTAGAGTTTGAAGGACACGTGTAAAGGTTGCCAGGTCTCTAAATAATCTTCACTATGAATTACTTTACATTTAATTCACACTTATGACATTTTGCTAATTTACATTAATCTCATTCATACAACTGAGCAGTTGAGGGTTAAGGGCCCAGCAGTGGCCCAGCAGTGGCAGCTTATTGGAGTAGTCCAAAACCGTCACCAGTGAGCTACCTTTTCCACTATCTTATAATTAAAATATAATCATTTTTACCCTCTTTTATTCTCTTTCAGCTTGAACACTGACTTTAATAAACTCTTAACCCTGGAGGCTCCCATCCCTGCCTCTTCCTGTAATGCTAAATAACATCTCCTCATATCTTTGTGTCTCCTAATCAAGGCATTTTGTATAATCTATACATGTGGGATGTCCACTATAGGAGTACATGTGTAATAACTATAGAAACATTCATGTATTAGAAGATAAACACTGATGTACAGAGCTATCGGAGCTGCCATTCTAGAAAATGCATCAATACTTTCTAACTAGTCAGCTTTGAGATGCGAGTAGTGTTTTAAGGCGTGGGTAAAAATGCGATATTACACAATATTATGAGGAATAACTCATCGTGCGTGTGACTTAATCATTCCATTATAAAAGTGCTATTATAAGACAACTGAAACTTGAGCACTTGTTTAACAGGTTTATTGTTAGAAAACTGATGGGCTTTACAGATTCCAGAGCTGGGCAGGTGGGAACTTGTTGAGTTTGAGCTTGAGCCTATTTACTGCTGCTTCTTTAACTTTACACTGTAGGCTACAATTAGTCTGTAATTCAATGATTTTAAATCAGTTGTCTTCACTTCTCTGTAATATAACGCGCATGCTAGCAGTAGTGGACTGTAGTGGAAGCCATGCGACGCAGCCTTTCCCAGGAGTCTGAGCATCACACAGAGGCATTGTGAAGGGAGGATACGACACGTACGAGGAGGAGAATGGACTGCATGCTGGCTAGCAGGTTCAATAGAAACAGTACAACAGATTTCAGTGACTTTTTCTGACCGAGTCTTACAGCCGTGCTAACAGCTAAAGTGTGGGAAAAAAAGTTGATCCAACCAAATAATTTAGGATAAATGTTAATAGAATATAAATAAAACTATTTATACCACAGGACTTTACCATAAAACTTGTTCATTGATGTTCAATAGCAGCAGGTCGAAAAACTGTAATAATCACAGGATTATGTTAATACACTTAACTTTCATACAACTGAGCAACTGAGGGTTATGGACCTTGCTCAGAGACCCAGCAGTGGCAGCTTGGTGGACCTGGGATTTGAACTCACAACCTTCAGAGCAGTCATCCAACACCGTAACCTCTAAACTACCACATCCCCTAACTACTACTAGTAAACTTTTTCTTTAGGCAAAGAATATTTTTATGTGGGAAACTTTTCTGCTAGCTATGTAGGATAAGTGCTACAGAAGATGGTTGGAGGGATGGATTTTTCACCAAACCTGATGTGCTTTTAGTTCCTGTGACTAAGTTTCTCATTTCTATATACAGTACTATGGATGGCTTCCTCATTATTCAGGTTCACACTTGCAGTTTCAGGGCAATACATGACGTGCTCACATGTGATGTACATAATCACTTGAGTAATACAGGTGATTTTTCCCACAAGACAAGTTTCTAAGCAGGGTTTGTTCCACCTCGGACTGGGTTGTAGTGTCGTTTTCACAACCCTGATGAACCCATTTATAATATATTCACCCTTTTACAACGATCAAGTATAACATTATGAGCACTGTCAGATGAAGTGAATAAGACTGATTATCTCCTCATCATGGCACCTGTTAGTGGGTGGGATATATTAGGCAGCAAGAGAACATTTTGTCCTCAAAGTTGATGTGTTAGAAGCAGGAAAAATGGGTAAGAGTAAGGATTTGAGCGAGTTTGACAAGGACCAAATTGTGATGGCTAGACCACTGGATCAGAGCATCTCCAAAACTGCATCTCTTGTGGGGTGTTCCCGGTCTGCAGTGGTCAGTATCTATCAAAAGCATCCTTTAAACCATGTAAGTCCTTTAAGTCCTGTAAGTTGCGAGGTGGAGCCCATAACTTAAAGGATCTGCTGCTAACAACTTGGTGCCACATACCCCAACACACCTTCAGGGATCTGTTGGAGTCCACTCTTCAATGGGTCAGGGCTGTTTTGGGAGCAAAAGGGTGACCAACACAATATTAGGCAGATGGTCATAATGTTATGCCTGATTGGTCTATAAACCTTTCAGCTTGTAATCTTTTTAGAGTGATACAGTACTAAAGGGTGCCAATTTCTTGATAATTTTTGCATAGAATAATCAGCTTTCCAATAGTTATTTATTTTATAATTAATAGTAAATTTCCT
Organism: Hemibagrus guttatus; assembly: GCA_033459395.1. Lineage (NCBI taxonomy): Eukaryota > Metazoa > Chordata > Actinopteri > Siluriformes > Bagridae > Hemibagrus > Hemibagrus guttatus. The sequence goes on along the minus strand of JAUCMX010000016.1, from coordinate 5,209,902 downwards.
GGACAAAGTGTTCCTAATATTGATAAGCTCATTGACTCACTCACTCCTTGTTCCTGGTCAGGGTGTATCTGGAACCTATCCTGGGATGTGTCACACACAGACACGCACACACACACACACACACACACACACACACACACACACACACACACACACACACATATACTGTACACACACACACACAGTTTCATACCTTAAGGACAATTTAGCGACCTGCTGTGTGTTTGCTGGAAGGTGGGAGGAAACCGGAGAGGAAACCCTTCAAGGACATGGAGAGAACATACATGTGAACCCACAAACACACAAACAACCTGAGCTTAGGATTGAACCAGGAACCCTGGAGCTTTGCTTAATAACTAAAGTTAGTAAGTTAGTTAGTTAGTTAGTTAGTTAGTTAAATAAATAAATAAATAAATAAATAAATAAATAAATAAATAAATAAATAAATAAATAAAATAAAAATAAAAATAAAAAAAAATAAAAAAATAAAATAAAATAAATAAATAAATTAGAGATTACGCTATTTTTTCTTTCCAAAACAACAACAAAAAATTCTTTAATTTTTTTGGGGAAAAAAAATACTTAGTAGATGACAAAAATACAATATAGAAAGATGAATTTCAAAAAGATATTTAAAGATATTTATTACTATACATCTGAACAGTCTGTAGGCTTTTTTTTTTTAAATGGTTTTCTTATATAAAACTTCCCTTTTCAACGTTCGTGAGTGCTGCTTAAAATGTTTAAAGGTTGTATGTATTACATTTAGGGATCATTGTGAACAAATGCGCGCTAAACTGTCCAAATCACCTGCAATAAAACTGACGCGCGTCTCAGTGGCTCCTTCCCCAAACCGCGCACAAGCGCACTAAATAGGTGGCTACTTAGAGCAGTATTCCAGCACACTCTCTAGTGTGACAGTCATAGGGTAGTGTACCGTTTGAGGCGTAGCCTTAGTATCCTTCCTACGCACTGAGGAGGGGCGAGTACTTTAACGCGCTCTGCAAAAAGCACCTGTATCGGATCTGCTCGGTCATCACTGTCCTTCTTGTCCGCTTCACAGGATCACACGGCTTTCATCCTGAAGTCTCCTTGTGATTTCTTTACAAGTTGTTTTCTCCATCTTTCTTCATCTTTTAAGCGGAGACTCGAGTTTGCAGAATGGTTCAAGTTGAGCGGCGCACCGCGGCTTTCCTGCACCACCTTGTCCTGGCGCTTTGGGTGGCATCAGGTAACGGGATTTTTCTTATGTACTGGTATATAGGATGTGAGAAAATCCATCTGACACGCTGGCATGAGGTTTCTGATGACCGTGGACAGTCTTAGGTGGTCATTATAGATTCCCTGGACCTGTTGGATTACAGCGCGCAAAACAACCTTGATCGGTCCTAGAATAAACTTTTGTTGCGCGTCTAAGTGAAGCAGCTGTGATTAAGACAGACCCAATTCATGCCCTCTTCTTTTGTGTGGTGCTGTAGTGAAGGTGGTCACTTTTTATTTTTGGGTGTAGGTAGTGCTAAACTTTCCGGCGGTCCTGAAGAAATCTCATGCCTTTCTCTGATTTGAGTAGCACCTTAGATATTTATTGGAGGGGAAATGGCTGTAAATCTCCAAAATCTTTCTTTCCTTCTGGTCTTATAGTAAATAGTTAATTGTTAGAATTTGAATACCCCCCCCCACACACACACACCCCCACCCCAGACCTGAAAGCACGTGTTTTCACACTTCCATAAGTCTTATGGCATTGAAAAGACACTTTCACTCCTTTACGTCAGTCCTTGCATTCATTTCTCAAAGTGTTCCTCTTCTATCCCATCTTCATACAGTTTTTTTTGTTTGTTTGTTAGTTTGTTCTGGTCTAACACACCTGACTCAATTCATCATGAGGTTGGAGAGAAGCGGTTGGAAATGCTGAGTTACAGGTTTAAGATGAGGATTTGGGTCTGAGAGTGTCATGTGGTGTTTGGTAATAATAATAATTAACCATGATCCTTAGTAATGATACGGTATTGTTAATGTAAAGGTCATTATTATATTACTGTTGCTAGATACAGTTAGGAAAAGGAGCTTTTCAAGTGACCTTTAGAGGGGTAAAGGTCCTTAGCTTTCTACTTGAAACCCAACATGTGTCTATTTAAAAAATAAAAAAATAAAAAAATAAAATAAAACATTTGTTTAATGAGCTTAAAAGTGAAAGGAAAATAATTAAATTAAATTAAATTAAATTAAATTAAATTAAATTAAAAAATAAATGAACAAAAAAAAAAAGAGTGAGAATTTTTTTAAATGTTGAATGATGAGTAATGAAAAAACTTGAGATCAGTTAAAAAATACGTTATAAACCTGTGATATGCCCTGAAACACGAACCATCTTTGTTTATCCTGAACATGCTGGAGTTTATCCTTATAAAAGCATATTATTCAGTAACTAGAATAAAACTACAGGGACACCTGGGAGTTAATATCTGTATCAGGATAAAAAACAGAACTCATGCAGATTTCTAATTTCCATGTACTGCAAGCAGATTTTCCATGTTTTTGACCAAAACAATGTTACAGCTTGAAATTGCACAGTTGAACTCAAGCGAACATGTGATACATGAATCACATTGAGCATAAATGAACACAGAGGAATCATCTGATAAATGGATCACATGTGAGCAAAAATGCATCATGTGATAAATGAATCATGTGTGAACATAATTTAATCAAGTGCAAAAAGAATCACATGCAAACATAAATGAACATAAAAGAATCGTGTGGTAAATGATTCACATGCGAACATAAGTAGACATAAATGAATCATGTGAGTCATTTACATGTGATCATAGAATGAACACAAAATAATCATGTTGATTCATTTACATGTAAATGAATCGTTCTAATCTAAAAAGCAAGTAAGTGTCAAAAGATAAAAACATGAACAAAATGAAAAAAAAAATAAAAGTCTGTGTAAAAATCCCCAGTTGAATCATGGGTTTATTTCCATGTGACTCTCCTGCAAGGGTTTGAAACATCTCTGCAAGGGAACATGATTCAGATTTCTGTCAGATACTGAATGACCTGCTACAGTGTAGTATTAAAGAATGTAGTATTTATAAAAAGTTATTAGGTTTGTGCTTGTACTTCTGCTTATGTCTAAAATATCCTGCTTGGTGCTCAGTCATGTCTGAGTCAGTGAGACAGTGTCATCCTTAAGGCGATGGAGGGTTCGCTGAAGCACCCGGGTGTGACTCAGTGCTCTGTTGATGAAACTCTCCTGTTAGTTTCAGCTTCTCAGAAACTCACCAGCGTAAACGTTTGATGTTGCAACTCCTCTGTACCCGTGGCTATTATATACACCGGTGTCTGTATGACAAGACTGCAGTGTCACGAGCAGATTAGTTTTTCAGGATTTAATGAACTGGTCATTGTTATTTTAGCTGGACTGATTGGTCCTTGATCTGTTCTGGTTAAGCAGATTTTATAAAGCAGTTGAGCCTCAAATTGTAGATTTACATTTATATATTTAGAAACTCATTGCAGATGCATAACAAGACTTGTTTTGGTGTCTGGGGGTTGCTTTGTTTCCCTTTGTTATTGCTAAAAATAATGGGTGTCTGTAGTGCTGTTAAGTAATGATGTGGCTCGTTTGTAGGAATTAGTAATAAATAACAGACATGTCATGATACCAAACGTTCTACTTACAGGACCATACCATGACCATAGGTTGTACCTGGACTAAGAGCCCTTTTTTTTACTTGGGTTATTTATACTGGTTATTTTTTGGAATGTAAAATATGGTTCCAGTTGATTCAGGCAATAAACTAAACAATGAGACTAAACTCTCACCAGTGATACGATGGTTTACTGACTCAGCATATAAAAAACAAATCCAATTCAAATATGCCTCATGTTGCCTAAAAGTTCCTATATTTGCCAAACTGTCCCTTTAATAAACAGACCTGCTTTGTTTATCATGTACAACATGTATAACTTGTCTCTGCATATGCGTGTGTGTGTGTGTGTACATATACACAGAGCTGTCATATATGAGTTGTCTGCTCCAAAGAAAGTTTTGACTTTGAGACACCTTCTTCCAGGAAATGTGAACTTCTCAGTCAGGACAGTGACCCAGTAAGGGCAGAATAAAGTGCCACATGTTGGCCTTGCCTGCCCCAGGGGGTGATTTTACTCTTTATAAAGTGTGTAGGGGGTAGCTATGAGGGTAAAAGGGAAAAGTGGTCATAAACTTGAAAGCAAGAATAAAGGAACAGCCTTGAGGCTCGAGTCAGCTTGTGTCTGAAAGCACGCATACCTCCTGCAGAGGAGAGGACGGGAGCCATGGACTGAGGAGTGAGGGATGAGGGATGAGAGGAGAGTCTCTGGGGGTTAAGAAGGGAGTAAGAGTGAGAGAGAAATGATTGTGAGGACATGAGCGAGGGAACAACTGGATACCGGAGAGATTACAACATTTTTGTTAGCCAAAGTGCCTTTTTTGCAAATAATGAACAATGTAGGATGTGTACTATATAGTAGAATTAATACAAGGACTAGTGGACTCGCTCTCTCACTCACTCTCTCGTTCACTCGCGCACTCTCTCGCTCATTCTCTTGCTCACTCACTCACTCACTCACTCACTCACTAACACACACTTGCTCACTCATTCACTCACTCCTCGCTCACTCGCTTGCTCACTCACTCACTCACTCATTAACACACACTTGCTCACTCACTCACTCACTCACTCACTCACTCACTCACTCAATATCCGCTTGCTCACTCACTCACTCACTCACTCACTAACACACACTTGCTCACTCACTCACTCACTCCTCGCTCACTCGCTTGCTCACTCACTCACTCACTCACTCACTCACTCACTCACTCCTCGCTCACTCGCTTGCTCACTCACTCACTCACTCACTCACTCACCGCTTGCTCACTCACTCACTCACTCACTCTACTGCTTCTCACTCACTCACTCACTCACTCACTCACCACTTGCTCACTTACTCACTCACTCAATACTCGCTTCTCACTCACTCACTCACTAACACACACTTGCTCACTCACTCACTCACTCACATCAACTCGCTTGCTCACTCACTCACTCACTAACACACACTTGCTCACTTTACTCACTCACTTACTCACTCAATACTCGCTTGCTCACTCACTCACTCACTAACACACACTTGCTCACTCACTCACTCACTTACTCACTCAATACTCGCTTGCTCACTCACTCACTCACTCCTGCTCACTCGCTTGCTCACTCACTCACTCACTCACTCACTCACTCAATACTCGCTTGCTCACTCACTCACTCACTCACTCACTCACTCACTCACTTACTCACTCAATACTCGCTTGCTCACTCACTCACTCACTCCTTGCTCACTCGCTTGCTCACTCACTCACTCACTCACTCACTCAATACTCGCTTGCTCACTCACTCACTCACTAACACACACTTGCTCACTTACTCACTCACTCCTCGCTCACTCACTCACTCACTCACTCACTCACTCACTCACTCACTCACTCACTCACTCACACCCTGACTCACTCACACACACACTCACACACTTGTTCCATCCCTCCCTCCTTCCCTCCCTCACTCAGTTGCTCAATATAACAATTCATTCCTAATCTTTAAAATATTTTTCTTCAGCTGAGATTTTGCACGTGCTAAACAACATGCGTTAATTTCTAGAACTCATGCAGATCAATTCATATGCATCTAATTCTCTTTTAAACGATATTACTTGGAACGTTTCATCATCCACAACAATAAGGAATGTGCCAGAGAACTTTGATGAACTGGTGTTTCATTCAGAGTGTACTCTCACCTCATACCCAGTGTTCTCAAGCATCATTCCCAAAGCCCATGACAAAGCCCTGTTGATGAGTGAATGACTGACTGACCGTTATCAGAGAAACTGGTTTGTTTATTTATTACTGGTTTGTTTATCATAATCTATACCCAACATAAGCAGATTATTAACTAGTAGCTAACAATCATAGTATTATATCATTTCTGGAATATAAACGCATGAGGATAAAGCGACTTTTGTAAAGTAAAAAAAAATGACATCCGGCTTGGAAATTTCTGACCAGTCTAGGAAGGTCGAGGTGTGTAAAGAGTTTGGTGTACTCAAAACCAAGTGACTCAATCAAATTAAAGTCATATGTAACTGAAGGATCCAGCTCAGATTCTGAGAAGATGATGGAGTGCACACTTAGGCTAAAGTGAGTGAGGCTAGTCCGTGTGTGTGTGTGTGTGTGTGTGTTGCAGCAAGCTTTAGTGCTAAGAGGATTGCTGGTGTGTGTTGGAGTGCACAGTAATCTGTAGATGGAGGGTTAACACTAATCTCCGGGCTTGTAGGTTAATGACGCTTTGTTTCGGTACAGTAAAGCTCTTTCTGACCACAGCCTTTTTTTTTTTTTCTGCTCGCAAATAAATATCAATCGAAACTGGGATTAATGGAGTCAGGAACGTTGATGTATTTTATTTGTTTAATTGGTTTCCATTTTCCCTTTTAGTGATTCAGTGTTTATTAATGAGGCGTATGGCTGGTGTATTTGTTCATCTCTTATTTCTTGTCCTCAACTTCCCTCTCCCCCCCCCCACCTCTCTCTTTCTCTCTCTCGTTCTGTTGGAGTTAGTCCCTTTCTCGCTCCCTTTTCTATTCTATTGGATTACTGACAGTAAATCCGCCTCCCTAATTAGTAACCATGTGCTGGCCATGCCTTAATAGGATATGACACTGTGTGTGTGTGTGTGTGTGTGTGTGTGTGTGTGCGCGCACAAATGTGCAAGTGCTCTTCCTGGGGGCCATCTGTTAGAGGAAATATGAAGGAAACAGGAAGAGATATTACGATGAGGGAACTGAGGGAGAAGGTGATATAGAAATACGTATTAGACGTCTTAATCGTTCAGATCATTTAGAGCTCAGGAAATGGATTTCTTTTATATTTTATGTCCAAATTGAACGGATCTCTGAATCAGAGTAATGTACACTATTTACACCATACATTCAGTTATAGCCTTAATAAGCATTGTAGGTTTGAAGCATCTTGTGTCACTTATGAGTCACTGATATGTATTTCACTAGGCAGCAATGCAGCAAACTTCGATAGAACGATTATAAATAAATGACCTGATTTTTTTTTTTTACATATTCCTCACGTTTAACTGCTCGCCTTCCTGTTCGTTTCGATATAGTTTCTAAACAACAAGCTCAATGATTGTTTTTACATTAAGGGAGTACCCCACTGCCATTATATCTAGTAGTGTCTCTATTTGTTTAGTAAATATCTGCATACATATTTCAATTTAAACTGGTAATGGGCGTGGTCCAGCCTGGTGATTTTCTGAGAAAAATAGACTGATGACGAGACTGATGACTGAAGAAATAGACACTATTGCTGACAATCTTTGGTTTGATTTGATCAGGCTTACTTTAGATTTTGGCTTTCATTCTAGAAAAATCCGAAAAGTTCACTAATGCTGCTGTGAGTCAACATGGGATCCTTAAAGCAGCATTTCATTATATTTACTGTGATAGTTTCTTTTAATAATGATGATTAATTATTTCAAAATGTTAAAAATTTACAAAACACACACAATAAATGTAGAATTTAATATTGTGAAAATGAATTGATTATGTTTTAGAGACCCCAGCAGAGGTAGGATGCTGAACTCAAGCAAACTACTGCCAAAATACATCCAAAAAGCAAATCTTGTGCTCATATGTGAATGAACATCATATTTTAATACCTCATTGGACTTGTTTTGGAACAAACATTGGCTCTGGCAAACAAAGGGACAGACAGAGTAGCTACAACGTTGTTGTTCTTTCAGCCGCTCCCTGTTCGGTGTCGCAACAACGGATTATTTGGTCTGTATATGTTTGATTTGGCATGGGTTTTATGCCAGACGCCCTTCCTGATGCAACCCTTCCATATTATTTTTGGGACTGGAACTTAGAGCTAACTCTTCAGTTAGGTTAGATTTCTGTCTGGGAATCGAAGAACAAATATTTAAAATATATAGTAAAGAAGGAAAATTTGCTTACAGAGTGGATTATGTCCACGTATTAACCAGACATGTCTCTCGTTCTGGGCGAGTTTTGTGCTGTAGTTGCTCAGTGGTTAAGATGTTGGACTATAAATTGGAGGGAGAAACTGCCACAGCTGTTCCCTTGAGCAAGGCCCTTAAACTTCAACTACTCAATTAAAAAAATGTAATTATATAAAATTAAATTACTGTTCAAATGTTTGTTTCTCTGGATAAAAGCATCTGACAAATGCTGTATTGAATAGTATGGGGATTATGCAGAGATCTGGCAACCAGAATCTGAAATCAGATTCATACTTGTGTCGCTCCGTCTCCGCATAAATGTAAGGAGTCTCGGACCTGACACACACCTCTAGCCTCAACCTGAAGCTTTTTGACCACATAGTAGTCCACATAGTGTGCTACGTATTACACAGTTTTTATTTGTAACAGCAGTATTTGTTGAATCTGAATAATGGCTTGATATTCGATTACACACCTCTAGTTTGCATGCAGTGGGGTATAAGAGTCGGTTTGTCTTTGTCTGTTACATCTGCTTAACATTACCACATGCTTTCATTTTGTTTATTGGGGTCAGAGCTCGGTTTTTAATAGTGTTAAACCTGGGCATTTTGGCTTTAATGACCAAGGCATATGGCAGTAAAAGAAAACACCCACGTCCACCCTGTCCAAAGTCCAGAGCAGGATGAGGATGGCATCAGGTTGTGACAGACCCTGCTACATTGCAGCCATGACCTTTTATTTTACTGGGTTATACAGTATCATGTAACAATATGGCCTGGATGTACATTTATGGCATTTGACAGACACTCATATCCAGAGTCACTTCCATTTATCTCATTTATACAACTAAGCAATTGAGGACCTTGATCAAGGGCCCAAAAGTGGCAGCTTGGTGGTCCTGGGATTCAGACTCACAACCTTCTGATCACTAGCTGCTTAATTGCTCAACAAAGCCCTGTGCATGAGTTGTGGCTATAGAAATGATATCATATTAGAACATGAGCAGTAAAATCTGTGTAATCTGTGATTTTTCATCTGATAAGTCAAATTTAAGAATGTCCCAGTTTTGATTACATGAAGATCACAATAATGGATAACAAAAGGACATCATCGCTTGTGGAGGCTGAGGCGAGGTGGGCGGGATTGTGTCAGGAAAGAACAGAGCAGAGCAGAGATAGCATGTTCTGAGCGAGAGAGTCGGATTAAAAGCCAGAGGTGGGAGTGAAAGCTGCTCGTGACCATCAGATACCTGCCCTGGCGTCAGACTCTGTCCTTTGATGTCGAGTGCAGAAAGCAAAGCCCTCAGGGCTCCTATTTTTACATACACACAGATCCTCTCTCTCTTCATAACGTTCCTAAGAACTCAAAGTTCAGGTTATATCCGGTATGAAAGTGGCTTAGCAGGCTGGATTGTTTGTCTGCATTCCTCTCTAATACTCAGATGCAGATGACAAGATGGAGGGATGTAGAATGACGGATAGAGGGATTGAGATTGCAGGAAGGAGGGAATCTTGCACACTAGCGTTAAGCCCCTGAGATGATAAACCGCACCGTCTTTTTAGCTTTCAGAGGCCTTGGGCTTCTAAGAGTAAATATATTTCCACATCCACGCTTGTCTGGCTGTGGTGTTTGTCGAATGATGAAATCGTACGGCTGAACCTCCAAGAAAAAAATTATAATCGACTGAAAAATAACTAGCCAACTAAGAGATGGATTAGCACGTCTTTCCATTTAGTGTGTCTGTTTAGCCACCTGGAGGATCTGCAGGGTTTCTGTTTCAAGAGTAACACAGCTACTTACACACAAACAATATGATAAAAACACTTTAGTGGAACCTTTTTCAACTTTAAATTTATATCGATCTATTATCTTATTTATAGTTATTTTAATAAACAGGTTATTTAATGAATCTGTTTAATAATAAAATAAATTATGCGGTATAAGAACAACAAAACCCTCAACATCGCATCTCACCACATGCCCCATTATGTTTTATCCATTACTTTTCTAGTTGCCATTCTGTTATGGTGATTGACACCCCAGGTCAGTGTTTTTATGTGTTAGAGTGCAGTGTTGGTGTTTGTTCAGTGGGTGTGTTTGTGTACATTTCTATTGTAAAATATCGATCTGTTATTTCCAGCCATTTTTTTTCCCTGTGAGGTGAAAATACAAAACAGGTTGTGTAAGGTAACCTTTTCTCCAAGCTGCTACTGTGTGTGTGTGTGTGTGTGTGTGTGTGTGTGTGCATGTGGGAGATGAGAAGTGATCTGCAAGGTCAGTCTGTTCCAAGCCAACACACACACACACACACACACACACACACACACACACACAGACACACAAATTCATTCATAAACAGAAGTTTCGGTTCACACACAGATGTGGTGTTGTGTGATGAGAACAGAGAACGAGGGCTCGTGCCCACTTTGGTTGTTTTCACTCACGTTGCCAGCAGAAGATTAGCCGTTTCTACGGTGACGCTGTATCACTCAACACGGTAGAACAGGCCACGTGGAGTTTATCCATAATATAAGTGATGGGGATTATGAACTACGAGACTTTTGCAGAAGTGAGGCTCGAAGCTGAAGCTGAACTTTCGTTCATCTTCACTTCATTTTCTATATGTCAAACAAATAAATAAATAAATAAATAAATAAATAAATTCTTGCTTTCAACTGCATCTTCAACTGCAAAAGAAACACAGTGACTTCACTTCAGTCACTTCTAAACTTCTTCTAACAGGCAAGTTGGACAAATATTAACCAATACTTTTCACTTTGTTAATATATAAGTCTGGTTTTAAGCATCTGCACTTTACCACACAAGACCTGCAGTTATGGAGAAGCTCTGACCCAGTCGTCTAGACGTCACAATTAGACCATTGTAAAAATCCTTACTCCTGCCCATTTTTCCTTCTTCCAACACATCAACTTCAAGAACTGACTGTTCACTAACATACCCTAGTTTTTTCCAGGTGCCACTGCAATGTTATGGCTGATCAGGGTGTGTATTTGTTCAGTCATACCATCTCCTATACCGTAACATCATACCTGTCTCTGTAGTCTACAGTTTCTACTCAAACTGCTGCTGTGTATGTGTATTTGTATTGTCTGTACTGCATACGGCACTTTTGTGCTCTTTTAACATTCAGCTAGCTGTGTTAATATCCCAAGTCACAAAACATAATCAGACTGGTGTGTTTTTCCAGGCTTGAAGCGTTCAGTTTAGCTGAATTCCCTCTGAGCCCGGTTCACGGCTGACAGAAGTGGAACCTGATGTGCCTTTGTAGCTTATCCGCCTGATGTGTTGCATGTTCTGAGCTGCTTTTCTGCTCATCATAACCGTAAATAGTGGTTATCATAGGCTTCTTGGTGCCCTAAACCAGTTGTCCTTGTCTCCCTTGTTGGAGGTTTGTCATGCTGATACGTATGCAGAGGAATGCTATTAGTTTATGGGGAACCGTAGGAACCGGGGAACGGAAGTGAGTCCTGAGGGGCCAAACACTATGGATTTTGTCATAGTTTGTAGCCTTCCTCTATGCTCAAAGCCGCCTGTTCATTCTTTTTAACTTCCTCATTCACAAGTCCACAGAAGTTAGATGTTTTATAGATGTTTTTTTTGGCTTTTCACACCATTCTATGTAAACTCTAGATACTGTTCTGTATGAAAATCCCAGGACATCAGCGATTTCTGGAAGCCTGTCTGCAACCAGCAGCTATAACACATCATGATTTTTTCCCCCTGTTCTGAAGTTTGATACGAACATTAACTGAAGCACTTGACCTTCGTCATCATAATTTAATGCGTTATAGAAGAAGAAGAAGTGGGGCATGAAGCCTTTGTTATCGCCACACATACATTACAGCATAGTGGAATTCTTTTCTTCGCATATCCCAGCTGAGGAAGTTGGGGTCAGAGCGCAGGGGCAGCTATGATACAGCGCCCCTGGAGCAGAGAGGGTTAAGGGCCTTGCTCAATTGCCCAACAGTGGAGCTTGGTGGTGCTGGGGCTTGAACCCCGATCCACGACCCAGAGCCTTAACCACTTGAGCCACCACTGCCCCATTGTTGACTGATTGGATACTTGCTTGGAGGGTCGTGTGTACAAGTGTTCCTGATAAAGTGGCCACGTTCCACTTTAACCCGAGTGAAGAATTTGCAGCTGGATTTCAGCTTTTTCCATCAGATCTATTCAGATTAGCGATTAAAATGTGTACTCGAGTGAAGGAACTTGTCTGTTTTTCATGATCCAATCAAATCCCGAATATCCAGTTTCTTGTTTTCTTCTGAAAAATGTGACGCATTCTGGAAAAAAAAAATCCTCATTGTTTCCATTCCATATTGTACACTCAGCGGTTTGTGATGGAGATTATTTGAAGATAGCTGGTTGAAACTCAAAACAAATACAGCTCCTTCCTGAGCTGTTCCCACTGAAGCCCCGCCCTCCATAATCTATATTTGCTATTTCTTTGCTATTTTTAGCGAAAATGTTTCCCTCAGAACCCTGTCTGAAAAGGGAACACACTGTTTTAGGGTTCTGTGTGTTACTGATTGGTTGGAATTTAATGGTCCAACTCCTCACACATCAGTAACAAACACTTCAATGCTTCAGCTCTCTCTCCCTGACTTGCTGAATGTTTTTTTTTTCCATATCAGATTTCATGTTTTGGGTACAAGCACCATGTTAGCAAGAGTGTTTGCTAGCTTCACACACAGACACTGTAGAGGATTATGCTATGTAGAAATAAGAACGTTCTCTCACACACACAAGCTTTAGTTATAGAACCGATTCCACCATGCCATTTGCTAAAATGCTAATTTTACAGCTACGGGCTAGATAGTGTTAAATAGAATGGGCTAACACAGGAACTAGTGCTATAGTAAACATATTTAAAAGACTAAGGTGCTGTAACGCATGAATTTCCCTCATGGGATCAATAAAATCTATCTATTTATCGTGAAGATACAAACTAGCTTTTTAGTAAACAAGCTAACATATACACTTGTTTTATAGTAAACAGGCTAATACACAAGCTAGAATTATAGTAACCAGGCTAATGTGCAAACTAGCTTTATTGACTGGCTAACAAACAAATTATTGTTGTAGTATTTAAGCTTAATATACTAAAGTAGCATTATTATAAGCATGCAAATACAGAGCTAGCATTATAGATAACAAACTAGAACAGAAACATGGGTTATAGTAAACAGGCTAACACACGAATTAGCATTATAGAGAACAAGCTAGCACACAAACATGGGTTGTAGTAAAGAAGCTAACACACAAACTAGCATTATAGTAACTAAAGTAACACTAACTAATGTTAGATAGATTAGCATTTCTGGCATTATTTTGAAGACAATCACACAGAAGAATCAGGCTAGTAAACAAGCTAGAATTGCAACAAACAGGCTAACACAAGCTACCACTGATCAAATAATAAATGCTAAATAAATATATTTAAATTATGTTTTTCCGCTACAGTGCAGCATGTCAGATTAAATGATTGCGTTAGGGACTAACAGATTACACAAGCTTCTAGCTCTTTCCACACTTGGGTGTGGTTTTGTGTCCAAAGATGTCAGTGTTGTTGAGACAACTTGGGAGTCATGCGAGTCACAGCAGCTGCACGGAAGCCGTAAGGAGCAAACAGACAGCGATGTAGGTAGCATACGAGTGTGTAATGTGTGTCACATGACTTATTAGCAAACACTCAGAGATGGCGTGAGCTGAGTCACAATCCCCTAAATATCGCTGTCTGTCTTTGCAGGTTGAACACGTCAGACTCTTACATTTTATTCACCTTAATCCTTATTATGTAAACACAGAAAGCATGATATGTTAATATTTAGGCTTGGAAGCAGGAACCACACAACATTTTACACTTCTTTCAGGTTCCAGTGAAATTTTATGAAATGTGAAAGTTCACTTTATCAGTTGAGGACAACATAATCTGTGTAAACACACTGTAATGTATACAGAGCTGCAAGCGTAGGACAACACGTCCTGCACCTTCTGCCTGAGACGTGTCTGCTTTGAAATATTTCAACATGATGGTTTTTCATTTATGATATTTCTTTTCAAAAGTCAGTAAAATCCCATTTTGCTCTGTGAAGGACATTCTGACTGAATTACACACAACACAAATACACACAAAACACACAGATGCAATAAACGGGATACCAGAAAAATAGCATTATAGAAAAAAAAATTGCATTATAGTAAAGAGTAACATAGAAACTAGAGTACAGGCTAACACATACAAACAGGCTAAAGCAAAAACAAGCTTTATAGTAAACAGACTA
>JAUCMX010000016.1:5113028-5193028 GCA_033459395.1 Hemibagrus guttatus | reverse complement strand
GTGTCTGTTTTGACAGAAACAGCTTCTACAAATACACGTTACACTGAGCTGACGTCTCCAGAGAACAGTATGGCCTCCACTATAGCAGCTCAGAGGCCTACATCCAGTGCATCAGACCTGGCTTCCACAAGGTCACAGCAAACTGAAACCCCACGAGTGACCACAGAAGCGGAAACACAAAGTATTTTGTTTGTCAGAACCACATCAGAACCTTCACCTCCTCAGCAGAGAACAATAGACTCACCATCATCTACCATCAGTGACATGACTCTAGACACAGTTACAGACAATGAATCTACTCTTACTGCTCTTTCTGCTGACCTCGCTAACACCATTACTGACTCTTCAGACAGCACAATGAGCACCATCATGTCTAGTTATGCTACTGTCACATCTTCATCCAGCTATAGCACCACTCCATATCCATCAAATACACACCACACTGAGCTGATGTCTCCAGAGAACAGAATGACCTCTACTATAGCAACTATAGTACAGCTATAGCACCACTCCATATACATCAACTCCATTAACTGAAGGTATGGTGCTCCATGCAAGTATCAGAAGCTTGTTTAGTTTATAGGACAATAGAAGCTTATTACTTCAAATACCCCTGCTTGTTAGGAAGCTTGGGTCAGAATTTACACAGAGCCTCTGAAGAAGAGAGTTTTAAGGGCCTTGCTCAAATTTCTAATAGCAACAGCTTGAACTCAACCTTCTGATCAATAGCCAAGGGTATTTTTAGAAGGCTCCAGTGGTTCTAAAAGGTACTGAAGGGTCCATAGGACCCCAGGCATAAAGGCTAATTTGAGTGTACATTCTGATAAATGGGATAGCACTGTGGTGCAGCAGCCTCATATCTCCAGGGTCCCTGGGTAGATTTTAAGACAAGGTTACTGTCTGTGTTTTTTATGTAGTGTTTCTTGCAGTGTTCCCATAGGTTTTTTTTTCAAGGTCTCCTGTTACCTCCCATATACTATTTCACAGTAGGGGGCATTGGTGGCTCAGTGGTAGGTTTCTCACCTACCATGCAGAAGGCATGGGTTCAATTCACAGCCAATGCCCAAACCCCAACCACTGGATGCAGTACCGGTCCCAAGCCTGGAAAAAATGGGAGGGTTGCGTCAGGAGGGGCATCTGGCGTAAAACCTGTGCCAAGTTGGTCTGCTGTGGCGACCCTGAACAGGGAGCAGCCGAAAGCAACTTCTTATATTCTATTTCATAGTGCATTCTAAAACGTTTTATGGTATAACATCTGTTTTTAGCTCAACCAATAATGGGGTTGGGATGTTAGGCAACCATGTTGAGCCAAACACCATACAGTAAGAAGAGGATGGAACAAGGATGGAGAATGGAAGGTCTCCTCATCATGTCTTGCCCCTACTATGACTTGGACAAATGTAACAGTTCATAGAGCAATCCTCACTTGGTCAGCCATTGATAGCAAGAACTAAGGAGCAGTATAAGGGTTGGATTTGGGTTTTAATAATATTTATTATTTTAATTTTTATAATATTAATATTTCATTTTTATAATATTTTATAAGTTTACTTCTGAGCCAGAGTCTAGAAGGGCTGGAAAGCACATGTGTGATCACAGAGCTGAATCTTTGCTAGTACAGAAATTTGATGTCTTGAAAGTGATAGTAGAGGAAGGCTTACCCCAATATGTTTGGCATAGTCTTTCTGGAAAAGTTCAGGACAGGGTACTCCAGTACAACCCTGATCATGGAGTACCCTGTGCACATTTTACTGTTTTCCCTGCTCCCAAAACTACAGATTCAACCAATATCCCTTACAGAGTTGAAGGGGTTGTGTCAGAACAGAGAAAACACTAAAATGTGAAGGTCAGGAGCTATATAATGTTATATTTGATTGTTTGTGAACTAAAATATTGGTGAAATATCAAGAGTCCACACAGGAGCTGAGGGAATTCTGGAATGGTGCTATTTCTTGGAATGGTGGCTCCTAGCATGACACTAATACATCAAGTATTAATATGTCTTCAACTTATACTACTTATACACAAAACAACACACAATTACACAAGATATCAATTAAATGTTGTAACTTACATCTTGTGTAAACTGGTGAAAGACACCTGATCCCTTCAAGAACAAGCTAAACTGACATACAAGTTTAGTTGGATCAGGTGTGTTAGATTAAGGTTAATACTGAGCTTTGCAGAAAACTCCATGATTTAAACAAATGTGTAGCCCTTCATTTTAGAAAAAAATGATCTGTTTTATTTTTTGGTTACTCACAGTGATATTTGTGCTTACAGCTATCATGGGCACAGAAGCAGCAGATCCCAACACCACCACTACAGAAACAACTACCCTCACACCAAACATCACTGCTACACCCACACCTGACTTGAACACTACCCTCACCCCAAACATCACTGCTACACCCACACCTGACTTGAACACTACCCTCACACCAAACATCACTGCTACACCCACACCTGACTTGAACACTACCCTCACACCAAACATCACTGCTACACCCACACCTGGCTTGAACACTACCCTCACACCAAACATCACTGCTACACCCACACCTGACTTGAACACTACCCTCACCCCAAACATCACTGCTACACCCACACCTGGCTTGAACACTACCCTCACCCCAAACATCACTGCTACACCCACACCTGACTTGAACACTACCCTCACACCAAACATCACTGCTACACCCACACCTGACTTGAACACTACCCTCACCCCAAACATCACTGCTACACCCACACCTGACTTGAACACTACCCTCACACCAAACATCACTGCTACACCCACACCTGACTTGAACACTACCCTCACACCAAACATCACTGCTACACCCACACCTGGCTTGAACACTACCCTCACACCAAACATCACTGCTACACCCACACCTGGCTTGAACACTACCCTCACACCAAACATCACTGCTACACCCACACCTGACTTGAACACTACCCTCACCCCAAACATCACTGCTACACCCACACCTGGCTTGAACACTACCCTCACCCCAAACATCACTGCTACACCCACACCTGACTTGAACACTACCCTCACACCAAACATCACTGCTACACCCACACCTGACTTGAACACTACCCTCACAACAAATATCACTGCTACACCCACACCTGACTTGAACACTACCCTCACACCAAACATCACTGCTACACCCACACCTGACTTGAACACTACCCTCACACCAAACATCACTGCTACACCCACACCTGACTTGAACACTACCCTCACACCAAACATCACTGCTACACCCAAACCTGACTTGAACACTACCCTCACACCAAACATCACTGCTACACCCACACCTGACTTGAACACTACCCTCACACCAAACATCACTGCTACACCCACACCTGACTTGAACACTACCCTCACACCAAACATCACTGCTACACCCACACCTGACTTGAACACTACCCTCACACCAAACATCACTGCTACACCCACACCTGACTTGAACACTACCCTCACACCAAACATCACTGCTACACCCACACCTGACTTGAACACTACCCTCACACCAAACATCACTGCTACACCCACACCTGACTTGAACACTACCCTCACACCAAATATCACTGCTACACCCACACCTGACTTGAACAATACCCTCACACCAAACATCACTGCTACACCCACACCTGACTTGAACACTACCCTCACACCAAACATCACTGCTACACCCACACCTGACTTGAACACTACCCTCACACCAAACATCACTGCTACACCCACACCTGACTTGAACACTACCCTCACACCAAACATCACTGCTACACCCACACCTGACTTGAACACTACCCTCACACCAAACATCACTGCTACACCCACACCTGACTTGAACACTACCCTCACACCAAACATCACTGCTACACCCACACCTGACTTGAACACTACCCTCACACCAAACATCACTGCTACACCCACACCTGACTTGAACACTACCCTCACATCAAACATCACTGCTACACCCACACCTGACTTGAACACTACCCTTACACCAAACATCACTGCTACACCCACACCTGACTTGAACACTACCCTCACACCAAACATCACTGCTACACCCACACCTGACCTGAACACTACCCTCACACCAAACATCACTGCTACACCCACACCTGACCTGAACACTACCCTCACACCAAACATCACTGCTACACCCACACCTGACCTGAACACTACCCTCACACCAAACATCACTGCTACACCCACACCTGACTTGAACACAACCCTCACACCAAACATCACTGCTACACCCACACCTGACTTGAACACTACCCTCACACCAAACATCACTGCTACACCCATACCAATCATCACTGCTACAACCTCAAACATCACTGCTATAACAACACCTGTTACCATCCCTACCCACACACCCAACATCACTGCTACAACCTCAAACATCACTGCTATAACCACACCTGTTATCATCTCTACCCACACACCCAACATCACTGATACAACCTCAAACATCACTGCTATAACCACACCTGCCACCATCTCTACCCACACACCCAACATCACTGATACAACCTCAAACATCACTGCTATAACCACACCTGCCACCATCTCTACCCACACACCCATCACTGATACAACCTCAAACATCACTACTGTAACCACACCAAACATAAGCACTACCCATACCAGCAACCTCACTACGCCACACAGCAGTATCACAACTGGGTCTTCGGTTCCACCTGTTACCAACACAACCGCCACACCAGGTGTGTAAACTTGCTTCTCTGCCTTAATATATAACAAAAATGATTTTTGAAAAATTTCTAACTCTCCCTCTCTCTGTATCATAGCTACCTGTCCAGATGGGTCCTGTCCACCTCTCACCATCTGTGTAAACTCTATCTGTGAGTGTCTGCCTGGAATGTATCTGTCACAAGGCCAGTGTATTGAAGGTAGGCATCAGAGAACATGCTTGGGAAAATGATAATCATTAATACTCTTATACTTCTTAATACTTCTTATTCTTTTCCTTCAGGAAAAGTGTTCCCAGGAGAGCTGCGTTTAACAAACAGAGATTTTACACCTAATATGAATGATCCTAACTCTGAGGATTTTCAAAAGATAGCCAATCCGATCATTAATTCGGTGAGGAACTGAGGAATTTCACACATCAACCTTTATTCTACATGTCTAATTAGTTTGTCTGGGAAACACCATGGACTTGATAAACAGCTGCATTTACACCGATCAGGCATAACATTGTGTGCACTGACAGGTGAAGTGAATAAGACTGATGATATCCTCATCATGGCACCTGTTAGTGGGTGGGATATATTAGGCAACAAGTGAACATTTTGTCCTCAAAGTTGATGTGTTAGAAGCAGGAAAAATGGACAAGTGTAAGGATTTGAGCGAGTTTGATGAAGGGCCAAATTGTGATGGCTAGACCACCGGATCAGATCTACAAAACTGCAGCTCTTGTGGGGTGTTCCCGGTCTGTAGTGGTCAGTATCTATCAAAAGTGGTCCAAGGGAGGAACAGTGGTGAACCGGTGACAGGGTAATGGGCGGCCAAAGGTCATTGATGCATGTGGAGAGCGAAGGCTGGCCCGTGTGATCCGATCCAACAGACGAGCTACTGTTGCTCAAATTGATGAAGAAGTTAATGCTGGTTCTGATAGAAAGGTGTCAGAATACATAGTGCATGACGGGTCAGGGCTGTTTTGGCAGCAAAAGGGGGACCAACATAATATTAGGCAGGTGCTCATAATGTTATGCCTGATCGGAGTATATAGCTTCTATCCTGCATCTATAAACTACAGGATAGAAGATTTCGGATACTCTCTGGTTAAAATATGTCACTTGGTAGCTACTTAAGAAAGGACATTTTGTAACATGGCTTGTGCCAGGACACATTTAGAAAATTTAAGGGAGTGTGTTTTTAACTTCATAAAACTAAATAAATGATGAAGTGCTTTTTTACTGTATATATTTTAATTGTATGGGCTTAAGTTTATGCATCAGGGCAGTATTCATATCCTCTCAGGGAGTTTTTCCTTGCCGTTATCAACTCAGGCTTGCTCATTAGGGATAAATGTTGGGGATAAATAGTAAATAGCTAAATATATTTGTAGTTAGGTTAGATTGCGTTGCCACTATATTATGGGAGCAATACCCATTGACATCCACTTTCTCTCTCTCTCTCTCTCTCCCTCTCTCCTGCTCTTTTTGTTTACTTTTCCAGCTGAAGAACATCTTCCGTAATACAAATGGCTATGTAAAATCTACTGTTCTGAAACTACGGTATGCATCCAGCCATTTCTCTCACCATCTTCTCTGACAAGGGTTATAATACTTTAACCAGACTTCAGGGTGCTAACCAGTTGTTGTGTGTGTGTGTGTGTGTGTGTGTGTGTGTGTGTGTGTTTGCAGTAAAGGCAGTGTGGTGGCTACAGTGAACAATGTGTTCCAGTTGAACTCTAACGCTACAGAGACGTTTGTATCGAGAGCCATAACAACTGGCAATATCATTGATGCGGTGTATACCTGTAAGTTCAGCACTGTGGACTTGAATAAAAGCTGTTGTGTTCAATTTAATGTAACTTTAATATAGTAAATTCTGTTTGGTGCATCAAAGAGAATTGTGTATGTGTGTCATACAGTGTTAGCGTATGTTCTATCGCATGACAACAAAATGCAGTGAGCTGTTATTATAAATGATAAAGACAGCTCCAAAGTTCAGAAATGTATAGCTATTTAAATCAGTTTGATTTATTCATTTATTATTTAGTTTAATTATATTTATATTAAATATAATTGCGTTAAATATATTTCTAACTATGACATGCTGATAGTGCTTATCTATCAGTTTAGGCCACGCCCAGTTCTGGCTTTAATCCAAATACACTATATGGCTAAAGGTATGTGGACACCTGACCAATCACTCCTGCGTGGTTTTGGTGATTTGTGTTTATTCATTCATTGTCTACCGCTTATCCGAACTATTCTCGGGTCACGGGGAGCCTGTGCCTATCTCAGGCGTCATTGGGCATCAAGGCAGGATACACCCTGGACGGAGTGCCAACCCATCGCAGGGCACACACACACACACTCTCATTAACTCACGCAATCACACACTACAGACAATTTAGAGATGCCAATCAACCATGCATGTCTTTGGACTGGGGGGAGGAAACCCCCGAGGCACAGGGAGAACATGCAAACTCCACACACACGGCGGAGGCGGGAATTGAACCCCCAACCCTGGAGGTGTGAGGCAAACGTGCTAACCACTAAGCCACTAAGCCACCATGCCCCCATTTGTGTTTATTAAGCCATGGTAAATACTATTGTCAGTATGAGGAGGCGGTCTGGGGTGCAGTCGGTGTTCCAGTTCATCCCAAAGGTGTTCAGTGGGCTCAAAGTCAGGGCTCAGTACAGGACACTCGAGTACATCCAGGAACAGTGTTTTAGCCTCTTAGTTCCAGTGAAGGGATATTTTTTGTATGTTCCTGCCTACAAAGACATTCTAGACAATTCTGTCCATCCAACTTTGAAGCAAAAGTTTGGGGAGGAACCACGTATGGCTGTGATGGTCCACATACTTTTGGCTATATAGTGTAGAACTGGATATGGACTCGGTAGAAAATGTGGAGCAAGGAGTAAAAGTGGAAGTGTATAATAGCATACAATGAATTGGTAGACAATCAATGTCTTTTGAGGTGAATGTGTAATGATTTTAAAAGACATTTTCCGTAAATAAAGACAGACAGACAGACACCTTTATTGAAACACTGCATTACTTTGAAAATTGTTTCTCTTTGCATTCTTTTCCTGGTTTTCATAGAAGCTCTGTCTTTCCTTGTGTGTGTTTGTGTGTAGCTACGAGTCTCTGTGTGCAGAATCCATGTGACACCAGTACCACAACATGTAACGATAATGCAGATGGCTCTTCTACTTGCATGTGCATCCAGGGCTACATACCAAATGCTTTTTCTTTAAAAAGCTGTACAGGTGTGTGTGTGTGTGTGTGTGTGTGTGTGTGTGTGTGTGTGTGTGTGTGTGTTAAATGAGTGCACACAAAGGTGTTCAAATGGCTTTACAGTAACCCTGAAATGTCTGATAGAATAAAGTCCTAAAAGTCGTTCATGGACATCTCATTGTGGAGCCACCGACCACTTTATTAGGAACACCTGTACGCCTGCTCAGTCATGTGATTATCTAAACAGCCAATTGTGTGGCAGCTGAACATCAGATTGGGGAAAAATTGTGATCTCAGTAATCTTAACCATTAAAGCATGGATATCTACAGTACCTCAAAAAATCCACTGTTTACATCCGCAGTGAGCAGAAAAGCATCTCAGAATAATTAAAAGTTCTTCAAAGCATCAAAGGACCACTTTAAGTGTAAAATAAATGCCATGGAGCTCCTTAGTACAGATATATTTAATAGTCCCTACAAAAATTCAGCTTTTCATTAATAAATATACAAACAAAAAGATCCAAAACATCTTTTTTGGTTACTGATGTTTAGATTTGGATGAGATATATTTCCCCATACACTCAAATTACAAAAAAGTCTGTGTTTATTTTGTTGAACTGTTTTTGTGTTTCGAGGTGAGACAGTCCGCAGGTTTCTTAGGTACAATAATGACAAAAAAGAGAGATGCAATGTATCCAGTTTAACATACTCACACATACTCTGTTTTTATTTTCTCAGCCTGTCCCAGTGGCCAAAGAGCAGAAGGCCAGAAATGTGTGCCGTGAGTAATCTGGTCTTAAATCTCCCAAGTAAAACCTCTGGCCTTGTTATGATGGCCTCATGTGGTTGTTACAACTGCCCCCTAGTGTTGTAGTAATCTATCAGCATGATAAAGTGATGGATGAGTTAATAATGTTGCTTGTCACTGCGGCTTTTCAGCACTTTTAATTGTGTCATTTATTTTCCAGGTGTGCGTTTGGTTATTCTGGCTTCAACTGTAATGACTGTGAGTTACGCTCATTTTATTCAGGATCTAAAATGACCTCTGTCACGATTGCTGATAATACATATGTAGTTTCAAGAAGGAAACTTTTGGGGATCGGTTAAGGAATAAAAAGTTGCATTCGAGTTTCATCTAAAATGAAAAACCTTTAATATATTCCTGAGTTTTAACCCAAGACTGACTTTATAAAAAGCAGATAGACTGTATGAGCTTGTACAGTGTGCACAGTATGTTTGTATAAACACTTTACTGCTGTGTTTCTCTGTGACAGCGTCGTTGCTGGCGCTGGTGGTGGTCGCCGTGGTTTTAGGTGCCATTCTGCTCATCCTGGTGGCTCTGATCATCTTCTGCGTCCTCTGCGGGTGCGTACATGCAGGAGAAAAAAAATCTATCAATATCTTGGAATAGTTCAGACTTTTCTATAGTTTTATATAGAATTCAACAGTTCTACCAGACTTTTATTTTGCTTAATATATAGAAGTATACAATTCTACCAGACTTTTATTTTGCTTAATATATAGAAGTATACAATTCTACCAGACTTTTATTTTGCTTAATATATAGAATTCTACAGTTCTACCAGACTGTTATATCGATTCATAAAGAATTCTACAGTTCTATAAGACTTTTACATTGTTTTATACAGAATTCTACAGTACTACAAGACTTTTCTTTTGTTTGATATATAGAATTCTATATTTCTAGTAGACATTTATTTCATTTGATATAGAATTGTATAGTTCTAATAGACTTTTATATAATTTTCTATAGAATTCTATAGTATTATCAGACTTTTTCTCTTAGGTGCAATGAATTAAAGTGATGAATCCATTTGCATCTCAATGTTGCTATGAAAGTATTAAAATATTCTTTTTGTATAATGTCACATTTGTTCTGCTCTGGAATTATTGATTAGTATTTACATATTAATGAATTGTGAGAGATACATAGTGTAAGAAAATGTAGAGGAAATAGTCACATTATTTATTTATTTGTTTGTTTGTTTATTTATTTATTATTTAAAAAAACATTTTTCTATGACATTAAACATATCGTTGTATTGTATTGTTTTAAGAAATCAATTGTTTTATTTCTTACGTAGCCTTTTAAGTTGATTCCTAACCCTCCTAACTTTCCTGGGGAACAAAAATAAACATCCTTGCACTCAAAGCTCAGAATTTCGGTCAGGAGTTCATGTAAATGTTTTTTATTTATTTATTTATTTTATTCTAGCTTCACAATATTGGGATCTCTAAACTGGTCAATATTCAGTTGGAGCTTTCAATAACAAGTTTCACAAAATCTGATATTAGTAGTATGTTATGTGGTTTAGCCTGACAAATGGTGGCATTTGACAGTATTTTGTCCATGTTGTGTAAATCTCCAGAATATTTAAGTCTAACAAACGAGAATTTCACTAATATACAGTGGATATAAAAAGTCTACACACCCCTGTTAAAGGGTCAGGTTTCTGTGATGTAAAAAAAAAATGAGACCAAGATAAATCATTTCAGAACTTTTTCCAACTTTAATGTGACCTATAACCTATACAACTAAATTGAAAATAAACTGAAATCTTTTAGGGGGGTGCAGTAAAAAGTGTTTGCATACGTGTGCACACTTAAACTTTAATAGGGGTGTGTAGACTTTTTATATCCACTGTACATCCCCTACTCTGTGTGCCTCCTGATGGTCCAGTGGCAGGATCCTGCGCACTCATTGCTGTAGCCCGGGTTTGGGAGTAAACCCAGCCATTGAAGAGTTAACTCTCAGTGCCTGTCCCAAGCCCGGATAAAATGAGAGGGTTGCATCAGGAAGGGTATCCGGTGTAAAACCTGTGCCAAATCGAAACATGTGGACCAAATGATCTGCTGTAGTGACCCTGAACAGGGAGCAGCCAAAAACAACAACAACTTCCTATTGTGTGTGTGTCCACAGCTCAAAGCGCGGGTCCAGCGTCAGTAGTCCTTACTCCCAAGACCAGTTCCAGATGTGGCAATCCCACAACCTCACTCCCATCCCTCGCGCGTCTCTCGGCCACAATGCTAACACAGAGACCTATGGTACAGAGATGCCCATGCCAGACAGTAGAAAACCCAGCAACGGTTTGGTAAGTTCCCGCCAAGTCTACAAATTCACATCGTTTTCTAAATCCTGCCAGTTACAAATCAGCTCACAGTGGACACCAGTTGCCTCAATCATCATTTGTTTCTAAGCTGATCTATCAGCTGCTTCTGTAATGCATCCCCTGCTGTGAGTATGATAAATGGCATGCACACTTGCTTGTATTTCACCTGCCTGATGATGATGATGATGATAGAATTGATGAGAGCACCGCTTCCACCATCAATGCACGCTATGATGAGATCCATCACAGAGCTCTATCATTTGCCTATCGGTTAGTACAGAACACAAGTCTTATACCCAGTGAGATATCTTTAGTGATTTCAGCGAGGAGAGATCGTGATACAGTCTGATCTGGAAAGAAATCAGGCGCAGCCTCACTTCCTCAGTTTGTGTATTTATTTTCAAAACAATACACAAAATAACATAAACAGATAAACAATCTGCTTTAAAACACTTAGCAAATAATCTGACATGGATATTGATGATCTGTGAAAGAAAGTTTAGTCCATTTATAGCTATCCATTGTGGTGTAACATAATAATCAAAAATCATACAAGCTATTGTTTTTTTGGTTTGAATTAAACCCCTTTTTAGCAGTACACTAGTGAAAGCGACTTATGAGACGTTTTCAATCAGTATAAACAAATTAGCTATTTTATCTCCGCAAGTCTGTTATAAAATGAGTCAGGACTCTGTTGGCTTTCAGTGTGTTTCGTATGAGCTTCATATTAACCACCACTGTGACAGACAAAGAAATTCACTGCTGAACATGGAAACAACAAAACACGCAAATTATGACGACAGTCTCAGCATTTATGTGTACAGTACATATTAGGCACCAAACCAATCCTAGCTTTATACCAAATAACGGACACAGACGTCTCTTGTTAGTCAGTGCTCACTGGGTTATAATATATGTGGGACTTGATAGAAAACATACTTTTGAAAGTTTGATGCATGTTTCTCTGCAACTCACCTCACACATTATCTTCTTTTAAAATCTCCGTCTCATTTGTGTGTGTGTGTGTGTGTGTGTATGTGTGTGTGTCGATACGCATGTGACGTCCGTCTCGCTTTGCCGTGCATGTTTCTCAATCCCTCCGTTATGATGTTTTAGAAGTTAAGAGGAAAGGTAAGACCCGATAGCCTCATCTGCATGTCTCCTCTCTTATCCGGGCCAATCGAACAGATTTGGGTTTGCATGTGTGGCTGCTGGATGGTGGTGGACTTCCTGTTTTCTAATCAAATTCATTCACATCTCTCTTCACAATGCAACACGATGAAATCATCTGCTAGCGTAAAACAGGAGTTTCTGAAATGAAGGCTATTGCTACGTTTAAATGGAGTCGTGTCGGTTTTATAAGATTAAACAATAATTCTTTTACAGCGTTGAACTGCCAATATTAAGATTTTCCCCTATTTTTCCACCCACTTGCTATCTCTTCATTACATTATGTTGTGTAACACACTTAGAAGCAAATGCAGGCTCCCCTTTTCCACAAACATGAGCTCCCAGTCGCCTTTGTTCTCAAATCTTTTTCCTGAGGTAAATATTAATATTCGGAGAAGTTCAGTCCCATTTCCACAGTCAGCTTGTCTGCCTTTCGACTTAACAGCCTTAAAACATGTATGCTAGTTAGCTTTATGGTTAGCTCGTTTTAAACTGGGCCGTGTTTGTCACGTATGATCAGCTGAATCTGTATTTACAACTTTGGAGGTTAAAATGTTACCACAGTTCTGACTAAACTCACTGCAATTTTCACTTTATTCAGTATAAATATTCACTTATTGCTCAAATTTTGTTGTTTGAATTGATTTCCTAGTCATTTACCAAGACATCTGAGGTAAATTTTAGATTTTTAATGGTTTTGTTTGAAATATCACACTTCCGTTCTTTATACTTATACTGGCTATGTTGTTAGCCTCTAAAAGAAAATGAGAGCTATAAAAGTGCTAAAGCTACTTTGTGCTTCTTGTGATTACAAGCATTTTCAAGACTCTACATTAAAATTGAAACATAAATATTTACATTTTCTGTCAGATATCACCAGGTTCATGATTTGTTGGCATTTTGTAATAACAGACACTCGACTAGCACTCGGCGCTAAGTGAACTTGACTTGTTTAAAGTCTTTTCTTAAGAATTTACCATCACACCTGAGAGGAATGTTAGCATTTCAGAAGTTTTATCTCCTTGTCACTGTCCTTTGTCTTATACCATCAATATAAAAAACGTCCTAGCGTCAAAGCTTAGCACTTTCCACTTTCCAAGCAAGAGATCACATGAAAACACAAATTTATGACTTCCATTTGACGTACAATATATACATATATATCTCAACTGCTTTGCATGCCTTTTCCTTAATTACTAATAACCAACTTTTTTTTTTAATCGCGTCATTCCGGAAATTTAGTAATCCTCCTGCATGATGGGTGATATAAGGGATGAAAGACTGAGACATATCAGTTTCAAGGCTGACGCTAATCTGTGTTAGTCTAATTTTTACCCACTGCCTCTGTTTCAGATGGGCTCCTATGATCTCATGGCATTAGATGACATGAAAACGTTTAAAGGCAAAAACCCTTCTCGCTATTCTTACTTGGTCGAGGGTAACGACAACCCTTACTTCAATACAGCAGACGAGCAATGACATCCTGAGTGGAGAGA
This sequence comes from Hemibagrus guttatus, assembly GCA_033459395.1. NCBI lineage: Eukaryota > Metazoa > Chordata > Actinopteri > Siluriformes > Bagridae > Hemibagrus > Hemibagrus guttatus. Next base: position 5,179,259 of record JAUCMX010000016.1, on the reverse strand, counting down.
AGAGAAGAGAAGACGGGACGACACGAGATGAGATGAGAGGACGCTAGTTAATAAATATTTATGAAATGTTGGAGATGACAAAGAGGGGTAGTTTTTTTTTGTTTGATTGTTTTGTTTTTTTTTTGAAAATTGGTCCATTTTGTTCTATCGAGGAAAATTCTTCTCAAGAAACTTTCTTAGATGTATATCGGTTCCTCCTTCCCATCTGTAAATACTGTTTAAATGTTTTTGTAACAGATGTCTTTGTGCCCTTTATCATATCGCTAGAGTTGATCTTACAGAAAGTCTTAACCCTCACATTATGTTCATTATTTATATCACTTTGACCTGGGCCATGTCTTTAGATTAAAGATTCCAGTATACATGATACTGCATGTCATCTTGCTGTTGGAGTTGGTCCACACTTTATTACGATGTTATAATAACCTTAAACATATACTATTCAAGCACATAAAGAATATGCCACATTTATGAGGATACTATGGAAAGATTTTTCCAATTCCATCTAAAAATAATTTTGAAAATGATAAAAAAAATAGTTCGAATGTTCATTATAAAGAAATTGAGGCTAAATTTGATCTTTAATTTATTTATTTATTTATTTTTTTTACTAATTTTCCCCACATAGGACTGTTTTGATTAAATTTACACAAAATATAAATGGACATGAAAGGTAAGGGACATGAAAAACACCTAAACCTGTTATTCACAATTAAGCTGTTGGTCCGCATTGTTACAGTTGGCTTGGAAACATGCATACACAACTGTTTATATACTTAAATGGTGTGAGTTTGAGTTTATTTATTCTCATGATTTTTATTACGTTGTTGTGAATGTGTCACTCAGAAACGAGAGACTAAAGATCAAAAATATTTTTTAAGCATTTCTCTGTATGTTCTGATTGAATCCCACTGATTTTCTCATCGGACTTACTTTAGAATGAATCATTGCTGTACTGTGAATGTTTTCATTTTGTCTTTTTGTCTCACTTTTGCACTTTTTTTTTGCACACGTTTTAACACGCTATAATTAGGGCTTCATAATATGGAGAGATTATTACATCACAACAATGACTTATTAAAATACTTATTTAAAGTTGTGTTAAAGACTATTAAATGATATATTGTGTTGCCTTAGTTATGAGTGAATGTTTAAAAGGGCTAGAGCTCTTTGTTTAAGGGCTTGTGATTCAGTTTTCCAAAGGGACTCACTCTGCTATGAACTTCTGCTGTTTTTTCGCTGTTCGCCTCTCAGTGCTCCATTACACATAGAGATTTTTTATGCACAGTTCAGCATTTCATTCATTGCAGTGGCAGTGCCAAAAATGAATAATTTATTTAGAAGTATATTATATCTTTTTCTTTTATTCAGATGTCTACAATTTGTTGTTTTATAAATGTAAATCTTTCTTTTTTTGTAAATCGTTTTTGAAAATTGTTCAAAAATAAATATGCAAAAGACAAATAAATTTATTTATATAACCAAGTTGTAAATTGTATGACACAACAGCATATCAGATTCTACTGTTACTACATGTAACATGTAACATAACAGCACATCATATTCTACTGTTACTACATGTAACATGTAACATAACAGCACATCATATTCCACTGTTACTACATGTAACATAACAGCACATCATATTCCACTGTTACTACATGTAACATAACAGCACATCATATTCTACTGTTACTACATGTAACATGTAACATAACAGCACATCATATTCTATTGTTACTACATGTAACATGTAACATAACAGCACATCATATTCCACTGTTACTACATGTAACATAACAGCACATCATATTCTACTGTTACTACATGCAACATAAAAGCACATCATATTCTACTGTTACTACATGGAACATGTAACAGCAATTCATATTCTACTGTTACTACATGTGACATAACAGCACATCATATTCTACTGTTACTACATGTAACATAACAGCACATCATATTCTACTGTTACTACATGTAACATAACAGCACATCATATTCTACTGTTACTACATGCAACATAAAAGCACATCATATTCTACTGTTACTACATGGAACATGTAACAGCACATCATATTCTACTGTTACTACATGAGACATAACAGCACATCATATTCTACGGTTACTACATGTAACATAACAGCATATCATATTCCACTGTTACTACATGCAACATAACAGCACATCATATTCTACTGTTACTACATGCAATATAACAGCACATCATATTCTACTGTTACTACATGCAACATAACAGCACATCATATTCCACTATTACTACATGTAACATAACAGCACATCATATTCTACTATTACTACATGTAACATAACAGCACATCATATTCTACTGTTACTACATGTAACATAACAGCACATCATATTCTACTGTTACTACATGTAACATGTAACAGCACATCATATTCTACTGTTACTACATGTAACATAACAGCACATCATATTCCACTGTTACTATATGTAACATAACAGCACATCATATTCTACTGTTACTACATGCAACAAAACAGCACATCATATTCCACTATTACTACATGTAACATGTAACAGCACATCATATTCTACTGTTACTACATGTAACATGTAACAGCACATCATATTCTACTGTTACTACATGCATCATGTAACAGCACATCATATTCCACTGTTACTATATGTAACATAACAGCACATCATATTCTACTATTACTACATGTAACATAACAGGACATCATATTCTACTATTACTACATGTAACATAACAGCACATCATATTCTACTGTTACTACATGTAACATGTAACAGCACATCATCTTCCACTATTACTACATGTAACATAACAGCACATCATATTCCACTGTTACTATATGTAACATAACAGCACATCATATTCCACTGTTACTACATGTAACATAACAGCACATCATATTCCACTATGTAACATAACAGCACATCATATTCTACTGTTACTATATGTAACATAACAGCACATCATATTCTACTGTTACTACATGTAACATAACAGCACATCATATTCCACTGTTACTACATGTAACATAACAGCACATCATATTCCACTGTTACTACATGTAACATAACAGCACATCATATTCTATTGTTACTACATGTAACATAACAGCACATCATATTCTACTGTTACTACATGTAACATGTAACAGCACATCATATTCTACTGTTACTACATGTAACATAACAGCACATCATATTCTACTGTTACTACATGTAACATAACAGCACATCATATTCTACTGTTACTACATGTAACATAACAGCACATCATATTCTACTGTTACTACATGTAACATAACAGCACATCATATTCTACTGTTACTACATGCACCATAACCGCACATCATATTCCACTGTTACTACATGTAACATAACAGCACATCATATTCTATTGTTACTACATGCAACATAACAGCACATCATATTCTATTGTTACTACATGTAACATGTAACATAACAGCACATCATATTCCACTGTTACTACATGTAACATAACAGCACATCATATTCTACTGTTACTACATGTAACATAACAGCACATCATATTCTACTGTTATTACATGTAACATGTAACAAAACAGCACATCATATTCCACTGTTACTACATGTAACATAACAGCACATCATATTCCACTGTTACTACATGTAACATAACAGCACATCATATTCCACTGTTACTACATGCAACATAACAGCACATCATATTCTACTGTTACTACATGTAACATAACAGCACATCATATTCTACTGTTACTACATGTAACATAACAGCACATCATATTCTACTGTTACTACATGTATCATAACAGTACATCATATTCTACTGTTACTACATGCAACATAACAGCACATCATATTCCATTATTACTACATGTAACATAACAGCACATCATATTCTACTGTTACTACATGTAACATGTAACAGCACATCATATTCTACTGTTACTACATGTAACATGTAACAGCACATCATATTCTACTGTTACTACATGTAACATAACAGCACATCATATTCTACTGTTACTACATGCAACATAACAGCACATCATATTCCACTATTACTACATGCAACATAACAGCACATCATATTCTACTATTACTACATGTAACATAACAGCACATCATATTCTACTGTTACTACATGTAACATAACAGCACATCATATTCTACTGTTACTACATGCAACATAACCGCACATCATATTCTACTGTTACTACATGCAACATAACAGCACATCATATTCCACTATTACTACATGTAACATAACAGCACATCATATTCTACTGTTACTACATGTAACATGTAACAGCACATCATATTCTACTGTTACTACATGCAACATAACAGCACATCATATTCCACTATGTAACATAACAGCACATCATATTCTACTGTTACTACATGCAACATAACAGCACATCATATTCCACTGTTACTACATGTAACATAACAGCACATCATATTCTACTGTTACTACATGTAACATAAAAGCACATCATATTCTACTGTTACTACATGGAACATGTAACAGCACATCATATTATACTGTTACTACATGTAACATAACAGCACATCATATTATACTGTTACTACATGTAACATAACAGCACATCATATTCTACTGTTACTACATGTAACATAACAGCACATCATATTCTACTGTTACTACATGCAACATAAAAGCACATCATATTCTACTGTTACTACATGGAACATGTAACAGCACATCATATTCTACTGTTACTACATGAGACATAACAGCACATCATATTCTACGGTTACTACATGTAACATAACAGCATATCATATTCCACTGTTACTACATGCAACATAACAGCACATCATATTCTACTGTTACTACATGCAACATAACAGCACATCATAGTCTACTGTTACTACATGCAACATAACAGCACATCATATTCCACTATTACTACATGTAACATAACAGCACATCATATTCTACTATTACTACATGTAACATAACAGCACATCATATTCTACTGTTACTACATGTAACATAACAGCACATCATATTCTACTGTTACTACATGTAACATAACAGCACATCATATTCCACTATTACTACATGTAACATAACAGCACATCATATTCTACTATTACTACATGTAACATAACAGCACATCATATTCCACTGTTACTACATGTAACATAACAGCACATCATATTCTACTGTTACTACATGTAACATAACAGCACATCATATTCTACTGTTACTACATGCAACATAACAGCACATCATATTCCACTGTTACTACATGTAACATAACAGCACATCATATTCTATTGTTACTACATGCAACATAACAGCACATCATATTCTATTGTTACTACATGTAACATGTAAAATAACAGCACATCATATTCCACTGTTACTACATGTAACATAACAGCACATCATATTCTACTGTTACTACATGTAACATAACAGCACATCATATTCTACTGTTACTACATGTAACATGTAACAAAACAGCACATCATATTCCACTGTTACTACATGTAACATAACAGCACATCATATTCCACTGTTACTACATGTAACATAACAGCACATCATATTCCACTGTTACTACATGTAACATGTAACAGCACATCATATTCTACTGTTACTACATGTAACATAACAGCACATCATATTCTACTGTTACTACATGTAACATAACAGTACATCATATTCCACTGTTACTACATGTAACATCACAGCACATCATATTCTATTGCTACTACATGTAACATAACAGCACATCATATTCCACTGTTACTATATGTAACATAACAGCACATCATATTCCACTGTTACTACATGTAACATAACAGCACATCATATTCCACTATGTAACATAACAGCACATCATATTCTACTGTTACTATATGTAACATAACAGCACATCATATTCTACTGTTACTACATGTAACATAACAGCACATCATATTCCACTGTTACTACATGTAACATAACAGCACATCATATTCCACTGTTACTACATGTAACATAATAGCACATCATATTCTATTGTTACTACATGTAACATAACAGCACATCATATTCTACTGTTACTACATGTAACATGTAACAGCACATCATATTCTACTGTTACTACATGTAACATAACAGCACATCATATTCTACTGTTACTACATGTAACATAACAGCACATCATATTCTATTGTTACTACATGTAACATGTAACATAACAGCACATCATATTCCACTGTTACTACATGTAACATAACAGCACATCATATTCCATTGTTACTACATGCAACATAACAGCACATCATATTCTATTGTTACTACATGTAACATGTAACATAACAGCACATCATATTCCACTGTTACTACATGTAACATAACAGCACATCATATTCTACTGTTACTACATGTAACATAACAGCACATCATATTCTACTGTTACTACATGTAACATGTAACAAAACAGCACATCATATTCCACTGTTACTACATGTAACATAACAGCACATCATATTCCACTGTTACTACATGTAACATAACAGCACATCATATTCCACTGTTACTACATGCAACATAACAGCACATCATATTCTACTGTTACTACATGTAACATAACAGCACATCATATTCTACTGTTACTACATGTAACATAACAGCACATCATATTCTACTGTTACTACATGTAACATAACAGTACATCATATTCTACTGTTATTACATGCAACATAACAGCACATCATATTCCACTATTACTACATGTAACATAACAGCACATCATATTCTACTGTTACTACATGTAACATGTAACAGCACATCATATTCTACTGTTACTACATGTAACATGTAACAGCACATCATATTCTACTGTTACTACATGTAACATAACAGCACATCATATTCTACTGTTACTACATGCAACATAACAGCACATCATATTCCACTATTACTACATGCAACATAACAGCACATCATATTCTACTATTACTACATGTAACATAACAGCACATCATATTCTACTGTTACTACATGTAACATAACAGCACATCATATTCTACTGTTACTACATGCAACATAACCGCACATCATATTCTACTGTTACTACATGCAACATAACAGCACATCATATTCCACTATTACTACATGTAACATAACAGCACATCATATTCTACTGTTACTACATGTAACATGTAACAGCACATCATATTCTACTGTTACTACATGAGACATAACAGCACATCATATTCCACTATGTAACATAACAGCACATCATATTCTACTGTTACTACATGCAACATAACAGCACATCATATTCCACTATGTAACATAACAGCACATCATATTCTACTGTTACTATATGCAACATAACAGCACATCATATTCTACTGTTACTACATGTAACATAACAGCACATCATATTCCACTGTTACTACATGTAACATAAAAGCACATCATATTCTACTGTTACTACATGGAACATGTAACAGCACATCATATTCCACTATGTAACATAACAGCACATCATATTCTACTGTTACTACATGCAACATAACAGCACATCATATTCTACTGTTACTACATGCAACATAACAGCACATCATATTCTACTGTTACTATATGCAACATAACAGCACATCATATTCTACTGTTACTACATGGAACATAACAGCACATCATATTCCACTGTTACTACATGTAATATAAAAGCACATCATATTCTACTGTTACTACATGGAACATGTAACAGCACATCATATTCTACTGTTACTACATGTAACATAACAGCACATCATATTCTACTGTTACTACATGTAACATAACAGCACATCATATTCTACTGTTACTACATGTAACATAACAGCACATCATATTCTACTGTTACTACATGCAACATAAAAGCACATCATATTCTACTGTTACTACATGGAACATGTAACAGCACATCATATTGTACTGTTACTACATGACACATAACAGCACATCATATTCTACGGTTACTACATGTAACATAACAGCATATCATATTCCACTGTTACTACATGCAACATAACAGCACATCATATTCTACTGTTACTACATGCAACATAACAGCACATCATAGTCTACTGTTACTACATGCAACATAACAGCACATCATATTCCACTATTACTACATGTAACATAACAGTACATCATATTCTACTGTTACTACATGCAACATAACAGCACATCATATTCTACTGTTACTACATGTAACATAACAGCACATCATATTCCACTATTACTACATTTAACATAACAGCACATCATATTCTACTATTACTACATGTAACATAACAGCACATCATATTCCACTGTTACTACATGTAACATAACAGCACATCATATTCTACTGTTACTACATGTAACATAACAGCACATCATATTCTACTGTTACTACATGCAACATAACAGCACATCATATTCCACTGTTACTACATGTAACATAACAGCACATCATATTCTTTTGTTACTACATGCAACATAACAGCACATCATATTCTATTGTTACTACATGTAACATGTAACATAACAGCACATCATATTCCACTGTTACTACATTTAACATAACAGCACATCATATTCTACTGTTACTACATGTAACATAACAGCACATCATATTCTACTGTTACTACATGTAACATGTAACAAAACAGCACATCATATTCCACTGTTACTACATGTAACATAACAGCACATCATATTCCACTGTTACTACATGTAACATAACAGCACATCATATACCACTGTTACTACATGTAACATGTAACAGCACATCATATTCTACTATTACTACATGTAACATAACAGCACATCATATTCTACTGTTACTACATGTAACATAACAGCACATCATATTCCACTGTTACTACATGTAACATAACAGCACATCATATTCTATTGTTACTACATGTAACATAACAGCACATCATATTCCACTGTTACTATATGTAACATAACAGCACATCATATTCCACTGTTACTACATGTAACATAACAGCACATCATATTCCACTATGTAACATAACAGCACATCATATTCTACTGTTACTATATGTAACATAACAGCACATCATATTCTACTGTTACTACATGTAACATAACAGCACATCATATTCCACTGTTACTACATGTAACATAACAGCACATCATATTCCACTGTTACTACATGTTACATAACAGCACATCATATTCTATTGTTACTACATGTAACATAACAGCACATCATATTCTACTGTTACTACATGTAACATGTAACAGCACATCATATTCTACTGTTACTACATGTAACATAACAGCACATCATATTCTACTGTTACTACATGTAACATAACAGCACATCATATTCTACTGTTACTACATGCACCATAACCGCACATCATATTCCACTGTTACTACATGTAACATAACAGCACATCATATTCTATTGTTACTACATGTAACATGTAACAGCACAACATATTCTACTGTTACTACATGTAACATGTAACAGCACATCATATTCTACTGTTACTACATGTAACATAACAGCACATCATATTCTACTGTTACTACATGCAACATAACAGCACATCATATTCCACTATTACTACATGCAACATAACAGCACATCATATTCTACTATTACTACATGTAACATAACAGCACATCATATTCTACTGTTACTACATGTAACATAACAGCACATCATATTCTACTGTTACTACATGCAACATAACCGCACATCATATTCTACTGTTACTACATGCAACATAACAGCACATCATATTCTACTGTTACTACATGCAACATAACAGCACATCATATTCTACTGTTACTATATGCAACATAACAGCACATCATATTCTACTGTTACTACATGTAACATAACAGCACATCATATTCCACTGTTACTACATGTAACATAAAAGCACATCATATTCTACTGTTACTACATGGAACATGTAACAGCACATCATATTCCACTATGTAACATAACAGCACATCATATTCTACTGTTACTACATGCAACATAACAGCACATCATATTCTACTGTTACTACATGCAACATAACAGCACATCATATTCTACTGTTACTATATGCAACATAACAGCACATCATATTCTACTGTTACTACATGGAACATAACAGCACATCATATTCCACTGTTACTACATGTAACATAAAAGCACATCATATTCTACTGTTACTACATGGAACATGTAACAGCACATCATATTCTACTGTTACTACATGTAACATAACAGCACATCATATTCTACTGTTACTACATGTAACATAACAGCACATCATATTCTATTGTTACTACATGTAACATAACAGCACATCATATTCCACTGTTACTATATGTAACATAACAGCACATCATATTCTACTATTACTACATGTAACATAACAGCACATTATATTCTATTGTTACTACATGTAACATAACAGCACATCATATTCTACTGTTACTACATGTAACATGTAACAGGACATCATCTTCCACTATTACTACATGTAACATAACAGCACATCATATTCCACTATGTAACATAACAGCACATAATATTCTACTTTTACTATATGTAACATAACAGCACATCATATTCTACTGTTACTACATGTAACATAACAGCACATCATATTCCACTGTTACTACATGTAACATAACAGCACATCATATTCCACTGTTACTACATGTAACATAACAGCACATCATATTCTATTGTTACTACATGTAACATAACAGTACATCATATTTTACTGTTACTACATGTAACAGCACATCATATTCTACTGTTACTACATGTAACATAAGAGCACATCATATTCTACTGTTACTACATGCAACATAACAGCACATCATATTCTACTGTTACTACATGCAACATAACAGCACATCATATTCCACTATTACTACATGTAACATAACTGCACATCATATTCTACTATTACTACATGTAACATAACAGCACATCATATTCCACTGTTACTACATGTAACATAACAGCACATCATATTCTACTGTTACTACATGTAACATAACAGCACATCATATTCTACTGTTACTACATGTAACATAACAGCACATCATATTCTACTGTTACTACATGCACCATAACCGCACATCATATTCCACTGTTACTACATGGAACATAACAGCACATCATATTCTATTGTTACTACATGCAACATAACAGCACATCATATTCTATTGTTACTACATGTAACATGTAACATAACAGCACATCATATTCCACTGTTACTACATGTAACATAACAGCACATCATATTCTACTGTTACTACATGTAACATGTAACAAAACAGCACATCATATTCCACTGTTACTACATGTAACATAACAGCACATCATATTCCACTGTTACTACATGTAACATAACAGCACATCATATTCCACTGTTACTACATGCAACATAACAGCACATCATATTCTACTGTTACTACATGCAACATAACAGCATATCATATTCTACTGTTACTACATGTAACATAACAGCACATCATATTCTACTGTTATTACATGTAACATAACAGTACATCATATTCTACTGTTACTACATGCAACATAACAGCACGTCATATTCCACTATTACTACATGTAACATAACAGCACATCATATTCTACTGTTACTACATGTAACATGTAACAGCACATCATATTCTACTGTTACTACATGTAACATAACAGCACATCATATTCTACTGTTACTACATGCAACATAACAGCACATCATATTCCACTATTACTACATGCAACATAACAGCACATCATATTCTACTGTTACTACATGTAACATAACAGCACATCATATTCTACTGTTACTACATGCAACATAACAGCACATCATATTCTACTGTTACTACATGTAACATAACAGCACATCATATTCTACTGTTACTACATGCAACATAACCGCACATCATATTCTACTGTTACTACATGCAACATAACAGCACATCATATTCCACTATTACTACATGTAACATAACAGCACATCATATTCTACTGTTACTACATGTAACATGTAACAGCACATCATATTCTACTGTTACTACATGCAACATAACAGCACATCATATTCCACTATGTAACATAACAGCACATCATATTCTACTGTTACTACATGCAACATAACAGCACATCATATTCCACCATGTAACATAACAGCACATCATATTCTACTGTTACTATATGCAACATAACAGCACATCATATTCTACTGTTACTACATGTAACATAACAGCACATCATATTCCACTGTTACTACATGTAACATAACAGCACATCATATTCCACTGTTACTACATGTAACATAACAGCACATCATATTCTATTGTTACTACATGTAACATAACAGCACATCATATTCTACTGTTACTACATGTAACATAACAGCACATCATATTCTACTGTTACTACATGTAACATGTAACAGCACATCATATTCTACTGTTACTACATGTAACATAACAGCACATCATATTCTACTGTTACTACATGTAACATGTAACAGCACATCATATTCTACTGTTACTACATGTAACGTAACAGCACATCATATTCTACTGTTACTACATGTAACATGTAACAGCACATCATATTCTACTGTTACTACATGTAACATAACAGCACATCATATTCTACTGTTACTACATGTAACATGTAACAGCACATCATATTCCACTATTACTACATGTAACATAACAGCACATCATATTCCACTGTTACTATATGTAACATAACAGCACAACATATTCCACTATTACTACATGTAACGTAACAGCACATCATATTCTACTGTTACTACATGTAACATGTAACAGCACATCATATTCTACTGTTACTACATGTAACATAACAGCACATCATATTCTACTGTTACTACATGTAACATGTAACAGCACATCATATTCCATTATTACTACATGTAACATAACAGCACATCATATTCCACTGTTACTACATGTAACATAACAGCACAACATATTCCACTATTACTACATGTAACATAACAGCACATCATATTCTACTATTACTACATGTAACATGTAACATGACAAGTGATAATATTGTATGATTGATGATAATATTGTATGACTGCTACAGCTGTTTACAGCCTACATAAAAAGTATATGTGGTTAAATAGAGTCTACATTATGTTAGATTACCCAGTCTATAGTTCTGTTAAACACTATGAAATAATAAATAAATAAATAAGTAAACAAACAAACAAACAAATAAATAAATAAATAGGTTCATTTTTCAAATGAGGCTTTTAGGCCCTTTGGCTTAAGTCGTACTAATCCAGGCATGGAATTATAACAGAAACTCCTGCACACACACACACGCACGCACGCACGCACGCACGCACGCACGCACGCACGCACACACACACACACACACACACACACACACACACACACACACACACACACACTCCATAAGGCTGTATATTTTCCTGTGCACTAAATCATCCAGGCAGGTTAGAGAAGTCATTTCAGTCTTGGCGACCAGCCCAGTAATAAATGAATAAATGCACTTATGGACAGTATGAAATACGTAAACAAACCTTTAAAATGACAGTATATATGATTTTTGCTGCAAAATCACAGGTCTGAGTCAGCTGTCCAGAGCCCTGATCTTTTTAATGGATAGTGTTGCTGTGTCACAGCTCCAGGGTCTCGGTTACAATCCTCAGGTTAGGTTACAGAGTCTGCGCATGTTCTCATCCCCGTGTCTCTTCCATGTGGGCTTCATTCTGGGTTCTTCAGTGTCCTTCTCACCGCACAACATGCAGGTATGACACATGAAGCACAAAAATGACTATGAGTCAGCAGACTATGCAGCAGTACTCATGACTCAGCCAGACAGGTGAGAATGAGCTATTTCTCCATAGTTCTGTTACGAAACCTACTATTACGATGCATTACAGCTGTTTTAGACAACATCACTCATTTATTCAGTATGTTCATCTTCCACTTGAAACCCACACAGACACAGTGTGAATATGTGAAGCTCTGACAGTATGCTGAGCTCAGGATTGAAGCTGCGAGACAGCAACACTGTATGCTGTGAAAAATAAATAGTGTTTTTATTACTATTCAAGACTTAGGTTTTTTGGGGGGATGTTGAAAGTCATCTTTTCCATCTAAACCAGTTTTGGAGAAAATAACAGATTCTGCCGTGAGTAATGATACTAGTTTGCTTGCTAGATATCCCTTTTCTATGTCCCTCCATGTTTGTGTGTGTGTGTGTGTGTGTGTGCATTCACAGGCGTTAAGACTTGTGTAAATCTTTCCCACAGAGACAGAGGGGTGAATCAGGGTTAACAGATGGCACCTGTGAATCAATTAGACAGAAGCCCATAATAACCTTCATGACCCTGAACGAACTCTACACTAATTAATGAAGAACACACGCCGTAAATCTCACACCCGGCCACTTCATCATGACTCTCTCTCTCTCACACACACACATGCAACACACAGTGCAGTATCCTCCTTGTCCATGAATAGAAATGTCAACAAACGCATTTTGTTTAGACACACAAATCACAGCTTCATTTCTCTCTATTAACACACAGATGTGTCGCTTTGTTTCCCGATTCGCTTCAATTCGATTTGTTCGACACTTTTAACAATACACAACAATGAATTTTCACAAAGCGGCTTTACAGAAATCCGGATCCCTAATAAGGAGTCAGAGGAGAGAGTAGCGAGGAAAGAAGCATCATGAGTCATGAGGAAGAACCCTTCTTGAGAAAACCAGTCTTTTAAGGGATTCTGTTCTCTTCTGAGTGATAGCGGATAGATGGATTATAAATCATTACAGTATTCAGGTGTAGAAGAGTAAATACATACAGGACTTATTTATAAAAGAAGCTAAGGGCAGGTTTTTGGGGAACCAGTGAACGTTTATGTAAATTTCATGTGAAAGATACTGTGCTGTCACTACTGCGGCCTGGGTTGGATTCCTGGGAAGGAAACTGAGTCTCAGTGTCAGATAAAAATGGGTGGGTTGCGTCGGGAAGCACATCAGGCGTGTGCCGATCGGTTGATTTGCTGTGGTGACTCTGAACAGAGAGAGGTCAAAGGACAACAACAACATTTTTGTAGCATTTACAGAAAAAAAACTGTCATTTATACATTCCATGAAGAAAATCGGGTTGTTTTATTATTTCAAAATTAGCTTTTTTTAAATGATTGAAATCAACATAGACACTCTTTATCCAATCCAAACTTTTAAATAAACTCATGGCAACCTGAACCAGAACTGCTCATTTTCTCAACCTATTATTAAAAAAAAACAAAAAACAAAGCAAAGCAAACAAACAAATAATAAAAAAAAAACATAGATTTAGTTCATTTCTTGCTTGCGCTTGTTGATGTGACTAACTAGCTAGCTATCTAGAATACAGAGGGTTATGCTAATACAGTTCAATACATTTCAAATACAGTTCATGGCTCATTACTACAAGCAATTAAAACAGTAGCGTTTTTTGTGTAAGTGGTTTGAAACTTTTATTTTTAGAACTATAGTAACTCAGAAGATCGTGATTATTTTCCTGAGATTCTCCTGAGTAGAAAACGTCTGCATGCTCAGCATACTGATGAGCTAATGAACTAATGAGCATTTTTCAGGTGCTATATGTTATCTATGTTATCACTTTGGGGCCTAAAAAACAGCCCCATTGTGGCAACAATAACTGAAACATTTTAAAATAAAAAGTACACAAGTTCTAACATTGGGAAATGGGATAAAACTCCATCTGAACAACTTGTGTAACATGTTTCTCATGTGTGTCTAATACATTAGCATTATTATTAGTGTTATCTGTGATATCTGCCCTCAGATCCGTGCAACTGGAACCTGCGGCACTGGATCGGTGGACAATGGGAAGTTTTTTGTTTGTGGAAAAAGGTCCAAAGATGCAGTCACAGAATCATATACACACACACACACACACGCAGACACACACAGGAAGTGAGGTGAGCACTAGACTGGTTTGTAGATCGGGGGATGGGAGATGAGGGGAGCGGCTTCCTTTTTCCTTCCTCTGCTCTCAGTGCATGGGCTTCAGTTGTGATGAAGCAAATGCAATCATCTATGAAATAAAACGCCATAGTGATGGATGGCGAGAGAGTGTGTGTACATGTGTGGGTGGGTGGGAGCGAGACAGGGATGGATGGAGTCAAATGGACGTATCAGTGTTGACTAACGACACACCAGCCCTCCATCTGTTACTACACCCACCTGCTACTGAAATGCCTAGACGAGAGAGAGAGAGAGTGTTATGAATCAATGGGAGAGGGAGGAGAAAAGGGGGGGGGTGAGTGTGTGTTGGTGAGAGAGAGAGAGAGAGAGAGAGAGAGAGAGAGAGAGAGAGAGAGAGAGGAGGGAGGAGGAAAAGAGGCAGGGAGGCAGCAGCAGAAGCCAGATAGTGACGGAGAGTGAAAGGATAACCGAGAGGAACGACAGAACCAGATTCTGAGCAAGGAGCAGACAGACAAGAGTGATACAGGTAGGATGTCTCTCTCTCTCTCTCTCTCTCTCTCTCTCTCTCTCTCTCTCTCTCTCTCTCTCTTCTTCTTTGCTGTAAATATCAATACACCATGTGTGTGTTATAATAATATATAAGATATATAGAATTATGCACACATATTGTATGTGTGTGTTTATCCCTGTGCCTTGCCTGCTATTAGTGCATCTCAGGGTCCTTTACCAACAGAGCAGAGCAGCACTGCAGACTGACTGCAGAAAAACAGACAGAGAGAAACAAAGGGATCCTCCTTTACTGAGAAGCAGGCATGAGACAATGTTTTGAGGGGCGTGTGTTTATCTTCGAGTGTGTGTGTGTGTGTGTGTGTGTGTGTGTGTGTGTGTCTGTGTAAGAGAGGGAGATAGAGAGAGAGAGAGAGAGAGAGAAAGAGAAAGAGAGAGACACACACACACACAGGGACCACATGTCAGTGCAAGCAAGCTGTAGGGAGTGTAATGGGCTGATTAGGTCTTTAGTGGTTTTAGGGGCACAGCGTCCTGTGTGTGTGTGTGTGTGTGTGTGAATGTGTTAGTCAGATTGTGTGTTAATGTTCTAAGGTTTATATGGAATATTATATACATTTATTTTGTGTGTATCTTGGACAAACAAATAATGCTGACCAATATTATGAGCTGAAGCACTGGAGCACTCAGACAATAAACAGAGCACTGATGATGAAGTGAATGTGACTCCAGCTGCTCGAAGCAGATACTATTCCATATTATTAGGCTGGCTTGTAATTGTGTGTCTGTCCAGGTTTCTATCTCTTCTTATATATATCTTAGCCTTAATTTTTGCTAAAACTCTGCTGCCGTTAACAAAAAATGTAATAATCAAGCACCTAACTGCTGGCTTAATTATCTTCTCTGTTGACTTCATGCCACTCAGAATATACGTGAAGCGGAAATATACTAAAGCAAAGACAACTGATAAACAGTAACCGTTTATTAATATTGAATATCTATTCACTTTGTGTAGCAGGAACATTTATACACTGGCTCATTCGTGCTATTATCCAATCAACACACAAAGCATAAAATCGTGCAGATAGACATCAAGAACTTGCGTCATTTTTCACTATACAGCTTGATGTCCTCTGTAGCCTTAAGTTCCTGTTCAGTGTTTGATGCATTGTGCATTTTGGGATGCTTTTCTGTTCACACTGGTTGTAAAGAGTGTTTATTTGAGTTACTGGAGCCTTCCTGTGGTAAGCAAGGCTGTCTAAGGTCAAGTCTGTGGCGTGAAGGTGGTTCTTCCAGTGCATGGTGTGTTTATTTTGCCCAAGTGACAAAACCAAAGCCCAGAAAAAAATGTAGAAAAGATTAATATATTTGTATACTTATATACCTGTGACTCTAAACTCTAAAATAATGTTTTCCCGGACTATATTTTCAGCAGCATCTTTTTGGCTTGGGGGTCCACCTTTTAATACACTTTAGCCCCACCCCCTTCTAAATTCTACCATGTCTATTGGTAAAAGTCATGCCTATGTATCAACATTTATATCTGTAAAATATAAGTAATAATACACATATTTATACATATATTTATATATGTCAGCTTGAACCAGTCTGCCCTTTCTGCCCATCAGTTTTTTTTTATCTGAACAGTTCATGAAAAGTTCATTCATTCATTCATTCATTGTCTACCGCTTATCCGAACTATTCTCGGGTCACGGGGAGCCTGTGCCTATCTCAGGCGTCAGTGGGCATCAAGGCAGGATACACCCTAGACGGAGTGCCAACCCATCGCAGGGCACACACACACTCTCACAATCCCCCCTACAGACAATTTAGAGATGCCAATCAACCTACAATGCATGTCTTTGGACTGGGGGAGGAAACCCCCGAGGCACAGGGAGAACATGCAAACTCCACACACACGGCAGAGGCGGGAATCAAACCCCCAACTCTGGAGGTGTGAGGCAAACGTGCTAACCACTTAGCAACCATGCCACCTGAAAAATTCATTTGAATATAAAAGTAAGCTGGATGTCAAAGAGATGACCGACCAAACAAGACGTTTTTTTTCATTCAGCTTCACACCCGGATTATTTAAGCACACATTAACCCCAAGTATGCATCAACAGCCAGCAAGAGGACATGCTGTATTGTTGTTGTTTTTCTGAAAAAAATAAAGCTAGCTCTATTACATTGACACTGCTAGAAAGAGGAAAAGTCCAGGGTTTGATTGAGTGAGTGAGTTCCATGCCAGGGCTTTGATTTGTCTTACATTTAAAACAAAGTAGTGCCAAAGACTCTTTTGTAACAGCAGAAATCCCAATGCAGCTCAGATTTATAGTCTGGTATTTTAGAGCCTGTATTTGAAATCACCTACACCAAGGATGGATATAGATTTACTCGACTCCATACCTCATTAGCCTCAGAACAGAGTGTACTTGATTTATTCCACTATCCAGTCCTACATGATTCTATGCTTTTTCACAAGGAAAGCCAGAAGAGCTGAATGTGGGGCAGGTCGTTGTGCCAAGTTCACTTTTACCTAGTGGAATTTCATCCAGGTCATACAGTAAAGGTTTAAAAGGATGGACTGCATGAGAAAAATGCAGAGAATACATGCTCATAAAGTAGCTAGAATTCACCAGATGACATCATAATCTGGAGATACTGTGACTAAATTGCAAATCAAAACATGTTCTGAGAAGAAGGAAATCATTTTAAAGACACAAATAAATATAAAAATTTAAAAAACTGAATAAAATAACACCACAAACAGACTATTTATGTCTTTATAAAATACTATAAAGTGTGAAGAGTTGATCAGTGATTGGTTAGTGAGAGAAATAGTGATCAGTGATTGGTCATTGAGAGCATAAGAGAGCAGTGACTGGTTGTTGAGAACAATGGAGAGCACTGATAGGTTGTTGAGATCGATGCTGAGCAGTGATTGTTGCTGAGAACAATGGTGATCATAGATTGGTTGTTAAGAGCAAAGTTGATCAGAGATTGGTCGTTGGGAACAATGGTGATTAGTGATTGGTCATTGAGAACAATGGTGATTAGTGATTGGTCATTGAGAACAATGGTGATCAGTGACTGGTTGTTGAGAACAATGGTGATCTGTGGTTTGTCATTGAGAGCAATGGTGATCAGTGATTGGTTGTTGAGAACAATGGAGATACATGATTGGTCGTTGAGAACAATGGAGAGCTGTGATTAGTCATTGAGAACAATGGTAGTCAGTGATCGGTTGTTAACAACAAAGGAGAGCCATGATTGGTCATTGAGAACAAAGGTGATGACTTATTGGTTAGTGAGAGAAATAGTGATCAGTGATTGGTCATTGAGAGCATAAGAGAGCAGTGACTGGTTGTTGAGAACAATGGAGAGCACTGATAGGTTGTTGAGATCGATGCAGAGCAGTGATTGTTGCTGAGAACAATGGTGATCATAGATTGGTTGTTAAGGGCTAAGTTGATCAGAGATTGGTCGTTGGGAACAATGGGGGTGAGTAATTTCAGGACTGCCAGAGGGCCACTTGTTAAATGAATAAGTGAGTACAGAATTAAGAGATAAACAAAAGCAAACACCAAAACATCTACACCAGTATGATGAAGGTGATGTGAAAAATAAGTGAGAGCTGTTTCTTAACTAGAGCCTTTTTTCTTACCCACCCAGTCCAGCATGCCCTCTCATTACACTATTATTATTATTTTTATTATTATAGTAAATGATGAAAATTATGAAACCCTACTTTTTTACGACTAATGCTTGTAACATTCCTGAGTACGTACTTGTCTGTGGTCAGTTGGTGGACTACAAATTATGACATTATGAATTTGTGCTTTTAACATTAGGAAGAAGACTCACTTTGCACTCACTGTAAAATACTGTTCTCTTTTTGCACACAGTCGGCGTTATGTGTCTTGTTTGTCTGCACTTGTCATTCCCTGCACTTATGTTGTATGTTTAGTTTAAAAATTCTGCACCTTAGTTTAGCTTCATGTTTGTCTGTCTGCGTCACCCTGTGGTTTTTTTTAATTTTTTTATGTGTAGCACCTCTGGTCCAGGAGGAACGTTGTTTCATTTCACCATGTACTGCATCAGCTATATACGCTTGAAGTGACAATAAAGCTTCTTTGACTTTGACTTGAAGAAAACTTGAGTCTGCTTCAGCCTTTTCTACACAATGCATAGTATAAATTCTCTCCTGCATCGCATTATCCCAAAACATCATCTCATGCCAGCAGAATATTAGATAGCATCATGACATAAGGAGTGTGATGATTCAGGAAAGAGTCACTTTATAGGAAAACCCCACACTTAAAACATCTAAACAAATCTTTTGTTGGTTGATGCTGTATTTACATTTTTTAATGGTATAAAACGTCTCTCATGCATCACAGTGGATATTACTAGCACATTTTTCACCTTTTTCACTCCCCAGTTTTCCGCTACTGTTCAGGATTAATATGAAATCTGATACTGAAATAGCGGGGACATTGGTGCAGATTCAAAGATACAGGATGCAATGCAACAACACAGTTTATTAGAGAGTCGATTCGGCTATTTCATCATCTCTGAGACGATGAGTGAGATGCTGTTAAAGGCAGATGAAGCTTTGAGCAGATTGTACATATGAAGAAAAGAAAGAGAGAGAGCTGGAAAGAATAAATGATTAAAGTGCCTCTGCATCACTGTCTTTAACTACAGTTAAAGTGAGGCCTAAATCCCAATGGCTTGACTATCAGCGTTCCAAAATAGATCGATATAATGATTAAAATTCAAGTCATTACAGGGTGTTTTTTTCCTTTGTTGTGCCAAGAAACAAACAAACCCAGGAATTGTCCTCATCTGACATCACAGTGCTTGGCTTCATAGCCACAAAATGGCCAGCAATTTCACAGCAGCAAACATATTATCCTGCTTAAAGGAGCCGAACTCATTTAAAAAAAGTCTATGAGTCTAAGTGTAAGTCTACAAATGGAGAAAATCTATAAATAAAGAATAGAAAGTGATATAAATAACCGAGTCTGTGCTGGGATGATAATTTGCACATCAACATAACACTTTGAGAGACTAAGTGCACAATATGCAGGTTTCCATCTGTTGGATTTAGTGCAAAATTCTTTTAGCTGTTTGTCCATTTGGGCAAATGGAACTTGCATTGTGATTCTCAGCAAAGGTGGAAAGAACTCAAGTAAATGTCCTTCCAGTATAAAGTATAGTTTAATGATTTAATTTCATTTAAAGTATATTTTTAGAAAGGGAAAAAACTTACTAACTTACAAATCTAACTTCAAACCTAATGACATTATGCTAATCCGGTTAATTTGTGATGCTCTTGTGCAAACCCTGTTTTCATATCACCATGTTTTCTTTTGTTTAACATAATAGTCTTTTAAATCCCTTTATTATTGTGCATAGTATAACATGGAGCATCTTATATAAATTTCCATTTCTGTCAGCCACCCTTATCCAGAGCAACTTACAATTGCTCAAGGGCCCAGCAGTGGCAGCTTGGTGGACCTGGGATTCAAACTCACAACCTTCCGAGCAGAAGCCCAACACTTTAATCAAAGGTAATAAACTAAGCGACCACATCCCCATACTAGTGGAAATTTCGATAGAATGTTAACTTGTGAAACCTGTGAATTGCAGCTATACGAACTGCAGTTCTAGAAAATTCTTACCAATCACATTATCTGACAGATGCACAAAATTAAGCCTAATAATACACCAAGTCTAATCTTAGACAAGGTAAAATTTTCTTTAAGGAAAGTCTTTTATAGAAGGAGTCTCCTTCTCCTCTTTCAGTGCTTTGTAACTGTCACGTTTTCCGGTGTCCATGTCATGAAGTAACAGACCCAGCACGCAGATAGATAAAGGACAGGTGTTTTATTTAACAAAAGAAACACAGAATCACGAAGACGCTACACAAAGACGATACAACGACGACGACCAGCCCCGAACCCTGGCAAAAGGCCTCTATAAATACAAGACATAATCATGACAACATTAGGAACAGGTGAACAACAATGGGAGAACAATAGGAACAGGCGGGGCTAAAACAAAGCACATGACATGACAAGCACTGACAAAACATGACAAGCACTGACAAAACATGACATCACACAACCCCTGCCGGAAACTCCCCCTAGTGGCCCAACACAGGGCCTACCTCCCGTAACAGTAACAGTTAGTAAGATCAGTCCAAAAAACATCTTCAGTCCAAGACTTCGGAACAGACGACTCTGTACTTTATGGTTTCTTGGTAACAGGAAAGGTTGCACATTTTTTATGTAAATTAATTTAAAGTGAGAAAAAAAACCAACATTTAACAGGAAATAATTTGCCTCTCTGACAATATTAAAAAGAAATATTATTTATTTTATTATTATTATTATTATTTTTAAAATTATTTATTACTAATAGAATTATAATGAATAATATTATTCATTATTTCGTCAAATTGTTGCTGTAAAACGCTTAAAAAGGAAAGATATTTTCTAATGAATGAATAAAAGTCTAGTTCAACAAAGTATTCTAAAGTTTAATGAGTAAGAAGATACTTTCAAATCTGCTTTATAAATAATATCAGTATAAAAAGTTTTTAGTATTTTACACTGAAAAAAAAAAAAATTAATGGATCAAAATCTTTAAATGAAGGGCAGAAGTAAAATATTTAAGTGCAAATAATGGCTGGTTTATGTTAAACTCATTAAATAGAAATGATAAATAGAAATAAAGGGAATATTATATCAGTATTTAAATGTTAGATGTTTTATATAAATGGAAATTCTGCCCTTAATTTTAATATGATTATTCATTAATTATTTCTTAGAGCGAATACTGTTCTTTTATATAAACACAAAAATGTAAATTAATTTAATAATTTATATAAATGAACATATTATCCTGCTTAAAGGAGCTGAACTCATTTAAAAAAAATCTATGAGTCTAAGTGTAAGTCTACAAATGGAGAAAATCTATAAATAAAGTATAGTGATATAAATAACCGAGTCTGTGCTGGGATGATAATTTGCACATCTCTACCGAGATAGTCGGGCTTGCCTTCACGCACAGCCTGGGCTCTGGAACCCAACTCCTTGAGAAAGGTTGGACCCTCTTCTTCTCTGGAGTGCCCCATGGTGAGAGGTGTCGGGCTGGGGTGGGCTTGCTTATAGCCCCCCAGCTCAGCCGCCATGTGCTGGAGTTTTCCCCGGTAAACGAGAGGGTTGTTTCCCTGCGCCTTTGGGCCGGGGATAGGTGTCTCACTGTTGTTTCGGCTTATGGGCCAAACGGCATTGTGGAGTACCCAACCTTCTTGGAGACCCTGCGAGGGGTGCTGGAAGGTGCTCCGACTGGGGACTCCATAGTTTTGCTGGGGGACTTCAACACCCATGTGGGCAATGACAGTGATACCTGGAGGGGCGTGATTGGGAGGAACGGCCCCCCTGATCTGAACTCGAGTGGTGTCCCCAAACGTATTGTGAGGGTCTGTTGGGAACGTCTTGCTGATTCCTCTGTTAGGGGGGTCTTCAACTCCCACCTCCGGGAGAGTTTCAACCAGATCCCGAGGTAGGTTGGAGGGGAGCTCCTTCCTCAAGTGGAGGAGTTTAAGTATCTCTGGGTCTTGTTTACGAGTGAGGGAAGGATGGATCGTTAGATTGACAGACGGATCGGTGCAGCGGCAGCAGTAATGCGGTCTATGCACCGGTCTGTTGTGGTGAAGAAGGAGCTGAGCCGGAAGATGAAGCTCTCGATTTACCAGTCAATCTACGTTCCTACTCTCACCTATGGTCATGAGCTCTGGTAAGATCCCGGATACAAGCGGCCGAAATGAGCTACCTCCGTAGGGTGGCGGGGCGCTCCCTTAGAGATAGGGTAAGGAGCTCTGTCACCCAGGAGGAGCTTGGAGTAGAGCCGCTGCTCCTCCACATCGAAAGGGGGCAGTTGAGGTGGCTCGGGCATCTGCCTCCGGGACGTCTCCCTGGGGAGGTGTTCCGGGCATGCCCCACCGGGAAGAGGCCCCGGGGAAGACCCAGGACACGCTGGAGAGACTATGTCTCTCGGCTGGCCTGGGAACGCCTCGGGGTCCCTCCGGAACAGCTGGAGGAAGTGTCTGGGGAGAGGGAGGTCTGGGCATCCCTGCTTAGACTGTTGCCCCCATGACCCGGCTCCGGATAAGTGGAAGACAATGAATGAATGAATATAAATGAATGATTATGATAATGCTTCTTTTAAGGAAGGATAGAAATACATGATGTTTTGCATGCTTCATAATAAATGAGGATAATAATAATATGATGCTAAATGAATTATAATTGCATCATAAAATATTATTGCATCATGACAACCATCATCGTAAGAAGGCTAAATATTCCCACTCCTGTTTGCACACACACACACACACACACACACACACACACACACACACATGGCATAAACAAGCTACATATATCCCTTGTCTTCTGAATACTTGGTATAACTGATCCCACAAGGTGATGATATCACTGTAAGGACTCTGGGACTGGGAATGATGTCATCACCCACAGAGAGAAGAAGAAGTTGAGTACAAATAAAATGCCACAAATTTTCACCCTCGCTTTATGTGCGTTCAACTCAATTTATAACTCTTGCCTGAAGCCTCTCTCCTTGACTTCAGTGAGCGTGAGTTTGACACAGTGAGTTCAGAATTACACCTAATACTTATTAGATCATCATGTCTTCAGAAGAAAATGGAGCTGGGTTGCATAAAGGTGTGATGGAGAGCTAATATATCCACCTGTGCAGCAAATGTGTGTGTATGTCCAGTGCTTCTCTGTTTGTCTATACACACAGCAAAAGTACCATATACTGTATATGTGCACCTATAAGGAAGGAAGCTACCATCTTTTCCTTTCCTCACCTGTCGTCCTCCATATGAGTATTAATATTTATACCGTATGCTCGGGCCAGGCTCTAGAGATAATAAGAAGGCACATGAGACACTGCTGTAATAATAGATACTTCCTTATAACAGGTTTTATGCTGTAATGCTCCACAGGGAACATTTGCAAAAACGTAAGAGCGGTGTCAAAGATGTGGTACTGCATGTGTGTCTATATGTGTGTGTGTGTGTATATAAAAATAATATGAATTTTTATATAATACATAACTCTAGTACAAAGCAACAGACCATAACTGAAGATTTTGTTACAAATAATAATCTAGCAGGGGTTAGCACGTTTGCCTCACACCTCCAGGGTTCGATTCCCGCCTCTGCCGTGTGTGTGGAGTTTGCATGTTCTCCCCGTGCCACAGGGGTTTCCTCCGGGTACTCTGGTTTCCTCCCCAATCCAAAGACATGCATGGTAAGTTCATTGGCATCTCTAAATTGTCCATAGTGTGTGTACTCCGTCCAGGGTGTATCCTGCATTGATGCCCAATAATGCCTGAGATAGGCACAGGCTCCCTGTGACCCGAGAATAGTTCAGATACACTCTCATTCACTCACGCAATCACACACTACAGACAATTTAGAGATGCCAATCAACCTACCATGCATGTCTTTGGACTGGGGGAGGAAACCGGAGTACCCGGAGGAAACCCCCGAGGCACGAGGAGAACATGCAAACTCTACACACACATGGCGGAGGCAGGAATCGAACCCCCAACCCTGGAGGTGTGAGGCAAACGTGCTAACCACTAAGCCACCGTGCCCCTCTTTTGGATTATGTTTTGTATAATTCTGTAATTTTTTATAATTTTGCCCTTTTGGTGTTTGAACTGTGCCTGTCCATTGACCACATCTTTGCCTCATGTTACTGGATTATTGTATTTTGCGTAGGGGAGCATGGATATGGATATGGATTCTTAAACTTCAGTGTCTGGGGGTTAATTTAATGGGGTGGGTTGGGGTTATGTTTTATTTAAAAAGCTATTTAGGTAGTCAACAAAGAAACATAAATTATCTGACAAAAAAAATGGGTAAAAATTATATTTTGGAGGTTTCAGTTGCTGGGGTCACATTCAATTCAATTCAATTCAATTCAATTTTATTTGTATAGCGCTTTTAACAAAGAGCATTGTCTCAAAGCAGCTTTACAGAACATAAAAAACAATAAACATACAAACAGTCCTAGATGTTAGACAAAATTTTCCCTAGTGAGCGAGCCTGAGGTGACTCAGGCGACTGTGGCAAGGAAAAACTCCCTCAGATGGTATTAGGAAGAAACCTTGAGAGGAACCAGACTCAAAAGGGAACCCATCCTCATCTGGGTGACACACGGAGAGTGTGATATGAACAATGTCCTTGCTGCATTAGTTGTGTGATGCAGATACAGCATGTGTAGAATGTTATGTGTGAAATGTCCACATAGGGTTGGCAGTGCTGCTTTGAATACTCCAGTCCTCAGAAAGCAGAACCCGGCTGGAGCTGGACCATCTCTGGATGCCACCGGAGCTGGCACAATCTCTGTGTGACTCGGGGGTGGGTAGAAGAAGGGAAACAAATGGAAAGGGATTAGCGTAGCTGCTATTCATGATATTAGGAGGCACTAGATGATGATGTGCATCTAATCGGATGTATTGGAGTACAAAGTTATGGGATTTATTAGGTGTATGCCTGGCTAAAGAGATATGTCTTTAGTCTATGTTTGAACTGGGAGACTGTGTCTGAGCCCCGAACACTGTCAGGAAGACTGTTCCAAAGTTTAGGAGCTAAATATGAAAAAGCTCTACCCCCTTTTGTAGACTTTGATATTCTGGGAACTACCAGAAGTCCGGAGTTTCGAGATCTTAGGGAGCGTGATGGATTGTAATGTGTTAGAAGACTGGCTAGATACGTGGGAGCTAAACCATTTAGAGTCTTGTATGTAAGAAGTGCTAGTTTATAATCAATTCTAAACTTAACAGGTAGCCAGTGCAGACATTGACACCAAGGGCAAAACACCAGCAAATTTGAGGTTTAAGGCTCTGGGTTGTTGATTAGAGGATCAGGGTGGGATCCCCAGCACTGCCAAGCTGCCCATGTTGGGCCCTTTACCCTCACTGCTCCAGCGGCACTGCATCATAGTTGACCGTGTGCTCTGACCACATCTTCCAAAGTTGGGATATGTGAAGAAAGCATTTCAGTGTGCTGTAATATATCTGTGACAAATAAAGGTTTCTCTTATGTATTACATGCACTTTCTCTACTCCACAATTTCCTCTTTCCCTCTTGAAATCTTTGCAATATATCTTATGATAGAAATGGTTCTGTACATCATAGACTCACTATCTGCGTTGTCTTGCCTTTGTTTGTAAAATGAATTGGATTACTGATTATTTGATATAAAACTTGGATTCCATAGTATATTGTTGTTTTAGATAGCACCATGAGCCTAGAGAAATATTGTTTCTCTAGGCCCAGCCCCTTGCTTCTGTTGGGGATGTGGTAGCTTAGTGGGTAAGGTGTTGGGCTATTGCTCAGAAGGTTTTGAGTTTGAATCACAGGTCCACTAAGCTGCCAATGCTGGGTCCATTAAGTTGTGTAAAAGCAAGGCCCTTAAGTTGCATGAAATGAGATAAAAATGTAAGCCACTCTAGATAAGGGTGTCTGTCAAATGGCAGGAGTATGAACATTGCTTCATTTCACTGTGTCAGCTATAAATGGTTGAAATGACTATAAAAGCTTCTTGAGTTGACTTACTTTAATTAAACTTAAAACTAGCCCAATTTGGCAATTCTGCCACCTGACTGCGCCACCTCCTTGACTGGAAACGATCGAAAATTGACCACAGAGCGGCGTAATTCCTTCCCCAATGGGCTTCTACTAAATTGTTGATCACTGAAAAAAGATTATTAGTATTTCTATTGAATTTCAAATGTATAAGTGGTAAAAGAGGATGTTACTTACTCCTATGGATGAGCCACTGCTAGCTATAAGACTTCTGCAAGTTAGCTTAGCACACGTTACTCATGATTACTCAGTGCTTTACTTAACAATATGCTGTAAGTCAATTGAAATCTGAATTGTAATTCTGATGCCAGTATAACTGGTTAATGGTTAAGGCTCTGGATTGCTCATTAGGAGGTTTAAGCCCCAGTTACTGTGCTGTAATGTATATGTGATAAATAAAAGCTTCTTCTTCTAATAAAGAATGCATCACTCTTCACACAACTCAGTGCTGAAATAAAGCCAAACAAAACATAAACCCTTATAAACATACAACTCATTAGTACTCATTATAAACATACAACTTTACCGGAAGTATCCTGTGATTCACATACAGACCACACACACACAAAGTCAATGATGATAAGCCTAAATGACAGTATTGATCTGTGTGTGCTAGTCTGCTTACTACAATTACACTCAGAGACAGATGTTTGTGGTTAAATGACAGAAGGAAAGAGAATACACCTGCTCTTTCTCTCTCTCTCTCTCTCTCTCTCTCTCTCTCTCTCTCTCTCTCTCTCTTTTGTTTGACAAAAAAACCATGTGATATTCTGGTCAGAGAAAAAAGCATGCTATAGAATACTGTAGACTTTCATTATACGGTACAGTATTTCTGAAGTGTATGTGTGTGAGAGAGAGAGAGAGAGAGAGAGAGAGAGAGAGAGAGTGTGTGAGTGAGATGGCCTGTAATAGGAAGCTCCACCTTGTAGCCACCTTTTCAGGCAGTCATTATCTCCACCACAACACTGAACTGGATATAGAAAAGGAATAAATAAATCTTCATTAAAAAAGATTTAACTTTATTATAATTTTTTCTCTCTTTCGACTTCAGGTTACATTCCAAGAGCTGATCCATGATAGAAGCCATGCCGGTCCTCTCAGCAGGTGCAGGTAAATACACACACACACACACACACACACACACACACACACACACACACACACACATACACACACACACACACACACACACACACACACACAAACAATAAAATTTGATCTTATTCCTTATGTCCCATGTTCAGGGCTGCACGAGACGCTGGCCCTGCTCACCTCTCAGCTGCGTCCTGATGCCAATCACAAAGAGGACATGGTCTTCCTCAGAGACGTTTTCAGTGAGAGGAGCCTGACTTACTTAATGAAGGTGTGTGTGTGGTAATTAAGCGAAATACATGAGTTCCTCGTGCTGTGATGTAATTAATGTTGTTAAACTGTAATACACTGTAATGTAGTGTAGTGGAGTATAATGTAATGGTAGTGTAGAGTAACACGCTGACATATACACAGTAAAAAATGTGTGTGTGTGTGCGTGCGTGCGTGCGTGCGTGTGTGTGTGTGTTTGACTATAGATCCATGAGAAACTGCGTCAGTATGAAAGGCAGAGCCCCACGCCGGTGCTCCACAGCGCCTCCTCTCTGGCCGAAGATGTAAGAACACACACACACACACACACACACACACACACACACACACACACACACAGTCCCTCCATCTCCCCAGCAGCATTGAGAGCGTGGATTAGATTTACAGCACTTTAGATGTGAAAACTTTTCAGTGTAATTCAGTCTAAGATCAGTCACTCATCTGTAATGGATATAAAAGGATGTAACAGAACCTGTCTGAGTTTTTTTCAGTCCATATATAAGGAAGTCTTCTTCAAGTAGAAGGAAGTCATTGGATTTCATTTATGCACATCATATTTCATATATTGCGTTAGCCACCTAGCTAACACGAGAGAATTTCTCTGCAAGACATTTTAAATCATATTCTTGAATGTTTATAAAGCTGATTCATCTTAGCTAGCTCACAAGAGAAAACCTGACAGGAATTCTGAGATTTCTCAGAAATCTTTATATTTCACTGCTTATGCCAGCTAAGAAAAGCTAACTTGGTTGATTATTTAAGGAGAATATTTTGCTAGCCGAGTAAATATTTTCTGCCTGAAGTCAAATACATTTAATTCCTGTTTTTGCTATTTAGCCATTTATATCATTGCTAAACCATTCTATCTAACCAAAGAAAGCTAACCTAGTTGGATTTCTGAGAGAACGTCAAGTCATATTCATGAATACTC
The DNA here is from genome assembly GCA_033459395.1 of Hemibagrus guttatus. NCBI lineage: Eukaryota > Metazoa > Chordata > Actinopteri > Siluriformes > Bagridae > Hemibagrus > Hemibagrus guttatus. The sequence goes on along the minus strand of JAUCMX010000016.1, from coordinate 5,148,709 downwards.
ATTATAGTTGACTGTAGAGTACACTGTTAACATTAACAAGCTAACTATATCAAAACTAGCTAGCTAAGGATAGCCTTCTTGACTGGATTTCTGAGAGAACACTTGCAAGCTACTCAGGATTTGACAGGATTTTCGCATACTAAGCAGCAATAATCTCCTCATTTTCACTGTTGTTATGAACGTTAATAAACTTTACTGCTAAGTAAGTAACTAACATTAGGTAACCCAAAATGATTATTTGCACTTGTTTGTAAGTACAAACGTAAAGTTATGGAATCTTATATCCTTATACACTATTTGTTGGCTACAAACATGTTTTGCTTCAGTTGTTTAGGGTACAATAGTTAACGTTTACTAAGCTAATTACAAGCTAAATTAGTCATATTCAAACATTCATTCATTTATGCTAGCCAGCTAGTAGACATGTGAGAATTCCTGAAAGATGTTTCATCTTCTGTCAAGTCATGTTCAGGAATGTTTATAGACTTTACTGCTTTCACTAGCTGCCTAACTGGAGAAAGCATGACCGAAATTCTGAGTTAATTTTGTATTTAAAGAGATTAAGTTAAAATAGATTTTGTAAGAAAGATGTATCTAATTTCTTCCTTTTATGCTTGGCAGGTTGCTGAGGAGCTACAGAGCGGCCCCATGAGTATCGAGGAGAAAGAGCTGCTGCACTTGTTGACGTCACCTCACTTACGGGTATACGCACAACTTCTAGTCTTCATATTAAATCTAAAAGTCAGGCATTGTGTACAGCTGCAGTAGTGTGAAGCTGCAGTAGTGTGTAGTTGCAATAGTGTGTAGATGCAGTAGTGCGTAGCTGCACTAGTGTGTAGTCGCAGTGGTATATAGCTGCAGTAGTGTATAGCTGCAGTAGTGTGTAGTTGCAGTAGTGTGTAGCTGCAGTAGTGTGTAGTTGCAATAGTGTGTAGATGCAGTAGTGTGTAGCTGCAGTAGTGTGTAGTCGCAGTGGTATATAGCTGCAGAAGTGTATAGGTGCAGTAGTGTATGGCTGCATTAGTGTATGGCTGCAGTAGTGTATAGTTGCAGTAGTATATAGCTGCAGTAGTGTATAGTTGCAGTTGTGTGTAGTTGCAGTAGAGTGTAGCTGCAGTAGCATGTAGCTGCAGTAGAGTGCAGCTCCAGTAGCGTGTAGCTGCAGTAGTGTGTAGCTGCAGTAGTCTATAGCTGCAGTAGTATATAGCTACAGTAATATATAGTTGCAGAGGTATATATCAGCAGTAGTGTATAGTTGCAGTAGCATGTAGTTGCAATAGAGTGTAGCTGCAATAGTGTATAGTTGCAGTAGTGTATAATTGCAGTAGCATGTAGCTGCAGTAGTGTATAGCGGCAGTAGTGTGAAGCTGCAGTAGAGTGTAGCTGCAGTAGCATGTAGCTGCAGTAGAGTGCAGCTCCAGTAGCGTGTAGCTGCAGTAGTGTGTAGCTGCAGTAGTCTATAGCTGCAGTAGTATATAGCTACAGTAATATATAGTTGCAGAGGTATATATCAGCAGTAGTGTATAGTTGCAGTAGCATGTAGTTGCAATAGAGTGTAGCTGCAATAGTGTATAGTTGCAGTAGTGTATAATTGCAGTAGCATGTAGCTGCAGTAGTGTATAGCGGCAGTAGTGTGAAGCTGCAGTAGTGTGTAGCTGCATTAGCATTTTGCTGCAGAAGTGTGCAGCTGCAATAGCATGTAGTTGCAGTAGTGTGTAGCTGCAGTAGTGAATAGTTTCAGTACTGTATAACTGCAGTAGCATGTAGCTGCAGTAGTGTATAGCTGCAGTAGTGTGAAGCTGCAGTAGTGTGTAGCTGCAATAGTGTACAGTTGCAGTATTGTATGACTGCAGTAGTGTGTGGCTGCAGTAGTGTGTAGCTGCAATAGTGTACAGCTGCAGTATTGTATGACTGCAGTAGTGTGTGGTGGCAGTAGTGTGTAGTTGCTGTAGTATATAGCTGCAATTGTATATAGCTGCAGTAGTGTATGGCTACAGTATTGTGTAGCTGCAGTAATGTGTAGCTGCAGTAGAGTGCAGTTGCAGCAGTATATAGCTGCAATAGTAATCAGGGTTCAGTGACAGAAAAGCATTTCAGTGTAAGAGAAAGGTGATGTAAGGTGATCTAGTTCTTATTGAATGTAACTTTTTAACATAATCACAGTGTCAGGATGCAGCTCTGTAAAAAAGACAGCAACTTAATAACGTGTCTAATCTCTCTGAAGGCGCTGTTGTCCGTTCATGACACAGTGGCGCAGAAGAACTTTGACCCCGTGCTGCCTCCACTCCCTGATGACTTCGACGAAGAGCTAGAGGAAGAGTCAGTCAAGATTGTACGTCTGGTCAAGAACAAAGAGCCGCTGGTGAGAAGATGAAAGAGGAGGGATGAAAAAGAGAGAACAGAGATCCTGAGAATATTATTTATTATTAAGTTTATATCAGCTTAGTGGTTAGCACGTTCGCCTCACACCTCCAGCGTCCTGCGTTCAAGTCTTGCTTCCCCTCACTGTGTGTGTGGAGTTTGCATGTTCTCCCCGTGCTTGGTGGGTTTCCTCTGGGTGCTCCGGTTTCCATCCAAAGACATGCTTCTAGGCTGATTGGAATCTCTAGATTGCCTGTAGTGTGTGTGTGTGTGTGTGTGTGTGTGCACCCTGCGATGGGTTGGCACTCCGTCCAGGGTGTATCCTACCTTGCCCGATGACGCCTGAGATAGGCACAGGCTCCCCGTGACCCTAGAATAGATCGGATAAGCGGTACAGACAAATGGAATTTGAATGGAATTTTATATCATACAGGAATGATATTTCATTAATAGCTCAGTCCTCCAATTAGTTTAGTTTCACAAATTTTAGATGAATTTAAAATGAAGCTTGGGGCAAAGACATAATAAAATAATTCCTATAATTTTAATTTATTTTAAATACTCATCAATACTGATCATTGAATTAAAATAAAATGTTATGGTTTGTGCTAAAAAAACAACAACATTTCAGTTCAATTTTATTTGTACAGCGTTTTCAACAATGCACATTATCACAAAACAGCTTTAAAGACATATAAAAATTTAAGATATATATTTTTTTATTTATTCCTAATGAGCAAGCCATTAATGTCAGTGTTTGGAAACATTCATGGTCAGTGGAAGAAATCCCAATCCAACATTACTAAATCTCTGTATAATAATTCTTATCATTAAGTCAGAAACATGTTGCCTGTAACTGATGTCATGTGGAAAAAAAGCTCTAAAAACTTGGATTATAGAATATTTCTGGAATAAATCTGTACTGAGATGCTCTATGAAATTTATTTTACAGTTAAAGAGTGACTCTGCATGCAAAATATTGAGACTCTTGGGAATAAATAATAGCATTTCTAATCTGTTTTCCTCATTGTGTGTGTGTTGTGTTGTTTCTTCTCCTCTCAGGGGGCCACCATTCGGCGTGATGAGTCTACAGGAGCCGTCATCGTAGCGCGCATTATGAAAGGTGGTGCTGCTGACAGGAGTGGTGAGTGACACTTCAATCAAATTCGTATGAAAAGCTCGTTCATCTTGCAGCAGTTTCTTGGATTTCTGTTTTTTTTTCCTCTGGTATCAAACTACCTCAGGGCTTTCTTGTGTTCGTAGAATGTAGAGTGTAGTGTGCTGTGATAGTAGAGGAGTTTTTTTTTTATTATTATATATATTTCTGTCCTCTTTGATTGTGTTCCCTCTGTATTAAAGTCCCATTTAAACACAGTAAAGAGTCGAGACGCTGATACTGACCTCACTGTTGTTAGATTATGGTGTATACTAGTGTACTAGTTATACACTAGTGAACTAGCTGGTTAGAATTCTGCCTCCATCAGCATGCAAAGTCAGGTGTGTATGGAAATCTCGACCTGCTCAGCTCACAGATCTTCAGAAAAAAATAGAAGAATGCGTCCTTGGACTCTGGACATACATAACTCTGGATTACCTGGTAGGATTTGTTGGGGGTTTGTTTACTATTGCATGCTCATAAATATTCATAGATTGCGGCTTTCTCTAGAATGGATGGATACAACCCTCTAGTCCCAGACCTGAAGAAAGCATTGTAAATGTACAGCGTCTGAGTTTTAACAGAAATGTTAAGACATGATATGTAACAGACAGAGGGGCATGGTGGTTAGCACATTTGCCTCACACCTCCAGGGTTGGGGGTTCGATGTCCGCCTCCGCTGTGTGTGTGGAGTTTGCATGTTCTCCCTGTGCCTCGGGGGTTTCCTCCGGGTACTCCGGTTTCCTCCCCCAGTCCATAGACATGCATGGTAGGTTGATTGGCATCTCTAAATTGTCCGTAGTGTGTGTGTGTGTGTGATTGCATGAGAGTGTGTGTGTGCCCTGTGATGGGTTGGCACTCCGTCCAGGGTGTATCCTGCCTTGATGCCCAATGACGCCTGAGATAGGCACAGGCTCCCTGTGACCCGAGAATAGTTCGGATAAGCGGTAGACAATGAATGGAACAGACAGAGAAGGTGGTTGGACTTTAATATAAATATCTTGTAGACAGTGAATACACAAATTGGACATTTTTATTACTTGTGATAACAGGTCAAATAAATAAATGAATAAATAAATCAATCATCTGTGAAACCAAATAACAACTTGGTACCTGGAGTTTGTCCATTTATCGATTGCAGTATTTTTTAAGTAATTTTTCAACATAAATTTTATTATGGCTTAATGGGATATAGTTTGCAGTGTGACTTCGCAGAACAATGGGATGTTAATTGATATTTAGAAAATGATTTAATTGATGAGGTTGCAAATGTGGGCTTGGAATATTTTTTTTGTGGAAAAATCTGCATTTAAACTTATTACAATATTATTATTATCATAGATATTATTATTAGTTATTATTATCATTATCATATAGATTATTATGATTATATTTTTATTGTTATTAGTAGTAGTAGTAGTAGTAACAGATCAGGATTAAATTAATTACTTGACCGCTGGCATTTTAAAATGTTAACACTTCTAATATAACATTTAAGATGGGTCACAATTTTTGATATTTCTTTCTTTTTTTTTCATAAATGAAATTATTCGAACAAAAAAAAAAAATCAGAAATGATTGACAGACAAATATTTTAGCCTGAAGGTGTGCTGTTCATATGGCATAAATAAGCACATATATACATATACACTCATTATATATTATATAGGCTTTACATAGTAGCTGAATTATGGATGTGGTTCCTTCTGACTCTCAGGAATCCCAGGAAATTCTATCAAAACAATCAAACAGACTCAGAAACCACTTGGCTGCTCCAATAATATCACTACAGTTAGGCTGGGTGTGTGCAGATAGATTATACTGTAGATACCGCAGCTGAATCTGTGTCTTAATAAACATTCACGCCAGTCAGTAGCTACAGGAAGCATGTTCTGATCGAAGAAATTAAGGCAAAATCAAGCAAACTCTATGAAATGTTGATATCACAATGCACATTCAGTCAAAGCCCTGATTCGTGTGTGTTGAACATGAGTACAACTTTCACAGAAAGTAATTGCATATGTAACTTCACTTAAGAAGAATCCTGTGGTTGCAATTTCACCAACATTTCGAACAAAAAGTTGTTTTCTGGGAAAGAAACCTCACAAAAACGTTTGCATCACAAATTTTGAAAGAAGCTGCAGCAAAATCAAGCATTTGTGTGTGTGTGTGTGTGTGTGTGTGTGTGTGTGTGTGTGTGTGTGTGTGGTGTGTGATGAATGTGATTAATTAATAATAACTGATGATCATATTTCTTATGCATGTGTGTGATTTTTGCAGGTCTGGTGCATGTAGGTGATGAACTTAGAGAAGTGAACGGCATCTCCGTAATGCACAAGAGACCAGATGAGATCAGCCAACTATTAGTATGACACTCATCATCATCTTCTTTATCATCATCATCATCATTATCAGCCCCTCCACCACTACCATCATCACCACCACCACCACCACCAGCACCATTATCATCATGATCATCATCATCACCATTACCACCACAATCATTATTATCATCATCATCATCATAATTTTCACAATCATCACCACCACCACCACCTCCACCACCACCATCATCATCATGATCATCATCACCACCATCACCATCATCACCACCACCATAATCATCATCACCATCACCACCACCACCTTCATCATCATCATCATAATTTTCACAATCACCACCACCACCACCATCACCACCACCACCACCATCATCATCATCATGATCATCATCACCACCATCACCATCATCACCACCACCATAATCATCATCACCATCACCACCACCACCTTCATCATCATCATCATAATTTTCACAATCACCACCACCACCACCATCACCACCACCACCACCATTATCATCATCATGATCATCACCACCTCCACCACCTCCACCACCACCACCATCACCACCACCACCACCACCACCATCATCACCACCACCATAATCATCACCACCACCACCACCATCATCGCTGCCAACACAATCATCTTGATCATCATCACCACCATCAAATACATTCATTTTTGTAGGAATAGGAATAAAAATATTTCAACCCTTATAGCAGTAAGTAAATTTTTTGTCTGTTTTTCTCTCAGTCACAGTCTCAAGGTTCCATCACGTTAAAAATCATCCCTGCTGTTAAAGAAGAGGACCGTCTGAAAGAGAGCAGAGTGACTACCTCTGATTCCTATTATCCTTTCCATAACCATTAAAGATGGAGCAAAATTTCAGCTCCCCTTGTTTCCTGCAGGTCTTTATGCGGGCGCTCTTCGATTACGTCCCGTTAGAGGACAAGGCCACGCCCTGTCAGGAGGCGGGGCTACCATTTAAGCGTGGGGACATCCTGCAGGTCGTGAGTCAAGATGACGCCACCTGGTGGCAGGCCAAGAGAGTCGGGGACAGTAACCTGCGTGCTGGACTCATCCCGTCCAAACAGTTCCAGGAGAGGTAAAGAGAGGAGAGGAGAGAGATTAGAGTTTATTTGTCAAGAACAAAAAAATGTATGTTATTAAATAAAATCTGCATCACTATCACATTTCCCTTTTCTTTATCAGACGGTTGGCCTACAGACACAAAATGGGCAGTTTACCCAATTCCAAATCCACCAAACAAACTGCATGTGAGTACTTCCTTTAATTCTTCATTAGTCTTTTCACTCACTTCAGTAATATACACATAAACAAACTGCAGTCTTTCATCTCATCTTTGTGCAACTAATATTGATTATTTATATCAAATTTATATAACAAATACAAAAAATAGATTCGTGAAAATAAATAACATGCAGTGATTCAGCTGTTCATTTCCTGTTTATGAGCTAACGCACTGTAGTGCAAAAGTTTGTGCACCCCATAGCTTTTAAATGGGGGAAAAAAGGAAGAAAGCAGATCAATGGATTACAATTGATCTCCAAAAACTAGATGTTCAGATGAAACTTGATAATGTTTGTGTATTCTGCAACAGAAAAACAATACAAAATTGTATGAATCAGAAAATATTCGAAATAAGGGACCCTGCAGTCCCAGACCTGATCTGAAGAAAGCAGTGTCTGAGTTTTAAGAGAAATGTAAAGACATGATATGTAACAGACAGAGAAGGAGGTTTGACTTTAATATGAATATCGTGTAGACAATGAATAAACAAATTGGCCGTTTTTATTACTTGTGCTAAGAGATAATAAATAAGTAAATAAAACATCTGTGATATCCAACATCGTAAATGCCTTGTTGCTGTAAACATCATTTCTTGTTTATTTTTTCCTAAGGCTGTGCAAACTTTTGCACTTATCTTTGGTTGTTCACGCCGATGCACAAATGTTTTGTTAAATATTAATACTATAAAAATTATTCAAATTAACTGAGCACTTCATATTCAACGTCTTATTATCAAACAACAAAATGTGAAATATTCTGATGATCCCGTTCCAGAGAAAAAAAAGCACCAGTCCCTCCCCCTCTCTCTCTCCTCCCCCCTCTCTCTCCCCCCTCCCTCTCTCTCTCCTCCCTCTCTTTCTCCTCCCTCTCTCTCTCCTCCCTCCCCCCCTCTCTTGCTCTCTCTATCTTATCCTCTTTATCTGTCTCTCTGTCTCACTCTCTCGCTCTCTCTGTCTCTCCCTCCTTCCCTCTTTCTGTCTCTCTCTCTCCATCTATTTCCCTCTCTCTGTCTTCTTCTCTCTTTCTCTGTCTCTCTCCATCTCTTTCCCTCTCTCACTCTGTCTCTCTCTCCTTCCCTCTTTCTCAGTCTCTCTCTCTCTCCGCCCCCTCTCTGTCTCTCTCTCTCTCCTTCTCTCGCTCTCTCTCACTGTCTCTCTCTCTCTCTCTCTTCTCTCTCTCTCTTCTCTCTCTCTCTCTCTCTCTCTCAAATCTGTCCTTCCCATTACTTTCTATCCCACTTTTGCTCCTATTGACAGTTGAAGTAGTTGCTTTTCCCCTAATTTGGGATAATATTTATTTATATTACACACCTCCACCACAACCAAGAATGCAGGAGCCCAAAACATATAATGGGTTTTTCTTTCCTTTAATACGGCTTGCTCTAGATGACCAGGGATGTGAAAAAGGTAGGCACGAAGCTAGACACACACACACACACACACACACACACACCGGCACACGGACATGACTGCACTCTTCATAGCTCACCAGCTCACATTTCCCATCATCCCCCTCTGTCATCTCCGTCTCTTCTCCTTCCTGTATCTGTCTACACCTTTAATTATTTCAGTGTTAGGTTTATTGGCATGGACATGACTGTATGAAATGCCAGAAAGACAACAACACAATAACAGCTAAAATGATTGTTTATGAAATTATTAAGGATATTTTACTCAATATGACAAGTTAAAGAAGTTCACTTCCAGAACAAAAATGTACAGATAATTTACACACCCCCTCATCATCCAAGATGTTCATGTCTTTCTTTCTTCAGTCATAAAGAAATTATGTTTTTTCAAGGAAAACTTTTCAGGATTTTTGGTGCCCGTGAGTCATGGTGCCTGTGAGTCTGAACTTCCAAAATGCAGTTTAAATGCAATTTCAAAGAGCTCTCAACGATCCCAGCCGAGGAAGAAGGCTCTTATCTAGCCAGACCATCGGTCATTTTCTTAGAAGAATAAAAAATTGTATACTTTTTAACCACAAAAGCTCATCTAGCACTAGCACTAGCTCTGGGATGCGCGTCAATGACGCTGCGTTCTATGTAATCACGTCGAAAGGTCGTAAGCCTACGTCACATGTGACCTTTCGACATGATTACGTAGTATGTAGTGTCACGAAAGTATACAATTTTTTATTCTTCTAAGAAAATGACCGATGGTTTGGCTAGATAAGAGCCTTCTTCCTCGGCTGGGATGGTTGAGAGCTCTTTGAAGCTGCATTTAATCTGCATTTTGGAAGTTCAGACTCGCGGGCACCATTGAAATCCACAATATGGAGAAAAATCCTGAAAAGTTTTCCTTGAAAAAACATAATTTCTTTACGACTGAAGAAAGAAAAACACAAACATCTTGGGATGAGGGGGGTGAGTCAATTATTTGTAAATTTTTGTTCTGGAAGTGAACTTCTCCTTTAAGTTGTCTTTATTTGTCACATATGCATTACTGCACAGTGAAATTCTTTCTTCACATATCCCATCCTTGGAGGGTTGGGGTTTAGTGCACAGGGTCATGAGCGCATGATACAGCGCCCCTGGAGCAGGGTGGGTTGGGCGCCTTGCTCAAGGGCCCAACGGTGGCAGCTTGGTGGTGCTGGGGCTTAAACCCAGTCCCAGAGCCTTAACCACTTGAGCTACCAAGTTACACATATATATCCAATCCAAATTATTCTGCCGGATTAACAGCACCATAGTTTACTTATTTGTAATTTAAATGAAAGGAGAAAAAGTATTGACATTGTACAGAATAAATCTATATTTATTATATAAAATTTGGGGGGCAGTGGTGGCTCAAGTGGTTAAGGCTCTGGGTCGTTGATCGGGGTGGTTCAAGCCCCAGCACCACCAGGTTCCACTGTTGGGCAATTGAGCAAGGCCCTTAACCCTCTCTGCTCCAGGGGCGGCGCTGTATCATAGCTGCCCCTGCACTCTGACCCCAACTTCCTCAGCTGGGATATGCGAAGAAAAGAATTCCACTATGCTGTAATGTATGTGTGGCGATAATAAAGGCTTCATGCCCCCACTTCTTCATATAAAGGCGAAATGAATATGCGTATATTTCAGGATATTTATGTATTTAAAAAAAATGCAAAATACATGGCAGTGACTAAAGAAATCTATCAGTAACATTAGAAATGAGAAGAATTTAAAAATAAAAAGTAATATTTATCACCTTAAAATAATCAACATAGCTCTTCAAATGTCATGTTAACTCTCGAATCCTTTCATCATAAATCTCTACACACAATGCGTATATATATATATATATATATATGAATCCATATTAACCCTATATAACCCTCTACTGCCTGTACATGACATGTTGCATAAGTATATACACCCTTCACATTTGCATATGTACTGAGATGTTGCATATATCTGCTGCCTGCCTGCTTGTGTGTGTTTGTGTGTGTGAGTGTGTGTGTTAATGCCTTCCTGCCTGCTGCTCCAGAGCTTGTATCCATGCTATTTCCTCTCCTCTCCTCTCCTTACTCCTTCCTGTCCTCCTGTCTTCTTCCTGAGCTCACTCCCTCTCTCCCTGCTTGCTTTCCCTACAGAGGACTGTGACTGTGAGGGCTATTTCAATGGACACTACATAGGTGAGAGCCTGCATGTTTTCCTGAGCTGCTGATCACACACACACACACACACACACACACACACACACACACACACACACACACACACACACACACACACACACACACACACACACACACACCTTTGCTGATCATCTCTTCAGGGGTGTAGCAGCAGATTGAAGCAAGCAGATGGAGAATCAGTGAATCTCAGGGTGGAATAAACAATATGAAGTTGTTGCCTACGGAAATTTCAGAGCTTATAGAAATATATACAAAGAGAGAGAGAGAGAGAGAGAGCGAGAGAGAGAGAGAGAGAAAGCATTGTCACATTTTTAACATCTGTCATATTAGATCATCATGACGTTCAGGGTGTTAATGTGCTTTCTAACGTGAGCCATACACACCACGAGGTGTGAACGCAGTGTGAACAGTTTTACACCTTCTAGCGCTTTTCGTTTTTTCACCTTTTTAGTGAGAAAAATCAACTTCTTAAACACCATTTTATCCTTCTGCAAAACATCCGCCTCAAAAATATCAATAAGGCATTTTGGAACTCACGCAATCACGCAATCACACACTACGGACAATTTAGAGATGCCAATCAACCTACCGCACATGTCTTTGGACTGGGAGAGGAAACCGGAGTACCCAGAGGAAACCCCGCAAGGCACAGGGAGAACATGCAAACTCCACACACACATGGCGGAGGCAGGAATCAAACCCCCAACCCTAGAGGTGTGAGGCAAACGTGCTAACCACCAAGCCACCGTGCCCCCCCATTTTTTTTTTGGGAAAATTTGAAAATAATTCATTTCATGGTCATTAAGAGTAGCTCCACTTCACATCAGGTCACATCACACTAACCTGTCATGATTATTTTCCTGTAAAAGCTAACAGCTCACCCCAAAGTGTTTTATAACTTAAATATTTTTAGATGTTTTTTTTTTATTGTTATTTCTTTCACATTGGGATGAATTGTTGTTTCTCCAGGATGGTTTTTCAACACAACGCAAGTGCAAACTCACAACAGTGTAGGACAATGAATACACAGAACACATCTATATATTTTACTCTATTGGATCATGTAGCTGTAATAAGTACAACTGTAGCAGGAATATTTTATTTAAAAAACACAGAGTGGTCATAATAGTAATAAATACACTATATTGCCAAATGTTTTGGGACACTCCTCTAAATCATTGAGTTCAGGTTTTTTTTTTTTTTTCAGGGATTTGGGCTTGGCCCCTTATTTCAATTGAAAGGAACTCTTAATGCTTCAGCATACCAAGACATTTTGGACAATTTCATGCTCCTAGCTTTGTGGGAACAGTTTGGGGATGACCCCTACCTGTTCTAACATGACTGCACACCAGTGACCAAAGCAAGGTCCATAAGGACATGGATGAGCGAGTTTGGTGTGGAGGAACTTGACTGACCTGCACAGAGTCCTGACCTCAACCTGAGAACACCTTTGGGATGAATTCAAGCAGAGACTGTGAGCCAGGCCTTCTCATCTAACATCAGTGTCTGACCTCACAAATGCACTTCTAGAGGAACGGTCAAAAATTCCCTTAAACACACTCCTAAACCTTGTGGAAAGCCTTCCCAGAGAAGCTGAAGCTGTTATAGCTGTAAAGGGCGGGACAACTCCATATCACATTCATGTGCATGTAAAGGCAGACGTCCCAGTTTTGGCCTGGCTCTAATTCATCCCAAAGGTGTTCTATCAGGTTGAGGTCAGGACTCTGTGCAGGCCAGTCAAGTTCCTCCACACCAAACTCGCTCATCCATGTCTTTATGGACCTGCTTTGTGCACTGGTGTGCAGTCATGTTGGTACAGGAAGGGGTCATCCCCAAACTGTTCCCACAAAGTTGGGAGCATGAAATTGTCCAAAATGTCTTGGTATGCTGAAGCATTAAGAGTTCCTTTCACTGGAACTAAAGGGCCAAGCCCAACGCCTGATAAACAACACCTGAATTCAATGATTTCTAATGGTGTCCCAAAACTTTTGGCAATATAGTGTAAGTGTATGTTGTAGGATAAATATATTTTCAAGCCAAAATATATAAAGATATAAGGTCAAAGTAAAGATATACAAAGAATAGTTTATATAATACAGTTGAATTTTCCCACTCCTAAATTTTTAAAATCGTTTTAAAGCAATCGTGTAAAAATACAGAGATCCAGAAAAACAAACACACACGAGACAGCATTATGGATGTGAAATTTACATAATTTACTGTCCCAAGGTCACCTTCATACCACATGTCCTCCTGTCTGGGAGAAATCACGCTGTAAAAATGTCCTGCACGCTCATGCCCTCTAGTGCTGGTAAGAGGAAGTGCAGAAGTACTGTTCTTTTTAAGTCTATTTATTAAAAACCATTTATTTATAATTATTTAAAAAAACACCCAGATTCTTTAGATTTTTTTGTTTTAAAATATGACTTAAAATTGCACGTTTTTGTTTCATTTATATTAATAAGGAGATTAATGTGTGTAGGAATACCATGAGTACAAAAATCTGTATTTAAATAATAACAATAATAAAAATCGTTAAAGTTATGTGTAAGAATATGTAATAGTGGTGACCAGAATTATAGGAAATATATTTTCTATAATTATGGTGCTGTGGTGTTGCATGATACAGCTGATTTTTTAGCTTTAATAATAATAATAATAATAATAATAATAATAATAATAATAATAATTGGAGTTTGGAACAAAAAAACATTTTGATTAATTTAATTTAGAATTTTGTGTAGAAATTTTGAAAGCTAAAAAATGTGAAAATATACAAATAAAAATAAAATAGTAAATAAAAGAGCAGAAATCAGGATTAAATTAAAAATATATACATTAAAACAGATTTTGTTTTCTCTTAATTTGACTGTTTATTAAAGAGTTAAATATGTGTTAACAATAGCGAGCCTGACTTTTCAGACTAGGCATAACTGACAGGAACATGTTCATGATGGTTCTCAGGCATCGTGGTTGAAGTCAAGAAACCCAGCTGAGGCTGCAGACTGTCAGATTGAGGCATTAAGCTCTTCTCCCTCTCCTCTTCCAAGTCCTTTCCCATCCTCTCTCCATCCTCCTGCCTCTCTTTGTCTTGGCTCGCGACCTTTACCCTTTGACCTCTCACTGCCCAAGCTGCTGGCCTGCAATCAGTGACCTTGCACGACTGGCTGTTCGTTCACTCACTGCTCTAAGTGTTCAAGCGCTGATACACTCTGCCCTTTACAACTGACCTGAGCTCAGGGTTACAGAGACCCAAAAAAAAGACTAGACAAGCTGATTCGGGGTTATGTACAAAAAAATCTGCTTATCCTTCATGTTCTGTTCATGACTTAGCAACACATGCAGCTTCTGATTTTGGAACAATCCATAAAATGATTGGATGATGGTCTAATATCAACCTAGGAACATCTCCACATCTGCTGTACACTAAATGCAACATCCCCTCAGAGCTTAAAAAGCTACCTGGCGAGTGAACTGCTAATAAATTAGCATGTATTTGTCACAGGCAGACACGAGAGGGATTTTCGACTCGCGAGTCTCGACTTGCGTTCTCATATTCTCTAGAATTTATATAACATCAAACAAACTGTCTATATAGCCTTCATCACCTCAACCTTAACCGTATAGCTAGCTTAGCGCATGGGCTTCTGGCTATTATGCCATTCTCTTAGAATTTGTGTAACATGAAAGGATTTTATTGTTATTGTTTTAATTGTAAAATCAGAAACTGAATAAAAAAATAAATAAATAAATAAGAATATTAAATAAAATTAAAAATAAATAAATAAATAAATAAATAAATAAAAATAATAATAAAATTCTAGTTATTTTTTCTAATAGTGCAGAGAGAAAAATGATTTCTCAAGAGCTAGTTGGACAGTTAATAGTTATATTGCCTCTAAATAAAAAAAAAAAATTGATTATGTTGGTCTAAATTAAAAGTTGTATAATGTAAAATTTATTTACAAGAAAATACTGTTCACAAAAAAGAAATAATTCTTCTTGATCGGATGCTGATGATTGAGTGTAAATAAATATAGAAATTGTAAATCACTCAAGAGTTCATTTCATGCCTAAGGAAAGTTCAGGATACCAATAAACAGACTTATCAAGGAACTGTCTTTAATATAGCTCACGCTTCTTCAATGAACCTATCAATAACATACTGTGTCTATAAACTTCAGATGAGCTGAAAGCAAAATATATCATGTACATGTTAGAACAATTTTTAAACCAAAAAAAAAAAAAGAAAAAATAAATAAACTGCAAAGATGGGATCCTGAATAATGTGGAGTAATATTTTAAGCTTAAGTTGTTGATTGTTCTTAAAAATAATAATAATAATAATTGTATTGGTCACATACACAAACAAAATGCAGTATAACACACGTGTCATAAAAACTGAATAAAAATTAAATAAGAATACAATTACAATCAAATAAAATTTACCTGTACAAGTAGAAAAGAAAAAAATATATAAATATATAAGATATGTGTTGCTCTGGTTTAGGGTTCGATTACCCTATAGGCCATTGATATCTATGAAAGGATCAGATCATCCATCTTAATATTCATAATCAACTTATAGTTCAGATTTTTATGTCTATTAAATTCATCTCAGTTAACAGAGACATAAAGAGTTTATTTATTTTTTTTTTTTGGGAAATTTGCACATTGTAAAGATTCTCCTCATTTACATAGACAGAAGTGTAGATATGTGAAATATGTATAATACTTATAAAATAAAAGATGTAAAATAAAAGATGGAATATAAAATATAATAAAATAAAAATATATAAAATAAAAGGTGGAATATAAAATATAATAAAATAAAAATATATAAAATAAAAGATGGAATATAAAATATAATAAAATAAAAATATATAAAATAAAAGATGTTAAATAAATCTTTAAATGTTTAAAAAATGTTTAGACGTTAAAAAAAAATCTTTTTCCTGAAAATAGGTGATTTTGTCATGAACAGAACATCAGGGTAACTGCTGCAGACTTCAGTGTAGTTTGTGGCGGTCAGTAAAAGCTGATGTAAGGCCCAGAGACCTGACTCAGGGTTGGTGATTAGTTGAAGGCAGAGTGTGTCTTGTGTGCAAGTGTTTAGTGTCTAATACGCGTTGTAGTCTCTTCGAAGTGTAAAGCGATGGTGCCCTCCTGTGGCCAGGTGTTTTCCTGGGACTTTTATACAGGTACAGTCCCTGTTTATTCCACTCAGGTGCCCTATTAACCCTTTAAACACAGCACTCCTTTACTCAGTGCTAATTAATAAACAGCAGCAGTGTCAGCTCCCACTCTGATGATGTCTATGTGTGTGTATTGAATAGTTCCACAGAAATATACGGAATAATTAGTATAATTAATAGAAAAGTCGATAAAGTGCTGAAATGTATATATATTTGATTCATGTAAACAGGAAGTTGCATGAAGGAACAGTTGATACTCCAGTTACTGATATTTTGATCTTTCCTCAGCTGGTCTGAGAAGGAGTTTCCGTCTGAGCCGTAAGGACCGGCGGAGCTCATCGGGGGAGGCCAACGTGGCTGACCTCGCCGAACCCGAGCTGCTCACCTACGAGGAAGTGACACGATACCAACAGCGACCCAATGAGAGACCTCGGCTTGTGGTGCTAATCGGTAACATTCATGTGGTAGCTTAGAGGTTTAGGTGTTGGAATACTGATCGGAAGGTTGTGAGTTCAAATCCCCAGGACCTCCAAGCTGTTGGGCCCTTGAGCAAGGCCCTTAACTCTCAGTTAAAAATGTAAGTCGTTCTGGATAAGGGCATCTGCCAAATGCTGGAAATGTAAATGTTACATCACAACTTGGAGCTTCAGTCCTGAGTGAATTCAGTAGTTTATCAGAATTATTAAAGCATCTGATGACAGATCAATATTTCAATGCAAACCCTGGCTTTTTGTTAGTCGAGAATAAATAAGAGGCGCAGTTGTACTTTGTTGTTTGTAATGTTCATGAAAACATTGGGCTGATTATCTGTTCTGCAGTGACCGTAAAGCTTAGTGTGATTGTGAATTCGTGACTCTTGATGAGGAGAAAGTTGAATCTGGTCTGCAGCGTTGGTGTGTTTGTGTCTGCAGGGTCTCTCGGAGCACGAATTAATGAGCTGAAGCAGAAAGTAATAGCAGAAAACCCCCATCGCTATGCTGTGGCTGTACCACGTGAGTTCCTATTATCTCTATCTCACACACACACATATACACACACACACACACACACACACACACACACACTCTCTGTTACACACACACACTCTCTCTCCCTCTCTCTCTCTCTCTCTGTTACACACTCTCACTCTCTCTCTCTCTTACACACTCTCTCACTCTCTCTCTCTCTCTGTTACACTCTCTCTCTCTCTCTCTCTCTCTCTCTCTCTCTCTCTCTCTCTCTCTCGCTCTCTCTTTAGTACTGAAGTTATTAATTATTAAATGAAAAATTAAATTTTGTAATACTCTACATAGTTATAGAATTTTTTTAGTTATATTTTTTATTATTTTATTTTTATGTATTTATTATTTTGTTTAATACTATAATCATTTATCTAGACACTTTTTCAGTTTCCTCTAGATAAAAAATAATTAAATAAATATTATGTGTCCTATCAGAATTCTTGTATATCCAGGATGTATTGAAATTAACAGATTTTATAATATGGAGAATTTTGAAGGCATTAAGTGGAATTTTCTGTAATAGTTGTGCTCTTTTCTAACTCTACTAAAGACACGACGCGGCCCAGGAAGAGCCATGAGAAGGAAGGGGTCGAGTATCACTTTGTCTCCAAGCAGGCCTTCGAAGCTGATGCTCAGAACAACAAGTGAGTATAATGGTGCACCGTGTGAGATTTATTTGAGTCTCTGTGAGCCTCTGTAAATCTCTGTGAGACTGTATAAGGCTCTGCGAGCCTCTTTAAAACTCTATGAGT
The DNA here is from genome assembly GCA_033459395.1 of Hemibagrus guttatus. Lineage (NCBI taxonomy): Eukaryota > Metazoa > Chordata > Actinopteri > Siluriformes > Bagridae > Hemibagrus > Hemibagrus guttatus. Next base: position 5,130,987 of record JAUCMX010000016.1, on the reverse strand, counting down.
TTTAAAGTTTTTTTTGTTTTTTTTTCTCTGTGAGACTCTGTAAGCCTGTGAGACTCTCTGTGAGCCTCTGTAAGACTCTCTGTGAGCTTGTGAGCCTCTGTAAGACTCTCTGTGGGCCTCTGTGAGACTCTCTGTGAGCCTCTGTGAGACTCTTTGTGAGCCTCTGTAAGACTCTCTGTGAGCCTCTGTAAGACTCTCTGTGAGCTTGTGAGCCTCTGTAAGACTCTCTGTGAGCTTCTGTGAGACTCTCTGTGAGCTTCTGTGAGACTCTCTGTGAGCCTCTGTAAGACTCGCTGTGGGCCTCTGTAAGACTCTCTGTGAGCCTCTGTAAGACTCTCTGTGAGCTTCTGTAAGACTCTCTGTGAGCCCCTGTAAGACTCTCTGTGAGCCTCTGTAAGACTCTCTGTGTGCCTCTGTAAGACTCTGTGAGCCTCTGTAAGACTCTCTGTGAGCCTCTGTGAGACTCTCTGTGAGCCTCTGTAAGACTCTCTGTGAGCCTCTGTAAGACTCTCTGTGCCACTGTAAGACTCTGTGAGCCTCTGTGAGCCTCTGTAAGACTCTCTGTGGGCCTCTGTGAGACTCTCTGTGAGCCTCTGTAAGACTCTCTGTGAGCCTCTGTAAGACTCTCTGTGAGCCTCTGTAAGACTCTCTGTGGGCCTCTGTGAGACTCTCTGTGAGCCTCTGTAAGACTCTCTGTGGGCCTCTGTGAGACTCTCTGTGAGCCTCTGTAAGACTCTCTGTGAGCCTCTGTAAGACTCTCTGTGGGCCTCTGTGAGACTCTCTGTGAGCCTCTGTAAGACTCTCTGTGAGCCTCTGTAAGACTCTCTGTGGGCCTCTGTGAGACTCTCTGTGAACCTCTGTGAGACTCTGTGAACCTCTGTGAGACTCTGTAAGATTCTAAGAGACTCTCTATAAGCCCGTGAGCCTCTGTAAGACTCTGTGAGCCTCTGAAAGACTCTCTGTGAGCTTGTGAGCCTCTGTAAGACTCTCTATGAGCTTGTGAGCCTCTGAATGATTCTCTGAGAGCTTGTGAGCCTCTGTAAGACTCTCTGTGAGCCTCTGTAAGACTCTCTGTGAGCCCCTGTAAGACTCTCTGTGGGCCTCTGTAAGACTCTCTGTGAGCCTCTGTAAGACTCTCTGTTTGCCTCTGTAAGACTCTGTGAGCCTCTGTAAGACTCACTGTGAGCCTCTGTGAGACTCTCTGTGAGCCTCTGTAAGACTCTCTGTGAGCCTCTGTGAGCCTCTGTAAGACTCTCTGTGAACCTCTGTAAGACTCTCTGTGGGCCTTTGTGAGACTCTCTGTGAGCCTCTGTAAGACTCTCTGTGAGCCTCTGTAAGACTCTCTGTGAGCCTCTGTAAGACTCGCTGTGAGCCTCTGTAAGACTCGCTGTGAGCCTCTGTGAGCTACTATAAGACTCTGTGAGCCTCTGTGAGACTCAGTGAGCCTCCATGAGAAGGAAGGGGTCGAGTATCACTTTGTCTCCAAGCAGGCCTTCGAAGCTGATGCTCAGAACAAGTGAGTATAATGGTGCACCGTGTGAGACATATTTGAGTCTCTGTGAGCCTCTGTAAATCTGTGTGAGACTGTGTAAGGCTCTGCAAGCCTCTTTAAAACTCCATGAGCCTCTGTGAGCCTTTGTAAGACCCTGTGAGCCTCTCTGAGACTCTGTAAGAGTATTTGAGTCTCTCTGTGAGCCTTGGTGAGCCTCTCTGTGAGGCTCTGTGAGCCTGTGAGACTCTAAGACTCTCTGTGAGCCTCTGTGAGACTCTGTAACACTCTGTGAGACTCACTATAAGCCTGTGAGCCTCTGTAAGACTCTCTGTGAGTCTGTGTACCTCTGTGAGACTCTGTGAACCTCTATGAGACTCTCTGTATACCTCTGTGAGACTCTGTGAACCTCTGTGAGACTCTGTGAACCTCTGTGAGACTCTGTAAATTCTAAGAGACTCTCTATAAGCCTGTGAGCCTCTGAAAGACTCTGTGAGCCTCTAAAAGACTCTGTGACCCTCTGTAAGACTCTCTGTGAACCTATGTAAGACTCTCTGTGAGCTTGTGAGCCTCTGTAAGACTCTATATGAGCTTGTGACCCTCTGAATGACTCTCTGAGAGCTTGTGAGCTTCTGTGAGACTCTCTGTGAGCCTCTGTAAGACTCTCTGTGAGCTTGTGAGCCTCTGTAAGTCTCTCTGTGAGCTTATGAGCCTCTGTGAGCTTCTGTAAGACTCTGTGGGCCTCTGTAAGACTCTGTGAGCCTCTGTGAGCCTCTGTAAGACTCTCTGTGGGCCTCTGTGAGACTCTCTGTGAGCCCCTGTAAGACTCTCTGTGGGCCTCTGTAAGACTCTCTGTGAGCTTGTGAGCCTCTGTGAGCTTCTGTAAGACTCTGTGAGCCCCTGTGAGACTCAGTGAGCCTCCGTGAGACTCTGTGAACCTCTGTGATCTTTTAACCTGCTCTTACAAATCAGGTTAAAAAATACAAGTCAAACAGCCAAAGCAAGAAATACAGTATGTGTAGAATGGAGTCATGCTGAACTGTGAATTTCTGGGAAGTTAATTTTTGCCTCAAACAGGAATCTTCTCTCATCGTGTAACTGGAAGATACTCAAGTCAAATGCAGCATTGCTATAAATAGAAAGATTACGTCAAACATGTAGAAAGTCTCGTTTTGTGTTGATATTTTTCACTCAGACAGCAGAGGGCTCTAAAATCTTTAGAAGCTGCTCCTTTAATGCATTAACACTTTCTCTCTCCTCCTGCTGTGTAGGTTTATCGAGTACGGTGAGTATAAGGACAACCAGTACGGCACAAGTATAGAGGCCATCCGCTCTGTCCAAGCCAAGAACAAGATGTGTCTGGTGGACGTGCAGCCTGAGGTACGGTGATCAGAAAACACAGAGAAAGTGCAGTAATCTAGTCTAATCTATATCTAATCAACTACACAGTCTGCAAAAAAAATTTTCTACCATAAAAAGGCACTTACAGTAAAGAGGAGCCTTAATAGCAAACCAAACCAATCATGAAAACAGAACAGTTTTTATTCCCATTTAAGTTAACATCCCAGTCTCAATCACTTAGGAGACAGTTATTATTATTTTTCTTTTCTTTTTATTATTTATTATCATCAAAATGTCAGGATTTTTTTTCAGCATGGAGAAAATAATATATGATGGGTGTAAAGGATCAGAAATTCCGAACAGACTCACACGCACACAAGCAATTTATGAGCAGATAAGACTACATGCAAAAAAAAAAAAAATCGATTGACAGTTGCTTTGATATGAACTATGTCTGGAAGCCCCGCCCACTTTCCTTATATTAGTCGTCTTTAGATAGGTGCTCTCGTCTCGTCTCTTAGCTTAATTTAGAATGTTTTGAGTTCATTAATGTGAAATAAAATCAATCGATTGTATTGATCATTTTAGACATGCACGTTAAAGCAGTAGTCTATTTATTAGCACCGAAAGAACTGTTTTTCAGCTTAAAAGTTTAAACCGACCTATAACGAAGTGTCAAATCTAACACTTTTTAAATAATCCTATATGTAATGATGATTAGAAAGTGATTGCTCTCCTGAAGCAGTCAGAGCAGACATGTTCAAACGGTTCGAGCAGCAGAAACGTCGGAAAGCCTTTGGCTCTTTCTTCCAGGATAATTAGAGACATGATTATCACGACTACTCATTATTCCTCGCCTGGGGTCCTGTATTTGTCCACCCTAATCAGATCTTGGACAAACTTTTCTGAATGTTTTTCCTTCTGTGATCTTTAATTGAAGGAGTCTGGATTTGGGGATGTGGTAGCTTAGTGGTTAAGGCATTGGTTTACTGATCAGAAGGTTGTGTGCTCGAATCCCAGGTCCACCAAGCTGCAACTACTGGCCCCCTGAGCAAGGCCCTTAACCCCAAAAATGCTCAGTTGTATAAAAAATGAGTTGAAAATGTAAGTCGCTCTGGATAAGGGTGTCTGCTAAATGCCGTAAATGTAAATGGATTTAAGTGTCTGCTGTAAAAGTTGCTACAGAAATCAAATTGACTTTATTTTGATGAAGTTTTTGTTGTTGCTGCTGTTGTAGGCGTTACACACCCTGAGGACCGCCGAGTTTAAGCCTTACGTCATCTTCGTGAAACCTCGGATCCCCGAGGGTCGTAGACGTCGCAGTGCTTCTTCTCCAGCAGCAGGAGAACACGGGAGACTCACGGTGAGTCCCTGTTTCTGTTTCTTTTCATTAATCGGTTTTCATCATTCAACTCAGATATAAGGAGCTGAAGCATAAAAACACCCGCACACGAAGCACACCCAGTGTACACACAGATTTTGAATTAATTGTATAAATAAATAAATAATAATAAAAGGATTTCAATTCAAGTCAGAGTGGATTGTCCTTGCTTGACTCTTTTGTTTCTAATGAATGTGAAAAACAGCCTTAAGACCAAAAAAAAAGGAATACTAGCAATGTTAAAACATTAACAGTGAAAGAGATATACAGAATATTAATTCAAAAGTCTACCATTCTGAGGCTGATGTGAAATACACTCGCCGTCCACTTTGTTAGGAACACCTGTACAAATAAAGATTTATTATCATCTATTCAATCAAGTGATAGAGGTAAAATCATGCAAATACACGTCAAGAGCTTCGGTTAATATTTACATCCAACATCAGCATGAAGAAAAAAATGTGACTTTAGCCATGACATAGGTATTCATTCATTGTCTGCCGCTTATCCGAACTACACTCGGGTCACGGGGAGCCTGTGCCTATCTCAGGCGTCATAGGGCATCAAGGCAGGATACACCCTGGATGGAGTGCCAACCCATCGCAGGGCACACACACACTCTCATTCACTCACGCAATCACACACTACGGACAATTTAGAGATGCCAATCAACCTACCATGCATGTCTTTGGACTGGGGAAGGAAACCGGAGCACCCGGAGGAAACCCCCGAGGCACGGGGAGAACATGCAAACTCCACACACACATGGCGGAGGCGGGAATCGAACCCCCAACCCTGGAGGTGTGAGGCAAACGTGCTGACATAGGTATTGGTAGCAGATTTTTTTTTCACTGTGCTTCTGCAACATGATTGGCTGATATAAAGGATTGGATATAAGTGCATGAATGTGCAGGTGTGCAGTTCCTAATAAAGTGCACAATGTGTGTATGACCGAATAATTTTATACATGCATGCAAACAGGATGTGGTTTACTGTTAGAGGAACATAATTAATAACTGAGGTGTCATGTTACTCAACAAAAAGTAATGAACACCATCCCATAGTTATTACCACATCAATTTGTACCTTTTATCCGTTTATAGTTAGGATTAATGACGTGGAACGTCTGTGAGACAAATTACTTTCTGTTATTACTGACATTATAGCAGCTATAAACATGATTCCTTCACAAAGCTTTAATTATTTCTTTATCGCAGCGTTAATTGGACATAAACCGCAGCACAGCTGACGCTGGAGACTCCTTCCATAAATGTTAAATAAATATCCCTTTACAGAAAACTTCACCGTATTAATGATTATTATAATAATATTTTTCTTTGTTAAATAATGTATTTTTTTTTTTTATCTGTTCATTTCAGATATCAAGATAAGATATTATCATGAGTACTATTGCCAGAGATTCTGTTGTAATTTTTTTTTTTAACCAATCAGATTCAAGAACAATGTTCTAACATTTTAAAAATCCTATCAATAGGAATGGGTCATGATATCATTTTACTTCCTGACCATAATCTGTCGCTTTCAGGAGGAGGATCTGCAGGAGATGCGCCAGTCGGTGCAGCAGATCGAGCAGGAGTACGGCCACCTGGTGGATCACGTCCTGATTAAAGAGGACACTGCGAGTGCTTGTGCAGAACTGCGCATCATCCTCGAGCGTCTGGAGAGGGAGACCTTCTGGGTACCAGTCAACTGGGTCAGGAACTAAAAACATTCCAGCATCCCAAAACAGGACATCATCGGACACTGGACTTCTGTTCTTCACAAAAGAGCGTAACCGAGGACCAGAGACGGACAAGCTGGGACTCGTCCTGGAGAAGAGGAATAAAAATGATCATCCCTTAAAGACTGATAGACTTGGGGCATTCAAAAAAAAAAAAATCTATATCTTGTAATATGCACACACAGTACGGACTATATTTATTATACATATGCACCATGGCTGCTTCTTTTTGAATTACTTTATTTAAATGATCATGAAATTATTTTATGGACCACTTTTGGTGTTTTATTTTAAAAAAAAAATCATGCACTGTGTCAAAACGTTACATACTAGACACCCCCAATGTAGATGATAGTACTTTCCTAGATTATTTAGTGCACACGTTTATAGTGACTGCTAAACCTTTTAGCTGATCATGTGACATCCCCCGAATTCTGAACTCTAACATGTTGATTAGGGAAAAAAATATATCATAAAATGCCATTTCTTGCAATTTTGATGAAATACATTCGGCACACATTTTAGTGATATGATACGTGTTATAAAGATGCATTGTAGATCCATCTTAATATGACGTGACAAAAAAAGTAAAGGATAAACGTCACACTCACGGTAGAATGCAAAGGTTCGTGCACCTGCAGTATAGACAAGGATAAAATGAAGCATACATATGTGGAAACATTTTCACCATTACAAAATGGTCAAATTGTGTATGTTATGATATTAACTGTGGACAAATGAAAGGGAAAACTGAATGTGATATAAAGTAAATGTTCAGTAATACCTCGTAACTGCCTACATCGTTGAATTTCTCCTCGTAGGAACCATAGGGGATGCAAACTTTTGCACTCAGTTATACAATGTAAAGTGTAATTGTACAATTGATATTGAAAATGTAATTTCATCTTCTTCATCAGCCATCTTTTTAAAATGAAGATCTGAGTAACTGGAATTATACAGCTGAATGAGTGTCCAGGTGTCTTAACATTAGGAAACTTTCCTGCAGCATATTAAACACATGTGGAGCCCTGGATATGGTGAAGTTGGTGATTCTGAGCACAAGGATCTGAAGCATCTGAGTCAGGTTTGAATGCAATAAAACCTTTTACAGCTTGGTTTAAAGGTTCATGATCCCTCTGTTGAAAAGTCTCTGGTGTTACAAAAATCGTGTACATGCATCAGTCTCTGGTGTCAGAAAACATTTCAGCAATACAATATATATATATATATATATTCCATTTTCTGTACCTCTTATCCAATCTCTCGGGCATCAAGGCAGGATACACATCGCAGTGTGCTACGGAGTGCCAACACATCGCAGGGCACATACACGCACACACTACGGGCAATTTAGAGACTCCAATCAGCCTAGAAGCATGTCTTTGGACTGTGGGAGGAAACCCAGTGACAATGGGGAGAACATGCAAATTGCACACACACATTGAGCGGGAGCCAGACTCGAACCCAGGACGCTGGAGGTGTGAGGAGAACGTGCTAAGCATTAAGCCACTGTGCCGCCCTCTGTATGTATATTTATACATATATAAAAGTTAAACCAGGATAAATCATGTCAGAACTTTTTCCACATTCATGGTGAAATTACAACATATAAACATGAACTGAAAAGCAATCAGAAACATTTTAGGGACAAATATGAAAAATAAAACCTGGTTGCATAAGTGTGTGCACCCTTTAATAATTGGTTGATGACATCACATTCAATCTCAGCTGGCATCAATGAAATAACCCTAACCTTTCAAACCTTCAACCGAGACAATAATTAGAACGAGGATTTCGTCTAAAACTTGTCTGGAATTATTTTGCACAGCATATATTGCACTACTGTCACACACATCGACACATTATTCATAACAGTCCTACTGTTCTACCACTAATCTGCATTCATACATATACATTTTTATATTTTTCTATATACCTTCATGCCTAGACTTCATGCCTAGTCTATTTTATAACACAGACAGTCAACACATTTCACTACATGTTGTACTGTGTATAATTGTATCTATGACAAATCTTCTTCTTCTTCTTTCGGCTTTTCCCTTCAGGGGTCGCCACAGCGAATCATCTCTCTCCACCTATCCCTATCTTCTGCATCCTCAACACTTGCACCCACTAGCTTCATATCCTCATTAATTCCATCCATATACCTCCTCTTTGGCCTTCCTCTTTTCCTCCTGCCTGGCAGCTCCATGTCCAACATTCTCCTACTACTCACTCTCCCTACTCTGAACATGTCCAAACCATTTTAATCTGGTCTCCCTAAGTTTGTTCCCCAAATGTCCAACATGAGCTGTCCCTCTGATGTACTCGTTCCTAATCCTGTCCAATCTTGTCACTCCCAAAGTGAACCTCAACATCTTCAGCTCTGCTACCTCTAGCTCTGACTCCTGTCTCTTCCTCAGTGACACTGTCTCTAAACCATACAGCATGGCCGGTCTCACCACTGTCCTGTACACCTTCCCCTTGATTCTCGCTGATATTTTCCTATCACACAGAACTCCTGACACCTTTCTCCACCCAATTGTATCTATGACAAATATCACTTGAATTTGAAGCTGCCAGTCCAAGGCTCTTAACCCTCTCCAGGGATGTGGTATCAAGGCCTTAACCCCAGCATCCTGGCATATAGAAAGGAAGAATTTCATTATACAGTAATGTATACATGCCAAACAAAAGCCTCTTCTATCACATTTAGAGTTTAGACAGAACAAGAGTAGGCAGTCTTCTTTATACAGTGCCAAAGGGCATGTAAGCTCCAGCACCAACCCTCATTAAAATATGATCAATAAAATACAGAAGAACCTCATTAAAATAAAATCATTAAAGACGCTGAGAAAGCTGTGTACGGTGGACATGGCTGCGTGAGGTTTGTCATACACCTACCATTGCTTTATTAAATACATTCAGTTCAAAGTGGGAAACTTTGTCTTTTACTTCCCACACATCAGCTTGAAAAACGTGTCCTGTTTTGTCATAAAACACGTCAAGTCTTTAATCCTGCCAGGAGCAACTGAGCACAAACACGAACAACTTTTCTCCTCTAATCACCTTTAAGCTTTATTTTATTCTAGATTTTTTTTTTTTTTAAATTCTCAATCTTGGAAATAGTACATGAAATATTAATGATTGGTGAAGACTTGACAAGGATGCTCTCCAAGACCAGAATTATATATGAAACAAGAAAGGATGACATAAACAATGCAGAAACATGCAAAAACTCAAAAAGGAATTCGATTTCAGTTTATTTATACAGCCATTTTAACAATACAATTTGTCATGATGTAGATTTACAGAAATCCAGATGTAGCTTTAGTTCCCTAATGAGCAAGCTAGAGGCGACAGTGTTAAGGAAAAACTCCCTAAGGCGACATGAGGGGAAAGAAAACATGAGAGGAACCAGACTCAAAAGGAACCTGTCCTCTTTTTGGTGATACCAGATGGTAGGATTATAACTCATTAAAGTATAAAGGTGTAGAAGAGACAAGGTAAAAAGTAGTGAGTGTGAAATCTGACATGGCTGTGCATGGGGATGGATGGATCTATCTATCTATCTATCTATCTATCTATAATCCACAAACCTGTATGATCAAATGATTACACAGGGCATAATAACAGTCCAAATATATGCCCACTGTAGCTGATTAAACTTGATACACATGATTTGTTGGGAGATTTAAACATGTCATTGTAATACAGACAGGGGAAAATATTGTGAAAATATATTTTGCAAGTTAAACATATATTCAGATCTTCTGTTCACACAGTACGATGGTAACCCTAGGGAGTGAATCACTGGGAGTCGATTCGAGGATGCTCATACTCGATGTATCGATTCCGTCGAAGCTTCACTTCAACGCAGAAAGTTCAGATACGTGACAACAGTCATTTAAAATGAAACTGGACCGTCTTCGGCACGACTTCTAGTGTGAAAGACTTGTTGTTGTTGATAATAATGAAAAATAGTCAAATAAATTTAGCTAACATAAATAACACAAGGCTGTATTTCGCCGTTCATGGTTATAGCTAAATTGCAATGCGTCGGCTAGCTAGCTACATTATATGTCTAGTGCCGTTAACTAAATTATACCATATTTTATGCTACCTCCTTCTGGGTATATGTTTTATTTGTCTATTTACTGTCCCTGTCCCTGTCCCCGTCCCCCACAACAGTGTACAATATTCTGCTGAGCAACATTTTATTTCATCTTTAAAGCTACCCGTCTACTCACAGCCAAACTCCAGTAACCAAGCGCTATGCTGCGACTCAACAGTTGGGCGATACCAACTTGTACAGCGGAGGAGGGGTTAGTATTTTTTTTTAAATCAAATTTATAATAACAAACTCACAATCGATTCTGAGCACCAGTAATGTTAAACAATAAAATAATTTTCTATATGTCTTAATTGATCATGGTATAAATATTGGCGAGGTTGTAATTTTGATATTTTGCGCATTACCTCCCACCCCTCGCCGAATCTTGTCTTGTGTTTCTCGGTTTTAATTAGTTAGTATTTACACTGGAATGATTAACATTCAAAAGCCTCGGGGGTTTTCTCCGGGTACTCCGGTTTCCTCCCCCAGTCCAAAGACATACATGGTAGGTTGATTCTTCTTCTTCTTTCGGCTTTTCCCTTCAGGGGTCGCCACAGCGAATCATCTCTCTCCACCTATCCCTATCTTCTGCATCCTCAACACTTGCACCCACTAGCTTCATATCCTCATTAATTCCATCCATATACCTCCTCTTTGGCCTTCCTCTTTGCCTCCTGCCTGGCAGCTCCATGTCCAACATTCTCCTACCAATATACTCACTCTCCCTCCTCTGAACATGTCCAAACCATCTTAATCTGGCCTCCCTAACTTTGTCCCCCAAACGTCCAACATGAGCTGTCCCTCTGATGTACTCGTTCCTAATCCTGTCCAATCTTGTCACTCCCAAATAAAACCTCAACATCTTCAGCTCTGCTACCTCTAGCTCTGACTCCTGTCTCTTCCTCAGCGACACTGTCTCTAAACCATACAGCATGGCCGGTCTCACCACTGTCCTGTACACCTTCCCCTTGATTCTCGCTGATATTTTCTGATCACACAGAACTCCCGACACCTTTCTCCACCCATTCCAACCTGCCTGCACTCGCTTCTTTACCTCTTTCCCACACTCTCCATTACTCTGGACTGTTGACCCCAAGTACTTAAACTCCTGTACCTTCTTCACCTCTTCACCCTGTAACCTTACTGTTCCACTTCCCTCCCTTTCATTCACACACATGTACTCAGTCTTACTACGACTGACTTTCATTCCTCTTCTCTCCAGCGCAAACCTCCACCTCTCCAGGTTTTCCTCCACCTGCTCCCTGCTCTCACTACAGATCACAATGTCATCTGCAAACATCATTGTCCAAGGAGACTCCTGTCTGACCTCCTCTGACAACTGGTCCATCACTATAGCAAACAGGACGGGGCTCAGAGCCGATCCCTGATGCAGTCCCACCTCCACATTGAACTCCTCTGTCTGACCTACAGCACACCTCACCACTGTCCTGCTCCTCTCATACATGTCCTTCACCACTCTGACATACTTCTCTGCTACTCCTGACTTCCTCATACAGTACCACAGCTCTTCTCTTGGCACCCTGTCATACGCTTTCTCCAAGTCTACAAACACACAGTGCAACTCCCTCTGACCATCCCTATACTTCTCCATCAAAATTCTCAGAGCAAAAATTGCATCTGTTGTGCTCTTTCTGGGCATGAAGCCATACTGCTGCTCACAAATTTCCACTACCTTCCTTAACCTAGCTTCCACTACTCTTTCCCATACCTTCATTGTATGGCTCATCAACTTTATCCCCCTATAGTTGCTGCAACTCTGCACGTCACCCTTATTCTTAAAGATCGGCACTAACACACTTCTTCTCCATTCCTCAGGCATCCTCTCACTCTCTAAAACCCTGTTGAACAAACTAGCTAAAAATTCCACTGCTGCCTCTCCCAAACACTTCCAGACCTCCACCGGAATGTCGTCAGGACCAACTGCCTTCCCACTTTTCATCCTCTTCAAAGCCTTCCTGACTTCATCCTTTCTAATCTTATCTACTTTCTGTTCCACAGAGTTCACCCCTTCCACTCTTTTTTCCCTCTCATTTTCCTCATTCATCAGCTCCTCAAAGTATTCCTTCCATCTCCTCTGTACACTCTCCTCACTTGTGAGCACCCTTCCATCTCTATCCTTAATAACTCTAACTTGCTGCACATCCTTCCCATCTCGATCCCTCTGCCTAGCTAACCTGTACAAGTCCTTCTCTCCTTCTCTAGTGTCTAAGCTAGTGTACAACTCGTCATATGCCTTCTGCTTGGCCTTAGACACCTCCCTCTTCACTCTGCGCTGTAACTCCTTGTATTCCTGTCTATTCTCTTCAGTCCTGTCCATGTCCCACTTCTTCTTGGCTAACCTCTTCCTCTGGATACTATCCTGAACTTCCTCATTCCACCACCAAGTCTCCTTATCTTCTTTCCTCCTTCCAGATGACACACCCAGCACCTTTCTCCCAGTCTCCCTGATCACTTCTGCTGTAGTTTCCCAGTCATCTGGCAGCACTACCTGACCACCCAGAGCCTGCCTCAACTTCTGTCTAAATTCCTCACAACATTCCTCCTTTTTCAGCTTCCACCACTTGGTTTTCTTCTCTGTCTCTGACCTCTTCTTCTTACAGACCATCAGAGTCATCCTACACACCACCATCCTATGCTGTCTGGCTACACTCTCTCCCACTACCACTTTACAGTCACTAATCTCTTTCAGATTGCCTCTTCTACATAGGATGTAGTCTACCTGTGTGCTCCTACCTCCACTCTTGTAAGTCACTCTATGCTCCTCCCTCTTCTGAAAATAAGTGTTAACCACACCCATGTCCATCCTCTTAGCAAAGTCCACTACCATCTGTCCTTCAAGGTTCCTTTCCTTAACTCCAAACTTGCCCATCACCTCCTCATCACCTGTGTTCCCCTCACCAACATGTCCATTAAAATCCGCTCCTATCACCACTCTCTCACCCGTGGGAATACTCTCCATCACCTCATCTAATTCACTCCAGAATCTCTCTTTCTCCTCTAACTCACAACCTACCTGTGGGGCATAACCACTAACAACATTCAACATCACCCCTTCAATCTCTAACTTCAGACTCATCACCCTGTCTGACACTCTCTTCACCTCCAGAACATTCCTCACAAACTCCTCCTTCAGGACCACACCTACCCCATTTCTCTTACTATCCACACCATAATAAAACAGCTTGAATCCTGCTCCTATACTACGAGCCTTGCTACCCTTCCACCTGGTCTCCTGTACACACAGTATATCCACCTTCCTTCTCTCCATCACATCAGCCAGCTCTCTACCTTTCCCTGTCATAGTACCAACATTCAGAGTTCCTATTCTCAGTCCTACACTCTTACCTTTCCTCTTCTCTCTCTGTCTGCGCACTCTCCTCCCTCCTCTACTTCTTCGACCAACAGTAGCCCAATTTCCACCGGCGCCCTGTAGGTCAACGGCGCCGATGGCGGTCGTTGTTAACTCGGGCCTCGACCGATCCGGTATGAAATTCGTACTGACGATTCGCATGGTTAAATTTGGCAATGTTTTACGCCGGATGCCCTTCCTGACGCAACCCTCTCTATTTATCCGGGCTTGGGACCGGCACAGAAGTCACTGGACTGTGACCCCCATGGCTAGATTACATGGCAGGTTGATTGGCATCTCTAAATTGTCCGTAGTGTGTGATTGCGTGAGTGAATGAGAGTGTGTGTGTGCCCTGCGATGGGTTGGCACTCCGTCCAGGGTGTATCCTGCCTTGATGCCCAATGACGCCTGAGATAGGCACAGGCTCCCCGTGACCCGAGTGTAGTTCGGATAAGCGTCAGACAATGAATGAATGATTAACATTCAAAAGCCTCGGGGGTTTTCTCCGGGTACTCTGGTTTCCTCCCCCAGTCCAAAGACATGCATGGTAGGTTGATTGGCATCTCTAAATTGTCCATAGTATGAGAGTGTGTGTGTGCCCTGCAATGGGTTGGCACTCCGTCTAGGGTGTATCCTGCCTTGATGCCCAATGACGCCTGAGATAGGCACAGGCTCCCCGTGACCCGAGAGTAGATCGGATAAGCGGTAGACAATGAATGAATGATTAACACCAGATCGTCTGGACTGATATTTTTTATTTGTTCGAAGATCGTGTATCTGGGTAAGATTAGTAACCCCATAAACTCCTGGGGATGTTAAAAATTTCCCGATTTTCATAACTTCCCGAGTCAGGTCAGGAGGGAGGGGAACGCTGGGGAATTTTGGACAATGCTGGAGAATGTAAAAGGTTCAGGTAAAGGTGAGCTTTTACAAAACTGACAACAAATGTGTACTGGTCATCTTTAATAATAAAAAAAGAGTCTAAACTCAGGTATGTTGGTGATTAAAAAAAAGACCATAAAAAATTGTGGTCTAAACAAACAAACAAACAAGCAGATACATAACCAGTTGGTACTGGTGAGCTTTCAAAATAAATAAATTTTTAAAATAAAAATTGTTATTTTTCAGATATGTGACTTTTTTTGGTTATTTAAATGCATTATTTTAGGTCAATTATTATTCTACTCATACTACTGAAATCCTCTCCATATTTTCTAGCAGGATGGAATATACACATTAATTGTTTGGTTATTTATTAGAAAAATGAAGTAAAATGTTTTTTGGTGACCTGGAAATATAACCGAATAGGAAACAAAACTGAATGTTATGGTAATATAAGGGCGTAGAATTAAAATAGCAAGCTAAGTAACAAGAAAAATGATTAGATTTGGCTTTTTTTTTTGTCTTTGTGTTAAACTGTGTGGTGACTGTGGGATGCGTTCTGAGGTTGGGGCGTGGTCATCTGAAGTGGGTGGAGTTACACCCATATTCCTGTTTAAGATAAGATAGAACTTTATTAATCCCAAACGGAATTCTTTTGCCAGAGACTGCTTCAGATTTTAAGAGAAATAAATATAAATGAAAAATAAATGAAATATTCTATATTCACCCAGAAGAAGTTAATGCTGGTTCTGATAGAAAGGTGTAAGAATACACAGTGCATCACAGTTTGTTGCGTATGGGGCTGCATAGCCGCAGAGCAGTCAGGCTGCCCATGCTGACCCCTGTGCACTGCAAAAAGCATCAACAATGAGCATGTGAGCATCAGAACTTGTCCACAGAGCAATGGAAGAAGGTGGCCTGGTCTGATGAATCACGTTTTCTTTTACATCACGTGAATGTCCGGGTGCATGTGTGTTGCTTACCTGGGGTGGCACCAGGATGCACTATAGGAAGAAGGCAAGCTGACGGTGGCAGTGCATGCTTTGGGCAATGTTTTGCTGGGAAACTTTTATGGAAATGGTGTTCCCTGATGGCTGTGGCCTCTTTCAGCAGGATAATGCGCTGTGCCACAAATCAAAAACTGTTCAGAAATGGTTTGATGAGCACAACAACGAGTTTGAGGTGTTGACTTGGCCTCCAAATTCTTCAGATCTCAATCCAGCCGAGCATCTGTGGGATGTGCTGAACAAACAAATCCGATCCATGGAGGCCCCACCTCGAACTTACAGGACTTAAAGGATCTGCTGCTAACATCTTGGTGCCAGATACAACAGTACACCTTCAGGGATTTAGTGGAGTCCATGCCTTGACGGGTCAGGGCTGTTTTGGCAGCAAAAGTAGGACCAACACAATATTAGGCAATGTTATGCCTGATCGGTGTATACAAAATGTATTCAAAAGTACAAAAAAGGAGCTAGTGAACAAAGAACATATTGCAAATAATATGATATTTCACATGATGTGATATTGCACATGGTATTTATATTAATG
The DNA here is from genome assembly GCA_033459395.1 of Hemibagrus guttatus. Lineage (NCBI taxonomy): Eukaryota > Metazoa > Chordata > Actinopteri > Siluriformes > Bagridae > Hemibagrus > Hemibagrus guttatus. The sequence continues at coordinate 5,115,118 of JAUCMX010000016.1, read as the reverse complement.
TACATTGCAATTATTGTGAAATTTTGATACCGGTATTGTTCATTTGATCAGCTCTGCTCCCTACTGAAAGGGGAGGAGTTATAGAGTTTGAAGGCCACTGGTAGGAAAGACCTTCTGTGGTGTACATTGGTGGTCAGTCTAAGATTGTGAGGAAGCATAGTAAATCCCATCAAGCTGAAATCTGCTGTGGAGCATCAGCATTTCACCAATCAGCTTTCGGTAGGAATTTCACACGGTTGGCATCTCTGCCATGAAACTTGAACAGGAATATAATCCAATCTGTGTTGTTTTCGTTGTTCTTGTTTACTAGGCATGAACAGGGCACAGCGACAGTGAGGGTGAAGGGTGCTTGAACCTCGATGATAGCCGGATGAAACTACATTTAAGTAACGTTGCCTGAGGCTTAAATAAACAAAATAAACTCTGCTCTAGTTTTTACTTTATTTCTCATGGTGATCTTGCCATGGTGGTGAGGCTCCTGTATGGTCTGCATTCTCATCCTGCCTCGTTGAGTAGAAAACGTCTGAAAATCACCTCCAGCAAACAGCAGAGTTTATTCAGACCTCAGGCTGTTTCTACACTTCAGTAACTTGGCTTTAAGCTTTTTCTGAGGAAGACTAGAGGCCATTTTTTTCTTCTTATGTGGCAAAAAAAATGATGTGATAAATCAATAATTATCAAGTAAAAAAAATTGTGATTTTCATGGCGCCTGATTTGTTCTCATCAATAAGTTGCTTTCGGCTGCTCCCTGTTCAGGGTCGCCACAGTGGACCAACTGGTCCGCACAACAACTTCGCAACCCTCCCATTTTTCCGGGCTTGGGACTGGCACTACATCCAGTGGCTGGGAATCGAACCCGGGCTTTCCGCATGATAGGCGAGAAACCTACCATTGAGCCACCAATGCCCCTTTGTTCTCATCAATGATGGTATTTTGTTTTATTTTTTAAATTACTGCTGCAGTTTTAGTTAAACTGAAATGACCAAATGTACAATCCAAAATTTTTTTTTTAATTGATTTTTTTCTGAGTAGCTAGCTAAAATAATCTCCTAGCTAAACATTCGGATGTATTAGAATTAGCTAATTGCTTACAGGAGTGAGATTCTTGTTCCTGGCAAGGATACAGTGATGTTCTGGGTTCCAGTTTTCACTCCTGACTTTCAGGTTCCTCAAATTTCAACTGCTAACACAATAATATCTAGATGAATAGATAAACAAAGGTTAAAATTGAGTATTTTGTAATTTTTTTTAAATAAATAGTATCCATCTTATATCACAGTGATTTTGCCAAAAAAAGTAAAAAATGTATTAATTAAAAACACATTTTGCTTTTTAACTGTTTTTTTAATGACCCAGAATGTCCATGACACTCGATTCTTCGGGACAGCATCATCTATGCTGCTTAAAGATAAAGAGATAAAGATAAGATAAAGAGATAAAGATAAGATAAAGAGATAAAGATAAGATAAAGAGATAAAGATAAAGAGTTTTTATTGTCATTGTAGTGATACAACCAAATTTGTTTGGTAGCTCTCAGAGACCAGCAGCAAAAGGAAGTAAAAATTCTGCAATATAAAAAAAAATCTACTGGCATCATACACCCTGGACAGAGTGCCAACCCATCACAGGGCACACACACACACACTATGGACAATTTAGAGATGCCAATCAACCTACAATGCATGTCTTTGGACTGGGGGAGGAAACCCCCGAGGCACAGGGAGATCATGCAAACCCCACACACACATGGCGGAGGTGGAAATCGGACCCCCAACCCTGGAGGTGTGAGACAAACGTGCTAACCACCAAGCCACCATGCCCCCAAAAATACCCAAATACATAAAAATACAAAAAAATATACAGAGAAAATAAAGCAGATAGGGTGATACTGTGGCTTAGTGGTTAGCACGTTTGCCTCACACCTCCAGGGTTGGGGGTTTGATTCCCGTCTCCCGCCGTGTGTGTGGAGTTTGCTTGTTCTCCCCGTGCCTCTGGGGTTTTCTCTGGGTACTCTGGTTTCCTCCCCCGGTCCAAAGACATGCATTTTAGGTTGATTGTCATCTCTAAATTGTCCGTAGTGTGTGATTGCG